>JAEQDS010000068.1:0-645739 GCA_020875535.1 Macrophomina phaseolina
CCTAACCCTAACCCTAACCCTAACCCTAACCCTAACCCTAACCCTAACCCTAACCCTAACCCTACTTACCCTAACCCTACTTACCCTAACCCTCGCTACTACTTATATTTTACCACTCGCCTTTTATAAATTTTAACCGCGAAATCCGCTTTCTATATTTATAAAAACTATTTTCTTAAATTCCTAAACCCTTTTTATATATAAACCGCTCTACTAAAACTGCTTTTTTCCTAAATCGCCCCCGTAATCTATATACCCATTCCCTATTTCTCCCCTACTATATATTAACTTTCCGCCTATTTTAATATTCTAATCGATTTCTCTATATATAAACACTCTTGACTTAAATTCTCGGACCTTTCTTATATACTAACTATCCCTCGAAAACTTTTCTCCCTCTAATCTACCGTAAATTTACTTACCCTAACCCTCTACTTCTACTCGAATTTCACTACTAATAATATACTAATTCCGACCGCCTACTTACTTTCTATATACGTAAAAATATACTTTCTTAAATTTTTAAACCCTTCTTATATATAAACTACTCTATAAAAACTTTTTTTTCCCTTAACCGCCCCTATACTTTATCTACTTCTTTCCTATTCTCTCCCTTGTTATATACTATCTTTCCGCCCCTTTCGATATTATAATCGATTTCCACGTATATAAATACTACTTACTCGAATTCTCGGACCTTTCGTCTATACTAACCGTCTCCCCAAAACTTTTCTCCTTAAAATCTATTATAAATTTACTTACCCTAACCCTCGCTACCACTCGAATTTCACCGCCTATCTTTTACTTATTTCGACCGCCAAATCGATTTCTATATACGTAAAAACTATATCTTTTAAATCTTAAACCCTTCTTATATATAAACCGCTCCGCTAAACCTTTTTTTTTTTCTAATCTATACCTAAACTCTACCTACCTACTTCCTATCTCCTTCTCTATTATATATTAACTTCCTACCTATTTCGCTATTACAATCGATTTCTACGCATATAAATACTATTTACTCGAATTCTCGGCCCCTTCTTTTATACCAACTGCCCCGCCAAAACTTTTCTCCCGGGCCGACCTAAATTATTACTACTATACCCCCCTCCCTACCTTACCTCTATTATCGTCCACGCCTAATACACTATTAACTAACGCCGAAATCGCATTTATTAATACCCAACAATAATATCTATATACTCCCTATTCTATAAAATACCGAACTCGCTATTCTATAATTTTAATATTTACAAAACTACCGGTTTTTTAAAAAATATAAATCCGCCCTACCCTCCACCCCTATCTCTCTACACCCCGCGCTTTCCTACTACCTATTTCCTATTATATATCTATTTTGCCTTGCTTTTACTATCCGCACGCCGTGTTTCGGCTTCTTTACTTTACGCCCGCACTCGATATCTCAATATTAAACCGCCTTAACTAAAACTTATTCCTCCCCTTACCTATTCTTATACTTATCCCCACCCTTACCTATTCTTATACTTATCCCCACGCTTCCCCCTCATCTACTCCCTATTATATATCTGTTCTACGTCGCCTTTACTACTCGTATGCCGTGTTTTAACTCCTATGCCCTATGCGGGCGCTTATTATTCCTATTTAATTTATCTTAACCTAAACTTCTACCTACTCTACCCGCCCTTATACTACTCTCGCCTACTTCTATACCTACTCTTATATACTTCTACACCTCCCCTTCGATGCTATCTACCCGCTCCGCCAACCATAAAAACTCCCAAACTAAATTATTACTCTCTACCTCGGCCGTATCCCGCTTTTAATCTAAAAAACCGACTACGCCCGCCCCTTTCTCTGCCTCTACTACTCCCTCCTCCGCCGCTATCTTCTGCAACCACCTCCTCCACACCGCCTCGTACCCGTGCTTAATCCCGTATACCGCCGCTAATAAAACCCCGCTAAACTAACATTCCCTCCCCGTCCTCCTCCACCCGCCCATCTCATTACTCTCCCACCTATCGCACATGCTCTGCGGCGCCCCGTAACCAAAACAACCGGAATACCGGTCGTATCGAATCCTTCGGCCCGCCTCCCGCCTCTCCCCTTCCGCCCGCCGGCCTCCTTCCGACCTGCAATCACCAATCCCATGCTCTACCGGCCGGCCTACCGCCTTGCACACTCCGCAAACACCCCTCCAACGCCGTAACTACCACTCCATTCTCTCCATCTCCTGCCTCTCTTCCTGCGCCCGCACCGTCTGTCTCGCGTACGGCCGTGCCCGCTACCGCTCCTGTCCGCGGAACGCTGCTCTATCTCTCTCCCTCCCTACCTGCTCCCTCTCTGCCTGCTCCCTCTCTGCTTGCCTTCTCTTTTCTACTACTTCGATTACCGCCCGCTGCTCCATTCCTCCTATATCTTCATCTACATTTTCCCCTTCTCCTTCTTCTACTTCGTCCCCCCTTCCTTCTTCTACTTCGTCCCCTTCTCCTTCTTCTACTTCGTCCCCCCTTCCTTCTTCTACTTCGTCCCCCCCTCCTTCCCTCTCTCCGCAATTATCGCACCGTTCTTCCCCTTCCTCGCACCCCGTTCGCCCCGTTCGGCCGTCGAAATACTCGTCCATGATAATGCGCCGGCACTGCCTATTCGCCGGGTCCGTGTACCGCCTCACTAACTCGTCGTCTCCCTCCCCTCTCCCATCATCCACGAACCCTAACCCTGATCCTCCTCTGACGATGACCGCCCCGCTTCTTCCGCCATCTCTCCCCGCCCTGCCGCTCTCCTGCCCGTAATCCATCATGCTACGCGGCCCGCCCGCGTGCACGATCAACCTGATGCCCGGTATATCGATCCCCATCCCCAACGCGCTCGTCGCCACCACTACCCGCTCCCTACCTGCCCGGAAATCCTCCAACACCTCGTCCTTTCGCCGCTCGCTCATGTCTGCCCGGAATTCCTCGCACACGAACCGCCCTGCTTTCGCTAACCGCTCTACCTCCCCCCTCGTCTTGCAATAAACTACTACTTTCCCCTCCGCCGATGCCCTCAACTCGCGCTCTACTAACTCCGCTACTAAATCCTCCTGCTCCTTCCTACTACTCTCCTTCCTGCCGACTACCCGATACCGCACGTTCTTCCGCACCGTCGGCCCCCTAAATATCTTCACCTCGTCCGCCCCCCATCCCATCCTTTTATACAACCTGCTCTCCTCCGCCACCGGCAATGTCGCCGTTAACAATACCATCTGCGTCTCAACTCCGGCCAACTTACCCAACTGCTGCAAATGCTTCCGAAAATCCACCCTATCGTTCAACACGACGTGACATTCGTCCACCACGATACGGTCCAACTGCCTCGTCCGCCTGATGCGCTTTAAAAACGTCCCGAACTCCTCGCCCACCGCCGCCTCCGGCGTCACCAACACGATCGACTCCGCATCCGCCTGCCGCCTGCCGCCCCATACCGCGCACCGCACCCCCGCCTCATCGCACCGCCGCTTCATATCCTTCCGCAACGACTTCAACGGCACCACTACTACTGTCGTGCCACCGGGTTCTGCCCACGCCGGCAATGTGAACAACACGCTCTTGCCCGCCCCCGTCGGCATCACTGCCACCACGGGGCTGTGCCCTGCCTTGATCGCATCCAATGCCGGCTTCTGCACGCTGCGGAAACCCGCCTCCTTACCCACCAACTGCCGCAACTGTTCCTCGCCATTCATCTTGTTTAACCGGATCCAACGATCCAACCGCTCCTCTTCCGCCTCCTCCTCGAACGGGCACCGCTTGCGCTTTTTGCTCGTCGCCTTGCTATCCGCCGCCTCGTTCCGCTCGTCTGCCTGACCCGTCGGTTCGAATCCTAAAAATCGGTGCCAATCGATACTGCACGCCCGGAACTGCTGCCTTCGTTCTGCCACCCACCCCAACTGCCCCATGATTCCCCTCGCATATACGATTCCCGCCACGTGCGACGTGTGCCCTGCCTGCGCGTCCGCGATCGCCGCCGCCATGCCGTCCTCATCCTGCCGCTGCTCGCTATCGTCTCCCTCTCCATCATCCTGCCTGAACGCCGTCGGCCCGCGGATCCACTGCCTGCTGATTGCTATCGCGATATCACGATACGCCCGCACCGTGACTTCATGCCCTAACCCCGCTGCTGTCTCCCGCTTAATCGCCTGTCCCATCCGCTCCGTCGTCCACTTCTTGCCCCCGGGCTCGGCTGCCCATAAATGCGCGGACAACGGCGGCGACTGCTCCTGCTCCTGCTGCTGTTACTCCTGCTGTTGCTCCTGCTGTTGCTCCTGCTGTTGCTCCTGCTGTTGCTCCTGCTGCTGCCCCTGCTGC
Source organism: Macrophomina phaseolina (assembly GCA_020875535.1). Taxonomy (NCBI): domain Eukaryota; kingdom Fungi; phylum Ascomycota; class Dothideomycetes; order Botryosphaeriales; family Botryosphaeriaceae; genus Macrophomina; species Macrophomina phaseolina. Next base: position 4,323 of record JAEQDS010000068.1, read on the forward strand.
TGCCCCTGCTGCTGCCCCTGCTGCTGCTTGCCTCGTATCAACACCTCAATTCTCCGCTGAAACGGCAAAACCAACCACAAATACCACACCAACAACTCACCCACCTCGCGCGGTAAATACCGATGAATGATCTTGACATCTCCCTGCAACGCGTACCCCTTGTAATACCGCGTAACAAACACGACCATCCCGTCTTCGATGAAAATATGCCGGTGCCCCGCCTCCGCCGTGTTGCTGTGCCTGATGCTTAATATCTCCGGCCCTCTCGCCGGCTGCCCGCCCGTTATGTGCATCAACACCAATAACTTTTCCTTAAACGCCGCAACCCGGCTCATCCAATCCGATACCGCCTCGCGGTTCAATCCGGACGCCGTCCCCTGCCGGGTAAACCGCCTTCTGACTCCGCCGTTCTCCATAATCCGCTCGAACAACCACGACCGCCCGTCCACCGGGAATCTATTGCGCTGATCTTGCAAAAAATTCCACCCGCGCCGCCCGTTCGTCGGATCGTCGTGCATCGAATGCCACGGCACCGCCGGAATCTCCTGCCTGCTCTTGCAAAACAATAAATCCTCCACCAACACCTGCGCTGTCCCCTGCGTCAAACCGTGTACCATCCCGCGGAACTGCGCCATGCTAAACGATATGTTCTTGTACTCCAACATCTCTATCCCTCCACCCGACGTGCCCTTTCGCCGTCGTGTTGAAATGAATCTTCATACCGTACGCCCGCAAATCCAAAACCCACTGCATCGGGCTGTCGCTGCCGCGGACCATGAAATCGTCCATCATCTTGTTCACCCACTGCAACCCGCTCCTGCCGGCGCGCCTGCTGCTCTCGCCGCTTCTACTGCTTCCCCCGCTTTCGTATCCGCTATCTTCGAAATCACACGGCCTCGCGCTCGCGCTAAAATGCTCGTTCTCCTCCGCCGGCGTTGCTACCTCGAATGCCTTCTGAACGACCATGAAATGCGCCACCTTGATCAACGCCGATAAAATCGACCCGTACGTCTCCGGGCCTCTCCAACTGTTGTCCGTCGGGTCGACTCCTAACACGGCGGCCGCGCATACCAACGCGCTCTCGTACTCGCGCTCGACGAATCATTGATTCAACAACTCGATGCAAAAATCTAAACATGCCCGTTGAATCGGGGTTAATTTTTGCCACTTCTCTTCGTCCTTCTCGTTTGTCTCGCTTTCTTCCTCGTCGCCTTCCCCTTCTCCCTCCTCTTCTACTTCCTCGTGATCTTCGTTTTCTTTGTTACTTTCTTCCCCATCTTCGCCCCCTTCTACCTCCTGCTCTGCCTCTTCGACCAATCTGCCGAATGCTTCGAACTGATTGCGGGTGAATTTGTACGCCGGGCTGTCCCAATCGTGCTGCCGCTGCGTCCGCATAAAAAACATCAACACCTGCTCCCACGACCGGGCACGGTCCTTGATCGATTCCTCGTCCATATACGGCTGCAACGGCTGATATCGGGTCTGATGCTTCTCCGTCCTAATCGCCTGCATCCGCATCGACACGCCCGCCCGCTTCGCCACGCTCTCCTGACTGATGCGGGCAACGTCCTCCATCGCCTGCCACACGGCCGTCTCGATCGGCTCGTTCGGATCGTCTTTTTCCTTATCGGCGGCCTTCCATCGTCTGTTCTTCTTTTCGTCCTCCTCGCCGCCCGGCTTGACGATGCACTTCGACAAATCCTCGCGGTTCTTGCCGACCAAATACTTCTGCCACTGCGTCCGCTCCAACCACGGGTTCGCCTGATCCCTCTCGGCGTCCTGAACGACGGCGGCTGCCTCCTTCTCGGCCTGCTCGAACCGGGCCTGCATCTGCTGCTACGTATGTGTTTCTGCTGCTGTCGTTGCTGCCGCCATCGCCGTCTTTACCCGCTTTGTTCTCTTCGTCTGCCGGCTGCCGCACCTCGAAATACTGCGATCCGTGCCGGCTCGTGAAAAATCGCTGATAATGCACCCGCCTCGCTGCTTCCTGAAACCGCCTTTTAATTCTATCGGCCTTGCTCTTGCCCGATCCGCTCTTTTGATACTTAACCTCTCGGACGTTTCTTATATACTAACCGCTCCGCTAAAACTTTCCTCGCCAATAACGCACCGCAAATTCTAATTCGCTAAACCCTAACCCTAAATATCGTCTTTATTCTACGCTTATTCTTTTATAAATTTCGCCCGCCGGACCGATTTCTACGCTCCTAAAAACTCTTTCCTTAAAATCCCGGGCCTTACTATACACTAACTGCTTCGCTAAAACTTTTTTTTTTTTTTTTCTCCCTAAACTGACTTTAAAATCCGCCCGCCTATCTCCTCCTATCCTCCCCCTTACCGTGCACTTAAATTTTCGCTAATATTAACCGCGGAATCCATTCCTCCGTATATAAAAACCCTTTACTCGAATTCTCGGACCCTTCTTATACACTGACCGTGTTACTAAAACTTTCCTCCCTTAAATCCACCGCAAATTCACTCACCCTAACCCTCGCCCCTACCTTATATTTCTACTACTTATCTTTTACGGTTTTCGACCGCCGAATTAATTCCTATATACGTAAAACCTATTTCTTTAAATTTTCAAACCCTTCTTATATTCAAACCACTCCGCCAAAACTTTTTTTCCCTAAACCGCCCCTACACTTTACCTAACCACTCCCTATCTCTCCCCTCATTATACGCTATCTTTCCGCCCGTTTCGATATTACAATCGATCTCTACGCATATTAATACTATTTACTCGCATTCTCGAATCCTTCTTATATACTAACCATCCCTCGAAAACTTTTCTCCCTCTAATCCACCGCAAATTCACTTACTCTAACCCTCGCTACTACTCGAATTTTACTACTAACTATATACCGATTTCGACCGCCCAATCGCTTTCTATATACGTAAAAACCGCGTCCTTAAATTTTCAAACCCTTCTTCCATATAAACCACTCCACCAAAACTTTTTTTGCCAAAACCGCCCCTAAAATCTACCCACCCCCTCCCTATCTCTCCCATTATTATACGCTATCTTCCCGCCCGTTTCGATATCGCAATCGATTTCTACGCGTATAAATACCCTTTACTCGAATTCTCGGACCCTTCTTATATACTAACTATCTCCCCAAAACTTTTCTCCCTCAAATCCACCGCAAATTTAACCCTCGCTACTACTCGAATTTTTATCATTCCTCTTTTACTAATTTCGACCGCCGAATCGCTTTCTATCTTTATAAAAACTACTTTCTTACATTTTCAAACCCTTCTTATATATAAACCGCTCCGCTAAAACCTATTTTCTCTAAACCGTCTCTAAAATCTACCTACTCACTCCCTATTTTCTTTCTTACTATATATTAACTTTCCGCCTATTTCGATATTACAATCGATTTCTCTATATATAAAACCCGTTTATCCGAATTTTTCGGACTCATTTTATATACTACCCGTCTCCCTAAAACTTTTCTGCCCTAAATCCACCGCAAATTTACTCACCCTAACCCTCGCTACTACCCTAATTTCACTACCCGTCTTTTACCAATTCCGGCCGCCGAATCGCTTTCTATACACGTAAAAACCCGTTTACTTAAATTCTTAAACCCTTCTTATATATAAACCGCCCCACCAAAACCTTTTTTCCCAAAACCTTTTTTCCCCGAACCGCCCCTAAAATCCACCTACTTACTCCCTATCCCTTCCCTTACTATATATCATCTTTCCGCCCGTTTCGATATCGTAATCGATTTCTACGTATATAAATACTATTTACTCGAATTCTTAATCTCTTCTTATATACTAAACGTCTTTCCAAAACTTTTCTTCCTTAAATCCACCTTAAATTTACTTACCCTAACCCTCGCTACTGCTCTAATTTTACCACCCGTCTTTTATCGATTTTAACCGCGGAATCGCTTTCTACGTACTCGAAAACTACTTACTTAAATTCTTAAACCCTTCTTATATATAAACCGCTCCACCAAAACTTTTCTTCCCCGAACCGCCCCTAAAATCCACCTACCTACTCTCTAATCCCTCCCTTGCTATATACTAACTTTCCGCCCGTTTCGATACCGCGATCGATTTATACGCATATAAATACCATTTACTCGGATTCTCGGACCCTTCTTATGTGCTAACCGCTCCGCCAAAACTTTCCTCCCCGGCGGCCCGAACCGTCACCACTACCTACCCCTCCGCCCTTCGCTTCCTCTATTACCTACGCCTGACCGAACATCGACTCTGCTATAAAAACGGCCCTCTTAACGTCTATAAATAATGTCTATTCGCTCTCTATGCTCTTTACTTCTAAAACTACCGCGCCACATTTTTTCTGCTTAAAACCCCGTCGGTTTTTTAAATCCGCCCGACGCCCCATTGCCCCTACCGCTACCCTCGCCCATTCCGCGCCTCACCCGGACAATATTTTCTTTTTATTCATCTACTCGACCACTTCTACGCTATTATTACCGCTTATTTCGACTTAATTACTATCCACGGACACTTAATGTTCGTATAATTCGCTATAAACCAAACCTTCGACCGCCGCCCTAAAACGCCCGTTCCTACACCCTTATCCACTCCCCTACGTTCTCATTTATCTACACCCTCCCCCGATATAACCCTCAACCCTCCGCGTGATCCACCAAAACTCCCGCGTCAAATTATTGCCCTCGCACCCGTCTATCACCCGCGCCTTCTTCAAATATCCCGCCAACTCCTTGACCTGCCCCTCCCGGACGCCAACCACGCCCTCCTGCCCCTCTAACCGCTGCAACCACTCGTCCCCGACCTCGTCCACCGCGTACGCGATGCCCACTACCGCCCCTAACATCACGCCCTCGTAATCGCACCGCTCGACGTGCGCCCTTTGCTTCATCCTGCCAACCGCTCGATCGTCTCTAACCCACCGATTACACACCTCCCGCGGCGCCCTACACACGTAACAACCCGAACTCCGCACCCTTCCCAAACGCGCCTCCACGTTGCTCCTGAACTCGTGCGCTATCTCGCCCGCCCTTACCCGGCACTGCTCTAATGCATGATTCGACGGCTGCTCCTGCACCTCGCAAATCACGCACCTACCCTTCCAACGGCCCAACTGACGCCTAATGTCCTCTATCGAAACCTCCTCGCTACTGCTGCCGCTGCTACTATAACTCCCACTACTGCTTTGTCTATTTCTCCGCTCTTCTTGTTCTTCTCCTTCTTCTTTTTCTTCTTCTTCGCCTTCTCCTTCTCTTTCTTTATTCTCTCCGTGCTCTTCTCCTCTCCATGTAATACTGCTGCTGCTGCTACTACTACCGCCACCACCAACACCACTAACACCACCACTACTCCTTACTCTTACCACCGGCGGTGATGACGGCGGCGCCGAATGATGACTGTAACTGTCACTGCCGCTACGGCCGCCGTCCGGTTCGGACATTAACTCGCTGGCGAACCCCGAATCCGTCCAACCCCTCGGACCGGCTCTATTGCCACTATTTTCGTCATCGCCGTCCTCTCGCGCTCCCTCCTCCTCCTCCTCCTCCTCCTCCTCCTCCTCCTCCTCTTCCTCTAATTCCGCCGCCTCCGCTTCTGCCTCCGCCTCTTGCCGTCGATGCTGCCCGCCGTCATCCATTAATACCGCCAACTGATGGAACAACCTCGCCAACATCGTCGCCTCCGCACCTCCCCACAACACCCTCTGCCCCATCCACGCCAACGCCCTGTCCAACGGCGGGCCCGACGCTGCCGCCTTCCCCTCCGCCAACCACCTCACCGCCGCTTCGCTCAACTGCTCGTCCACGTGGTGCCGGCTCATCCACGCGTCCACCAAACACCGCGCCCGCTCGCTTTCCGCCATCATCACCACCAACACCTCTACCATCACCCCGTCCCGGTGCTGACACCGGACCCCCGGCACCTCCACCCACCACCCCGTCTCGCCATCCTCCCTCTGCTGCCACCGCTGGCAAATCAACTGCGGCACCCCGCAATGCCTGCAACCGGCGAACGGCTGCATCCTGATCCTGCCCCTCGTCCCCCTGCTCCTCCGGCTCAACGCCCACGCCGCCTCGCCCTCCGGGCACTCGCTCAAATCGTGCCTCGTCCTCCGCCGGCCGCGGTAATGGCACAAACTGCAATGGCCCGACCAACGCTCCAAAAATCCGTTCAACTCCTCCACCTCCGCCACCTCGTCCGCGATCTTCTGCATGAACCGCTTGTGAACGTCCCTCCTCCCGCGCTGCTGCTGCTGGAACGTGGCGAACAAACGCTCTTGCTCCTGCTGTTCTCGCTCTCGCTCCCGCTCTTGTCCCTGCTCTCCTCGCTGCTGCTGCTGCTCCTTCTGCAAATCCGCCTCGCAAACGTCGCAAACCACCTCCCCTTCCTCGCCCCTGCACCTCGTCCTCTCCCCGTTGCCGTCCATGTAACCGTCGATGACGGCCCGCCGGCACCGCCGCCCGCTCATGAACCTGTCCATCTCCGCTCTCGCGCGCTCGTTGCCGACGTCGTACTGCGTTGCCGCCCTCATCCACCTCTCGCCGCTGTCCACGATGACCGCCTCGCTGGCCTGCCCGTCCCTGCCCGCCCTGCCGCTCTCCTGCCCGTATTCCACCAAACTGGCCGGTCTTTCCGCGTGCACGACCGCCCTGATGTCCGGCACGTCGATGCCCAAACCCAACGCGTTCGTCGCCACGATCAACCGCCCGCTCTCGTACGCCCAATGCGCTAAATTCCTCGACTTCTGCTCCTTGTCCTTCTGCTGCCCGTGGTACGCGTTGCACCCCAATGCCTGGGCTAAACGCTCCGCCCGCTTCGTGCTATTGCTGTACACCACGATCCTGCCGCCGCCTCCCGGGCGCGTCCGGTCCTGGTTTTGATTCTGATGTTGACTGTGCTCTTGCTCGTGCCCTTGCTCTCGGTTTCGGCCTCGATCCTGATCCCGACCCTGATCTCGCCCTTGACCTTGACCTTGACCTTGACCTTGATCTTGATCTTGGTCTTCATCTTCATCTCGATCTCGACTTTGCTGAATCCCCAACCGCTCCTGCAACCGCCGCACCTCCTGCACTACCGCGGCGATCAACTCGCCCTGCTTGCTCGCCCCGACCGCCCGCACCACCCTGTACCGCACGTTCGCGCGCGTCGTCCGCGCCCGGAACCTCACCACTTCCTCCCCCCTCACGTTCATGATGTCCAACAACCGCCGCTCCTCCGCCGGCGGCAACGTCGCCGTCAACATGACCATCTGCGTCTCCGCCCTCGCCAACTCGCCCAACTCCTGCAACTTCGGCCGGAAACTGCCCCGCCCGTCCAACGCCGTGTGGCATTCGTCGACCACGATCCGGTCCAACCGCTGCCGGCTCCTCAACCGCTCCAAAAACCCGCCGAACGCCTTGGTCGCCGCCGACTCCGGCGTCACGAAAACGACGGACGCCTCCTCCGGCCGCCGCCTGTCCCACTCCGCCGCCGTGATGCCCGCCCGCCGGCACCGGTCCACCATGTTCTCCCTCAACGAATTCAACGGCACCACCACCACCGTCGTGCCCTGCTCGCCCACGGCCGCCGCGCACAACGCCGGGATCATGAACGCCACGCTCTTGCCCGCCCCCGTGCCCATCACCACCAACAACGGGCTGCGGCCCTCCACCACCGCCTCGACCGCCTCCTCCTGCACCCCCCTGAACTCGGCGTCCCTCTTGCCCGTCAACTCGCGCAACACCTGCCGCCTGTCCACCGTCTTGACCTTCTTCCACCGCCTGAAATGGGCGTTCATCACCTCCGCTTCTACCGCCGCCGCCGACCGCTTCTTGCCGGCCTGCTGCCGCAACTGCCGCAACGCCGACGCGTGCTGCTGGAACTGGTGGAATCTGACGCTCGCCGCCCTGTACCGCTCCATCACCGGCTTCAACTCCTGCGCCGCCTCGACTATCAACCGCCCGTACACGGCGCCCGCCATGCGCGTCGTGTGCCCGAACTGCATGTCCCACGTGTGACTTCTGCCCCCCTCCCCCCCTTCCTCCTCGTCCGCCTCCTCCTCCTCGTCGGCGTCGAAAAAATGATCTCCCTTGATGAACTTGTTGCCGATCGCCTGGACGCACTGCCGGTACGCGGCCACGCCCACCTCGACGCCCATCCGCATCTTGCTCTCCCGCTTCAACGCCTTGCGGAACCGGCTGGCCGTCCACTTGGCCGCGCCCGGCCCCTCCTGGCTCCAAATGAACCCGCTCTCCTCCGGCGGCCTGTCCCTGCCGTCCGCCGCGAACGCCAACCGCCGCTCGAACGGGATGACCAACCAAATGTACCACATCAACAACTCGCCGACCTCGCGCGGCAAATACCGGTGGATGACCTTCAAACTGCCGTCCTTGCCGTGCCCCTTGTGGTACCGGGTCACGTACACCATCAATCCGTCCTCGACGAACACGTTGCGCTGCCCGCCGTTGGCCGTGTTGCAATACCGCACGCTCATCAACTCCGGCACCCGCGCCGGCCCGCCGCCGGTGATGTGCATCAAAACGGCCAACTGCTCCTTGAACCGGCCGACCGCGCGCCCGAACGCCTCGACGTGCTCGCGGTTCCACCTGACCGGGTGCCGGCCGGGGTCCTCGTCCGGGTTGGCGATGAACTGCCACCTCTGCTCGTCCCGCCGGCGCGCGATCAACCGGTCGAACAACCACCACTCGCCGTCCACGCCGAACCGGTTGCGCGGGTCCTTGACGAAATACCACCCCGGCTCCGCCGCGCTCGGGTTGTCGTGCAATCGGTCCCACGCGATGGCCGGCAAATGCCCCCCGACCCGCTCCTGGCCGGCCGACACCTGCATGATCTCCTCCACCAACGCGCTCCGGCCGTCGCCCGCCAACCCGTGCACCCACGCCCTGAACCCGTCCATGCCGAACTCGATGCCCCGGTACGACAACGTGTCGCCGTCCGGGCCCTTCCACCGCCCCGCCCCGGCCGCCGTCGTCGTGTACCTGATCTTCATGCCGTACGTGCGCGCGTCGTACATCCAACTCATCGGCGTCGGCGCGTTCCTGACCATAAACCGGTCCACCATCGCCCTCACCCGGCGCCAAATCCTGCCGTCGCCGCTGTCCCTGGCCGCCTGCCGCGCGCTTTGGACCACCATCATCCGCGCCAACTTGATCACCGCCGACAACCTGGGCGTGTACACCAACGCGCTCTGCCACCCCTTGCCGTCCTCGTCGATGCCCAAAACGGCCAACCCGCTGACCAACGCGCTGACGTGGCTGCCGTCCTCGGTCTGGTGGTCTAACAAACTGACGCAAAACGCCAAACACTTGCTCTCCAATGCGCTCATGGCTTCCTCCTCTTCCTCCTCTTCGTCATTGCTGCTGCTGCTGCTGCCGTCATTCGCCACCTCCTCGTCAACCACCTCCGTCCACCCGTTCATGCCCCCTCCGCCGTCCTCCTCGTCCTCCGGATCGTCGTCCGCGTCGCCATCCTGGACATTCTCCTCCACCGGCGCCGCCATCTCCGCCGCCCTCCCCTCCGCCCACTCTAACCTGGCCTCCTCGATGAAATCGTACAACGCCATCTTCTGTTCGGCGGTTAACTCGTACGGCGGCCTCTTGGTTTGTCCCCGCCCTTCCTGCCCCGCTCCTCCCTCCCCCTCCCCCTCCTCTGCTCCTCCGCTCCTGCTCCCGCCCCTCGCACCCCTCCCGCCTCTCCTTCTCACCACCTTGGCCATGCCGTGCGTGCGGAAAACGTAACCGATGATCCGCTGCCATGCCTGCTTGTACCGCTGCTTGGTGTCGTCGCCCATGCGGGCTTCGAACGGGTACGCCGGCTTGACGTTGGCCTCCTTGCGGATCATCTCGAACAAAACCTCGATGCTAACGGACGCCAAAACCGTCCGCTGCGCCTTGTCGACCATCTCGCCGAAACTCTGGCACATGATGGCCAAAATCTGCGTCTGCGTCCGCTCGCGCCGCCGTCGGTCCCGCTCGATTCGGTCGCTGGTGGTGGTGCCTCTATTCCCACCTCTCCCGCCTCTCCCGCCTCCCCTGCGCTGCTCCGCCTCCTCCGCCTCCTCCCTGTCCTCCTCCTCTTGCCGCTGCTGCTCCTCCGCCGGCAACTCCACGTGCCGCTTCAAATCCTCCGTGGCCAACCCGGCCAAATGCTCCGTCCATCCGGTCCGCTTCAACCACGGGTCGGCCTCTAACTTCTCCTGCGGCCGCACTACCGTCTTGCGCCGCTCGTCCGCCGCCTTCATCCGCGCCTCGGTCTGCTGGCGGACGTGCTGGCTGATCTTTCCCGCCGCCGCCGCCGCTACTGCTGCTGCTGCTGCTGCTGCTGCTGTCTCTCTTCCTCGCCCGTTGCCCTCTCCTGCCGGGCCCGACACCTCGAAATACTCCTGCCTGGGCCCGCGCTTGAAAAACCTCTGGCACCGCACGCCGGCCCGCCATGGCCTGGGCGCCTCGTGCGCCCTTCGCCGCTGCGCCAACGACCCGCCCTTCCGCTGGCTGTTGACCCATCCGTGCCGGCTGCGGCAATGCGCCTGAATCCCCTCCGTCGTCCGCACGATATGCCCGCACCTGGCCCCGTCCTCGCCCTCTCCTCCGCTCCCCTCTTCCTGCCACTGGCACGCGAAACCATCCGCGTACACCGGCAACCACGGTATGGCTTCGATCGGCTGTGACGGCTTCCTGAACTCGCGCGCCAACTGCTCTTCTGTGCGGATTAAACCGTCAATCTCCCCCACTACCTCCGCGATCCTCTGCCTGCTGGACCCGTCTATCCGCGGGTGCTTGGGCCCTCTCAAATGCGCGTCTATCTGTCCGGGTAACACGGCGAATCCGCAATCTGCGCAAACGATGGCCCTGAACTCGGGTACGTACTTAAGCGGCTCCATAATTGGCTGGCTGGCTGGCTGGCTGGCTGGCTGGCTTGTTCGATTATTTGCTCGCTCGGCTTTACTGCTTAACCGACCGGCTAATTGATGGCTTACACGATATGGATTATTTATATGGTCAATTGATATCATTAACAACCGGCGGTGGCGGTGGCGGTGGTGATGCTGCTGCTGCTGCTACTGCTGCTGCTGATGTTTCCTCCTGGGCGAACGCGTCTTTCCCCCACCAACTCGCGCGTCGGCGCGCGCGCCCTGCCCCCTTGCTAACCCGCGTTCTCACCCCCCCGGCTGCCTCGGGCCTTGCATCCGCGGATTGTATCTGACTACCGCCTGGTATGCACCGATCCAATCGAAACCCCGGTTGATTGAACTTTCTGACTCGTCGGGCGGGCCTCCGCCTTCACTCCCTCAACCCTAACCTACCCGGCGAAACTGGCCGTGCCCTTACTTGCTTGGGGTTACTTGGGGTAACTTGGGGTTGCGGGTTGCGGGGTCCGGGGCTTTTCACTCCCCTAACCTACCCGGCGAACTTTTTCTTTCTCCCCCGCGCGCGCCGCCCGGGGCCCGTGCGGGCCGCGCCCTCATCAACTTTCAACCACAATTCTCACCTTCAACCATCAACCTCGCCGCCACGACGACCGCTTTTCGACCCGCGCGGGCCCGCTTCGACACCTCCCGACCGGCGCTCGAAATTCTACCGGGTCGCATTCGCGATCCGGGCGCGCGGCGGGTCGAAATGGTTGGGATTTGAGCGGCCAACCATTTCGACATCGAAAGCTCATTTCTTGGCAGACGGTTTGTATGGGCCCACCAAGCATTTCGACGTCGAAATGGTTGCTGCATTGGGGGCAGCTGTCCGGTCCGGTCGTTGCGGCTGTTGCTCCTACTACCGCCACCACTACTTCCGCCGCTGCCCCCGCCGCTGCCGCTGCCCCCGCCGCTGCCGCTGCCCCCGCCGCTGCCGCCGCTGCCGCCGCTGCCACCGCTGCCGCCGCCGCTGCTGCTGCTGCTGCTGCTGCTGCTGCTGCTTTCATACCCGCTATCCTCGAAATTGCACGGCCTTGCGCTCGGGCTATACCGCTCGTCCTCCTCCGCCGGGGTTGCGATTTCAAATGCTTTCTGAATCACCATGAAATGCGCCACCTTCATCAACGCCGACAAAATCGACGTGTACGTGTCCGGGCCTCTCCAACTATCACCCATCGGGTCAACCCCCAATACGGCTGCGGCGCACACCAACGCGCTTTCGTACTCGCACGCGGCGAATCGCTGATTTAACAACTCCATGCAAAAATCCAAACACGCGCGTTGAATGCGGGTTAACTTCTGCGGTTGACTACTGTCGTCATCATCGCCGTCGCCGTTATCGTCGCTCTCGTCGGCTTCATCGGTTTCTTTGTTATCGGTATTGCTGGTTTCTTCATCGTCATCGTCGTTTTCTTCGTCCTCGGTTCCGCTGCCGTCTTCCCCCCCTTTACCTCCTGCTACCTTCTCGGCCTCATTCATCAATCTGATAAATGCCTCCTCTTGACTGCGGGTGAACCTGTACCCCGGGCTGTCCCAATCGTGCTCCCGCTGCGTCCTGATGAAAAACATTAATATCTGCTCCCACGGCCGGACCCGGTCCTTGATCGACTCCTCGCCTAAATACGGCTGCAACGGCTGATACCGGTTCTGATACTTCTCCGTCCTGATCGCCTGCATCCGCATCGATACGCCTGCCCTTTTCGCCACGCTCTTCTGACTGATGCGGGCAACGTCCTCCATCGCCTGCCACACCGTCATCTCAATCGGCTTGTACGGGTCGTCTTCTTCTTCGTCGTCGCCGGGGGCCCTCCACCTCCTCTTGTTTTTGTTGTCATCGCCGCCACCCGGCTCCCTGACGGCCCGTAATAAATCCTCGCGGTTCTTGTTGACCAAATACTGCTGCCACTTCGTCCGGTCTAACCACGGGTTCGCCTGATCCCTCTCGGCGTCCTGAATAATCGCGGCTGCCGCCTTCTCGGCCTCTTCGAGTTGTTTCTGCATCTGCTGCCACACCCGGGTCCACGTCGCCCTGCTGCCGCGGTCATCCCCTTCATTGCGGCTGCGCCGGGCCTGATGTTCGCTTGCGTCCTCCTCCGACTGCTGCACCTCAAAATACTGCGACCCGTGCCGGCTGGTGAAAAATCTTTGACAATGAACGGGTTTCGCCCCCTCCCAAAACCGTCTCTCTACTCTATCGCTCTTGCTCTTACCTGACCCTCCTCCGGCCCGGCTACCGCCTGCTGACCACTGATGCTCGTTCCGCCAATGCTTCTTTATCGTCACCTTGTCCCGGCAAATATACGCGCACCTACCTGCCTCTAACCGGCATAACAACCCATCTTCGTGCAACGGCAACTCCGGAATCGGTCTGCTGACGCTCTGCGGCACCTCAAACTGCCCGGGGAATCTGATCAATCGGGGCCACGCCCTGACCTCGTCTCCAATGACCTCCGCCTCCTTCCCGGGCATGCCGTGATGCTTGCCCTGTAAATGCCCCTCCACCTGATCCGGCCACACGGCGTGCCTGCACTCCTTGCACACCGCGACCTGATGCTCCGCCAAATGATAAAAATGCTCGTTTGCCATTGTTGATGTCTGTTCGCGGGACGCGAAAAACGTTTTGAACTGGTTGATCGGGCTAAACGGGCGCTCGAATACGCTCCTTTTTTTAAATGCGACGCGGTATCGCGCACCCCTGTTCGCGCCTGAATAAACTTAGTTAACCCTACTTTGAATCAACCTTACCCTAAATCAACCCTACTTTGAATCCACTCTACTGAATCCACTCTGCTGAATCCACTCTACTGAATCCACTCTACTAAATGCACCCAACTGAACCCACTGCATTCTAAATCTCCCCTTGTGACGGGGCGCTCACCTTTTCGGTTTTTGAAATGCCATCGTGTCTGCAACCCTAACCCTATTCTGTGCGGCGAGCTTTTGATTTTCCAAACCGTCGCGCTGGTCCGCGCGCGCACCCGCAGCTTGCGCACCCCATTAAACTTACCCTAAGTTACCCTATCTCACCAATTATGCCCGAACGGACGGTCGCATCGGCATACTTCTCAATATAATTTTGATCGGGCAGGTGCGCTCTATTATATATCTCAATTTGACGTAAATCCGGCTTCCTTTCTGAGTCGACCCTACCCTGAGTCGACCGTACTATCCGCCAGGAAACTACCCGACGAACTTGTATGAGAGCTCAGTCGACCCTTATAACAGTAGACTCAACTTTTTTGGTTAGTGTTAAATTATTAATCTTAGATTAGATTAATCTAGGTAGGTTCTATAGGTTCTACGTAACTTAGGCGCTAAAGCCCGTTTTCTAGAATCTAACTTCTATATTAATTACGGAAGTATTCTTTCGCTAGACCGTCGTCTCTTAGATTATATAAGTTATTCGACTTTCTCCCGTCCGTTTCTCTTAGCTTAAAGCTAATTTTCGGGATTTATAACTTCTCTCTTATAGGCGTTCTTTCCCTACGGAAGTTTACCTAGTTTATATTCTCGTAGTTTTACTATACTACGTAGGCGTTGCTCTCGTACGGGCTTCTATTACTATCTTACCTAGGCCTATACGCGCCGTCTTTCCTTGCGGCTAGTTTTCCCGTGCGGGCGTACTAGTAGTGTGGCTCTATTATTTCTATAGGTTTCTAATTTCTATAGTGCCTTTTTCCGTGCGGGCCTTCCGCTCGTGGAATTATAAAGCCCTTGTCCTCTAGGGTTCGTAATAGCTTATTAAGGTAGTACTCGATAGTACTAATCTTAATATAGACGTAGCCGTAGCTATCTATAAATGTATACTTAAAGCTATTAATAATCTTAAGCTAGGGATAGTACCCCTTAGCGTATATAACCGGGAACTTTTTATAGTCTTAATAGGTTAAGGTAGCCTCTTAGACGCGATTAGACACGAGCTAGGGCCGGAATAAAATATTAAATCTATATATATTTCTTAAATAACTACGTATAGAGAACTATCTAGCGTTAATCGCGTATCTATAGGGCTTATAAATAAGAATCTTCCGCTTCTCGTTCTAAATAAGAGTAGGGTAGGACGTTATCTACTCGTACGCCGGCGCTAGGCTAGGCGGTAGGGTAATAGAGTAGAAAGAGCTATTTCGCTAAGTTAGCTCTAGAAGACTTATAGTAAGAGTAAAGAAGAAAATAGAAGATAATACTATAGAAAGAACGTCTAGCTAATATATATCTTATATAACTAGCTATTCTACTTTATATAGTATATTTTTCTAACGAGTAGTATTATAGGCCTACTATACGAGTCGTACTTCTATCTACGCGCGATCGACTCTATTTAATCGCATAATAAAAGTTACTTAGTTATAAAGCGTAGCTTTTACCTATATATTTCGTCGCGCGACGAAATACTTTTTAGGACTACTACGGAAATATATTTTTTCGCGTAGATAAATTTAGAGTTAGTTTAGTATTTCTTAGCTCTTACTCTTCGTTTCTACTACTATATAACGCTATTACGGTAAACGATTATTAACGCTAGCGTAAAATTAGTCTAGTCTAGTATAACTCTTAAGTCTAATAACTCCTATAGTACGAAAGAATCGAAAGTTTAGAAGCTATATCTAGTCTAGACGAGTTAAGCCCTATAAATTAGATATAAGTACTTTTAAATAGTCGATTAGTTTAAATCGCGTAGCGAGGGTACTAATAGTAGGCTAGCGTTAATATTCTTTTCTTTTTTTTCTTTTTTTTTTTTTCTTTCTTTTATACTTTTATTTAATAAGGATTTACCTAAGTTTACTTTCTATAGATAGGTCGTTATATATTACGGCTATATTATATATATATATTTTAATATATATTTCGTTACGCGATAAAATACTTTCTACGCTTACGCGGATATATCTAATCTTATATAGATAAATATAGTTTTATTTATATATTATTATATACTATTAGTATTATATAATTCTTTTATACGATAAATAGTCTTTAATTCTATTAGTAATATTCTACTTCTACTCTTTTAGGTTCTAAGGCACCTTTACGTTTCTTAGCGGCGAAGTTTTTAGATAGAGAAAATAATCGCTTTTAAAGACTTTTTAGAACCTATAGAAGTCTTTCTTAGTCTAGAGAAATTAGAAGTTAGATTTTAAAGAGCGGGCCTCTCGTAGTTTTATTAAAGAAAGTTAAGTTCTCTTTCTTCTTAACGTAATATTTTCGAACGCTTTTAAGAAATAATACTTAAAAGTAGCTTTCGTAGGGTTTTCCCCCTAGACTAAGAACGTAATACTTAGCGGCGGTATACTACTTAAAGTAGTTTTATAGAGCTATATAGTTCTACTATATATTACGCGGTAGAAGTAAGCTATTTACTTCTATATCTATATTTAATACGACACGTATAAATTCCTAAGTATACTTTAAGTATATACTCTATAATCTCGCGCTTATTTTTTTAGTACTAAAGACTTCTTATTTCCCCTACTACGCTAATAGAGACGAGACTAAGGAGAAGAAGATAAACGAAAAATAAAAAAAAAAGAGAATAAGAAACTAATAGAATTTATTTCTCGTCTTCTTTAATTCTAGAAGTTTTTATTCTAAGTACGTTCTAGCTTAGCTTTTTAGAAATATATAACGAAGCCTTAGCGGTTAAGTCTTTACTTAAATCTACTCTCTAGTATATATATTACTCTAGTATTACTCTTAAGATCTATTTATACTAGCTAATAACCGCGCTACTACTAGTTCTATCTAGCGGCGAGGGCGACGAGTTCGCGCTATACGTACTTAGCCTATTATCGTATTATACGTTTAACTATTAACGTATTATACGTTTAATTATCGCGCGTAGCGCTATAGCGCTATATCTACCGTAGGCGTTTCTTATATTTAATAAAATATCGTAGCTACTAGCAACTAGAGCGCGATAGTAGAAAAAAAAAGATTAAAAATAAGTTAGTTATTATATTAGTAATTAGTATTATATAGACAGTACTAATAAAAAGAAGATAGAGGGCGATATCTACTAAAACACTAAGCCTAATACTATCTTAAATAAATAAACGCATACGTCTTAGTTTTAATTATATAATACGTATAGGCCGTATACTCTTTATAAGCTAGTAAAGCTATATAATTATAAGAAATATACCGCTTTATCTATATATATATATATTTTCTACCCTTCGAGCATATATTTTGCGAAGAAATATAAATATTATATAACTAAGTATTTTTATCGCGTAACGAAATACTCTTCGCGGCTATAATTTATATTATCTATATTTCTAGGTAAGCGAAGTTTTATCTAACTTATAGAATTAAATATTTTATTGCGCGATAAACTACGCCCGGTAACGATAAGAACTACTATTTTTTTTAACTAAGTAAATTTTTCTCTAACTTATATATATAGAGTATTTCGTCGTGCGACTAAATATTTCTCTAATAAGGGTGAGGATAGCTACTCTTTTCGTCTAAGTAAATTTTTCTCTAGATACGTAGGATATTTCGTCGCGCGACGAAATATTTCTTAGTAATAGCGTAGACTACTACTTTCTTTTTATTTAAGTAAATTTTCTTTACGCGTCGAATATTTTATCGCGCGACGAAGTGCCCTAGGCGCCGCGAGAGAAAATAACCGCTATCTTTTCCGTCTAAGTAAATTTATCTTTATTAGTCGTCGAATATTTTATCGCGCGATAAAATATCCCCCTTCTCTTCTCTTTAGAGCGACGGTAGGAACTACTACTCTTTTTCGTATAAGTAAATTTCTTTTTAAATTACGGTGCGTAAGGCGTTTCGTCGCGTGACGAAGTACTCTAGGCGGGATAGTTAAGGCGCTTAGCGGCTCCCTATCTAAGTAAATTTAAAAATCGCGCGACGAGAATCGGATACCCGATTTCTAAGCAAAGAGCGCTAAGATTCGTTATTTTAGTAAAGAATCGGGTATCTATTCTTCTAATAGTAGTATTAGGTTTTTCTCGTAACCTTAGAAATTACTATACCGAAGTTAAGAGTACCCGTAGCATAATCTTTAGTTATAGTATTAAAGCTATTCTATAGAATATCTTTCTATAACTCGAGTTCGCTACGGAGGGCTTCGATATTATACTTTAAATAATTCTAAGTAAATATATTTATAACTCGGCTTACGTATTTTATAAGAGATACTAGTATCTCTTTTTAGCGCTTAATCTATACTTTTATAGCTACGAATATAGTCTATTTAACCCTCTCTAGAATCTTAGTCGCTTAGACGATTTATTAAAAGATAACTTAGTATATAAATTCTAGATATTTAATAAAGGCTAGAATTTCTTCTCTTTTTAGAAACTTTTTTAACTTATTATTACTCTTAGATCTAGTCTTTCTTTATAGGGGCGGTATTAGGGTCTTTACCGCTCTATTATTATTATTTAGGTCCGAGAGGTTCTTCTTCTTAAAGCGGATAGTTATTTTTATAATTATAGTCTTTATAGTTTTTTATAATCTCTCTACGAACGTCTTTTTAGTTATAATAAGAATTTTATATTTTCTTACGCTCTTAATAAGAGATCTACTAAAAGAGTTACTATTATTATAGATAATAAAATAGTTTATAGTTAAGAAAACCGCGTTATAGATTATAGCTTTTATAGTCTAGAGAAGATTCTTTTATATTTATTAATTTAATATATATATTAGCTTTTTCGTAATAGCGATATTTTTACTATAGTAGATCTTACTCCTCTTTAGTATCTTAATATTAACGACGTCGCTTAGCTTCTCTATAGTAACCTTATCGGGCGAAGAAATATTAATTACGAAGAGGCGTTCTATAATATTAGTAAAGTATTTTAGCGACGTCATATTTCTAGTTAGACTAGGGCGAGCTATTATTTTACGTATTTTCTACTAGTAGTTTTACTAATTTAAATATATTAAAAACTTCTTATTAGGTCTAAAGAGATAGTCTTCTTTCTTATATCTTATAAGAATCTTCTAATAAGCGGGTTTATAAGTAATAAAAAAATTAAACCGCTCTAAATTAATCTTACGAACTAGCTTAGATAGGAATAGTATATTAAAGTTATTATAGCTATATAGCCCTATAGTCTTATAACTAGAGTTATACTAGGGGCGAGTTTTTTTAGCTATCTAGATAGCGCTCTTATTTACTAATCCGATTAATAACTAAAAACCTGCGGAGCTAATATAGACGTAACTATTATATATACTAAAGATTATCTTAGTATCGTTTAGAAATTACTAGATAAGGGCTAGCTTTCTAAAAGGCTCTATCGTAACTAAAAAACCGCTAATAGTAGTAAAATTTCTAGACTAGAGCTTATATAGATATCGTAATAAAATAATTCTAGTTTAGAATACTATATAAATAACCTAGTAGGCTAAATTACTACTTAGAATAACGTTCTCGGGCGGGAGGTTATTAGTTATAATAATTATATTAGTATTATATAGTTTTATTAGATATAGTTTTTTATATTTCGCCGCCTTCTTCTATATTATTACCCGTCGTATTACTTTTTATAAATAGTTATTACCGAAATACTATATATTCTTCTTAGCGGAGTAGAAGAGAGAGAAGATTTCTTTATCTATCGCCTTTAATAGCGATATTTCGGGATCGGGGGAGGTTAAACGTATAAATATTAGTAATTCTATTAGTTATTCGGGTAGAATATAGCTCTACGTACTATAAGAAAAATCTTAAAAAAGTTCTTAAGAAAATTTAGCTTCTTTTTCGTCTAATTCGTCTATTTTAGTATCTTATAAGGTAATTCTATCTAGTAGTACCGCTAAGACTAATTCTTCGAGTTCGTAGATACGTAGTAACTAGAAGAGATAGTTTCGAAATATCGTTTCTACGAGGGCGATAGAACCGACGTAGATAGATTCTAGTTTTAGATTATTATTCGTAGAATTAATTAATTCGAGAAAGCGGGCGAACTTTCTATTATTATAATAGAAGTTAAGAATCGCCCATAGATTAGTTTTAGAGGCGAGGTTTCGCTAAATATAGTCTAGAAAGTATCTTAGGTCGTAGTACTTATCTTTTAGATTAAGAAAGCCCGGGTAATAGTAGTTAATAAGGCGTATAATCGACCGTATAATTATTTTATAAAGATTAAAGGGGGCGATTAGAGTAATAAATTACTTAAAAATATTAATAGTTGCCTTAATAATTACCTTCTCTTAGATAATAGCGCTAATCCCGATAGAAAGATCGATAATAGCTTAAAAGATTTAGCGTTTCTAGGTTCTATATATAGCGTCGCGCGCTACTAGAAGTTTAAAAGAAAGGGCGGTTACGAGCTACTTATCTATTATAGTCTTATCTAAAGCGTACTAGAAGTCGAAATACTTAGCGAGAAGTTATAGAATATTATTAAAGTTATAAAAACTTATAGAATTATTCGCCGTAAAATAATCTGGCCTTCGGGCGCGGATTATATTAATAATTAAGTAAGTAATAGGGAAATAAAGCATCTCTAATAAGGCTAGTAAGCTAGAGAAGCGATTACTTATATTAGTATACTAGTATCTCTAGTAGAGAAAAAAAGTATAGAAGTTAGTAATTCTATTCTCTATAAAATCGCGAGGTATAAAAGTTATAGAGCTAGTTTATAGAAAAGAAGAAAAAGAACTATAGTTAGTAATTTTTAGTAGATATTTATAAGCGGCGATTACCGCTATAGAATCCGTTAGGCTTATTCTTTATACGTATTATTTATAGATCTATAGAGGAGGAATTTTATATTTATATCTATTCGGGTAAAAGAACGCGTATTAGCGCGAGAAAATTTTATTTTAATATTTATATTAGTTCGAGCGTTAGAATAGTAATTTTAGAAGATATATAAGCGTTTTTATTAACGCTTTCGCTAAGAATTCGATTTCTATAGAGAAATATAATTCCGGTCTATAGTATTATTACTATACTATTTATAATTATTTCTATTTAGTTCTGCGCCTACCTCTAATCGGGCGGTTAGGCGCGATAACGAAATACTTAGCTTTAAAGTCTTAGATAAGCTTCTTTATTTACTTTAACGCGTCTTTTTTTAGCTAGCTATTATAAGCTAGTCCCTAGCTCTTCTATTATACGAGATATTTTTATTTTATCTTATTCTAAATCTATACTTTTCTTTTATCGAGAAGTCTTTTAATTTCGTATAGCAGATTAAACTAATTCTAGTCTATAAGAGGTTCTAGTTTAGGGTATTTCTAGTTTCTTTTATAGAGATCTATACCCTTAGGAGCTAGCTCGAGCTATATAATAAAGATAATAGAATAAATCTTCTATATATTAGGTAATTCTAACTCGTAGACTAGATTTCTAATTATTCTCTTAACTTTAAAAGGGCCTTAGTATTAGTAAGAGAATTTTTAGTTCGCGTATTCTTTTATCTTATATTCTTAGTAGAGTTTTACGAATACTAAATCTTCTTTTTTTAAACGAAGAAGCTTATATTTAGTATTATAGCGGGCTTTTTAGCTTATAGCTATAAAACTAATTACCTTCTCTACTTCTTAACGTATAGCGTTACGAAGCTACGCTTTATCTTCTAGTACTTTCGTAAGAGCCGAGAGAGGGTTTAGTTTAATATTTATACTATAGAGTATCTAGTTTAGAGAGAAGCTAGTAGTAGCGCTTACTATATTATTAAGAACGGCTTAGAGATGCGAGAAGGCCTCGGTCTATTCGCGGTTTAAATTTACTATAACGTAGTATTATAACGTAATCTCTACGGTTTAATTGCTTCTTTTTAATTAGCTATTTACTTAGAGATAATACGCCGTTATAAGATAGCGTATAATTTCTATCGCTTTATAAGCTTTCTTCTAAAAGCGGAAAATAAAGCGTAGATCTTAATTCGTAATATAAATTCTAGGGAGTTTCTACTCGTAGAAGATAATCTTTTTTATATATTAGTTCGTTTATTTCTTAGCGCTTTAGTTCTTCTTACTCTTAACTAAGAGGATAGCCTTTATAGCTTTATAGATAATAGTAAGAAGTATATCGAAGGCGTTTTTTATTAGCGGTATTTTTATAATAAAATCTATTATTTAGACTTCTCTTAGAATAGAAAAATTCTAGATCGAATAAAGTTTTCTATACGGCGCGTAGCGCTTTATTATATATAGTTAGTATTTCTAGTACTATACTAAGTACGCTTATAATTTCTTTATTATATTTTTAATAAAGATCGTAGATCTAATACGGTTATACGTTCTCTAGTATCCGCTATAATATTATTTATTATATACTATTTCGAATATCTTCTTTTTAACTATAGAGAAAATATAAAGGCGGTATCTTTCGTTCTCTAGATCTATATAGTAGATTATTTTATTTCTTAAAAAGAATTATAATTCTTATATAGTCTTTAGATTCTTATTCTTTTTTATAGCGTCTATATAAAGCGTTCTTATAAGTTAATATAGTCGTACTTAATATTACGCGGCTTTTCTTCGTATTCTTAGGCCGTTAGTCTTAGCCGTATTTTTTAATTTCGTCTAGGGGGCGTTTATCGGGCCTAAAAAAAAGTTTTAGCGTTTTCGCTTTCTTTTTTACGTTATCGTATCTAGCCGCGATACGTTTACTATTAGCGAATTCTTCTCTAGCGCGACTATTTCCGCGATTTTATTATCTACTTACTCTTCTTTTTTATTACTACTTTCTACTTTTAATCTCGCGTTTTCGGTTAGCGGCGCTTCGTTATTTTATATAGTATATCGAGTCTCTTTTAGGGTTTTATATTTTTAATATATTCTTATTTTCTCTTACGCTTATTTTTACGCTAACTTTTCTAGTTCTTTCGCGTCTCTTTAGTATATATTTTTCTTATTTATTTTTTTTATTTTATCTAGAATCTCTAATATTCTTCGCTAGTACGTATTCTTACGATATTTTTTAGCGATACGCTTCTTTATCTTATCCGGTATTTCTACTACGATAACTATAAAGATTAGTATAGAATCTAATAAATTTTTATTCTCGTTACTCGTTTCTTCCCGCTTCTTAATTAGATAGCTTAAAATATTAGATACTAGATAGATTCTACCGAGACGATACTATACTTTTATTATAAATTATAAAATATACTAGCTAGTTATAACTAGCTTTAAGTTTATTTTATTAGTAGCTAAGGTTATTTATAAGTTATAATACTACGTAATAAAGGTTGCTACGTAGTAATTTATAAAGAAATAGGCCTTCTTTACTAATTCTATATATAATAGATACTTAATTTTTCATAGCGTCTATACTATTCCCGCTACTTTAAGTTCTATCGGCTAGTACCGAGTCTTTACTAGTTTTAATACTTTAGAAAGAAATAGAATTAGTTAGATCTTTTTATTAGACTAAAATAGTATTCTTTCTTCTTACGTTACTAGCTCCGGGTTATCTTTAACGTAATATACTAACGCTCTAATTTCTAGTTTAGATATATTAATATCGATATACAACCGCCTATTAGAATTATAGTATATAAGCTATAGAGAATCTTTTAGATATTCTCTTATTATATTATACGCTACTATACGATTCTCTAATAAAATTATCTTTGTTCGCTTAGTATACGCCTTTCTAGCGTTTTCTTTCTTTAGACTCGCTCTTAATAAGATGGTCTTATAATTTATTAAAGATTTAATAATTATAGCGTAGTAGGGAATTTTCGATTATAGAAATCCTATAGCGCCGATCTAATATTTAAGTTACTTTAGCGTTTTTAGAAAGAATATCTCTACTAGCGCTTTAGTTCTCTCTTACGTAAAACCTAGTCTAAACGCGTCTACTCTTTATTTAAGAAGCGTTATATATAGGTATCTAATAAAACTCTTAGTTAGGAATAAGCTAATATCTATACTATCTAGTTTACTAAAAACTTAATCTAGGTAGTCTAAGTGCTTTTCTAAAGTACGGCTAAATATCGTTATATCGTTAATATAGGCGCGATAAAATTCTTAAAAGTCTCTTAGAATCGTGTCTAGCTAGCGCTAAACGTATTAGACTAAGTTAATATATTCTATTAAGGCTACGTTAAATAATTCCTAGCCTTAATACGAGTTTACTATTAGCTTATAATAATTCTCCTTCCGGACTCTTTATTAGTAGAAGAATAATATCGCGTTTATAACTATAATAAATTTCTTTTTCTTAATTACAGAGATAATATTATCTTATTTTAGTAGAAAATAGAAATTCTTTTAGAATATTTTATTTAAGCCGTAGATATTAACTACTACTCGTAGTTTCTTTACCTATTTACTATCTTTAAAGATCTATCTCTATATAATAAAGACTAGAAACTTAAAAACGATATAGCCGCTTATCTAGTCGAGCTTTTCTTAATCGTATAGCCTATTAAAGGTTTTATCGACTACTTTCTTATCTCTAACGCTAAGTAGATAAATCTTAGTAGCGAGCTTTATATTTTTCTATTCTTTCTTTAAAGAAATAGATATATATTTTTCTTTTAGAACGCGAACGTAAGCTAACTTCTTATTTTAGAGATTTAAATATTTTTTTATTATCTTATAGTATTTTCTTACCGTCTCTTAGTTATTGTAGATAGTAATCTTATTCTTAAGATAAGTTTCTATTTCTAGAAGAATTACGTTAGTATTTAGTACTACTATACCGTAGTTATAGCTTCTAACGTTATATAATTATATTACTTATCTATTAGTTATAGTGCTAAGAGGCTTATTTTTTAGTACTTATATTAGTTTTTAATTATTATTTCTTAGCTATACGGCTTTCGTTTCGGTATTAATAATATACGCGTATACTAATAACTAGGCTTAATTCTTACCTCTACGCTCTTTATACCGCGGGACGAATTCGAAATCCTATTACTTAGAAAGGGCTTTCGTAAATTTTACTATTACCGGCGTTAGAGATAATAGCGAAATTACTATATCTTCTATCGCTCTCGCTTTTATTTCTTTAATTATTTCTTTAGAGCGATTCTTAATTTTTATAAATACTTCTATATTCTAGTAGTACGTTAAGCGTAAGTAGCTTCGCGTAGAGTTAATTATAATACTCTTAGGGCTAATTACGTCTATTTCTAAGAGAAGCGTATTATAGTAGTCTAAAATAATATAGACTTTTCTAGTAAATATTATATTCACCCACGTTCTATTCTTTTATACGCGGAAAGTAAAGCGTATTAGAATATACTAATTATATAGCGCCTAATCGCCTTAGAATTCTTTAACTCTAACGCTTTATTTTATAGTTAGGATTTAGTAACTCGCTTCTAAGTTCTCGAGGAACTATTTATCGGTAATAAATATTATATAGTCTATATTCGCTATAGATTCGATCTTCTTATCGCTATTACTAAGACGTACTTACGCTATTACGTATAACTAACTTCTATAGATCTTTCTAGTATTTAGTTCCCTTCTAGCTATTAATTATATAGTTTTCGTAATCTCCGCTAGGGCTTAATCTAGTCTTAGAGTAGTATCGGGCTTTTTAATATTAGTTAGATTAACTAAGCCTTTAGCGATAAACCTTATCTTTTTTAGATTAGAATACTCTACTCTAATATAAGTATATAACTTATTTCTTATCGGCTAAGTAGATTTATATATTAAGTATTAGTATTTATTCTTTCTTATTACCCCTTATAGCTTAGATAGTAGTCTTAATAATTTTTTATTATCTTTAGAAGGTTCTAGTTCCGGTATTATAAAGTTAGTAGATAGGATTACTAGAGACGAAATAGTTCTAAGAAATCTAATATATATTAATAAGTTAAATTCTTCTATATCTCTTTTAGGTTCTTCTTCGATAGATAACTCTCTTATAATTTTAGCTTTAGAGTCTATTTTTAGTTTTATCTTATACACGTAGACCTTCTTTTTAGAATTTATACTATAATTCTTCTCGTTTTTCTTAGCTCTTCGGTCTTAATCTCTAGTATAATTACGGTTTCTATTTCTATCTTAGTCTTATTTTCTATCGCGATTATAGTAGCGATTTTACTTTCTTTCTCGATCGCGATCTCGGTTTTAGTTTTAGTCGCGGTCGCGGTCGCGGCCTTAATTATAATTACGGTCGTAGTTAGTATTTTAATACTAGTCTCTATACTAATTTCTATTCCGGTCGCGATTACGATTATAGTCTCGATCTCGTTTATTATTATTATTATAACGCGCTCTATTTCTTAAATTATCTTAATTACGTCTATAGTCCCGTCTTTTCTCTTCGCGGATTAGGTCTCTCTAAAGGGTTACCTTTTCCTCGGTCTTATAAATATAGATATCTATAGTAGTTAATTCTATTAGTAGTTTAAGATCGCGGCGAAGTTCTATATTAATTCTCTTATAAGCCTAGAGAAGCTAATTTTTAATTAGAGTAATTTCGGCGTCTTAAGCTAATTAAATATAATCTATAATAAATCTTCTAATCGCGCGC
Source organism: Macrophomina phaseolina (assembly GCA_020875535.1). NCBI lineage: Eukaryota > Fungi > Ascomycota > Dothideomycetes > Botryosphaeriales > Botryosphaeriaceae > Macrophomina > Macrophomina phaseolina. The sequence goes on from JAEQDS010000068.1 coordinate 30,635, forward strand.
TTTTTTCTTACTTCTTATAGTCTATAGTACTTTCTCTAGAGCTCTCTTTATACTTCTAAAGAGCGCTTTTTAAAGCGTTTAATTAGTTCTTCTTTTTAACGGTTAATTCTTCTTCTACCTCTTAGGTAATTACGTTCCGTTTTAGATAGCTAAGCTATATACTACGCTTAAGCGATTTCTCTTAGGTATTATTAAAGGCTTCGCCTAACTAAGGATTTTATTTTAGAGTATAGCTAATATTTAATCGTCTTAATAAACTAACGGACGTTTCTATAGTAGAGTTTATTATTTTTCTTAACTAAATCTTCGTCGTCTATACTTATAGTTTTAAGATTCGGGTTAAAGTAACTAACTTTATCTAGTTTAAACTTATCTTTATTATACTTTAGTAGACTTTTATCTTTAAAGTCTACTTTTAGATTATTATATAGGGTTCGCCGATGTTTCTCTTTTACTTATAGTCTTTAGTCTTTTAAATTTAACGAGGCGGAGTTTCTTCTCGTATAACTAAATAGTCTTTAATCTATACGTCGGTCTCTTCTAAGAAAGCGATTATAGTTACTATTTTTCGTTCTAGAGAATAAGCTAGAGGAGTTATTATTCTTTAGTTATCGTTAGCTAGCGATAGTCGGGCGACGCTATATTATTAGCCTAGTATTAATACTAGCTAAGAAACGGTCGTTTCGTAATAGCTATTTAATAAGCCTAGTACGTGCTTTATAATCTCTTCTTTTTACTAATATAATCTCTTCGTTAACGATCTATCTTACTATCTTAGTAATTCTCTCTATTAGTATTACGTCTAAAGATTAACCTTACTACGCGGCTTAGAAGTTTTTTAGTTAGGGCTATAGAAAAGAGACTTTATATTTATAATAGCTATTACGTTAGAGTCTTCTTTCTATATCTTTATCTTATAAAGTAGGCCTATATACCGCTTTCTCGGTCTCGTATTAGCGTTTCTATTTTAATAAAAGTAGTTCTACTTTATACTTAGTATATAAGCGCTAACTCTTAGTACGTTAGAAATTTTTTAGGGGAGATCGCTTTTTTTCTTCTCTAGGGCGTAATTCTTTAGAAAAGAGATTACTTATATCGAGCTTTAGCGCTAGTTCTTCTAGGAACTCTTTCGGCGTTTAGAATTAGATAGATATAAGTACTAATAGTTTTAACTTTACTTTTTAGTACTATCGAAATCTTCTTAGAGCTGGCGTACTCGGTTCTCTCGACTAGAAGCGCTAAGGTAACTAGTCCTAGTTCTTTAGTTTCTAACTTACCCGGCTAGTAAGTCGTTCCGATATCTAAGAAGTTATAGACGGTAATAACTTAATAACTTCTTATAGTTATACTTTCTTCTAGAGGGTTTAAGCGGTAGAGTAGAATTTCTATAGCGCTTATATCGTTTCTACGAACGCTTCTAGTATCTTCGTTCTTATTATAACTAGACTAGAAGGTTTTAGTTCCGCTAGCATTATTTAGGCTTTTAAAACTAATTTACTTTTATATTATTATTTATATTTCTAATATTTTATTTTATAATCTTTACGAAGGTTCTCGTTCTAGATAAAGTTAACTTAGTTAAGCTTCTTAAGAAACTATTTTACCGCTATAGTAATTAATTTCTTTTCGTTAACTTTAATATTCTAGTTAAGCGGGTACTAGTTAGCCAATTAGACTTCTAAAAGTTTAAGAGAGTTATAAGTATTATATTAGAAAGAACGAGAGAAAGTATTATTTAGCTTTATATAGTATATAACGATTATTTATACTAACGATATAGCCGTTTTAAGAATCGCGATAAGTTTTCTTTTATTATATAGTCTTTCCTTCTAGAAACCGACTAGCTAGAACGCTATTCGGACTATTACGTCCGGTAACGGTGATAGACGCTCTAGAATACTTATATCGCGGTTATTAGGCCGGTTTTAGGTTTTATTAGTTAGGTTTATAGTAGATAATTAAGTTACGGCGAATATTCTTACGCGTTATTAGTGCCTCTTACGCTATATACCGCTTTCTTTCTTAGCTAGCGCGGTTCTTCGCTAGCGATAGAGAAGCGAAAATTATAAAGACTATAATAGCGGGTAGAGCGTCTTATATACTAAGTTCTAAATTATTAATAGGGTTTTAGGGAGGAGAAACAGCTTTCTGTATAGTAGTTCGGGGTATAGAGAGTTCGATATAGCGCTACTTTCGTAAGCGGTATTTTAGGCTCTTTTTTTAGTAGAAGATATTTTTTCTAGCGAATTAGAGGGCTTAGTTAATCTTTTTTTGCTTTTAGCTACTAGTTACTAGGATCCGCTTTCTAGACGAATTAAGGCCTTATAGAAGTTTAAAAATAAGATATATAAAGTAGTTTATTTCTCTACCTAGAACGCCTTCCGGCGACGGCTATCTAGCTACGCTATACTATCTTTCTTCTCTAGGCGGCTCGAGGCCGCTACTATTCTAGAGAAGAATCTTCTTCTTACTAACTACCATATTCTAATAAAGAGTACCGCTTCGGCGTTATTATTAAACTATACTTAGTTAAACTAGAGATAACGTTTTATCTAAAGTAGAAAGAATTAGAGCTTTTTTCTATTTCTATTAAATTTCTTAGGTGCCGTTACTTTAATCTTAGTAGTGCTCTACTTTATTATATACTTAATTAGTTAAGTATTTTAAGTCTTTAGCTTCTCGATAAGCTATAAGAGCTTAGCTCTAGTAGGCTCCGTTTACTATATGGGCTAAGCTAGCCCCTAGGCACCCTAAATCTAATTCTTAACCAAGTCGACCTCTATCTAAGATTCTAGTGCTATTACTATTTTCTAAACTCGTTAGGGGATAATATCTTATTTATTAAGACTTAATCTTAGAGCCTTCCTCTCCTTATAAAAATAGTAGTTAAAGTATAATAAGCGGGCCTCTACCTCTAAAAATCTAAAATACTAAAGAAAAAGAAAACCTATCGAGGAGATTTTTCTTAAGTAGATATAAGAAGAGGGTAAGAGTAAGTTAAATATGTAATAAGACTAAGTACTTACGTGCGAAGACTATATTACTAATAAAGTCTAAATTCTATTATTAAAGTTAACTACGGAGGTTAAAGCTATCTAAAGAGTATAGTTTATATATACGTAGAAAAGGTCTATAATCTAGTATTAATCTATTTCTAATTTAGGTAGGGGTTAGAGTATCGATAGATTAATAGTACCTTTAATCTAGTTAATCTATCCGTTGGTGCCTAAGGTATATAAGATTAAATAGATTAATCTCTTAGCGTTACGTAAGCTACGTATTTCGTTATAGATTTTTTTTATACTATAGCTACGCTTTTCGCTTATCTTTCTACTCTATAGTTTTCTAACCCTGTAAAGGCTGTGCCGTAATACTATAAAAGATCGTTATTATTTATATTAACGTTATTTATTATATTACTTAGTTAGCGTTAAGTATTGGGTAATATTATTTTATTATTAAGTATTTTTCTTTTTTAAAAAGTACTACTATTTATATAATCGCTCTAACTTAGTAGCTATTATTTATAAAATAGTAAAGGTTATACTCTTCTTAGTCTCTAAATGTACTTATTTTTAGTTAAGCTTATTTACTAAGAAAGGTTAGTAAAGAATAGAAAATAACTAGTAAGAAATTTATAATCTAAGTTACTTATCTTAGCGACGTTATATTTCTTTTAGCGAGCCTTAAGATAAGCCGCGTAGACCTTAGAATTATTTAATAACGCTATATATTTAGACTCGTACTCTAAATAGTTAGTATAAGAAATTATCTCTACCCCGTTTAAAAGAATATCGCGAAGTTATTACTTACCGGAAAGAATAGAACGATATTACTTAGTTAAATAAGAAATAACCTTAAAATCGTTAGAGTAGAAACGTTTTAAAGTTATAATAAAAACTTATAAATAGAGAAGAAAAGATAAGAGGCCTATAGAAGAATATATATAAATAAAAGAATCTTTAGGCTAAAGATTTCTAAAGGGGAAAATAGTATTATAGTATAGTTTTTACGGGAGTATAGAAAGAAAGATAGGAGAGCCTTAAAAGAGATCTTATCTAAAAAAGATTAGATTACGTAGCTTAGTACGTAACCTTTTTCTATAGACCTATATATTGCCCTTAAGAGCCTAGGCTATATAGAGTAATAGTCGCCTAGTATAGCTACGGCGATATCTAGTATATAGATTATATATACTTTTCTACTTATATATAAACTATACTCCTTAGATAGCTTTGACCTTTGTAGTCAACTTTAATAATAGAATTTAGACTCTATTAGTAACACGGCCTTCGCACGCAGTGCTTAGTCTTATTATATATTTGACTTGCTCTTACCCTCTTCTTGTACCCACTTAAGGAAACCCTTCGACAGGTTTTCTCCCTCTTTGGTATTTGGATCCTTAGAGGCAGAGGCCCGCTCGTTACACTAGTTAAGGTAAGGGATCTTAGCCGCGTGTAACGAGTAAAGAGTCTGCTATTCTTCGTACGTTAATTATCTAAGGAGGAAATCCTCGCCGATCGAGGCTAAGAATCTACTTAATTAAAGCCTGCTCTTTAAGATGGTTGCAGCTTTCGTTTCTATAAATTAGACGCTCTCTGAGGTGTTGCTCCATTAAGTCGATCGTGGAGTGTAGACTTCGGAATATCGTATGACGTTGCAGCCTTACGAACACTTGAAATTCCATTTTTCTAAAGGTCTGTTTAGCAAGAAGTAGTCTACCTTCTTTCTGGAGCGATTTGGGTTCTGTGTTGATGCCATTGTTGATTTTCGCGAAGACGCGTCTTCGGTTTGGTGGGGTGTCCGGATGACTGGTGTGTCCGGATGTGTTGGAATATAACTCAATCAATTCGCACTGAATAACAGTGCGGCGCCGTGCTTTTTCAGTCCAACAGGATGACGGGTGAAACACGTTAGCCATTATTTCCTTAGGCACAACACCGATTTCTTCCTCGGCCTCCCCCTACGGCTCGGTCCTTATGTGCCTCTGATCTCTTATCTCCTCGGTTGTATATCAAGTGTATATAAAGACATTCATTCAACGGCTCTTAGAGAGCCTGGCAGAATTCAATTCACTCTTTCTCACCTCAGGATTTGACAATTCTAGAGCATTTCACCACTCGCTTCACTTGCCGCGCCACCCATGCTTGCTTCCTCCAAGACTGTCGCATGCGCTTGTGGGACTAGCTCGATAGAGCTCTTCGTGTAACTTTCTTCTCTGTCCACCTCTCGGAGCTGCGAGAAAGGGTTGCGGCTGTAATAGTTATGCAGGCGCCGGGTCGCCTTGCCAGATTTCTGATTAGTGCTGTTTTGGTGATATACATACCCGCGCGTAAAAGTTGACGACACTCCTGGGAGGCAGCCAATAACGATGATGGTGGTGACCTCGACCATAGTGAGGACAGAAAGGTGTTTAAGGCTGGATTCTGTTTGTATGCCTAACAACACAGCTCGGACTATGCTGACAATAGTGGAGACGACAGCGAGGCCATACACTGCGCAAACGCCGACACGCAGACGCCGCTCGCGGATCTGCATTAGGGCCGGGAAAGGCAATATGCAAACTAACACCGTTAGTTAGATCTAAAGAGGAATTAAGAGGCACATTATAGCTAAGGTCTAATAGAAATCAGACTTACGCCAGATATCGGTGCTGAGATGGAGCGCTAAATGAAGCCACTAGACTTTCTATTAGTTTATTTTAGAATAATATAAGGGCTGCTATTACGTACGAAATCCCAGGATTTTAGAATAGGTGGACATGCTTTAACATGACCTAACGGTGCTTCCCACTTGCGGCTGGTTGGGATGCATCCAAGAGGATATGTAATGTATACAACAATCCAGGTAAATATAACCAGATACAAAGTCCGAACCGCCCAAATGTGAAGATAAGCTATTCTTGACGTTACCTGATTATGGAGCAAGGCGACTGAAAGCTTAACGCCCCAAAGACATGCGATGTAAAAGAACGTGTTGGCAAAAGTGAACTAGAAAAGACTAGCAGTTAGCTCTAAAGGTTGTTCAGAAGAACAACGAGAAACTGACTTTACCAAGGGCCACGAGGTTCTGCGGAGTTTGAACGGCTGAAATTAATGTATACTGCTTTACTTGCACAGCACCGAAACAAATTTCCATTGCCTAAGCATTACTGTCAGCTATTGGTTTTTATATCTGGAGGGAACCTAGAGAAAGAGCATTATAGGCTCGAAATAATAGCTCGTAGGTTGGGAATGAATACAAACCAATGCAAATGTAAGGCTGAAATCCAGAAGTGTAAAGCACCGGCCTTTGATAACACGCAAGTAGAACCGCAAAGCGAACATAGCAATAGATATCGCGAGGCCAACGCCAACTGCTACCTAATCGACAAAAAGATTAGTCCATCTAGGGAAAGTAATAGTATCAGTTGGGTTTCTACCAGCCCTTCATCGACCATATTGCTGAGATTTGAGTTTTGTATGCGAGTGGGAGTAGGATCTTCAGTCTGCGAGGATGGACGCCGTTATGTTTAGAACAGTGCATCTCGAGGATTAAGTATCACTACGCTAGAGAGGGAGAGCAGGTCAAGTGAGACTAGGGACAGGACTCCTACAGGAAGCCACATTTCCGCGCCCGGGGGCCTGGACCGGTGAGCGGAATTCCCCACAGGTCAACTGGCCTAGCGCAGTTGTGTTTTGACGAGTTTCTCGGTGTCTTCCGGATCGCTGGAGGCGGCATCTGCGGCTGACTCGAGCCTAATGGGAACGTCATACATCTTAGCGGCGAATCAGACCATTTCGAAGTCTAGAGGCTATAATCAGCTCAAGCCACTAAATAATGCGCTCTTTTGCACCCAATAAGATTTGGCTTCCGTCGTAAAACCCTACTATAGTAGTTTCTGCGTCAGCGGAGTTCTCCATCAATAGGCGATCCATACGCCACACAACTAGGCTTACTTGCTTCCCCGAGACATTCGCAAGCAAAGTTTTGGAAATGCGCATCAATGCGCCATTATGTGTCAATCCCTATCCCATTTACTCACCATTATTATCGTAAACCAATAGTCATAGCACACTCTTTACGTTCTTCATCAACCTCTTACCCGGGAATCAGCTTTTCGGAGTCGATCTCCCTTTTATAAGGTCCGCATCCGGTCTTTTTTCGATGGCTTCAGCGTTCTACGTATTTAAAAATCCAGCCAGGTGTCTTGGATTCCATCTATGTTCGGCTCTATACTGGAAAGCTGGCAGGATTTGATGAAAGAAAGCAGGTAGGCCGGGCCTAGAATCTTAAGTTGGAGAGACGATTCGTATAGGAGTTTCTCTATAGGTTTTACAAGAAATGACAGTGTGCTTAGAGCGACGTTAGTAGAGACGTGGCGAGGAATACTTTAAAAGATCTATCCTTTTAAGAAGTATAAGTGTTAGATTTAGGTAAGTAAAGAGTAGTAAGGTTAGAAAGAGAGCAGATTCTACCTATCTCCTAAGAGAAAAGTAGTAGTAGTAGTAGTATTAACGTCTATCTATACTAACTTAGTAGCTAGTTTGCCTTCTATAGGACTTATTAACGGGTGGAGTAGCTATCTTTTTACTAGATAAATAAGATCCTCCGCTTCCTACCTAGTTTTTATTATAGGTTATGCTGTGCAGCCGCCTTATTAGCCGCCCTAGTAGTCTACGAGTTAGACTCGCGGTCTTATCTATTTACGATACCTAGTATCCGCCGCGGAACACCGCTGTTAATTTAAGGAGGTTGTAAAAGAGAAACTACTCTATTAGTCTATAAAGATTTCTAATCTTCTCTACTCTCGTTATAGTTCTAGATACTCCTAGCTCGCTACTAGGTAGTAGTTAATAAAGTGCTATTATGCCTTTTTAGTGCTATATTTATAGGTAAGTTCTACTCTTTCGTACTTAGTGCATCTATAGTATTCGGCGAAGTCCCCGTGTCCCGTTAAGAGGAAGGTAGGTAGACTTACTTATATATATAAATAAATACTTAAATAACTAAGAATAGAAGCCAATATTACTATTTAAAACTTATAAAGATAAGAAGTTATAAGAAGATAGTAAAGAATAAATACTAATCTTAATATATAAAAGAATATAATAACTAAATAGTAAAATAAAATAGTCTAATAATATCTAATTAAGAAATAACTAAGGTATAAAAGAAGACTAAAAAAGAAATTAAGTTAATATCTAAGAAAATAATAACTAAGTAAATAATAAATATAGTAGTTAATATTACTATACTCTATTTAAATAAAATTTAGTTAGAAAAAATAATATTTTTTCTAAGTAAACTTATTCTAAATACCGTCTAGCTTTTTTTATTTATAAGGCTACTACTCTATTTAGAAATATATATAATCTTAAACCCTAGATAAATCTAGCTTATAATTATAATAATAGCCTCTTCTACTAGACTTTAAAATCGCTTAGTAGAGTTAAATAGCTATAGTTTTACTTTAAAAAATAAAAGAATAGTAAAGAATTAAAATAATAATAATAATTATATAATATATTAGTATATAGTATATATTAGGCTTATTATCTCTAATAAAATTATATTAAAACTTTAAGTTTACTATAAAGATTAACGGACTATCTAAAAAGTATATCTATATATTATAAAATAGCTATAATAATATAGAAATTAAAATAATAAATAAATTAGTTATAATATTAGATTAATTTAAGAGTTAGATTAGTACTAAGATTTCTAGTTTATAAATAAATCTAGTAGGTCTTATATAATATAGATACTAAAGTCTATATACTAAAATCTAACTTTTATATTAGTTAAAAAAAATTCTATTATTAAACTATTATTCTCTAGATTATATAAGTTATTTAACTTTATCTTATCTTTTTTTCTAATCTAAAGTTAGTTTTTTAGATTTATAATTCTACTTTTATATAACGAGCGGGCCTCTACCTCTAAGAATCTAAATACTAAAAAGAAAGAAAATCTATTAAAAAAGATTTTCTTAAGTAGATATAAAAAGAGACTAAAAGTAAATTAAATATATAATAAGATTAAGTACTATATATAAAGACTATATTACTAATAAAGTCTAAATTCTATTATTAAAGTTAACTATAAAGGTTAAAACTATTTAAAAAATATAGTTTATTATAATTTAGAAAAGAGAAATATAGTAGAAATAATAAAAGTAATATAAAAAGAATACTATTAAATTATCTAGCGCCGCCCTAAGTCTTATTAACTAAATTATATAATCTTTAGTATATATTTCTAGCTAATAGCTAGCCTACTAGCTAAATAATACTATATCTCTAGCTAATAAATAGCTAACTAGATTAATATATATAATCTATATTTATTACTAATAGATAGAATCTTTATAGTTAACTTATTAATTAATTCTTACTTTACTACTATATAAATCTTTTCTATCTACTATAATAGTTTCTAGAAAGCCTAAGTTATTTAATAATATACTAAACCTTTTTAAGAAAGAGTATTAGCTTAATACTTTAACTACTACTCTATAGGTACCGAAGATAATTACCTAGTAAAAATACTAACTATAAATAATAAGAATTTTCTACCCTAGTATAATTTCTAAGAAGAAAATATATTTATAACTAAGAAATAATTTCTAATCTAATCTTAATTTTAAGACTTTATATAGGTACTATATAGGCTTATCTAGAATCTTTAAGCTACTATATAATATCTTAAACTTAGCTAACGAGAGTAATTTAAATAAATAGCTTATTTAATTTAAATTCTAACTTTTCTAACTACCTATCTAATATAGACTCTAATAATTAACTAAAAAGTTATATAGAAACCTATTCTAAATTCTAAATCTATAGGTCTAGTCGTACCCCTAGTCTTTAAACTAAAAATTAAGGCCCCGGATATATTTAATAGAACTAAGAGATAACTAAATAAATTTCTATAATAAATCTAAATATACTTTTATATATATTAAATTTTTTTTTAAAATAATACTTAGAAGATACTATTCGCTAGCTTTTATCTAAAAGATAATACCGCTAGATAGTTTAAGCTATACTAGATTAACTAGAATAATACTAAGCTATATAAAAAAACTAAAGAAATTATTAATTATTTTAAAAAATTTACTAAGGTACTACGTACTATATTTAATAATAAAAATTACTACTAAGATACTATCTATTAAATTTACTATTTAAAATAAACTAAATTAGCTATTAACTATACTACTTAATTCTAACTATATATCTTATATTTTAAATAGAATAATAAGGTCCTATATATACTCTACTATAAGAAACTTAAGAACTATATTAAAAATAAATTTATCTATACTAAACTATCTACTATATACTAAAAAATAGTACGTACTATAATCTAGATTAACTTATATATATATAATTACTTTTAGAAGATAAAAAATTTTTCTTATACTACTAATACCGCCTAATCTCGTAATAGTTTACTACTAGAAAATTCTATAGACCTAAATACTAACTAATAAAGAATTTCTTAGCTAGTACTAGAAAAAAAATAATATAGATATAAAAAAAATCTTTACTTCTATTATAAAAAATATAAATATATTAGTAGAAACTACTATAATAAATAAAATAATATTTATTATACTAATAAGTAAACTACTTTAGCTACTAAAGAATAATTTAAAGCTTTTAATTATAATATTCTCTACTAGCTCGTCTATAGTATTAAAGCCTACTTAACTTATTAAGAGGCTAAGAATATTAGTAAGTACTTATTACGCTATTACTCTTTCTAGGGAAGGTCGGGCGTATTATTAGATAGTATAGACTTTTAGAGGGTCGTAACGATAGATAGAGAAGAATTATACGTAATATTAAAGTAAGAATTAATTAATAAATTAACTATAAGTATTCTATCTACTATAAACGAGTATAGCCTATATATATAGGGTATTTAGTTAAATTATAGTAGATTACTAGCTAGCTTACTATAATCTAGTAAGTTAAATAATCTATAGTTAGTACGCTAAGTAATAGATCTATCTTCTACCCTTTAGAATATAATTCGGACTAAGAATTTCCCGCTCTAAGAAGTTAGAGTCTTTTTTAGAAAGTAGGGCCGTTTTTTCTTTATTTTTTTTAGCTAGTATTATAATACTATCTCCCCTCTAGGCGACTTTTAGCCCGAAAGTTTAAAGCTATAAGTATAAAGTAGTTCTTTCTCGTTCGTTTTATTATTTATTTCTAACCTTATTTCGCGATATCTAGTTATAAGTCTACTAAGCGCTATAATTTAGCTACTTATATCGTTTATTTAGAAGTTATCGTTATATTTTCCTATAGTAACTACCGTAAGAAGAATAAGAAGTATAAGATATTATTAAAAAAAGAGCTAGAAACTTTATCTTTTTATTATTTTAAGTATATTCGTCGGGGTCGTAGCTATAACGTTTAGAGTATTTTAGTTTAAGATTATAAATTCTCCTAGTTCTTAGTAAGTAGTTATTAATAGTTATAGAAAACTTAGTTAATTAAAAGTATAATCGCCTTTATAAAAATATTTAGCTACTACTAAGACCCTATTTACTTCTTAGTAGACTTTAAAGGTAGCTTAAAACCCTCTTTTTATCTTTATAGCCCGTTTAGAGTATTTAGAGCGGTAGAAGTAGTTTCTTAATAATAAAAAGTATAAAATAGTATATCGGGGTTTATTATTCTTAGAGAAGCTAAAGCTTAAAAGGCGTATATAATATAGCTATTAAGTTTAGATAATAGTAATATAGTAAGTTCTAATAAAGCGGTTTCTTAAAAGATATTAATAGACTAGTTTTAGGTATTCTTAATACCTTCTTTAGATTTTACATTATAGAAGAATACTCTAGGTTTAGACGATTAAAATATCGTTAATAGTATTTCTAAATAAGTTCTTTATAGTTAAGGTAAGAGACTAGTTTCTATAAGAGTTTCTAAGGATTTTCGGCGGGGTCCGTTTTTTTCTATTTAATAAGGTACTTATATTAACCGTTAATCTAGTCTCTATTAAGGATTTTTTCTACTAGCTATTCTCTATCGGCGTTATTAGAGTATATTTTAATTTCTAGATTAGGTTTAGCGTTACTATATATAAGTTCGAGTAAGAAGATATAGAAAACTAAATATATACTTACTTATTCTAGTAATTTAAGTTTAAAGAAAATAAGTAAAAGTTTTTTCTTAATCTAGTAGGGTCTAATTTTTTTATAGTTTAATTTATTATTCGATTATATAGTTTTAATATTTTTTCTAAGAAGCTAGTATTAAATATTAATAAGTAAGCTTATATAAGCGTAGCTTATTAATATATTACCTTAGGTATTAGAATACTACCTAAGGTATATAATAAATATACCTCGGAGTTATAGTAGTGGCAAACTGCGGTGGCAAACTATAGTAGTAAACTAAGGTAGTAAAATTCGCTACCCTACTTTACTAACTAATAACTAAACGGGTATAGCCCCTACTAAAATTCCTTTTATATATTATAAAAGTTTAATCATTTCCAGTTATTATAATATAAAAATTATATAAAACGGATAAGGATTAGGGCTAGAATCTTATTTCTTATAAATTACCCTTATTGGATTTCTAATACGGTATATCTAGAAGGATCTACTTATATAAGAAATAAGTATATATAAAGAGCTCTAGATAGTACTATAGTTTTATTCTTTAAGACGCGTAATACTAATAAACGAGATATAAGCTAATAAAAGCTTTATTCTATCTTTTATCTTTTCTCTTATCTTTCTTTATTAAATCTCCTATCTATTCTTTCTTCTAGAGAGTTATCTCTTTCCGACTACTTACTAGGCTCTATTATTTATATAATATAGCTTAGTAATCCTCTATCTAAGCCTTAGCGCTTTATAACGGCCCCTAGAAAGCCTTAGCTACCTAATAATACGCCGGACCTCCCCTAGAAAGAGTATTAGCGTAATAGCCCTAGCATCCTCCGGCCGTTAATAAAGAAGGTAATACTAAAATCTTACTAATCGACGGTCGCCGCTAGCGCCGCGGCTAGGGTAAGTATCTCGAGTATTATATTCGTTTTAAAGAATACGATAACGAGCCTAGCGAATAAATTCGCGAGGATATAATTACTTAGAAAGCTAAGAATAAATATAATACTAAGTATCCGCACCTATCGCTACTAAAGAACGCGCCGAAAGAGACTTTAGCTACTTCTATTCCTAAATAATCTACTAAGCGTAAACGCGACCGCTCTAAAAAGAATTCTCTTTCTAATTAAGCCTAAGCTACTAAAAGTCTATAGTAGACGGTTATTACTTACTATAGCCTACTATTACTTACTCTTATTATTTTAACGTTTATTATTACTTTATTATACTATAAATTCTCCCCTGCCTAATCCTACTATTAGAATAAGTAGTGTAACAGCTTAATTAATAATAAAAGAATTAATTAGAATAAGTAGTATATTTAGTAGAGAAAGGCCATACGGGCTTTTCTTATATCTATTTTATCTACTAGGATAAAACGGATATATAACTTACTTACCTACTAAGATAAGTATATAACGAGTATAAGATATAACTAAATCTAAAATACTACTAAATTAAATATTCTAATAACTTAGTAAAAGCTATATATACGTAATTAATCTAATATACCCCCTTTATATACTACCTATTTGGGGAGTAGGTAATAAAAAGAAATAAAAATAAAATAAATAACTAGATAAGTATTAAACTTATAGACTTACTTAAAGTAGGCGGTTAATTTCTAAAATAAAGAAATAATAAAATATATTCTCTATACTATATACTAGTAGTGCTACTAGTCTATAGTATAGAGAACGTATAAATAGTATTTAGATAATAACTATAAGTATTAGAAGAATTATAGAAGACTTATATCTAACTAGATATAAGTCCTCTATTAGTTTAAGTAAGCTATAAGGGTTACGCCTTATTTTACGAAATAATATAAATAAATAGCCGCTAATTATAGAGTAGGGAAAGTCTAATAGCTATAATAAAATAAGCGTACTTCTAGCGAGGTAGGGCTTTAGTAAGACCGTCTACTAATATTACTACTATAGGTATTTACTAAAAGTAAATATTATCTACTTAGGCTTTCTAGCGTAGCTAATAGTAGTATATATTTATATAATATAGCTTAGTATTAAGCTTTCTAATACTTTTCTATATAAGCCGAAACGTTTGCGTATTATCGTACTATATTTTAATTTAGTAGTCTAGATTAAATTAGACTTCTTTAAAAAGGCGTTTCTACTAGAAGTATTACTTAGCGGCTTCTAATAAGATAAGAAGCTCGGCTTTAATAGTTAAAGTTATAATTATAGGCTACTTAATAGCCTTTTAATTAATAGCTACTTTGAATATAGTAATAATTAAGCCTTAGTAGCTATGGCGTATATTTAGATTATTAGTAAATACTATATTACTACTAATAATAAAGATATTATTTTCGTTCTTATAGTTACTTTAGAAGAATAAGGCTAGCTTCTTAGTTTTTATTAAGTAGCTAAGGAGCCTCTAAGAAAGTTTTAAATAGTAAAAAAATAAATTAGTAAAGTAAATATAACGGCGGTCTCTTCTACTAGGCTTTAGAGTTACCTAGTAGGGTTAGATAGCGGTAAGGTTTACCTTAAAGAATAAGAGAAGGGTAAAGAATTAAAATAATAGATAGCGATTACGTAATAGATTAGTATACGGTACGCGTTAGGCTTATTATCTCTAATAAGTCTATATTAGAATCTTAAGTTAACTACGAAGGTTAAAGTACTATCTAATAAGTATATCTATATACTATAGGAAAATTATAGTAATCTAGATCGATATAGCTAGATTAAAGTAGCTAGATTAATAGTATTAGATTATTAATCTTAGATTAGGTTAATCTAGGTAGGCCCTATAGGTCTTACGTAACTCGGGCGCTAAAGCCTATTTTCCTAAAATCCGACTTCTATATCGGTTACGAGAGTATTCTACCGCTAGACTATTATTTCTTAGATCGTATAGATTATTCGACTTTCTCCCGTCCGTTTCTCTTAGCTCGAAGCCGGTTTCCGGGATTTATAACTTCTCTCTTATAGGCGTTCTTTTTCTATAGAAGTTTACCTAGTCTATATTCTCGTAGTCTTACTATATCGCGTGGGCGTTGCTTTCGTGCGGGCTTCTATTACTACTTTACCTAGACCCGTACGCGCCGTCTTCTCTTACGACTAGTTTTCCCGTGCGGGCGTGCTAGTAATATAGCTCTATTATTCTTATAGGTTTCTAGCTCCTACGGTGCTTTTTCCCGTACGGGCCTTCCGCCTATAGAGTTATAAAGCCCTTATTCTCTAGGGTTCGTAATACTATTTCCCCTCTTAAGGATTTTCGGCCCGAAGATTTATTCGTTCGTCTATATCTTAGGCTTTCTACATTTTCTTATTTTCTTTTTTTACTATAAGCCTCCCACTATGCCTCTAAAACGAAAACGCGATTTATAGAAGACTAAGCGTAAGTCTCTAGATACGAAGATTAATTTATTAGGTATCGCGATATCTATTTCTTATTCGTAGTGTTTGCTTCTAAATGCCTAGCGAAAGGCGGAGGAGCCTAAGATAGTATACTAGATAGCCTTAGGTTTTTCTCGTTATAGCGAATATTATCGTGCCGGGCGTACTAGTTATAATACTAGCGGTCTTAAAGACTTTAATTATTAGTTCTTCTTTAGTAGTTTCGCTAGTCTATTAATTCTTTCTCTAGTTAAGCGTCTTCGTCGTGCCTTAGATAAGGCGCGCTCGGAACGTACTACTTTTAAAAATTAGCTTTAAAAGGCGGCCTCCGGCCTTTCTCGTACTAAAAAATAGTAGAAGTTACTTAAGCGTCGTACTACCCTAATATTATAGCGTAAGTCGGACGCGATCGATATACTTAGAAAGTTAGAAGCGTTAGAGGCTAGAAATACCTCTAACTCTAAAAATACTAAAAAGAAGCGATCGTTAAAGCGTTTACGTAGCGCTATCTTAGCTAGTAACGCTATAGAGTCGTTCTAGTCTATTAGGTCTTTTAGTGTTAGTTCGGGTTCTACGCCTTCCGAGGGTTTTAGTTTAGTTAACTAGGCGCGGTTATCTTCGTTTTCTAAGTTCGATTTCGGGTTCTTCGTATATAATAAGTCGGCGGTGTTAGTCGATCTAGGTTTTGGCGATAAAACTTATTAATAAGTTCTTAATAATTATAGAGTTTTAGTAGTTTCTAGGTATTATCCTAGTCTCTCTTCTATTTAAGAAGGTATCTAAACTAACTATTAATATAGCTACTATCTAGGATTTATTCTACGTTCTAGTTTTTATTTTTATTGACGTCTAGATTTTCTAATATAATTTCTTTCGTTTAGCGTAGTGGCGTAGCGTCTTAAGGTACTAGTTCGAGTAGAGCGACGTAAAATACTAGGTATATTCGTATAGTATCTAGTAATCTAAGGCGGAAATTAATCTTCCCGATTTATTCTTTAATTTTAAAGGAACCGACTTTTTTAAAGTTTAATTTTTTACTTAGTCGGTCGTTCTTTTTTCATTTAAAATTTTTACTAAGAAGATAAACTTTATTTCTTCTCTTAAGCTTTAGTACCTTCTAGTGCCGTCTATTATAGTATTTACCTATTTATAGGGCTACGAATTCGAGGTCTAGGTATAGTTATACGTAGAGTACCTTTAGCTAGTCTACTTTAAAGATTTCTTTTTAGGCTAATAACTCGCTTAGTATCGAATATCTATAGGCTATTAGCTCGTAATCGTAGTTAGCGTAGAACGGGGTTTCTTATATAGTAGACGCTTTTAAGCTATTATACGCGAATTATACGAGCGGTAGTAGTTCCACCTAGTTATTTTACGCGTAGTTAAGATAGTAGCGTAGGTATTATTCTAGCGTCTAATTCGTCCGTTCCGTCTATCTATCTATCTAAGGGTGCGCCGTAGTTAAGAGCTTATATTTAGCTCTAAGCTATCGAGTAAGACTTTACTAGAATCGAAATATAAATAGTTAATTTTTATTTAATACGAGCTCTTCTAGTAACCCGTAGTTGCCGAAAATTATTCTTAGGAATGTATAGGCGAGTTCTTCTGTATTTACCGATTTAAGGTATAGTAGGTAGTATACGTACTTTATTATTCTATTAACGATAACTAGAATCGAGTTATACTTAATCTTAGTAAGCGGTTCTCTTAACTTAGATAGATCCGTAATAAAGTCTAGCGAGATAGATTACTAAGGGCGCTTTAGTACCGGTAGTAGCTAAAGCGATTCGTAGAGTACGTATCTCGCGGCCTTACTTCTAATATAAAGGTTGTATTATAAGACTATTCTTTATACGATTTTTCTAAGCCCTAGAAAGTAGTAGCTTCTCGTAATTCGCTCTATTATTTTATCTATTTCTTAATAATCGTGTACTAGGGCTTTATATATGTCTTTTATAAGTTCTTCCCGTAGTTTACCCGGGACGTAGACTAATCCTAGAAATAGAATTATACTATCTACGTTTTTAGT
Source organism: Macrophomina phaseolina (assembly GCA_020875535.1). Taxonomy (NCBI): domain Eukaryota; kingdom Fungi; phylum Ascomycota; class Dothideomycetes; order Botryosphaeriales; family Botryosphaeriaceae; genus Macrophomina; species Macrophomina phaseolina. The sequence continues at coordinate 48,150 of JAEQDS010000068.1, forward strand.
TACTTAGGGGTTGTTTTCGAGTTCTTCGATTTCTTAAGCCGTTACGTCGTCTACGTAGGCCTCTCGGATCTTACGCTCCTATTCGTTGCCTTTAAGGCGTATCGCTGGGGCGAGTAGTTTAACTAAGATAAGTAAGTCGTCTAGTTCTTTCTTAAGCTATATTTATCCGATGCTATAAATAGCGGTAATCTAGCGGCTACGGCTAGTAGGTATAAAAGACCCGTTCTTCTACGTATTAAGTATCGTAGATTATAGACCTAGCTTTTCTTCGATATAGTCGGCTTGTCGGCTTAGCGCGTCTACGTAAGCGTTCTTAGATCCCTTTCTATAGGTAATCTTTATATTATATAACGCTAGTTCTTTAGTCTATTTAACCTATCGTCGATTTAGTTCCTTAGTAGTAGTAAAGTGCGATAGATTCTTATAGTTATAGTATACTATAATTTAGTATTTAGCCTCTTTAAGATAGTGTCTCTATTCTTTAAAGGCCGTAATAATAGCTAGAAGCTTCTTATTATAGACGTTATAGTTCTTCTTAGGGCCTATTATCTTTCTTAAATAGAAGGCGATAGGGTGTAGTCTACCTTACTCGTCTAGCTAGCTAAGGACTACTCTAATAGCGTAGTTGGAGGCGTTAGTTTCGACCGTAATAAATAGATTAGAATTATAGATACCTAAAACCGGGGCTTCCGTAAATATACGCTTAAGCGAGTTAAAGGCTATTTATTATCTTTCTCTCTATACGAACTCGTATTTCTTTTTTATTAGGTTTATAAGAGGTATAGACACCTTCGCGTAGTTTAGAATAAACTTTTAGTAAAAGTTAGTAAATTCTAGAAAGAATTATACTTCTTTAACGGTCTTTAGCGTGGGCTAGTCTCTTATAGCGTCTAGTTTTTTATCGTCTATACTAATATATTTAGGGGTAATAATAAACCCGAGGTATTTTATCTTTTACGTATACTATTCGCTCTTTTCTAGGGCTACTTAGAGGTTTTATTTATCTAGTACCTATAGAACTTTTTTTATATACTTAGTATATTCTTCGAGTGTCTCCGAGTATATTAGAATATTATCTAGGTAAGCTAAAGCGAATATATCTAAATACGGACGTAGTATATCGTTAACTAAGCTCTAGAAGGTAGCTAGTATATTAGTAAGCCCGAAGGGTATTACTATATACTCGTAGTATCTAAATCTTATTCGAAACGCCGTTTTCCACTCTTTATCTTTCTTAATACGGACTAGGTGGTAGCCTTCTCTAAGGTCTAGCTTAGTAAAATACTTAGCGTTACGAAGTTTATCTTGCAGCTCGTCGATACGAGGTAGAAGATATTAGTTTTTAATAGTAATATCGTTTAGTTATCTATAGTTAATATAGAGGCGTAGTTTACCATTTTTCTTTAGAATAAATAGAATAGGATAACTAGCCGGTAATAATAACGGGCGTATATATTCTCGTTCTAGGTTTTTTTTAATATACTTTCTTAAGGCCTCTGCCTCTTTCTCTAAAAGCGAGTATATAGGCTTAAACGCGGGTTACGTTTCGGATATTAGGGGTATCTCGTAGTTCTATAGTTTATATTCTAGTAATTATTCTTTACCTCTTTCCTAGAATAGTCGTTAGAGGTTCTAGAATTTCTATAGAACGGTTTTTAGTTCTAGTATCGGTGCTAATCTATCTATAGTAGGCCTTATAATTCCGCTAAGGTCTACGTTACCCTTAACTACCAAAATGCCTCGTTTAACGATATCTATCTATCTATAAGCGGAGGGGTCGTATTTTCTACGGATTCTCTAGGGGTAGTCTTCTTTAACTAACTTTAGAACGTCGTTATTCTTCTAGCGAAGGCTTTTTATTATACGAGCTAGGATTTTCTACTCGTATTCTAGGCTTATTTTAACGAGAATAGTATATACCTTCTCTCCTTAGTTTCTTATACGATTTAGTGCGCTTATTAAGATTTTCTAGATATCTAGGGGGTCTTTCTTAACCGTTAGTATTCTTCTAGCGGTTACTAGGTATCTAGCGTATTTCTTGTTTAGAAAGATAACTATTCTTTTCTTCTATCGGATATACGGTTCGTAAGTTTTAAACTACGGGATTTCTAGGATAATATCATGTTCTAGTATAGAGGTTACGTTAAGCGTAATCTTCTCTATATATTTTCCGATAGTAAGCTTTACGGGTTCTATTTCGACCTAAATCTATTCTTTATCGTATAAGGCGGCTAACCCGTCTACTATCTTTAATAAGTAGGGGTGGTCTTTCCTCGTAAGTCGAATATTATTTTAGGTAGCGAAGATATAGCTAATAAAATTATCTTCTACTCCGCTATCGAGTATAGCTATTACGGCTCTTCTATAAATAGTTACTAGTATTCTAAGAACTTTTTCTAAGATACGTATATCGTTTAGTATACATGAAATCTAGTTAAGGGACCTGTCTACCGGCTACTCCTAGGGTCCCTAACTAGGGAGGCCGTTTAGTTTTTTAATAAGTATCGGCTTGCTATTTCCTCGTAGAAGTAGAAGTCCTAGTCTTTAGCCGGGATCGGTAATTTTTTTTATTATATCTAGTGTCCGCGCCTAATGCGGCGCCGCTAGCTAATCCGGTCGTTATAGACCTAGTATTTAAAGGTAGGTATAGCGTATTTCTTCTTTAGAACCTATTATAGGGTATTTTATACCCTAGTTGCTATCTCGTATATACCGAGGATAAGCGCTATACTTCGTAAGTATACGAGGTTTCGTTATTACTATACTCCCCGGGCCTCGCTTTTAAGCTAGGTCGCTACTTCGTCGGCCGAGGCGAGGGGTAATTTCTTCTAGGGGTACTATATACCGTCTTTATAGAATTAAGAGCTAAGCTTCCCGTTCTTTACCTAGTATTACTAAGGTGGTAGGTCTATTCTTAATCTAGAAGTCTAGTTAATTATAGGGGCGAGGCTAGCTTCGACGCGCTTCGTATCTCCGTATTAGTTTAGGTATTCCGTAATTTAGTCGAGTATAGCTTAATTCTACTATTACTCTATATTCCCTACTTTACTAGATTCGGATATACTATTATAGAGTTCGCCTATATCGCTATCGACCAGCTTATTATCGTAGGGAAAGTTATTAATTAGGTTATCGATTTCTAGTACTTTCTTATTGCGTATAGCTAGGTTTAGCTACCGCGGCTTAGAGGGGTACTACCCGGTAACCTATTTATCGCTCTAATAGGTCGTATAGTTATTATCGTAGTAGGCGGTCTAGCTTATAGCCGCGTGGTTAACTTCTTTACTTAGGGTAGACGCGAAGCGGGGTTCCTCTTTTTCTTAAGTAGCGACGGCGGCAGTCTTACCGGTTTTATTTTATTATAGATAGCGGTGCCGGGGGTTCTACTTATCTTTATAGTAGATATAAAGTCCTTTATTAAAGCGTTCTATTTCTTACTTTATCTACTAGCGTTAAGGTCGTCTCTCGCGCTTATTATCTTTATCGCTTCGTTAAGCGGCGTCTAGTTCTATAGCGTCGCCTTCTTCTTACGTGTAGCGTAGTTATAAGGGGCGTAAGGTATTAGCTCCGTAGTTCTCTTTATATTTTTCTAATTAGCGCTCGAAGAGGCGGTTATTATATTTAATAGCTAGCTTAATAAGCTTATCTAGGGTCTTAGGGTCGTCTTATATTATAAGTTAGTCTTTAACCCTTTCCTTAAGTCCTCGGTAGTAGTGGTTTATAAGGGCGCGGTCGGACTAGTCGTCTAGGTACGCGGCGGCTTTTTAGAACTCTATAGTATAGTCTACTACTAAGGTCTTCTAGTAGATATTTATAATAGCTTATTAGGCCTTATTAACTTCGTCGAGGTCTTCGAAGCTCTACTTAATCTATATTATAAAGTACTTATAGCTACTAAAGACCTTCTTAGTATTCTTCTTACGTGCCTCTAGTTCTTTCTCTATTTAGTCTCTAAGGTAGGGCTCGAACTACTATACCGCGGTATCGCGGAGGTAGGTAGTAGCGAATATTATCTTTTTATCGTCTATAGGGAAGTCTCTAGAGTTAAAGAAGAAGTATAGGTCGAGTTATAAGAGAAAGGTTTAAAGCTTCTTTTAGTTATTATAGAATAGGTCTAGTTTAGCCATCTTCGTGCTTTTATTAGGGGGTTAAGTCGCTATAGGTATTAGAGCGTGTACTAGCGCCGAAGTATAGGCCGTTAGAATAGCTTAGTTGCGAAGTTCGCCTATCTATTAGTAGAGCTAAGTATTCTTATTAGTTTACTCCTAGAGTTATCTGCGAAGTTCGCCGATCTAGCCTTATATATCTTAGATAACCTAAAAGAGGTCGGCTATAGTTAGCTATAGAGGACTATTATTATTTATATCTATATCGTTTATTATATTACTTAGTTAGCGTTAAGTATTAGGTAATACTATCTTATCGTTAGGTATTTCTTTTCTCGGAACTACCTTCTCTTATAAGAATAGTAGTTAAAGTATAACGGCGGCCTCTTCTACTAGGCTTTAGAGTTACCTAGTAGGGTTAGATAGCGATAAGGTTTACCTTAAAGAATAAGAGAAGGATAAAGAATTAGAATAATAGATAGCGATTACGTAATAGGTTAGTACGCGGTACGCGTTAGGCTTATTATCTCTAATAAGTCTATATTAGAATCTTAAGTTAACTACGAAGGTTAAAGTACTATCTAATAAGTATATCTATATACTATAGAAAAATTATAGTAATCTAGATCGATATAGCTAGATTAAAGTAGCTAGATTAATAGTATTAGATTATTAATCTTAGATTAGGTTAATCTAGGTGGGCCCTATAGGTTCTACGTAACTTAGGCGCTAAAGCTCGTTTTCCTAGAATCCGACTTCTATATTAGTTACGGGAGTATTCTACCGCTAGACTATTATTTCTTAGATTATATAGGTTGTTTGACTTTCTCCCGTCCGTTTCTCTTAGCTTAAAGCCGGTTTTCGGGATTTATAACTTCTCTCTTATAGGCGTTCTTTTCTTACGAAAGTTTACCTAGTCTATATTCTCGTAGTCTTACTATACCGCGTGGGCGTCGCTTCCGTGCGGGCTTTTATTACTATCTTATCTAGGCCCGTACGCGCCGTCTTTTCTTACGGCTAGTTTTCCCGTATAGGCGTACTAGTGGTGCGGCTCTACCGTTTCTATAGGTTTCTAGCTTTTGCGGTGCTTTTTCCCGTACGGGCCTTCCGCCCGTAGGGTTATAAAGCCCTTGTCCTCTAGGGTTCGTAATAGTAAAATAATAGTATAAAATAGGCGTACGTAATATCTACTCTAGTACTAGTAGCCGCGAATTATACTAAACTAATTCTACTTTAATAAAGATAAATATCTTACGCGCTTACGTACGTGCCTTAGTTCGCTTAAAGTACTTTATCTAAAGAAAGTAATATTAAAGAAAAATAATTTTTACTAATACTATAGCGAGTAATAAGACTAGAGATATATAATTTCTAAAAGAGCTATAAGAGCTTCTACTCTTAGTTCCTTATAATATATAAGGCTAGAAACTATTATACTTCTTCTAGAATTCTTATCTTATAGTATTTAAGTAGGTCTTCTTAGAAAGTATCTATAAAAGATTTATCTCGCCTATAGTATACTATAATAACGTTATCTATAAAGAAAAAGACGAACAAACAATTATTTAAATATAAGTAAGGCGTATTAGATATCTAAGTTAAACTAAGCTCTTCTAAAAATTTATAAAAGTACTATTACTAAAGAGTTAGTAACTCTTTAAGACTATAAAGCGCTTAAAGTAAACGAAGAATTTAGCTTTATTTAAGCTTTAGTTCTTCTAGGGGTTAATAGTATATTCTTTTCTTAAGTAGAATATAAGAGAATACGTTTATAACGTTATACTAGCGTATTTCTAAGTTAAAAGCGTAGATAATAGTAATTAGAGCTTAAAAAATCTAAAAGATAAAAATAGCTATATAAGTATTCTACTAAGTAGCTTAAAGGTCTTCTCTTATATAGATACGTACTTTAACCTTAGTAAGCTAGTCGTGTTTATTAAGCTTATACTTAAATACCTAGATAAGTAAAATAATATCCTTACTAAGGCTTTTTACTTTACTAAGTACTACTCTTTTCTATACTTTTTTATTCTAAAGTTTCTAGAGTTCTATTTAGATTACCTCTAGTAGGTAGGTTTTTATTAGGTAGTTAAAAATATTCTTATAGAAACGAGGTTTAGGTAGTAGTTAATCTCGGTAAATATATAGTAGGCCTATAGGCGATGCTTACGCTTTTATTAAAGTAGATTTCTAAAAAGATATAAAAAAAGACGTAAATAGCATTTAATAGCTAAATATATTATTATAAATTAATATAATATATATATCTTTACGTAAGTTGTGAGTTCTTAATTTATAGATAATTAGGTTTAGATTAATATTCGCTATAATATTATATTCTCTTAGGGTACGGTTTTCTCTAGTAGTACCTAGATTAGGTAGATTATCGTATTAGACTAGTATAAGCTAGCCGAGTTCTCGTAATTATTAATTCTATTAATCTTTATTTCTTAAGCCTTAAGAGGCTAAGCCTTAAGAGGCTTATTATTAGAATAGAGTAGATTAATCTAGTAATATATAATCTAAAAGATCTAGTATTTATTTATCTTAACTTATACCTTCTTATAGGCTGCTTTTTATATACTTTTCGCATGCTAGGCCTTTACTAGTTAATTCTAAAGGGCTTAGTAGATAATCTAGTTATATTTTTTATACTTAGGCGCCTAGGTGGCTATCTTAAGTCTCTAGAGTTTCTTAGGTTAATTAAATTAGAGCCGGTAATAGCTTATTACTAAGGTTAAAGAAAATCTTAGAATTCTAATCTAAGGAAATAATATTCTTTTTATAAAGCGTAATATAAAGAATAACTATCTTTTACTCTTAATTTTACTTTTACTATTATAGAGTAAGTATCTTTTCTAGATTCTCTAGAGAGAACTTACTAGATTTATTAAAGATAACGTTTTTTAAGCGTACTACTTAGTTCTTTAAAGAATGCTAGATTCTATAGATATTAGTAGAGTTATATCTAACTAAGTATCTAATAAGAACACGCTTACCTAGCTTATTACTATATAGAATATTCTTAAGTAGTAAGTAGGCTTTATAGCTATAAACTTAAAGATGCGCTACTTTTAGCTTCTTACTATAAATACGCTTAAATAGTATTTTCTAATAGTAGCGCTTTATTAGGGTTCTATTATAGATATAAACTATCGCCTTAATAATTTTAGGCTATAGGTGCTTAGGTAGGTTAGTACTAACCCGTAAAAATCTTACTTTAATAATAATTAAGTGCCCTAAATACTCTAATATACTATTTTACTAAGGGGTATACGAAGCTAATACCTTATAGGTAATTCTATATTACTTAAGCTACTATTTAAAGGTATATATAAGCGATACTTCTCTATCTAATCTAAGAAAGACTACTAATTTACTAAATCTTATCTTAATTATTTAGATAATATTAAGAAGGTGCTAAGTATACTTATTCTTAGTTATATAAGTAACTATAAAAGTAAATTTAGTAGAAGTGTATTTAAGATATATAATCTATTAGTAGCCGTTATTAGCTTATATTATATATATTAAGTTAAATAAGACTTAAAAAGAATACTTCTTCTAATAATTTCTTTAGTTATATAGATCGAGAGATCTACTAATATACCTTAGTATAAGCGTATATATTATAGTAATTAGATAGCTACTAATTAGTAATTATAGCTTCTTATACCGCTTATAGTAAGGCTTAAATAGCTTTTCTACCTGCGTACGTAAAGATTTTATACTATTATATAGCTAGCAACGAGCGATTAGTAATATTTAATACTATAGCTAGTAGATTATCTATTTTTTTATATTCTATAAAGAAGTAGTTTTAAGCGAAGATTAAATAGGCTATAATAAAGTTCTCTAAATAGAGGTATATATATCTTATATCTAACTTAATTTTCTTTTCTCTTACCTTAGTAATAGAGACGAGGTTTACTATAAATAAGAATATATAGGCCACATCTATAAGCTTAATAGTACGTAGGCCCTTATAGTTAGTAGTATATACTAGTGCCTTACTAAATAACTCGATCTTAACCGTAGAGTTTTTTAATATAACGTAGTTATCTAGTTCTACGTTTCTTGTTTTAGTGTAGCGACTCTTTATATACTAATTATAAATATAGTATATTATACTAGTATTAGCGATCTATAAGAGATTAAGAGTTATAGGCCTTAAAATACGTTATATACTAAATAATAAGATAACTACTACTAGAAAGAATTTTTTCTTTTCTTCTTTATCTAGTTTTAGCTCTTATTTTTTTTAAGAAGCGTTATTTTACTTCTTTTAGCTTTAGCCGTAATTTTAGCTATTTTTAAATCGTTTAATAGAGCGTTTAACTCTTCTCTTAATCTATAGATTCTTAAGTATCTTATTAACTTTATCTTAAACCTCTTAGTTTAGTATCTAATCTACTAGTCTAGCGTCTAGATTATAATATCTATATTTATCGTAGAAGTAATTCTTACTATATAAATAGGCGAGTAGCTTTCTTTCTTACTTCTTATTTCTTAGTAAAGCGGTAAAGACTACTTTAGTAGCCTTTAGATTCTTAGCCGTATTTTAGCGTAAGTAGTTTTAGTAGTCGATAATTATTTTATAAAGCGACCTATTAAGCTTATTATACTAAAGCTTAATTTTATAGGCTAAGGCCTAGTAGGTATTAAGAGAGATAAGTATCTTAAAAAAGGTAATCTTTTCTTAATTATCTATAACCTCTAGAAGTTTAAGCTTCTTTACCTTAAATAGAGTCTCTTTCTATTATAAGAGCTATTTATTAATATTCTAACTACTTAGAGGCTTTTTAAGCTAGTAAAGCTTATTAATAATAAGTTCTTCTTAAGTTTCCCTTATTAGCTAGAGCCGCACCTTAAGCGCTATAAGCTAAGAATAGGGATACAAATCGCCCCTAAGCTTTTTTAGAATTAAAAGTAGTAATAGGCTTACTAAGTTCTTAATAATCGTTAATAGATTATTAATTTTCTTTTTTAACTTTTTTTATTTAGCTAGGTCTCTTTTATAAGCCCTAATTTATATTTTATAGCGCTTCTAGGCTCTTTATTAGTTTAGATCAGAGACTAGTAGCTCTAGAATTTTAGCTAGCTCGCTTAGTTAAGAAGGCTTTAATAGCTTTAATAGGTTAATATAGTTAAATATCTCGTATTTCTTAGCTCGTAATTAGATAATAAAGTACTATTTATCCTAATTATTAGCTATCTTTAAGACAATAATAGGTTTAGAAGACGTTATAGCGTAGTATTACGTTACATTATATTATATACCAAAGAAGGCATAGGTAAGTTACTAAAGTAGGCAGTAGGTGTAAGGTTAATAAATAAGCCGTTTACTTAAAAGTATTACTCTAAGGCAGTGGGAAAGTGCTGCACTTTAGGTAATAAAAAAGGCGTATTATAGGAGGCAACTAAAGTCCTCCGTTATAGAACACGTATAGTAAAAGAATACTAAGAATAAACGTTCGAATACTACGGAACGCTCGGAATAGCATAATAAGGTGCTAGGGAGAATGGCTTAGAATACGAAAGATACTAAAGACGTACCTAGGCTTATAACTATTAGAATAAGTAGTATAACGGCTTAATTAATAATAAAAGAATTAATTGGAATAAGTAGCATATCTAGTAGAGGGAGGCCGTACGGGCTTCCCTTATACCTATTCTACCTACTAGGGTAAAACGGGTATGTAACTTGCTTACCTACTAAGACAAGTGTACAACGAGTATAAGACATAACTAAATCCAAAACACTACTAAATTAAATATTCCAACAACTTAGCAAAAGCCATATATACGTGATTAATTTAACACCTACCTATAACGTTTTCCTTTGTTACTTTTTGTTGGGATATAACTCAATCAATTCGCACTGAATAACAGTGCGGCGCCGTGCTTTTTTCAGTCCAACACTTTTACTATAGACGAGGGCGTCTGCTTTCTTTTAAAAAGTAGGGGGACTGTTACGGATTTTCTCTGTAGATGCCCTTAGGCGGGCCTAAGGCATCTTTACATCAGATAGATTAGATAGCGAGGCCACCCGTAGGGTAATCGCACGGCTGTTAGGCACGTGGGATCTTACTATATAACCTATATTCGGGTATATATCACCGCCTGCTCGGGCATCCTCGACCGACCAACTATCTTCTTTCTCCACATTCCATAACATCGACGTAGATTAACCCCGCGTCGGAGTTTTATTTACTCCGGCGGAGAAAGCTTTCCTAGAAACAAATGCGCTATCAGCATCATTATTCCGGACTCTTGCTGTAACTTTTTGAGCAGCGTTTATTCGCGGTGTGCTGGTGGAGGAGAGACCTTCGACAACGGAGATACAAGGCTCTGCCCGTCGAAAACAGTCACGATATTGCTACATCTATTACGTAATAGATTCAACACAAGAGAATTCGGCGAATTGCCGTAATCAGCTTAACGCACAGCGAAATATGTTATTTAATGCTTGTTGTCCTTGCCCCAGCGCCCCGTGAAATCCCGAAGCAGCCAGCAGGATCGGAGAGTGCAACATAATCAACGCCCACCATATGAGCGGTTAGAGGGCAGCCGCCTAGGCAATAGAGAACGATTAACACGCCGAAGGCCATCTGCGGTAACGGAATTTACTAGAGACGGGGTAACGGTTCCCAACGTGCGAGCAACCTAAGCGACAGCCTCCTTGATTTTCCTACCTCTGCTGCTGCTCGGAGTTTCTGCAGGACATTCTACGTGCGGAGCTGGAGCCCGGTCTCCGCTAAGAGTACAGGAGAGCACGGGAGTCACTTAAATAGTCATTGGCTGTCGAAACCTTGCCGTAGCTTCAATTTTCGTTTTCGTTTTCGTTTTTCACCCGTCCATTTCCGGACTGCAGAAGACAGCCATGCCCAAGCAGACGGCGCAAGGAGCAGGAGGGGTGCTCGGCCTGCCCCCAATCTTGACCGGCTCGACCAGGTTCGAGCCAGCAGCGGGAGTGCGTAACATTCTGATAACGGGCGGAGCTGGGTTCATGTAAAGTCCCAATCCTCTTCGCAGCGGGTTTTCTGACGTGTAACAGAGCATCGTGGCTGACGCGGCACCTCGCAATCCACTATGCAGACGCGTACAGGATCATTTGCTTCGACAAGTTGGATTATTGCGCGTCCATGAAGAACATCGAGTGCCTGCACAGCCTGGACAACTTTGCCTTCTACCACGGTGACATCCTCAGCGCGGCTGACGTGCTCGACGCAATGGCGAAATACCGCATCGACACCGTGTTCCACTTCGCGGCGCAGTCCCACGTAGACCTGAGCTTTTCAGACTCGCTGCAGTTCACGAAGACCAACGTCGAAGGGACGCACGTGCTGCTCGAGTGCGCGGTCAAGAGCGGAATCCGCCGGTTTATTCACGTATCGACAGACGAAGTGCTTGGCGAGGCGTTCGACAGCGAGGAGGACAAAGATGAGGACTCGGTACTGTCGCCAACCAATCCCTATTCCGCGAGCAAGGCGGCGGCGGAGGTGTACATCAAGGCGTACGCGAAAAGCTTCGAGCTTCCAGCCATCATTGTGCGCAGCAACAACGTGTTCGGGCCGTGCCAGTATCCAGAAAGTAAGTGGCGGAGAGCGCGTGCTGGGCGAGAGCCAGCGGAGCAAGCTATTGACCGGTGGGACAGAGGTCATCCCCAAATTCGTCAGCCTGCTGCTTCGAGGACGTGGTCTGGTGCTGCATGGAAACGGCCACAACATGCGCCGGTATCTGTACGCCAGCGACGCCGCCGACGCCTTCGACACGATTCTGCACCGGGGGGAAATCGGCGAAATTTACAACGTCGACTCGCGGGACGAGATTTCCAACGTCAATCTGGCCAAGAGACTGCTTGATCTGTTCCAGGTTCCCGAGAGCGCCCGAGACGCGTGGCTGTGTGCGTCGCAAGACCGGCCTTTCAACGACAGGCGGTATGCCGTGGACGGGAGGAAGTTGCGGAAGCTGGGCTGGCAGCAGCGGGTGTCATTTGAGCAGGGGTTACGCGAGACGATTCAGTGGTACCGTGCGTATGGCTCAGAATGGTGGGGTGATATAAGCAATGCGTTGGAGCCGTTCCCGGTACCGAAGCGCTTGGCATAGCGGGAGTTATTAAATGCTCCATAGTCCACCGAAGAAATTTGATGATAGCGCTCTCTCCCTTCTCAAAGCGCCTCTTCCGCGAAAAGTGCAGATTCACGGCCGCCCTCTTCAACTGCGCTCCCCGTCCCCATCGTCATGGCGCCTCCGCAAGCCGACCGCCGGCCGGTTCTCCTGCTGACCGCGCTGCCATACGTCGGCCATGTCACGCCGATGCGCACGATCGCTGCCAGCCTGGTGCAGAGCGGATATTCCGTCTACATGCTCACCGGCGCCGTGTTCAAGGAGAATGTCGAAGCAACGGGCGCCACCTTCCTCCCCCTTCCGGCCGCCGCCGACATCGACGATCCCCAGCTTGCGGCAGGCCGGCTCGGCATCCAATGGAAGGACAACGTGCTCGACCAGATGGCGGAGTATTTCGAGAAGGGCACCATCGGCACGCACATGGACCCGCAAGTGGACGGCCTCCACAGCGCGATCGACCATATCCGCGCCGTTGCGCCGGGGCGCAAGCTCGTGGCGCTGACGGACGTCTGGTTCTTCGGCTCCGTGGTCATCATGGCCGGGGCCCCCGGCCCGCGGCCTGACGCGTGGATCGGGATTGGCCTGGTGCCCATCGGCCTCTCCAGCAAGGACTGTGCGCCCTGGGGCCCCGGAGAGCTGCCCGATCCCTCCCCCGAGGGCCGCGCGCGCGACGCCGCCATCCACGCCCATGCGCGCGCGGCCTTCGCTAGCACGCAGGCCCGGTACGAGGAAGTGCTCGCCCGCCGCGGCGCGCAGCGGGTGGCCTGGTTCTGGGATGAGCCCTACCTGCTGCCGGACCGATTCGTCCAGCTGTCGCTTCGGAGTTTGGAGTGGCCCCGAACCGACGCCCCGAACACCATCAGATTCTCCGGCGGCCTGCCCCGCGTATCCACCAAGCCGGCGGCCGAGACCGACAAACCGTCATGGTGGGGCGAGCTCGCTAGCCATCGCCAGAGGGGCAGGCATATCGTCGCTGTCAGCCAGGGCACGATTGACGTGGATTTGCAGCAGCTGGTCATCCCCACGATGGCTGCGCTTGCCGGTCGCGACGACATCCTACTCGTCGCTGCTCTGGGCAAGAAGAACAGGACTCTCCCTCCGGGCACTCCGGTCCCTAAGAATACTCGTGTGGAGGGTTGGATTGCGTATAACGATCTGCTTGCCGAGGCCGATCTCTTCATCACCAACGGTGGCTACGGAAGCCTTCAGCATGCCGTTACACATGGCGTACCCCTTATTGTTGCTGGTGGTAGCGTTGACAAGCCCGAGGTCGCGGCCAGAGTAGAGTGGGCTGGAATAGGGGTGAACCTTCGGACTGCCACGCCTGACCCGGCGCAAATAAAGGCCGCTGTCGATAAAATTCTGGCGGATGCAAGCTACAAGCAGAAGGCGAAGCAGATTCAGCAGGAGAGGGAGAATATAGACCCATTGTCTGTTATTATACAGACGATAGAGGAGGTAGTGTAGTATCTGCACCTAATATTTTCGCGCCGTTTTAATATACATTCTTTAGAAATCAGAGATTTATAGAAAAGCTTACTTATACATATTTAAGCCCACTATTCTTATAAGTGTAGATGGAATTTATAAAATATATTATACACCATGTTATCTACTTAATCTATCGCTCTAGGAATTTAGAATACGATGATATGTGGAGACATAATAGATATAGCTAATTACTAAATCCTCCCCTTTTCTTGTATAGGGGGTTTGGGGCACAACTACCCACCAGGCTGATCATTGCTGTACCTTTTCTCCACTGGCTCGATACTATTAGTCGCTTATGGTTGACCGAATATCCTTCCGGCACCGAGTAAAACCCAAAACGGCTAGCAATTACTGTAATATTAAGACGTAAGCGAGGATTCCTTAATCCGCACAACTTTTGCATATGAATGCACGAACCAGTCAGTCGTCATCACGACTACTCTTCATGCCCACGACGTAATCTCTGGTAATCCATCTACACGTGCCCCGAGAGGGCCCCTAAGCGCTGCTCATGGTTGAGGAATCAGAGTGCTGTTATGTGGGGGCGGTCATCGGCTTTGAGCTGGGCGATGCTCATTGCGGGAAAGTGCAGTAGGACGAGACAGAGCGCTGGCATCTTGAAGTCAGGCGAGGGGTGCTTGGTGGGTTGGATAGGTTGCCGTGGTCGAGGGTGCGTGAGAGGTCAGTGATTTGTTTTGGAGTATGGTGGCGTCGAAGGGTGGGAGGGATCGGCCGTGAACCAGGGCCTTTGTGTTGGCGACCATTGGGCCCATTAGCTGTTGACGGAGGTGTCTCTGCAATGGGTCAATATTTGTCAAATCTGCAACGATGCCTATCGTCCATCGTGGGATGGAAGATGGCAGCGGCTAATATTACATAACCACGGATGAAGTTTGCTTGAATAATAAGGAACTTTGTCTGATGCTTTCTGTGGTCTTACGTCGGCGTCCGAGGCTGCTTCTTGATTATTGCTGTTGGAAGCAGAAGGCCCTATTACCTCCGGAGCGTTTATTAGTCTTAAATGCGCCAATCAGCAACCGCTACTATTAAGTACTAATTATACGATATCACTATACTGTTTAAGATTCTGCTGGTACAATATATGCTTGCGCAATTCATTAATTAAAGATGCTCCTTTCTTTCCCCCCTTCAAATAGATACGGGCATAAATAGTAGGTAAATTAATAAGAATACGAGTATATTGCCCTTTTATACCTGCTCTAGCCTAGCTACGCGAATAACTAAGTAGTCTAATAGCTTCTTATTAGGCTAATTGGATATACTTAATGGCCTGTTCAGGCTAATTAGCTATATATCCCAGTCACGTGAGGTGCTTTTAGCCTTAGAAATTATACTTTAAAGAGGCTTTTCTGCTATAGCCTTTTAAATAGCAGCTCGGATTTCCTTACTAAGATTTAAACTACGTACTCGCCTTATCCCGTACTATGCTTTTGACTGCGGTAACAGAGCTAAAAACAGGCGATACCTAACATAGGACTAGAGTAGTTAGAGTCGAGATAAGGGGATACAAGGTAGTAATTTCTTCCTAGCTCTTCTCTAGCGTATAAAATTAAGAGAACGAAAAGGAAATTTATAGTATTATATCTAGTTTAACCGCGGTCTTGTGTACTATTAGAATAATAGGCCCTAGTATACCCTTTAGGTGCTTATACTATGCGTTCTACGTGCTTATCACGTGCTACGCACGGGCCCCTAGTATATAACGCCACTAAGGGGCGAATTCTATACTACTAAGAATTTATATCTAAGAATATAACTCTTTTAAAGGCTCTCTATTTATAATTAATCTATTTTACTTATAATCGAATTCTTTCTATTTTTTTTTAGAAAAGTAGCCAGCCTTAAAGGGCTATATATAATACTTTTAACGATTCTAATAAAAAAGAATAATTTTATAATAATAGATACTAGAGACCGATAAAGCCATTTAAATACTAGAGATAAATAAATAGAAATAGACTTATTAACTCCTAAAGACTATTAAACGCTAATTATTAATAAAAGCGCCTAGGGCGTTAAACGCCTAATAAGTAGTATAGCTAAACTAAAAGCACCTATAGCTATTAATAAACTATAACGCTTACGTAGTATATTTATAAAAGATATACTAGAAGTTAAGCTTCTAGAACGCCTTAATCGCGTTAAGATACTATAATAGCTATAAGTAGCCCTTAATAGTAAACTAGCTATCGTTTCTATACTAAATATAGGCGAAATATATATAAAAAGTAGAGTAGATAATAGTAAAAAGCGACTTAATCTTTTTATAAGAAATCTATCTCTAAAACTTAAAAGTCTTACTTAGGGCTTATATAACTTATAAATAAATATAGTAGAGATACGTTTTAGCGTATACTAGATAAATAAGAACTATCTTAGAAGAATTTTCTAAGCTACTAAAGAGCTATTTAAATATAAGACTCTCTTCTAGTATATCTAAAGACGTTTAATAAACTAAAAAAAACTAGTACTACTCTAGTAGAAGTTTAAGATATTAGTATAGAATTATATTTATAACTCTATTATTTATCGCCTTAATAACGCTATTAGTTATTATACTACGGTAATAAAGAAGAACTAAAAGTTTATAAAATTCTATATCTAAATAAAGACGTATGAGAATAAATTTATATACTAGATTTAAGATATAAATTACTATATTAACTAGATTTACTTCTAGCTTTTACTATCTATATATATAAAGCTTATACGCTAGTTTTTTCTTACTAGAATATAGGTAAAAGAGGACTTAGTAGCTAAAATTTAACGTATTAAATAAATACTAGAGATAATAAAACCCTATAAAAAAATAAGAATAAGTAGTAGTTATAAAAAACTAAATATTTTTTTACTATTTCTAGTCCGGGATATAACGGTCCCTATAAGAGTTTTAAAAATAGTAAGAAGACTAAAGAGAACTAACTATAGTCTAAAGTATTAGCTCTTTTAAAAAACGTAGGCGATTTATATAAATCTAATACTCTAAACGTAGATAAAAAGTAGGCTAAAAACTACGCTAACTAGGTAAACTATAAAAATAAATAAGACTTAAAAAAAAGTTTTAATTACTTTTCTTTTCTTCTTATAGTTAAGGTCTTAAATAAGAGGTAGTTTAAAATATATAAAAATTATTACTTTAATAGAAATTCTATTTAGTTCTACTAAAATTTAAGTATTAATAAATTATAGTTATAATCTAAACCTCGTATTTTTTAAATATATAGAGTAATTTATCTTATAAAATATATAAGCTAGTACTAAGTCGTTTACTTATTTTCTTAATAATACTACTATTATATTATACAACTCTTATTATATAGGGGTTACTACGTATAACTTAAAAAGCGCTATACGTTATTAATAAAAGAAACGCTTTGTAAAAAAGCGTCTAGTAAGCTAAAGAGTAAAAACGGCTAGAACTATATAAAAAATAAAAAGAGATAAAAAAAGAGTTTAAAATAACTTTATTATATAGCGTCTTATAGGCGATTAAATAGAGTAATAAAACTAAAAGAACCTATTTTAAAAAAAAAATTACTATTTCTACGTACTCTATAAGTACGCTATAAAGTAGTATTTATTAATTACTCTTTTATTTTCTATTATTATTCTTTTCTTATTATTATACTTTTATTATTATATTATAAAGTCTTACTTATAGTAGAGAATCTTTTTTTAATATGCTAATTAGAGCTTTTTTTTTAAGTCGTTTATTAAAATCCTATCTCTTTATATTATAGTCTAGAAGCCCAGTAATGGAAGCCTTAGAGAAATCCTCGGCCGAAATAACTGACGAATAGACTTATACCTACGTAGGTATAAGTATTACGTAACTTTACCTAGTTTATATATTTAAATAGACTCTACTCTCTTTTTTCTTTTTCTTTCTTCTTCTTTTCTTAAGTTCTAGCTTCTTATACGTAGCGCAATAAACCTTTTAGCGATTATCCTAAGGTTAAGCCTTAATATTAGCTAGAACTTTATACCTAAGAAACTTATTAAACACGGAATTACTAAATACTAAGTATTAAAGACGGTCGCGTACCGGTCTTATAAAATTACTAAATAGTAAAGATGATTATATACCGGCCTTACGAAATTACTAAACGGTAAAGACGGTTATATACTAGCCTTATTAAAATTACTAAAATTACTAGAATTACTAGAAGCACTAAAATTACTAGAACTATTAAAATAAATACTTAAGGATAAGCGCAAGAGCAGTAGGCTTAAGGGTAGTACCCTTAGAAGTCTTAAGAAATAACGTAGTTATTATAATAAATAATATCTTAAATCGCCTCCTTAGCACGCAAGGTAGATTAGCTAGAAGAAGAAAATATAACTAGTACCGCATTATTAAAAAACGAGCCCCGAGACACTAGCTAACTAATATAAGAATAAGACTATATAATCTTACGTTAGTAAGATCGGCCTACTAAGAACCTTAGTCCTCTTACTAAATTTTTAAGTAATAAGAATAAGCTAGAACCCTAGATCTTCTAAATATAAGTAAAGCTTCTAGTAGACTATACTAGTTATACTAAAGCTACGAAATTCTTTATACTCTATAATTGGCTTAGAGGCGAGGTAGTACGTTAGCTATAGCTATAAATATAGGCTAGTATTAATACGAGTAGTATAACTGCTTAGTACTTGCTAGATTAGCTACGCCTATCTTTTAGCGACCCCTATATATAGAAAAAGGCCTAGCGTAAGCTATATAAGCTACGCTAAACTAATAAGTCTTTTATAGAATACTTTACCGAATTCTATAAGCTAGTACTCGAAGCTAGAGAAACGAACTAGCTAGATAAGATTCTTAAGAGCTACTTTAAAGTAGACCTAAGCTAGGAGCTTTAGCGTAGTATAATTAGCCTTAGAAGTATAAGCTAGTCCTTTAAGGACTACTATACTAAACTAAAGCGTATTAATAATTAACTAGAGGCATTTAATTTACGTAATAACGGAAAAAAGGCTCGGCAAGGCTAGTAAAAGGGCTAGTAGTAAGGTTAAAATAAGATTAGCTCGGTAGGGTCTAAGTAGTTAAAGCTAACGTCGCTCTAATACGATAATATAGACTAGAAGCCTACTAGATTAGCTAAGATAGCCTAGGGGCGCCGTGCTAAATAGGTAAATGCCTAAAAAATATAAAAGTGTAGAGAAGAGAACCGCTACTATCGCTACGATAACTCTACGTACCGCGTTAGTTAATGCCCCTAGCGGCCACCACGGAAGCCCGAGCGTATAGTAAGACTAGCCTAATAAGGAGAGCCTAAGAAATTAAAGCTAGAGAAGATAAAAGATACCTTTCTATAGTATTTAAAAAACGAGTAGCTCCTACTAAAAGACGCAGGCAGAAGCCTATAGAGAAGAAGAAATAGGTAATATAAGCTAACTAGCGAAAATAGTAATCTAAATTAGAATAAAACTCGCTCCTTACGTTAGTTCTAATTAATAAAGAGTCTTTTAGTAAAGCTCTTACTAATACTAGCTATAAATATTACGCTATAATAAGCTATAAGTTCGTTAAACGTTATAAACTCCCGCACATCTAAATACCCTTAAGGATACTAGATGGCTTAACACCTACTAGGTAGTAAATTACGGAGGTAGCCTAGATAGAAATCGATATTAGTAGCTATAATTAAAAATAAATATTCTTTTATATCGTTCCAAGGCTTACTAGCTGCGATATTATACTAGGCAACCCCTAGATAGTATAAGAAAAGGCAGTATTAGACTAAAGCAAACGAACGATTACCTTTAAAAACACCGGCTTAGTAGTTAAGTAAGATACTAATCTACCTAAGCCCTAAGAAATACTAATTAGAGCGCACGCATTCCGCTCCTTATATTAATAACGTAAGAAGAAAGAATACTAAATCTTTACTATAAGCCTCGCTAATATTAATAAGGCCCTAAAGAAGAAGGCTCTAGTTAACGTTAAGACTAATCTACTATACTAAATTAATTAGAAACGGTACCTCCTATTTAAGAAAAGAGAAGCTAAGAAATTACTACTCTACTAGCCTAGTATTAATTACTATATCGAATTAGAAAAGAATACTAACGAATAGATACTAGAACCGCTATAGGGACCTCTATATAATATATCCCGTAACGAGCTTCTAGTACTTCGAAAAACGCTAAATAATTATCTCGATAAAGGCTTTATTCGAGTTAGTAACTCGCTTATAGCCGCCCCCATTCTCTTTATAAAGAAACTAGAAGGGGGGCTTCGTTTCTACTACGATTATCGAGCCCTAAATTAAATTACTAGAAAGAACCGTTACCCGTTACCCCTTATTTAGAAGATGCTTAATCGAATTAGTAAGGCTAAATAGTTTACTAAGCTTGACGTCGCCGCCGCCTTCTATAAAATACGGATTAAGGAAGGTAACGAATAGCTTACTATATTTAGAACTCGATTTAGGTTATTTAAATAGCTAGTTACCCCGTTTAAATTAGCTAATATACCGAGTACCTTCTAGCGGTATATTAATTAGACGTTAAGAGACTTCTTAGACGATTTCGTCTTAGCCTATATAGACGATATTCTAATTTTTACGAACGGCTCTCGCAGGGATTACCGCGAAAAGGTTAATAAGATATTAGCTAAGTTAGACGCTATAGACCTCTAGCTCGACCTTAAGAAATATAAGTTTAAAGTCTAGTTAATAAAGTACCTTAATTATATAATCGAGGCTAGTAAGGGTATTCGAATAGATCTAGAGAAGATCTAAGCGATCTAAGAATAGACGATACTAACTACCGTTAAAGAAGTATAGGGCTTTCTTAGATTTATTAATTTCTATAGGCGATTTATTAAGGGATTTTCCAACCTAACGTACCTCTTAATTATGCTTACTAAGAAGGGCACGGTTTTTTAATAGAATAAGAAGGCTAACGCGGCTTTTAAGAAGCTAAAAAAGACTTTTATTACTACGCTAGTACTAATATAATTCGACCCGAAACGAGAAATAATTCTTATAATAAACTTCTCTAGATACTATACTAGTGGCATTCTCTAGTAGTACGATAGTAATAGTTTTCTACGCCTAGTAGCGTTTTTCTTAAAGAAGAACCTTCTAGCTAAATATAACTACCCGATTTATAATAAGAAACTACTCGCGATAGTTAAGTATCTACGCTAATAGAATACCGAATTAAAGGGGCTTAATTAGTTTAAGATCTTTACTAATTATAAGAATCTAGAATACTTTACTACTACGAGAAGGCTATCCGAAAGATAGATTCGGTAGTAAAGAGAACTTAGCCGATTTTTCTTTATAATTAAATATACGCCTAGAACGACTAATAGATTAGTAGATATACTTACTAGACGGGATTAAGACCTATCTATATAAAATACGAATTAAAGACTCGAGTAGAGAATAGCCTAGCTACTACTACTAGCCCGTTAAGAACTTACCCTTAATACTAGACTAGTAGAAGACCCTAAGAAATAAGAGGATTAGAACTATAAAGACTTACTATTAATAAACTAAGACAATACTAGGCGGATACTACTAGAATAGTATAAATACGACTAGACCCTTTAAAACTAATAGTAAAAGATATAGTATTAGAATAATATTCTAAACCGACTAAAGAAGATAGTCTAACGAGGAAATAGAATATTTCCCCCGAACCTATCTAATAAGATTAAGGTGTTAGTATCTAAATACTTATTAAATAACTAAGGAAACCTCCTATTTAGAGAAAGAAGATAGGTACTAGATTTAAAACCGTTACGAATACGAATTATCTAGAAGATATATAACTTACCCCTTATAATACACCCGGGACGAATCGAGACGGTTAACCTTATAGTAAGGTAATTCTTTTAGCCGGGATTCGTTAACGATATTCGGAGGTTCTGCCGAAACTATAATATCTACGGTAGGACTAAAGTCTAGAGGAATAGAAAGTAAGGACTTCTTAAACCGCTACTAGTACTAAAAAGATAGTAGCGCGAGATCTTAATTAACTTCGTTAGGCTACTACTATTAAGCAACGGCTACGAAATACTTATAGTAATAATCGACTAGTTAGGAAAAGGGGTTATACTTAAGGCGTACGTAAACCTAGAAACGGAAACTATTATAAGGCTCTTTATTAGTCGTTTCTACCGGGACTATAGGATACTAGCGGCTATCGTATTAGATAGAGAAACGTAATTTATTAGCCTATTATAGTAACGAATCTATTAGTTACTTAAGATTAAGCGACGGATATTAACTACGTACTATTCTTAAACGAATGGCTCAACGGAACGAACGAATACTAAGATAGTATAAAAACTAGCCTTATTCGCAGATTATTACTAGTAAGATTAGATAAATTAGCTACTAGTTATTTAGCTAGTATTAAATAAAAGAACGTTAATAGTTATCTAAATAAGCCTCTTCTTTCTCTCGTACGAATACTACCTCGAACCGCTCGAACTATCTAAGAACGTATAGCTAAGTAGCTAGTAAAGGTAGTTACTAGTAGCTAGGACTAAAGCTATTATTACGAAAATTAAAGAGGTTACGAATTAGGCGCAAGCATTAATAGTAGAGACTTAATAAAAGTAAAAACATTAAGTAAATCGGCAACGAAACCCCTTACTAGCGTATAAAGTAAGCGATAAAGTATAGCTAAGCCTTAAGAATCTATAAATAGACCGACTAAGTAAAAAGCTTAACGATAAGGCGGCTAAGTTTACTATTACTAAGGTAATTAGGTCTTATAGCTATAAGCTAGACGTACCCGATATAGTTTATAACGTCTTTAACGTAGACCTCCTAAGACCGGCCGAAATAGATCTACTACTAAGCTAAATCTAGAACGACTACTAGCCCCTACCTATCTAAATAGACGGCTAGGACGAATAGATAGTAGAAGTAATCCTAAATAAACGGATAGCTAGAAAACTAGGGCAACGGCGGCGCTAGCTATAGTATTAAGTTAAATAAAAAGGCTACGTAAGGCCTTTATAGAAGCCTATAACCGCTCTTAAGAACACGATAGTACTAGACGTCTACCTAAAGAAAAAGAAAAAGAAAAAATAAGCGGTTTAGCCCGACTAAAGCTAGGCTCGATCTAGGTAATATTAATCCTTCCCGTTAACTATAAAGAATAACGACCCGTTAGAGTCGGCCCCGTAAGATAGCTACCCGTTA
Source organism: Macrophomina phaseolina (assembly GCA_020875535.1). Classification (NCBI taxonomy): domain Eukaryota; kingdom Fungi; phylum Ascomycota; class Dothideomycetes; order Botryosphaeriales; family Botryosphaeriaceae; genus Macrophomina; species Macrophomina phaseolina. The sequence continues at coordinate 71,065 of JAEQDS010000068.1, forward strand.
GAGTAGCCTAGTACTAGGTTACCTAGTCGGGTATTATAGACTACTAGACGAAATTCGCTAGCGCTAAATAACCCTCTTTCTATTAACTAATAGGCCCTTAATTCGATAACTAGCTAACTTAACCCTACGGTTTCTAGTCGACTCCGAGATATTACTACCTTAACGCGGTCGTACGCAACGTACGTATTACCGGTTAGCTAAGTTTCTAACTACGCTATATAGCCGTTATTAAATATTAGAGTCGCTGTTTCGCCTTATATACCCCTTAAATAACGAAAAAGCGACTGCCCCGACTAAGGATTAAACTTAGAACAAGCCAAAAAAGGGAAAAAAGAAAGGATAATATTATAGTCTAGAAGCCTAGTAATAAAAGCCTTAGAGAAACCCTTAGCCGAAATAACTAACGAATAGACTTATATCTATATAGGTATAAGTATTACGTAACTTTATCTAGTTTATATATTTAAATAGACTTTACTCTCTTTTCTCTTTTTCTTTCTTCTTCTTTTCTTAAGTTCTAGCTTCTTATACGTAGCGTAATAAATCTTTTAGCGATTATCCTAAGATTAAGCCTTAATACTTTATATAGAAAGAACTATTTTTATCTTAACTAGCTTATCTATTTTCTACTCTATAATATCTTATTTAGAGTTTTAAGCTTACCGTTTCTTAGTAGCTTTTAAAAGTAAAAATATAAGACTTATAGTTTATAAAAGTAGACTATAACGAGCGGGCCTCTACCTCTAAGAATCTAAATACTAAAGAGAAAGAAAATCTATTAAGAGGGTTTTTCTTAAGTAAATATAAGAAGAGAGTAAGAGTAAGTTAAATATATAATAAAACTAAGTACTACGTGCGAAGGTCGTATTACTAATAATATACTAAATTATTATTAAAGTTAACCATAAAGGTTAAAGCTATCTAAGAAGTATAGTTTATATATACGTAGAAAAGGTCTATAATCTAGTATTAATCTATTTCTAATCTAGGTAGAAATTAGAGTATTAATAGATTAATAGTATCTTTAATCTAGTTAATCTATCTGTAGATACCTAAGGCGTATAAGATTAAATAAATTAATCTCTTAGCGTTATATAAGCTACGTATTTTATTATAGGTCTTTTTTATACTATAGCTACTCTTCCCGCTTATTTTTTTACTTTATAGTTTTCTAACTCTATAAAGGCTATACCGTAATACTATTCCTCTCTTTAAGAATTTTTAGCCCGAAAATTCTTCTATACCGGTAAGTATAAGTTCTTAGAATAGCTCTTATATTATTTCTATGCGTTTCTTCGTCTTTCGCTTATTATAGATAGGGCTTCTACTTTCTCTACTTCTCGTTATTATTATCTTACGGATTTAGTCGCGCGGAAGTCTTATAGAATACCTACCTCCTATAGCGCTTATCGATTAGCGAAGGCTTAGTACTTTATAAGCCTAGATTCTAGTCGGTATAGCCGCTATATCTAGAAGAACCGGAGGTGCGATTTAGTAGTTATATAGCGTAATTATACATATTTCTTTTAATTAATGTTTTTGGCTAACTATTTCTAGGAAATAAGATTTATTCTAAGATAGATAATCTTAAGCGATAGTTAGAGAAGGCGTAAGAATTAAAAGAGTAGATTCTTCTAATAAAGATATTAATCTAAAAGCGTCGCTTAGAGGCTTATTCTAAGGTTCGTTATTTAAAGCGTTAGCTCGGGTTTTTAGACGAGCGTCGTAAGAAAATATTTAAGCGCGAGTTATCTTCTATCGAGGAGTTAGAGAAGCTAGAAAAGAAAAACCGCGCTACGTAATAAGTAGCTAGTAAAAATATACTAATTTTAAAGTGCTCTTTAAGTTCTTCTACTACTAAGGCGTTCTCGAGCTCTAGAGATTCTCCGCCTAATTTAGTAGCTAGGATTGCGTTTTTATCTAGGGCTAAGTTATAGATAGATTCGTTCTTCTAGGGCGACCTCGTTTTCGCGGGAGGTTAGGGTTCTAGCGATAGAACTCTATAATAAGATCTAGGTATATATCGTTCTTTAGTATCTATTAGTTATCTTTATTTCCGTAATCTTTCTATTTAACGAGATATTTAAGCTAATAACTAAACTACTTATAGTCTAGAATTTTTTTAACTAGGTACTAGTCTTCTTTAGCGTTAGAGTTTTTCGGTATAATTTCTTTCTATATTTCTAGAATAGTAGCATTTTCTAGTACTAGCTCGAGTAATACTATATAAAAGATAGAGTTTATCTATATATTAGATAATTTAAGTTAATATATAACTTCTCTAAGTTTTTCTATAATTTTAAATAGACTAATTTTCTTAAAATCTAATTTATCGCTTAGTCGCTTTAATTTAATATTTTTTATAAGGAGGTATACTTTATTCTCTCTTTTAAGATTTAGTGCCGCCTAGTACCGTCTATTATAGTATTTAGATATTATAATTCGTATATATTCGAGGTCGAGACTAATAGCTTTATATAATTCTCTTAACTACTCGGCCTTAAAAACGCCTTTCTAAGCTAATTTTCTATTTAAAATAGCTTCTTTATACGCATCTAGTTTAAATCTATAGTTAGTAAAGAACGGGAATACGTTAGTTAACTTTTATTTAGCGCTATTATAGGCGAATTATACTATAGATAGCTATATAGCCTAGTTATCCTATAGATAGTTAATATAATAGCGAAGATACTACTTGAGAGTTTAGTTTATCCGTTTCGTCTAACTATTAGTTTACGTATATACTATTATAGAGAGTTTATTCTTTACTCTAAGCTAGCGTATAAGCGTTTACTAAAATTTAGATCTTATTAGCTTATTTCTATCTAAAACTAATATTTTCGGCATTTCGTAATCCGCGAAGATATATCGAAGAAACGTATAGGCTAGCTATTCTATATTTAATACCTCTAGATAGGATAGAAAGAGTACGTACTTCGTAAGTCTATTAATAAAGACTAGAATTAAGTCGTATTTAACTTCTATAAGCGGATCTCTAGACTTTAGTAGCTTCGTAATAAAGTCTAGCGTAATCTATTACTATAGTTATTCTAGAACTTCTAGGGGTTATAGTTATTCGTATAAAGCGTATATTACGGCTTTACTTCGAATATAAAGGTCGTATTATAAAACTATACGCTAGACTATTTTTTATAATTTTAAAAAGTAGAAGTTTTACGTAATTCTTTTAGTCGTTCTATTAATATCCTAATATCTATACGTAGGTACTACGTATATATTCTTAATAAGTACTTCTCGTAGTTTTATTAGGATATAAATTAATTCTTTAAAGAGAAGTATTTCTTTTTTATCTTAAGTAATACGTAGGTTATTTTTAAGCGCTAAAAGTTTCTATACGAAAAAGTTCTAAGCGTATACTTCTCGAATCTTCTAATACCACGGGTTTAACTTAATACGAAGTATTAAAAAAGACTATCTAGTAAGAATAAGCGATCTATCGCTTATCTACTATAATACTATAGATTACGGCTTAATTCTTTTTTCTATATAGTCTACTCTTCTACTAAGCGCGTTAGCGATGGCGTTATCTATATCTTTTCTATATATAATCTTAAAGTTATAGAATACTAATTCTTATAACTAGCGAATCTATCGTTGGTTTAGCTTCTTAGTCGTAGTAAAGCGTATAAGATTCTAATAGTTATAATATACTATTATCTATTATTCGGCTTCTTCTAGGTAGTATCTCTAGTACTTAAACGCTAAGACGATGGCTAAGAGCTTCTTATTATAAGTATTATAGTTAAGCTCTACCGGGGTAAACTTTCTTAAGTAGAACGCGATTAGATACTATTTATCTTATTCGTTAGACTAGCTAAGATATACTTCTAGAGTAAATTCTAACGTATTAGTCTCTACTTTAATTAGCTTATTAGGGTCGTATATTTCTAAAATAAGTACTTTATAAAATATTCTCTTTAGAGAATTAAAGGCTTACTACTAATTATTTTTTTATTAGAAGCTATACTTCTTCTAAGTAAATCGCGTTAAAGATTTTATAATCTTTAAATAGTTCTAGATAAACTTTCTATAGAAGTTTACGAATCTAAGAAAGAATTATACTTTTTTAATCGTTTTTAGTACTAGCTATTTCTTAATAGAGTCTAGTTTCGAGTCGTCTATACCGATATATCTAGGGGTAATAATAAAGTCTAAGAATTCTATTCTTTATATATACTACTCGTACTTATCGGGCGCGATAGTTAGATTCTTAGCTTAGAAAATTTCTAGGACTTTTTTAATATACTTCTTATATTTCTCGAGTGTTTTTAAGAAGATAAGAATATCGTTAAGATAAGCTAGATAGAAGATATCTAAGTATTCGCGTAGCGTATTATTAACGAGCGACTAGAATATTACTAGCGCATTAGTAAGCCTAAATAGTATTATCGTATACTTATAGAGTTCTAGTTTTATTTTAAAGGCTATTTTCTATTCTTTTTCTTCTTTAATTCTAACTAAGTAGTAACCTTTTCTAAGGTCTAGTTTCGTAAAATACTTTATATTTTCTAACTTATTCTAGAGCTCGTTAATACGTAGAAGCGGGTATTAGTTCTTAATCGTAATATTATTAAGTTATTAATAGTTAACGTAGAGGCGTAACTTACTATTCTTCTTAGAAATAAAGAGAATTAGATATCCGGCTAATAATATTAATAGCTAAATATATTCTTATTTAAGGTTTTTCTTAATATATTTTTTAAAGCCTCTATTTTCTTCTTTAATAAAAAGTAGATAGGCTTATAAGCTAATTTTATTTCTAGCTTAAGCGAAATCTTATAGTTCTATAGTTAATATTTAGATAAGTCTCTCTTTCCTCTTTCTTAGTAGATAGTAACTAAGTTCTAATATTCGTTAGGTACTATTTCTATTTCCGATATTAGAAATATTTTTTATAGTTACTACTATATCTCTAAACTATTATATTATTCTCTTTTAATTCTCGTAGAGTTATCTTCTTTAATAGAAGTTAGATAGTTCTTATTTCTTAGTCTTTTTCGTTAGGCCCTAGCTAGTACTCTCTATTATACTACTAATAAGGGTTTAATATATATAAAATAGATCTATTATTCTTAGCGTTATATACGCCTAAATACCTCTCTTAAAATTATTTATACGTCTACAAAAGGTTTTATAGCTACTAATTACTTTCGCGAAGCCTTACTTTTAGTCTTACGCTTTTTTCGCGTAGTCTTTCGTAATAAGTATTATATCTAATTTTCGAGAATACTTAACTTAATAGGACTTACTCCGCTTAAGGCGCTATATTTTACCGAAAAGACGATGTCTTATACGCTATAGTTCTAGTTCTATCTTAGGCCTTTCTTAAGGTTATTATTAATACTACTGTTACTAGGCCTTATACTATTATTTAAGTCTTACGTTTCTTTTAATAATCCGAGAGTATCGTTTTGCTTAGTAGAGCTTATTTCTATAATAGAATTATATTTTTAACTTATACTACTACCGGAGTTATCTATATAGTTACTATACTTAGGTCTTATACTAGCTACTTTTCGATTTATAGTAGATAAGAATCGCTATAAAGTATTTATTAATTTATTTTCTATACGTAAACTAAATTTTTATAGAAGGTTATTAATTTTTTCTTAAAAGACGATTTCGTCTTCTTCGCTAAAGTCGAAGATAGGTTTCTATATTTAAATCTAAAATATATCTAGAATAATATTATACCCGGGAATTTATTAGATATTAAGAAAGATTTACTTCTAATAGTTCTTAATTTAGAGAATTACTTTCTTTATTTTTATCTTTATTTAGTCTTCTTCGTAGACTAAGCTTTTCTCGTTAAATTTACTAAGTAGATATAGCTCTTTCTTCTTTTAATATAGAATTTTATATTATTTTATAAACTTATTATATATAAAGTTTCCGCTTAATTCTATATTAATTAGTATTAAGATAGAACGTTTATTAAGCGTTTCTTTCGTTTTAAATTATCTCTAAAGATTTAGTCTAGTAAGAGTTTTCGTAGTTAATATACGTAATACTATATAAAGGGACCTAGACTATAGCTCCTAGATTAATTTTAATATTATAGAATTATCTAGTTTTTTAGCTTTAGATAGCCGTAGACTTTACTATATATATAGTCTTTCTATTTATTAACTTAAAGGTATACTTACTTCTAGTCGGTCTATTTATTAGTGCGTAACTATTTCTATTAGTAGACTATATTCTTTTATACCTAGTATTAAAAGATTAGTATATTAAGTTTCTTATTTAATATCTACTAGAGTATACGGTTCTAGATAGTTATCGTACTATACTAATAAAGAATCCTTACTAATTCTTAAAGAAAGTTATAGTCTACTTACTATTAAGTAGTCGTTCCTTAATAATAAAGCGTTATAAGTACGGTTTTCTTTATAATAATAAGTTTATACTTCTTTCCGTCTTACTCGATTTAGGTTTTCTAGAGGGTTTCTTAGCGCTATATCTATAGTATTATAAGGGCTAACCCTCTCTCGTAGAAAATTTTAATTATCTAGGCGAGTTAATTATTCTCGTTCGTTATTTCCGCGCTAATTTTATACTTAGCTATAAGGCGCTTAAGTTTTAAAAGAATTATAAAATCTAGTATAGCTTCTACTTCGCTATTTATTAAGTTGTATAGTTCTTTAGTCTCGCTATTTACGAGCTTCTCGTCTAAGAAAAAGCTATTAATAATATTATCGATCTCGATAACTTCTTTATTTCTAGTTATTATACTAAATTATCGAAGTTCGTAGAGGTATTATTCTAATATATTTTTACTATTTTAGTGCGTTTAATAGTTATCGTCGTAATAGGCTATCTAGTATAGCGTATCGTAATTATCTTAGTAGAATATAACTAATACTTCGCGCTAGGCGCTCGAGGTCTACTTTCTATCTTTTTTATTATAAGGGTTCTATAGGTACTTAGAAGAAAAGTACTTATTACTATTATAGATTATATAGAGTTAATTCTTATAGCGCTATTTCTACTCGTCCGTCTAGTTTAAATTAGGTTCTTTAGGCTTTTTATTATTATTCTAACCGTTATTATTACCCTTCTTAGAATTCTATTTATTAGCCGCGTTAAGGGCTATAGCGTCTTCGCCTTTAAGAATTATTCTTTTATAGTAAGGCTTTAAGATATTAGCTTATTAAGAACCTATCTTCTATTTATATATATAATTATTAATCTAGAACGTAAGGTCTACTATCTTCTAAAAAATAGATAAATATTTATAGATAATTATATTCTTCTTAACTTCTTTCTTTAGGCCCTTATAGAAGAGGTCGCGAAAAGTCTCGTCTAACTATTTAAGATAGGCTATAAGCTATTAAAACTTAGTTACGTAGATAGCTATAAATCCTAGTTATTTAACGGTTATAATATCGTTAGAGGCTTTATAGACTTTATTCTAATTATTAAAGATAGCCTTAAGGTTATCTATAAATTCTATATAGATATTAAAGATTTTTTTAGTTTTTTCTCGTTTCTTCTCGAGAGAGTGCTCGTTAGCTAAGTAGTCGCGAAGATATAGTTCTATCTATATCTCTACTATTTCTCTAAGGTAGATTAATACGAAGAGTACTATTTTAATATTATTATTAAATTATACTTAGTTAAACTAGAGGTAACGTTTTATTTAAAGTAGAAAGAATTAGAGCTTCTTTCTATTTCTATCGAACTTTTTAGGTACTACTACTTTAACCTTAATAGCGCTTTGCTTTATCGTATACTTAATTAGTCGAGTATTTTAAGCCTTTAGCTTCTTAATAAGCTATAAGAGCTTAGCTCTAGTAGACTTCGTTTACTATACGGGCTAAGCTAGCCCTTAGATACTCTAAATCTAACTCTTTACCTAGTCGATCTTTATTTAAGATTCTAGTACTATTACTATTTTTTAAACTCGTTAGAGAGTAATACCTTACTTAATAAAATTTAATCTTAGAGCCTTTCTCTCTTTATAAGAATAGTAGTTAAAGTATAATAAGCGGGCCTTTATCTCTAAGAATCTAAATACTAAAGAGAAAGAAAACCTATTAAGGGGGTTTTTCTTAAGTAGATATAAGAAGAGAATAAGAATAAGTTAAATATATAATAAAACTAAGTACTACGTGCGAAGGCCGTATTACTAATAATATACTAAATTATTATTAAAGTTAACTACGAAGGTTAAAGCTATCTAAGAAGTATAGTTTATATATATATAAAAAAGATCTATAATCTAGTATTAATCTATTTCTAATCTAGGTAGAAATTAGAGTATTAATAGATTAATAGTATCTTTAATCTAGTTAATCTATCCGTGGATACCTAAGGCGTGTAAAATTAAATAGATTAATCTTTTAACGTTACGTAAGCTACGTATTTTATTATAGATTTTTTCTATACTATAGCTACGCTTTTCGCTTATCTTTCTACTCTATAGTTTTCTAACCCTATAAAGGCTATACCGTAATATAGGCGTAGTATCTATTAAAATTATTAATTATTTAGTATTATAATTTTTATACTAAAAGCTTTTTTTTAATATACTAATTAGAGCCCTCTTCTTTTTATAAGAAAATAAAAGAAAGATATTCTTCTAAAAAAATATTAATTTATAATAAAAATAACTTTAAAAATAGACCTAGAACTAAATACGCTAAGAAAAAATAATAAAAAAAGAAAAAAAATAAAAAAGTAAAAATAAGTAAAATAAACTAATTACTTTTACTAATAAGTTTAAAGCTTTTAAGAATATTAGTTAAGCGTAATAACTAAAAAGACTTATATCTAGCTAAATATAAGTTCTACTATATATAAACTAAGACTTATATCTAGCTACGTATAAGTTTTTTTTTAAACTTTTTACTATCTATATAAGTATCTCTACTTAGCTATATTTATATTCTTAGTCTTTAATAAATTTCTTTAAAATTCTAGATTTATATTATAGTTATAATTATCTTATCTTTTATAAATTATTCTATTAGTATTTCGCTAATATCTTATTATTTTATAAACTAAAACCGCTATTATCTTCTATTATTTCTAAATTAAATCGCTTCTTTTTTTTTATTAGCTATAAACTAATTATTTATATTAGTAATTATTAATAAATTATTCTAATTCTTTTTTCTAATAAGCGCGTTAGATATAGAGTAGATTCTACTTATTAATAAGTTAGTATAATACTTATTAAATAGTTTTATAAAGTTAAATCTATTTCTACTATAGCTTTTAGTAGGCGGTTTAATCTCTAGATTAGTCTTATAAATATTTTTATATTTTATATAAGATAGTTCTAGCTTTTTATCTTTCTTAATTCTAATAAATATAATATTAGTATAAATTTATTATGTAGACTTACTCTCTTAGCTATATTTTTAGAAAATTATAGGCCTTAAAGTAATAATTATACTAGAAGCTCTTAGCTTTATATTAGATTTTATTAATTTAAAGCTTTTAGCTATTTAGTTTTTAAAGACTATAAATAACTTATTTAATTTATTACGCTTAGTATAATTATTAAATATCTCTTTTTCTTTAGTAGAAATTCTATTATATATTTTATAAGTCTATCTAGCTTTCTTTATATTATATAGAGGTATTTTATAGTTAATAATAATTTTATTATATTCTTAATATAGTATACGCCTACGCTCTTTAGATAGAGAAAATACTCTATAAAGAGAAACTAAGCTATTAATAAATTAAATAAGCTTAAAATAATTAATAAAGCTATAATAGTAAGTCTTACTAGTTACTATCTATTAAAGTTATAAGAGAGAATACTATCTAATAAACTAAATAAAAAGTATAAAAATTATTAAAAAATAATATCTATTATAAGAAAGCTTTTTATTAAAAAGCTTTATATAGTATTAATAGTACTAAATATCTTTTTTAAGCGCCTACTAAAGTTAAGTTAAATTAATACTAAAATATCTATTCTAAATACTAAATATATTAGTAATACTATATATTTTTTAATTACTATTTTTAATTAACTTTTTTTTAATCTCTTTTAATTTTACTTACTCTAGTAGTAATACTATAACTTTTACTTAAAATTATTTTTAAAGTATCTAAAGCTATCTAAATCTATATTATTAATATTATAACTCTAGATAAAAAAATATTTTTTAATCTTAAACTTTTTTATCTAATAAAAAGAATTATTAGAAATATCTTTAATAATTTTTAAAAAAATATTACTAATTTTTTCTCTTATTATAGTACTTTTAATTTTAATTTTTACTACTATATATAAGTCTTAAAGATATATAGTATAAGACTAACTACTAATAAAAATCTATAATAAAATTACTAGCGTATTATAGTCTTTATTAAAATTTAAGTTATTTAGACTCTTTTTTAAATTTAATTTAATATTAGTAGAGTACTTATAATAATATTTTTTATTATAAATAATCTAGCGATTAAACTTATTATTAAGATACTTAGCGTATTTATTAAAAAACGTAATAATTTTTAAATTATTAAGATTTTAACTCTTTCTATATTAACGCGAGAAACTTTATTTAGCTAATATTAATTTATTTACTTTTTTCTTACTTTTAGACTTTTTAGAGAAGCTAGTACTAAATAAATAATTCTTTTTTAAAAAGAAATATAAAATTAATTATTTTAATTTTTTTTAGAAAATAGGGTCTACTAATTAATAGAAACGTATTTATAATTTATTAAAAAACTAAAATTATTTTTTATAAAGTTCTTTTTCTTCTTAAAAACCTTTACTATTTTATAAGTAGTAGTATTTAAAGCTATTTTTTTATAGTCTAATATAGTATAGATTTTATAAGTATTTATATTTCTAAAAGCCTTTCTATTTTTTTTAAAATTAGAACTATAAATAGTAGTAGTCTAGTATATTTTATTCTAATCTTCGCTAATAAAATAGAAAAAGAAAAAAAAGTAATAATAATATTTTATAAAATAATAGTATATTATATAGTTAATCTACTTAATAGTACGCTTAAGAGATATACTATATCTAGTTTAAAAGCTAATATATCTTAAATAGTTTTATAAAACTAAATTTTTAAAAACTAAAGTCTTTATTATTTCTTTATTTTAAGCCTTTATAATATTATTCTAAAATCTATATATATTTATAATTATTTTACTACTACTTATAAATATTTTTTTTTAATTTTATTCGCTTTTCTTATTACTAAATTATAATTATCTAGGGCTAATTTTTTTATCTTAGTATCTTACTTTATAATCTTAGCTAGAATTATAAGTCTATTATTAGTAAAATTTATAAGTATAACTATTACGAATTCTAAGATATAAGGGCTTTATAACTCTATAGGCGAAAAGCCTATACGAAAAAAGATACTATAAAAGCTAGAAATCTATAAGAATAATAAAGCCGTACTACTAGCACGCTCGTACAAAAAAACTAGCCTTAAGAAAAGACAGCGCGTATAAGTTTAGATAAAATAGTAATAGAAGCCCGTATAAGAGCGACGCCTATGCGATATAGTAAGACTACGAGAATACTAACTAGATTAAACTCCCGTAGAAAAAGAATATCTATAAAAAAGAGATTATAAATTCTAAAAGCTAACTTTAAACTAGAAAAATAAATAAAATAAAGTTAAATAACTTATACGGTTTAAAAAATAATAGTCTAGTAGTAAAATATTTTCTTAATTAATATAAAAGTTAAATTCTAGAAAATAGATATTAGCGTCTAAGTTACGTATAGTCTACTTAATCTACTTATAGATTAGAAGTCTTAGTAAAGATCTAACTCTTAAAATAATTTAATACTATAACTAATCTAATAGTCGTCTTAATCTATAAATTATTATAGCTTTTTTATAGTATATAGATATACTTCTTAGATAGTACTTTAATCTTTATAGTTAACTTAAGATTCTAATATAGACTTATTAGAGATAATAAGCCTAACGCGTACTATATACTAATCTATTACGTAACCGCTATTTATTATTCTAATTCTTTATTCTTCTCTTATTCTTTAAGGTAAACCTTACCGCTATTTAACCCTATTAGATAACTCCGAAGCCTAGTAGAAGAGACTACTATTATACTTTAACTACTATTCTTATAAAAAAAATAGTTCCGAGGAGAGAAATACTTAATAATAAAATAGTATTATCTAATACTTAATACTAACTAAGTAATATAATAAATAACGTAAATATAAATAATAACGGTTTTTTATAGCTAACTATAGCCGACCTCTTTTAGGTTATCTAAGATATATAAGGCTAGATTAACGAACTTCGCGAATAACTCTAGAAGTAAACTAATAAGAATACTTAGCTCTACTAATAAATAGATAAACTTTATAACTAAGCTATTTTAGTAGCCTATACTTTGGCGCTAGTATACGCTCTAATATCTATAGTAACTTAACCCCCTAATAGAAGTATAAAGACGGCTAAACTAGATCTATTCTATAATAATTAAAAGAAGCTTTAAATCTTTCTCTTATAACTTAACCTATACTTTTTCTTTAACTCTAGAGACTTTCTTATAGATAATAAAAAGATAATATTCGCTACTACCTATCTCCGTAATACTATAATATAGTAGTTCGAGCCCTATCTTAGAGACTAAATAGAGAAAGAACTAAAGATACGTAAAAAGAATACTAGAAAGGTCTTTAGTAGCTATAAATACTTTATAACTTAGATTAAGTAGAGCTTTAAAGACCTCGACGAAGTTAATAAAATCTAATAAGCTATTATAAATATCTACTAAAAGACCTTAGTAGTAGACTATACTATAGAGTTTTAAAAGGCCGCCGCATATTTAGACGATTAGTTCGATCGCGTTCTTATAGACTACTACTACCGAGGACTTAAGAAGAGGGTTAAAAACTAATTTATAATATAAAATAATTCTAAGACCCTAGATAAACTTATTAAGCTAGCTATTAAATATAATAACCGCCTCTTTAAGCGCTAATTAGAAAAATATAAGAAAAACTATAAAGCTAATACTTCGCGCCCCTCGCGACTACGCTATACGTAAGAAGAAGGTAACGCTATAGAACTAAACGCCGCTTAATAAAGTAATAAAGATAATAAGCGTAAGAAACGACCTTAACGCCTATAGATAAAGTAAAAAATAAAATACTTTAATAAAAAACTCTACGTCTACTACGAAAATAAGTAGAACCCCTAATATCGCTATCTATAACGAAATAAAACCGATAAAACTACCGCCATTGCTACTTAAAAAGAGAAGGAACCTCGCTCTACGTCTACTCTAAGTAAAGAAGTTAACTATACGGCTATAAGTTAAACCGCCTACTACGATAATAACTATATAATCTACTAAAGCGATAAATAAGCTACTAGATAGTACCCCTCTAAGCCGCGGTAGCTAAATCTAGCTATACGTAATAAGAAAGTACTAGAAATTAATAATCTAATTAATAACTTTTCCTATAACGACGAGCTAGTCGATAGTAATATAGATAAACTCTATAATAGTATACCTAAATCTAGCGAAGTAGGAAATATAAAGTAATAGTAAGACTAAGCTATACTCGACCGAATTACGAAATATCTAAATAGATACGGAGATATAAGGCGCGTTAAAGCTAGCCTCGCCCCTATAATTAACTAGATTCCTAGATTAAGAATAGACCTACTATCTTAGTAATACTAGATAAAGAATAAAAAGCTTAGCTCTTAATTCTATAAAAATAATATATAGTATTTTTAGAAAAAATTACTCCTCGCCTTAGCTAACGAAGTAGCGACCTAGCTTAAAAGTAAGGCTTAGAAAGTATAGTAATAATAAGACCTCGCGTACTTATAAAATATAGCGCTCACCCTTAGTATATATAAAATAGTAACTAGGGTATAGAATACCCTATAATAAATTCTAAAAAAGAAATACACTATACCTACCTTTAAATACTAGGTTTATAACGACCGGATTAGCTAGCGGCGCCGCATTAGGCGCGGATACTAGATATAGTAGAAGAAATTACTAATTTTAGTAAAAAACTAAAACTTCTACTTCTACGAGAAAATAGTAAGCTAATACTTATTAAAAAACTAAATAGCCTCCCTAGCTAGAGGCTCTAGAAGTAGCCGTTAGATAGATTTCTTAACTAGATTTTACGTATACTAAACGATATACGTATCTTAGAAAAAGTTTTTAGAATACTAATAACTATCTATAAACGAACCGCGATAGCTATACTAGATAGCGAAGTAGAAGATAATTTTATTAGCTATATCTTCGCTATCTAAAATAATATTCGACTTATAAAAAAAGACTATTCCTACTCGCTAAAAATAGTAGACGGGTTAGCCGCCTTATATAATAAAAAGTAGATTTAGATCGAAATAGAACCCGTAAAGCTTACTATTAAAAAATATATAGAGAAGATTACGCTTAACGTAACCTCTATACTAAGATATAATATTATTCTAGAAATCCCGTAGTTTAAAACCTACGAACTATATATTTAATAGAAGAAAAAAATAGTTATCTTTCTAAATAAGAAATACGCTAGATACCTAGCTACTACTAAAAGAACGCTAACGGTTAAGAAAAACCCTATAGATATCTAGAAAATCTTAATAAGCGCACTAAATCGTATAAGAAACTAAGAAGAAAAGATATATACTATTCTTATTAAAATAAGTCTAGAATACGAGTAGAAAATCCTAGTTTATATAATATAAGGCCTTCGCTAGAAGAATAACGACGTTCTAAAATTAATTAAAGAAGACTATTCTTAGAGAATCTATAGAAAATATAATCTATTCGCTTACGGATAGATAAATATCGTTAAATAAGATATTTTAGTAGTTAAGAATAACGTAAACCTTAGCGAAATTATAAGGCCTACTATAGATAAATTAGTACTAATACTAAAACTAGAAACTATTCTATAAGAATTCTAGAACCTCTAACAACTATTCTAAAAAAGAGGTAAAGAATAATTACTAGAATATAAACTATAGAACTATAAGATATTTCTAATATCTAAAACGTAACTCGCGTTTAAGCCTATATACTCGCTTTTAGAAAAAGAGGCAGAGGCCTTAAGAAAGTATATTAAAAAAAACCTAGAACGAGAATATATACGCCCGTTATTATTACCGGCTAGTTATTCTATTCTATTTATTTTAAAGAAAAATAGTAAACTACGCCTCTATATTAACTATAGATAACTAAATAATATTATTATTAAAAACTAGTACTCTCTTTCTTATATTAACGAGCTATAAGATAAACTCCGTAACATTAAGTATTTTACTAAGCTAGACCTTAGAGAAGGCTACTACCTAGTTCGTATTAAGAAAGATAAAAAGTAGAAAATAGCGTTCTAAATAAGATTTAGATACTATAAGTATACGGTAATACTCTTTAGGCTTACTAACGTATTAGTTACCTTCTAGAGCTTAGTTAATAATATACTACGTCTGTATTTAGATATATTCGCTTTGGCTTATCTAGACGATATTCTAATATACTTAGAAACGCTCGAAGAATATACTAAGTATATAAGAAAAATCCTATAGATACTAAATAAACGGAATCTTTAAGTAGCCCCGGAAAAGAGCGAATAGTATACGTAGAAGATAAAATACCTTAGGTTTATTATTATTTCTAGGTATATTAGTATAGATGATAAGAAACTAGACGCTATAAGAAACTAATCTACGCTAAAGACCGTTAAAGAAGTATAATTCTTTCTTAGATTTACTAACTTTTACTAAAAGTTTATTTTAAACTACGTAAAGATAACTATATCTCTTACTAACCTAATAAAAAAAAAACACGGGTTCGCATAGAAAAATAGGTAATAAGTAGCCTTTAACTTACTAAAGCGTATATTTATAGAAGCCCTAGTTTTAGGTATCTATAACCCTAATCTATTTATTATAATTAAAACTAACGTCTTTAACTACGCTATAGAAGTAGTCCTTAGCTAGCTAGATAAGTAAAATAGGCTATATTCTATTATCTTCTATTTAAGAAAAATATTAGGTCTAGAGAAGAACTATAACGTCTATAATAAAAAGCTTCTAGCTATCGTTATAGTCTTTAAAGAATAGAGATACTACCTTAAAGAAGCTAAATACTAAATTATAGTATACTACGACTATAAGAACCTATCGCACTTTATTACTACTAAGAAACTAAATTAACGATAAATTAGATAGACTAAAGAACTAGTATTATATAATATAAAGATTATCTATAGAAAGAAGTCTAAGAATGCTTACGTAGACGCGCTAAGTAGACGAGCCGACTATATTAAAGAAAAGCTAGGTCTATAACCTATAATACTTAATACGTAGAAGAACGGGTCTTTTATATCTACTAGCCATAGCCGCTAGATTACTACTATTTATAGTATTAAATAAATATAGCTTAAGAAAGAACTAAATAACTTACTTACTCTAATTAAACTACTCGCCCTAGCGATACGCCTTGAAGGTAATAAATAGAAGCGCAAAATCTAAAAGGCCTACGTAGATAATATAATAGCTTAAAAAATCGAAGAACTTAAAAATAACTCCTAAGTAACTAAAAATATAGATAGTATAATTTTATTTCTAGAATTAATCTACGTTCCGGTTAAACTACGAGAAGAACTTATAAAAGATATATATAAAGCCCTAGTATACGGTTATTAAGAAATAAATAAGATAATAAAGTAAATTATAAGAAGCTACTATTTTCTAAAGCTTAAAAGAACTATTTAACGAGTAATCTTCTACTATAATCTTTATATTAGAAGTAAGGCCGCGAGATATATACTCTATAAATCGCTTTAGCTACTATTAGTATCTAAGCGCCCTTAGTAATCTATCTCGCTAGACTTTATTATAGATCTATCTAAGTTAAGAGAACCGCTTACTAAGATTAAGTATAACTCGATTCTAGTTATCGTTAATAGAATAATAAAGTACGTATACTACCTACTATACCTTAAATTAATAAATGCGAAAGAACTCGCCTATACGTTTCTAAAAATAATTTTTAGTAACTATGGATTACTAGAAGAGCTTATATTAAATAGAAATTAACTATTTATATTCTAATTCTAGTAAAGCCTTACTCGATAGCTTAGAGCTAAATATAAGCTCTTAACTATAGCGCACCCTTAGATAAATAGATAAACGAAACGGACGAATTAGACGCTAGAATAATATCTATACTACTACCTTAACTACGTATAAAATAACTAGGTAGAACTACTACCGCTTATATAATTCGCGTATAATAGCTTAAAAGTATCCGCTATATAAGAAATTCCGTTCTACGCTAACTATAGCTATAAGCTAATAGCCTATAGATATTCGATACTAAGCGAGTTATTAGCCTAAAAAGAAATTCTTAAAGTAGACTAGCTAAAGATACTCTACGTATAACTATATCTAGATCTTAAATTTATAGCTCTATAAATAGGTAAATACTATAATAGACGATACTAGAAGATACTAAAGCTTAAAAAAAAGAATAAAGTTTACCTTTTTAGTAAAAATTTTAAACGAAAAAAGAACGACTAACTAAGTAAAAAATTAGACTTTAAAAAAGTTAGTCTCTTCAAAATTAAGAAATAAATTAGAAAGGTTAATTTCTACCTTAGATTACTAGATACTATATAGATATATCTAGTATTTTATATCGCCCTACTTAAACCGGTATTTTAGGACACTACGCTACTACGCTAAATAGAAGAAATTATACTAGAAAATCTAAACGCTAACGAAAATAAAGACTAGAATATAGAATAAGTCCTAGATAGCGGCTATATTAACGGTTAGTTTAGATACCTTCTTAAATAGAAGAAAGACTAGAATAATACCTAGAAACTACTAAAACTCTATAACTATTAAGAACTTATTAATAAGTTCTATTACCGAAATCTAGATTAACTAATATCGCCGACTCGTTATATATAAAGAACCTAAAATTAAAGTTAGAAAATAAAGACTACCGCGCCTAATTTACTAGCTTAAAATTCTCGGGAGGTATAGAACCTGAACTAACGCTAAAAGATCTAATAGACTAAAACGACTCTATAACGTTATTAGCTAAGATATCGCTACGTAAACGCTTTAGCGATCGTTTCTCCTTAGTATTCTTAGAATTAACCGAATTTCTAGCCTTGCGGGTAGTCTTTAGGCGATCTAATTTCTTAAGATCTTTAATAAACTATATCTTCTTATTTAATATTAAGCTACTATAACGCTATAATAGAACCTTCTACTTATAAAAACGCTCTAAGCGAGACGAAGTAGTACGTAGCTCGGACGTTAGCTTAGAAATAGTATCTAAAGCCTCTATCTTATTAGCGGTAACCTTCGTAATAGTATACTTAAGATAAATAACTAGAAAAAAAGAGTTAGAACTAGTTAGAAAAAGACGAAAAAAACTTATAATTACCCTTCTCTGCGCTACTAGTATCGTAGTAGATATTACTACGATAGATATACTTTCTATAGCGTAAATACCCTAGAGTAATACGATATACTACGGGCTTACCCTTCTCCTCTAATAAAAGATACTAAGCGTAAGAAATCGGTATATTAAGGTCTAGAAGCGTATATAAAGAATTAATCTTTATACTAAGAAACTTATGCTTAATCTACTACTCGTCGCGTTTACGTTTAGAAGGCATTATAGAAAAGACTTATAAGAAAAAGAAATAAAATAATAAAAAAAGCCTAAAATATAAATAGACGAATAAATCTTCGGGCTAAAGATTCTTAAAAGGGGGAATAGTATTATAAACCCTAAGATATAAGGGCTTTATAACCCTATAGGCGAAAAGCTCGCACGGGAAAAGATACCGTAGAGACTAAAAACCTATAAAAATAATAGAGCTATACTACTAGCACGCCCGCACGGAAAAACTAGCCTTAAGAAAAGACGGCGCGTAAAGACCTAGATAAAATAATAATAGAAGCCCGTACGGAAGCGACGCCCACGCGATATAGTAAAACTACGAGAATACTAATTAGATTAAACTTCCGTAGAAAAAGAATATCTATAAGAGAGAGATTATAAATCCTAAAAGCTAACTTTAGACTAGAAAAACGGACGAGATAAAGTTAAATAACTTATATAATCTAAGAAATAATAGTTTAGTAGTAGAATACTTTCTTAACCGATATAGAAGTTAGATTCTAGAAAATAAATATTAGCGCTTAAGTTACGTACGGTCTACCTAATCTACTTATAGATTAGAAGCCTTAATAAAGATCTAACCCTTAGAATAATCTAATACTACGACTAATTTAATAGTTATCTTAATCTATAGATTATTATAGCTTTTCTATAGTATATAGATATACTTCTTAGATAGTACTTTAACCTTTATAGTTAACTTAAGATTCTAATATAGACTTATTAGAGATAATAAGCCTAACGCGTACCGCGTACTAATTTATTACGTAACCGCTATTTATTATTCTAATTCTTTATTCTTCTCTTATTCTTTAAGGTAAACCTTACCGCTACCTAATCCTACTAGGTAACTTTAAAGCCTAGTAAAAAAGGCCGCCGTTATAATAATTCTAAGAATAAGATTAAATTATTATCGTTTAAATAAATTTATAGATATATAAAAGTTTATTTTTTTTTTACTTTAGATACTTTCTAGTAGTACTTTTAATTATAAAATAAGTATTTACTATTATTATTAAATATAATATCTCTAACGTATAGAATTTTATCTATACTTAGTATCTAGATTTAAAAGATATTAGTAGAGTTATATTTAACTAAGTATTTAATTAGTACTTATTTCTAAAGCTTTTAGATACGTAAAATTATTTTATTTAGTACGTATACTTTATAGCTATATATATATAGATAGCTAATATTTAGCTTCTTACTATAAACTATCTTAAATAGAGTCTTCTAGTTAAGGCCTTTAGCTAGTATTTAGTTTAAGATATAAGTAGCCGTATAGACGTATTTAGGCTAATTATAATTAAATAGATTACTACTAATTCGTAGTATCTTTACTTTTAAGACGAGTAACTATCTAGAATATTTAATATTATTATTCTATTTAGATATTTAAAAACTTAATATTTTAAAAATAATTTTTCTTCTTTATAGTTCTCTTTAAAAGGTAGTTTCTAGGGACTTTTCTCTATTTAAGTATAAAAAGACTATTTTTTATTAAAACTATTTTCTAATTATTTATTTCGTTAATAAGATAATATCTACGTAGTTATTCTTATTAATATAGGTTATTATAATTATATACTATATAGCTATATATTTAAGATATATTATCTATATATATTTATTAGTAGCTTCGATTATCTAAATAAGATTAAATAATATTTAAAAAAATAGTTCTAAGAATAATTTCTCGGGCGTTATATTATATAAGATAATTTAATAAGCCTTAGCTTAAGCGTATATATTATAGTACTACGGTATAGCTTTTTTATAATAACTATACTCTTTATAGCGGTTAGTAGCGCTTTAATAACTATAGATAATACGTAAGTAAAGACTTTATACTATTACTTAGCTAGATACTTTTAGATTATAAGTTTTATAGTA
This sequence comes from Macrophomina phaseolina, assembly GCA_020875535.1. Lineage (NCBI taxonomy): Eukaryota > Fungi > Ascomycota > Dothideomycetes > Botryosphaeriales > Botryosphaeriaceae > Macrophomina > Macrophomina phaseolina. The sequence continues at coordinate 91,636 of JAEQDS010000068.1, forward strand.
ATTTAATTTATTAGATTCTTTACTTTATTAAGCTTTATAAAGTAGAGGTTTTAGTAGAATATTAGTTTATACGTAATAATATTTTTCTTATAAAGAACTAAGTAGTTTATATTAAAATAAACCTCTTTCTTATTTATCTTAGTAACTAATACGAGATTAGCTATAAATAAAGATATATAAGTAGTATCTAGTAGTATTAGAATTTATTACGTTAAGTAATAATAAGTCTTGTTAAATATTAATAAGTAAGCTTATATAAGCGTAGCTTATTAATATATTACCTTAGATATTAATATACTATCTAAGGTATATAATGAATATACCTTAGAGTTATAGCAGTGGCAAACTGCGGTGGCAAACCACGGTAGCAAACTAAGATGGTAAAATTCGCCACTCTACTTCACTAACTAATAACTAAACGGGTATAGCCCCCACTAAAATTCCTTTTATATATTATAAAAGTTCAATCATTTCCAGTTATTACGATATAAAAATTATATAAAACGGATAAGGATTAGGGCTAGAATCTTATTTCTTATAAATTACCCTTATTGGATTTCTAATACGGTATATCTAGAAGGATCTACTTATAAAGAATAAGTATATATAAGAAGCTCTAGATAGTATCGTAGTTTCGTTCTCTAAGACGCGCAATACTTATAAACGGGATATAAGCTAATAAAAGTTTTATTCTATATTTTACCTCCTCTCTTATCTTTCTTTATTAAATCTCTTACCTATTTTTTCTTCTAGAGAGTTATCTCCTTCCGACTGCTTACTAGGCTGTATTATTTATAATATAGCTTAGTAATCCTCTACCTAAGCCTTAGCGCTTTATACTAGAAGAATTAAATTACTTTTATATAAAAGCTTAGCCGGCGTTATTCTAGTAGTCGCTTTAGCCGTAGAGTAGTCTATTTAAAGTATAGTATAGAAATAATTAAGCTACTTCTAGTCTATTTTAGTAGTAAGCTTTACTAAGAAATTTTTAATTAGCTTATATTCTACTTCTACTAATTTATAAGCTATAGTATAATAGGCCGAAATTTCTACTTATTTAATTTTTTATTAAGCTAGTAAGCGCTCTATTTTATTCTTATTCTCTAGGCCTTTATTAACCGTAATAATTCTTAGATATTTATATCTATAGATAATATCTTTATAGATAAATTTAGTAATAATCTTTAAGATATTCTTTCTTAGTATTCTTTCTTTAGACTAGTTAGATACTAACTTATAGGCTATTATAATAAACTTATATTCTCTTACTTATAGTATTTTTATTATATTAATTTTCTATTTCTCTTTTATAGCTAAACTTTATAATAGATATAGCTAGATCTTCTTTCGTACTATATTTCTACGCTAATACTCTATATAAATAGTATAGTACTTTTTAATATTCTCTTATACTTCTAGCTAGTAATATTAATTAACTATTTTATAATATATAGCCTCTCTTTCTTTATAACTATACTTATTATATAGTAAATAAATTATCTCTTATTTTCTTTTATTACTATCTATAATTTTTTAAATTAAACTAGTTCTTATTACTTTTTAAAATAATATACGCTTTTAAACTATATACTTAAGCGCTCTTTTTTTAAAGCTAGTAAATTTCTTTCTTATAAGCCGCGATAGTCTACGTAAGATTATTAACTACTAAGTAATATCTAACTATTATTTTAACTAATACGTTTTATCTAGTAGGTTTTCTATACTAGAATTTTTCTAAGTAAGGGCCTAATCTTTTTTTTAACCGCTATCTTTAGCTATTTCTATAGAAAAAGCGTAATATCTTAAGGTTCTAGGCCTTAGATCTTATAGTACTAGATTTTCTAGACTCTTAGATTTCTATTTTCTAGTTTTTTAGAGTCTAGTTTTCTAGTTTTCTTAATTCTAGTTATTAGAAATTCTAAGCTTATAATTTCTAGTTTCCGCTTTAAAGTTTTCTATTTCTAAGGCTCTAGTTCTTAGGTATTTATTTTTCTAGTTTCTAGTTCTTAATTCTAAGTTCTTTTTACTAGGGTTCTTAGTTTCTAGTTAACTAAGCTAAGTATTTATTTAGTTATTTAAGTTTCTACTTATCTCTTCTTATTTTCTAGGCCTAAGTCTTCTATAAGATAGTATATCGGCTATAGTATTCTTATTTCTAGAAATATATTATATCTTAAAATTTATAAAATAGATCTAGGTAAGTGTAAGTAAATGAGGTGGTAATAAGCAGAGAGCCTTTAGAAGAGTCGTATATTCTTAGGTACGAATTCTTAGTAGTATAGAATTCGCTCCTTAGTGGCATTATATACTAGGGGTCTGTGCGTATCACGTAATAAGCACGTGGGACGCACGGTATAAGCATTCTAAGGGTATACTAGGATTTATTATTCTAACACTACCTCCTTCTCTAGTAGGAATCGCCCCGATTTCTATTAGGAGGTATTATGCCGGTGCCTTATTAAAAAACCTTAAGTAAGGAAAAAGAGTGTACTAAATTACTATATAAAAGTAGTATTATATATTAGCTACAGGCGTTGCGTGGTAAGGTAGATTAATCTTATTACGTAGCCGTTGCTACGAATAATGAACAAAGAAACAATAACCAATAAATAATAAATAATAAAGAAAATAAGAAATTATGCTACTAAGCGGTTGTTAGCGGTACTAGCAGTATGCCGTACGCACTAGTAACGTAGGTATTAGTACGTTAGTACGGTTTTTTCTTTATTATTGGTTATTATCGCTATTAAGGATAATAGAAGGCGGCCGCAGCCGATAATACTAGCGAATATACTAATTAGTAACTTACGAGTGCTAACAATACTTATAGGGCACGAGGTCGTTTTTTCGACGGCTTTAATAGGTATAATAACCCCTCGTACCCCTCTAGATTTTTATGGTTTAGGTCTAGCTTCCCTTCTTTAACTAAAACGTCCTTAATTAATACTAAATCTTTTTTCTATCCCTTTCTTTTAAATAACTATTACTATATAGTCCCCTCCCGCTTTCGTTTGCTCGGGTTACTCCTACGATGAGCTTTCGTAGACGCCTATTACGGGTGATATGGTGAAGCTTCTTCCTCATCTTTAGCCGCAGCCTGGTTTAGTGTTAGTATACTATATGCGTTGCGTGCGCTACTAGGGCACGATGCGCTACCGCGAGGGTAAGGAATAGGTTAACTTTACGCCTACGGAGCTTCTTGGGGGGCTTCGCTAGATTTACTATAAGGACCCGTCGTACGCTAAGTGTAATCGGTATGCGAAGAGTAGTTATAACTATACTCCGGTAAGCCTACTTTTACCCTGCTTTCCGTATGCTTTTTGTATACTTTTATACTGCTTTTGCGTTTAGTACTAATAATAAAATTCGTTTTAGATCTCTTCTTAGTTTTGCCGTGCCGCTAATCTACTGTTATTCTGCTACGACAGCTTCGATGGCGCCCCCGATAAGGAGGTGCTGGAGTTTATGGAGGAGGACGTGCTTGCACTATATAAGTACGCCGGTGCGTTGGGAGAGGCGGTGTCGGCGTATAAGAAGTAGAAGGCGAAGAAGATTACGGCTGCTAGCGGCCATAGTAACTAGTAGTATACGCGTAATATATCGCGCTTAGAGAATTAGCAGCGCTATTAGGCTAGATTAGGTGGGGTTAGCTTAATAAAGCCAACTAACGAAACGGTAGATAAGGAGTTTAAGAATAAGTACTTTGCGAGGATATCTAATACGGATAAGAGGTGGTTTTAGTATAGCTCAAATATAAAGTAGATGCTTCTTTGGGGCCCTTCTTTATAAATTAAGTATTTTTTCTAATGTTTCTTCTTATTCTTTAATTCTGGGGGGCGCCTACGCCGTAGCTTGCTTTTAGTATGCGTTTCGCTTGCGTTTCGCTTGCGTTTTAGCTATGCGTTCTAAGAAATAGGGTTTCTTTTAAGGTAATTCTATAGAAGTTCTTTATAATTATTTAGTTCCTCTTCCTACTTCTACTCGTTGTGCTTATAGGGCTAGCCGAGCTATTTAAGTAGGTATTACTTCGGTGGCCCTACTTTGTGGGCTACTATAGCTTCGACTTCTTAGTATCTACTATCGTCGATTTCTTCGACTGGTGGCGGTTGGAACCCTAGCCTTACCGTGTAAGCTTTTAGTAGTGTAACGTTGAAAACGTTATATAGCTGGGATATAGATTATAGTAGGTCTAAGCGGTAGGCCTAGGGGCTAATTTTCTTTAGAATCTAGAATAGTTCTAGGTAACGGTTGTTAAGTTTCTTATAAGGCCGTTTGGTTTTAATATTTCTTGCTAAGAGGAGGACTGGTTGTTTAATATTAAAATGTATTTCGGCTCGGTTTCGGTTATAGTATTTCGTTTAGAGCTCCTAGGAGTGTTTAAGGGATTTTGTAGCCGATTTCTATACTTTTCGTATACTTTCCGTATGCTTTTGGGCTGCTTCGGCCGATTTGGTTAGGGGATTCCTGTTAAGGTTGTTCTAAACCCCGTTCTAGGAGTTAGGTTCTACCCCTATATCTAGTTAAACTAGTGCGAAGCCTGTGGAAGAGTAGGTTTTCTAGTTATAGGCGTGCGAAGCCTACTAGAGAAGCTTTGCCTAGTCTAACTAGTTCTAGAAGGTATAGTGGTGTAGGTACGCCTCTAACTCCTAATTTTATCTCTCCGTCTGGCCGTCTGTCTGCGGGTGAAAGGAGGTACTTAGCTTATACTTAATCCTAAGATTGTAGTATAATTCGCTCTAGAACTGGCTTGTGAACGTTGAGCCCCTGTCCGAGACTAGGCTATTAGGCGGCCTAAATTATACAAAGACGTCGTTTACGATAAGATCCGCGAGCGTTGCCCTATTAATCGTCTTCCTAACCGGTAGGTAACGTACATATTTAGTAAAACGGTTAACTAGTATGAGAACTGCGTTATATACTCGACCGTTCCGCCCTACGGATTCTAGTAAGTCCGTAATAAAATTAAGGGAGTAGTGCCTATGGGGTTAGGTAGCTATTAGCAGTGGCTATAATAATCTATACGGCTTATACCGGCGAGCCTTATTGCGTTGGTAGATATTGTAGCTTTATATATACTTTCTAATATCCGCGGTGATGCCTTTCTAGTAGTACTTTCTAGAAAGCACTTCTTGGGTGCGGCGGATGCTATAATGGCCACTACTTAGGTCGTTATAATTTCTAAGTAGGATTTCCTCGCGTAGCGGGGTATATTTTAGCACGTATACCCGCTCTTTATAGCGTAGGAGTCCTTGCTCGTCGACCGTATACTAATTGTACGCTAAAAGTATTCTTTTCGTAAGCTGTTCTCGTACGTTTACGTAGAAGGCGTCCCTTCGTTGCTCGGTGCGAATAAAATCGACTAATGATTTAGAAGTAGCTTCGAACGCTATTTTAGTTATAGCGGCCACTATTACTGTAGACCGAGGCACGAAGCTTTATACTAAGCTCGTACTAGCTTTCTCGTAGCGAGTATACACCGGAGGTTCTAGACCCTTATAAGCAAACTCGTCATGCTCCTTATAAGTAACGGAACAGACTAAGGCGGTTCGGTAATTATTACCGCCGTTTATACGTAGGTTTTTCTCGTGCTCTTGGCCGGGGTCCTTAGTGGTGCGTAGGGGTTCTCCTAACCCCTAAATCTAGAGTTTGCGTTATAGTATAGGTAATATAGTATTAAGGTAGGTGCGCTTATTACCCTCCTTAAAGCTAAGGGCGTAGTCTAGGCGCCTTAAAAGGGCGTTCGCTAGATTAGACTTACCCGACTTATATTCGATATTAAAATCGAATTTAGCTAAGACTTCGGCGTATCGAGCCTATTAAGCCGTAAGGCTCTTGGTTGTTATAAAATAACGTAGATTATTATAATTAAATAATACCCGCACCGGCGTTTATACGTGTGCTAGGTAAGGTCTCTAATGCTTAAAGTACTATACGATGGCGTAGAGTTCCTTATCGTAGGTATCGTACCGTATTTTAGCGCTAGCAAACTTGTGGCTAAAATATATAACGGGGTGCTAGTAGCGCTAGTTATCCTCTCTATCTAGTAGTTAGAGGAGGATGCCGCCGTAGGTATAGTCCGATGCGTCGGTAATTAGTATGACTAGTAGGTTCGGGTTATAGTGCCGTAGTATAGAAGCCTACGTAAAGTATACTTTTAGTCTACTAAACGCCTGCTTTGCCTCTACGGGCCACTTCTAGGGCTTATACTATTTGGTTGGCCCCTTTTTCGGCGCCCGTTTGGCCTTTGGATTAGAATTCTGGGCCGCCTCTTTTAACAAGCTTATTAGTAGTTAAACTACTGTAGAGTAGTTCTATATAAAGCGCCTGTAAAAGTTGGCGAAGCCTAGGAAAACCTAAATATCGTAGTAGCTTTACGGCTCCGGCTAGTTCTTAATAGCTTCGACTCTTACGGGGTCTATAACAACCCCCTAGGGGGTAACGATAAAGCCTAGGAACTCGACGTACTTTATATAAAAGCTACATTTAGACGGTTTTGCGTAGAGGTTCTAATTACGTAATCTTTAAAGAATACGTTTGACGTGCTCGCCGTGCTAAGACTTATCCGCTGAGTATATAAGTATATTATCTAAGTATACTACGTAAATTGTGTCTACCAGGCCTCCTAGGGCTCGGTAGATATACGACTAGAAGGTTGCGGGTGCGTTAGTTAAGCTAAATAGTATAACTAGGTACTTATAATACCTATAACGCGTCTTAAATACTATTTTCCACTTATCACCTTTCTTTATGCGGATTCGGTGATAAGTATCGCGTAGGTTTAGTTTAGTAAAGATCTTTGCGGTGCTTAGGCGGTCTAGCAGCTCGCCTACTAGTAATATAAGATAGCTATTTTTAACCGTGACCTTATTTAGGCCCCTATAATCCACGTATAACCGTATAGTGCCGTCTGCCTTAGGGGTAAAGAGAATAGGCGCGTCTGTAGGCGACTTACTATGCCTAATCTACCCCCGTTCTAAGGCCTTGTTAATGTATTTCCTAAGAATCTGTAGTTCGGATTAGGAGAGTCTATATAGGGGTATTAACGGTGGCTTAGAACCTACAACGAGGTTAATAGTATAATCGAACTTAGTATATTACGGTAGCTTGGTAGCTTATTCGTCTAAAAAGACGTCTAAGTACTTTCTATAAGTATTCGAAATCTCGTCGCGGATCTTCTTAGCTATCTTGGCTAGTAGTGCGTCTGCTAAACCGGCGAGTTCCTTATACGGTTCGCATACTTTTTAGATGCGGGAGTGCAGCCCCCGTAGGTAGAAGAGAGTTTAGTTAGGTAGAAGCCCTTTTAAATTTCGGTTACCCCCGCCCTGCTTCTCGCATGCGTTTAGCATGCTTTCCGCCTACGGGGAGGCTACGAAAGAGTCGAATTTATTTCTTTAATTTTCTAGGCCACCCGTAGGCGAGAGCTAGTAGTCGGACGGCTAGAGGGAGTAAATAGACTCCCCTAGTTCTAAGTTCTAGAATAATTTAGTGGCGCTTACTAGATATATACGCTCTAGCGAGTTTATACTCTAGTAAAACATTCCTCTTCTAAAATCGATAACCGGCCCGGTAGCCCTAAGCTAGGATATACTAAGTATAGTATCGTAGTCCATAAACGAGCTACTCTAGTAAGATTAGGGTTCGGTAGTGCGCATAGCGCCCCCCGAGTCGCACGTGGTAACCCCTATATAATAAGAGTCGTGCAACGTAACGGTAGTATTATTAAGAAGGCGGGTAAACGGCTTAATACTAGCTTATATATTTTATAAGGCAAGTCGCTCTGCGTATTTAAGGAACACGAGGTTTAGGTCGTAACTACAATCTATTAATGCTCGAATTTTAGTAGGACCGGATGGGGTTTCTATTAAAGCGATAATTTCTATGCGTTTTAAACTACCTCCCGTTTAAGGCCCTAACCGTAAGAAGGAGAGGAAAGCGATTAGGGCTTTTCTTTTCCCGAGTCTTACTTACCTTTGTGGTTCGCCTAGTTAGCGTAGCCTTTGGCCTACTTTTCGCCTGCGTTCGGGGTGCTAGACCTATGCGAATCGCCTACGTTCTTTAGAAGAGCTAACGCTTTAGACCTTTAGTCCCCTTTAGCCTTCTTACTATTCCTAAAATCCTTATAGGGACCGTTGCGTCCTAGGCTAGGGGTGGTAAAAGGGCGCTTAGTTTCCTACGACTACCCGTCCTCGCCCTTTTTATAGGGCCTCGTTGCCTCTAGCGTTTACTTAACGCGTTAGATTTTAGCTATTAAATCCTCTTCTACCTATACCCTAGTGAGGAAGGACTGGCGCACGAGCTCCGTACGTATAGATAGTAGGAGCCGGGAGTAAATCTAGTTAATACGGTAATCTACGTCTTAAATTCGGTACGTGAATTTGTCCTCGTACGTTTTTATTTAGGCGTAGAATTCTATAAACTTCTGGCCCTCCTTTATTACCGTAGTATAATAACTAACAGCGTTATTAAGGCGGTAAACGATAGGGTTACGAATATAATTCTATACTAACGTCTTAAACTCCTACTAGAGTAGTGCTGGTTTCTCCTAGTTCGTTAAACGTCTTTAGACGTGCTAGAAGAGGGTCTTATACTTAAATAGCCCTTTGGTGGCCTAGAGGGTCTTTCTAAGGCAGTCCTTATCCGCCCGGTGTACGCCGAAACGTGTCTTCACCGCATTTATCCATAAGTCGTATAAGTCCTAAGTAAAGCCTTCGAGTTTCGGAGGTAAGTTCCTTATAAGAAGGTCGAGTCGCTTTTCGCTATCGTCTACTCTGCTTTCCGCATGCGTTTCGCCTGCGTTCGGCGTGGGGACGGTAGGAAGTTTGCTATTAAGGGCCGCCTACAGCTATTATAGAACCTTAACGTGGTTAAGGCGCTCTAAAAGCTCGGCTTCCGGTATACCTTTTGTAGGTGCGCTACGTAAGCGTTACAGCTCGTCGGCGGCTATAGGTACCCCTGGTTCGGCAGCTTCGCCTACTGGGTGTTCGACGCCCTAGGCGCTCCTATTAACGATTAGCGTTTAATGGCTTTCGGGGGTTAATAAGCCTGTTTCTATTCGTTCGCCTCGAGTATTCGAGCGGCTCTGTTAGCCCCTTATACCTATTATCGTAAAGTCGTTTCTTTTCGTCGAAATCGTCGGAATTATTATATATAGCTCTTTAAGGCCGGCTGCTTTTCTAAAAGAAAATAGGAAGGATTCGATTATAAGTAAATAAGGTAGTAATAAGTAGGGAGCCTTTAGAAGAGTCGTATATTCTTAGGTGCGAATTCTTAGTAGTGCAGGATTCGCCCCTTAGTAGTATTATATACTGGGGGTCTGTGCGTATCACGTGATAAGCACGTGGGACGCACGGTATAAGCACCCTAAGGGTATGCTAGGACCTATTATCCTAATAGTAAGCTATCTAGTAATTAATATACTAGATAAATCTATTACTATACGCTAAAGTTAAGTAACTAGGACTTTATAGTTTGTTTTTACTATAAATTATACTTTATAGAGCTAATAGCGAAACCTCTTTAGTTTATATATAAGCGCTTTATATTCTAGCTTACCGCTATTATACTTTTTCTTAGTTAAGAACTAGACCCTAGATTTAAATTATATAGGGCGCCTTTTTCTATTATAGTCTATCTAAGCTAAATACGCACTCTATCTATACTTTAAGGCGTCTATCTATATTATAATTTTACTATAGCCTTTCTTATAATTAATTTATATTAAAGAAGAGAAGAAAGTAATAGCTTTTTTAAGCTTATTTATAGCTTCTTAGTATTTATTCGTTTATTTAAAGGTAATATTTTTCTTAAAAAGATTATATAACGGTTTAGTACTTATATTATAATAGAATACCTATACTTAATAATAATTATAGAGTTTAAGAAATTCGTATACTTCGTATTAATTCTAATAGAATAGCTAGTTTAGAATCTTTTTAATCTTTTTTAAATTAGAGTATCTCTTATTAGCGTCGTATATATAGCCTAAAATAGCTATATCTTTTTAGTAGAAGTACGTTTTCTTTACTAAGATTATATAGCCCGCTCTCTCTATATTATAAAGCGTAGTATTAAGATTTTAGATATACTTAACTATAAATCTTTATAAACTAGATTTAATTTCTTTATTTTCGTAGTTAGCTTGTAGTCTATTAACTATAATATCGTTAATATAGTTCTAAGCCTTTTATAAAATATAATTTTTAAGAATAAATATAATAGCGTGCTAGAACTACGCTACTAAGTTAATTGCTTTCTACAAAATAGTCGTATAATATAAAAGACTAATTAAAGTATTAAAAGCTATTAGATCTTAGCTTTTCTTCGCTAAAAATATCTAGTTATACCTAGAAAAAAAGTTTAAAAGACTAAAAACCTTCTTCTTAAAAAAGTACTTTATAAATTTATTAGCGTTTAAAGAGGAATATACGTTTCTAATTATTACTTAATTAATATTAACTATAGAATTAATTAATTAATACTTCCTATTCTTCTTCTTTATTAGAAAGAATAGATTTTAGTATAAAAAGTTACTATACTCTAAAACTTTTTTCTTTAGTTTATTCTTTAGTATCGTAATAACTTTTTTTTAAAGAGCTCTTAGGACTTAAATTTTCTTTACTTACTATAGTTTATACGAAATAGTCTTAATTATAGTAGATAGTATAATTCTACTATTAATTTCTTCTTTTTTTTTAAAGGTCTAGAATAATGCCTACTTATAATTAAAAAATATTTTAATTAGTAGCTCTTTTTTTTACTTAGTTACTATATTACTAATATTTAGTTTCTTAATTTATTCTAGAATTAGGCGAGCTTTTTTTACTAGTTTACTAAACTTCTTTATAATTAAATAATTATAGAATTCGTTTAGTAGTCTAGCTAAAATAGCTTATTCTTATTTAATAGTCTCTTACTTCTAAAGCTAATTTATCTCGGGTATACTTTTATTTAAATTAGAATTATCTATTAGTTATACTTTATTAGCTTTTCTTTTATATATTATACTTACTTATTTTTCTTAGTTTTTTTAGAGAATTAATCTTCTTTTTAGTTTCTTAAACTTTTTACGCTAAAACAAATTATTCGTAATAGATAAATTATTAAAACGGATTAAGATAAAGAGAGATAAAAAAAATTATTATATATCTATATACGCTACTTACTATTCTTACTTATAAGAGGGTACTTAAGGTTTAGCGTATTCTTAGTAAAAGATTTATATCTAACTAAATATAAGTCTCTAGGCGTATAGACTAGAAACTTATATCTAGTTAAATATAAATTTTCTAGTATTTTAGCGCCTTTCTTTTAGTTCATCTTAACTAATCTTTCTAAAGGGTTTTTATCTTTATTCTCTATACGTACTAGCGTAAAACGCTACGCCTATAACTTTATATTACTATCTTTTACTAGGACTTTATTCTTTACTAAGGTCGCTATATAGGCCTAGGCTTCTATATATTTAATTTTACTTAGTCTTTTAAATACTTCTTATTATTTTTATTATCTACTTTTTTAATTCTTAGCTAAATATTAATCTTTTAATAGTCTAGTAATTTATCGTACTAACTTGTATAGAAGATAATCTTTATCTTATTTAGTATTAAGTATATCTAATATAAAACTCTTCTATTAGTTTAATACTATAGCCCGAAGCTAGCGAACTATATCTATAAAGTACTAATAATAGTATTAATACTACTATACTCTAATATAAAAAAGGTAACTAGAAAGTTCAATAATCTAAGCTATAAATAGATAAACGAAATAAATCTAATAAAGTCTACCGCTAGACCCGTAATAGATATAATCTTATAAATTTTAATTTTTTTTAGTAGAATCTCTACGAAGAGATTATATTTCTTAGCTATACTTTTAGAAATTATATTTATCTCTAATCTAGTATTAAAGAGAATATTAATTATCTAATTTATATATAGATCTACTAAACCTCTACTAATAGAGTATATTTTTGTAGTTAATACCCGGCCTATTATATTATATAAGTTATAGGCTTTTAAGCCGCTTATTCTTTCTAGGCTCGTTATTAAGTTTATAATTATTAATTATAATATCGCTACTTCTCGTAGCTTTATTTTTTAGAAATATAGCTAAGTTGCTCTTATTAGTTATATCTAGTATATTACTCTACGTCTAGAGCTTTAAGTTTTTTTTACCGCGTTATATATCTTATTCTATTTAGTATATATTTAAAAGAACTTTTTATATAGCTTTATTACCTTAAGTAGTCTTTATATAGCGGGGCTAATAATTAATCTAATATCTTCTAGCTAGTTCTCTATAGCGGGTAAGATCTATAATCTTTCTAGACTCGTTTCTTAGCCCTTAGGCGTATATTAATTACGCGAAGACTTTATACTAGTACTTAGCTCGCCTTACGCGGAATTTTTTACTTCTTTTACTTATTCTTCTAATATTCTTTCTACCTTATTATTATTAATTTTCTAGATACGTCTAGGTCTAAATTCTTTAATAGTATCTAGGTACTTCTTTCTAATACTTTTATTAGGTACTAGTCTCTTTTTTTTACTAGCGCGGTTTAGCTATTCTTGTAATATCTATACTAGATTCTTATTAAAATCTAGACTAAAAATATCTTATGCGTTAGTCTAGAGTTTAAAGTTCTTTATATCTAACTTATTATCTATTTAGAAGAGGTTAGTATCTAGAATACTCTTAATTATTATAGATTTTTTATTTTTCTTAGAATAACCTTCTTCCGTCGTTTTAGCCTTAAGCGTTTAAAGTTTATTATTAAATTCTAAAGCTAACGGCTAATTCGTTAGGCTATATAATTATTTAAGAAAGAATTATTATCTATTATTCTAATACTAATAGTCTTAGTCTTAACTGCGTATTATATCTATATACTTCTTAGGCTAATAGTGTTTTTCCCCGTATCTACTATAGTAATAGCCGTTATTAGGCGGCTCTAAGCTAAAGTTTTAACTTTAAGAATTATCTCTATTTTCTCTAGGTATATTAAATTAATCCCGTAAGTAATTAGATATAAGCTTAATTATAAAGCGCGCTCTTAATAGAATATTATTACGAATTAGATAGTTTAGAGCTTCGTCTAAAATTTTCTTAGCTAAAGTAACTAAAAAGTACTTTTTTATACTAATTACTAGATTCTTAAGTTACTTAGCTAGAGTATTAACTTTCTTATTAGTTAGTATTCTCGGGCTTAATAAAGTCTATTAAGGGGCTATTTATTAATATAATAGACTAGTTTAAATAATAGACTTAGCTTCTCCTATATTAGTACGCTTTTTTTAGTTTTCTATACTTTTAAGTATTTCGAGCGGGGTAGGATTAACGTACTAGTTCTTTCTAAGAAGCTTTATATAAGATTCTTTTAATATAAACTTTTTATCTAGTTATATTTTAATCGTCTTATAGTTATAAGTATACGAGCTTTTCTAGTTAATTTAGTATTTTTTAAAAAGAAACGCTAATATTTCTCGTAGTATTTCTTATAGAAATAACTTAGTTTATTCTTAAGAAGAAATCTTACCTTTCTCTAAGAAACTCTAAGAAATTATATAAAAGAAAACTAAGTATTATTATAGCTCTAATATAGTTTTTCTTTACTCTTTCTAGTTTTTATATTTTACGTACTTATATAGTATTTTCTTATAAAATAGTATTTCGTATTTATTATAGTTTCGGTATTTATATAGTATAGATCTTTTTAAGGCCTTCTAATTATAGTCTTTAAACGCGCGTATCTTTTTAATAGACTTTGTAATAAAGTTTTTATAGTAGTATAGTACGCGCTCTACTATTTCGCTCTTTAAGTAGCTATTATTATTAGTAAGATACTTAAAGTTCTTAAAGAATTTTAACGTATTAGTTTTATTAAAGACGGGTACGTTTTTTAAATTAAATATTAGAAAAGCCTTACTATATTAAATACCCGTTAAGCTTTTTCTTAATAATTAGTAAAGCTAGTTAAAAGTAAAAGAGATCTATTTACTTTCGCTTATTATAGTATTTATACGTGGCGAGACGGCTTAGCCGTTCTAAAATACTACTACTATAGGCGGCGTAGAGTTATCGCTTATTCTTATACTAAAGAAATTTATAGGGTCGCCTATTAATTAAGCTACTTAAAAAATAATAGGTTAGTTTCTTAGATCTAGTAAATCTTTTAGTTTTAATAAATCTAAATTACTACTAACTATCGTACGCCTATAAAGGTAGTAGTCTAAAAACTTATATACTAATAAATAGAATAAAAATCTAAATCCTATTATTATTTCTAGTATAAGATAATAAAGCCTTTTTATAAAGCTTCTATTCGTACCTAAGTTATTAATAATAAACTCGGTAAGGCTATTCTTAGTAATATGGATTTTAACTCTAAAGGCGATAAACTATAGCTAGATAGAGTACGCGGTTACTATTCTATTATTTCTATATATCTTTATAGAATATTTCTTATTCGTAGTCGTTTACGATAAAGTAAAACTATTCTTAGAATTCTTAGAAGTATTATAACCTAAATCGCTTCTATATAGGGTAATACTTAGGCCACGTCTCTTTAGAGTTAAACTAATTTTCTTAGGAAGACTTATATCTAGCTAGGTATAAGTCCCCCGGCCTTTAATACTAAATTTCCCTCGTATCTTTATATATTTCTAAGCTCTTTTTCTTTTCTAAAGTACTTGCTACGAGTCTTATAACTATTTAGTAGCTATATTAGCCCCCCGCGTTAGGCTCTAAATTTATTAATAAGAGGGACGCTCTATAAAAAAGCGTCTAGTAAGCTAGAGAATAAAGACGGCTAGAACTATATAGAAGATAAGAAGAAATAAAAAAAGAATCTAAAATAACTCTATTATATAGCGTTTCGTAGGCGATTAAATAGAGTAATAAAACTAAAAAATTCTATTCTAAAAGAAGAAGAAGAATTACCGTTTCTATATACTTTATAAGTATGCCGTAAAATAGTATCTAAACATTAAACTCTCTTTTAATAAGAATTATTTTACTTCATTCCGCGCTAATAAACGTTACTCGTTACCGTTAGTTAAACTAAATTACCGCTTCTATATACTCCGTAAGTACGCTACGAAGTAGTATCTAAACGTTAACGTTTCTCTTATTATACTTCCGTAGCCGTATTATAAGTCTATCTTTAATAAAGGGCCTCTTTCTAATATACTAATTAGAGCCCTCCCCTTAAGCCTCCTATTAAAGTTCTATTTATTATATAGAAAGAACTATTCTTACCTTAACTAGCTTATCTATCTTTTACTCTATAATAACGCTTTCTTTCTCTACTAAAGATACTAGTATATTAATATAAGTAATTACTTTTCTAGCTTATTAGTCTTATTAGAGACGCTTCGTTTCTCTATTACTTACTTAATTATTAATATAATCCGCGCCCGAAGGCTAGATTATTTTATAGTAAATAATTCTATAAGCTTTTATAACTTTAATAATATTCTATAGCTTTTCGCTAAGTATTTTAACTTCTAGTATACTCTAGATAAGACTATAATAAATAAATAGCTTATAACCGCTCTTTCTTTTAAACTTCTAGCCGCGTATAACGCTATATATAGAATCTAGAAACGCTAAATCTTCTAAGTAATTCCTAATCTTTTTACTAAAATTAGCGCTATTATCTAAGAAGAGAAGATCGTTAAAATAATTATTAATATTCTTAAGTAATTTTCTATTTTAATCGCCCCCCTTAATCTTTATAAAATAATTATACGGTCGATTATACGCCTTATTAACTACTATTACCTAGGCTTTTTTAATCTAAAAGATAGGTACTATAACCTAAAATACTTTTTAGACTATATTTAGCGAATCTTTATCTCTAAAACTAATCTATAGGCGATTCTTAACTTCTATTATAATAATAAAAAGTTCGCTCGCTTTTTTAAATTAACTAATTCTATAGATAATAATTTAAAACTAGTATTTATTTATGTTAGTTCTATTGCCCCCGCTAAAATAATATTTCGAAATTATTTTTTTTAGTTACTACGCGCCTACGAACTCGAAGAATTAGTCTTAGTAATACTACTAGATAGAATTACCTTATAAAATACTAAAGTAAACGAATTTAATAAAGAGAAAATTAAATTTTTTTAAAAACTTTTCTAAGACTCTTTTTACGATATATAGAGTAATATTCTATTAAAATAACTAATAAAATTATTAATATTTATACGCTTAATCTCTTCTAATCCCGATATAGTGCTATTAAAAGTAATAGATAAGAAAATCTTTTCTTTCTTCTACCCTACTAAGAAAAATATATAGTATTTTAATAATAATTATTTATAAGAAGTAGTACGACGGGTAATAATATAAAAGAAAATAATAAAATATAAAAAACTACGTTTAATAAAACTATATAATATTAATATAATTATTATAACTAATAATCTCCTACCTAATAACGTTATTCTAAGTAATAATTTAGCCTACTAGGTTATCCGTATAGTACTCTAAACTAGAATTATTCTATTATAATATCTATATAAGCTCTAGTTTAGAAATTTTACTACTATTAGCGGTTTTTTAGTTATAATAGAGCCTTTTAGAAAGCTAGCCCTTATCTAGTAATTCCTAGATAATATTAAGATAATTTTTAGTATATATAATAGCTACGTTTATATTAGCTCTATAGGCTTTTAGTTATTAATTAGATTAGTAAATAAAAGCGCTATCTAGATAGCTAAGAAGGCTTACCCCTAGTATAATTCTAATTATAAGACTATAGGACTATATAGCTATAATAATTTTAATATATTATTTCTACCTAAGCTAGTTCGTAAGATTAATCTAGAGCGGTTTAACTCTTTTATTATTTATAAAATCGCTTATTAGAAGATCCTCGCTAGATATAAAAAAAAAGACTATTTCTTTAGACCTAATAAGAAGTTTCTAATATATCTAAATTAATAAAGCTACTAGTAGAAAGTATATAAAATAGTAATCTACTCTAATTTAATTAAAAATACGGTATCGCCGAAATATTCTACTAATATTATAGAACGTCTCTTTATAATTAATATTTCTTCGCCCGATAAGGTTACTATAGAGAAGCTAAGCAACGTTATTAATATTAAGATATTAAAGAGAAGTAAGATCTACTATAATAAAAATATTACTATTATAGAAAAGCTAACGTATATATTAAATTAATAAGTATAAAAGAACTTTTTTTAGACCGCGAAAGCTATTATCTATAATATAGTTTCTTTAACTATAAACTATCTTATTATTTAAAATAATAGCGACTTTTCTAGTAGATTTCTTATTAAGAGTATAAAAAAATATAAAATTCTTATTATAACTAAAAAGACATTTATAGAGAAATTATAAAAAACTATTAAGACTATAACTATAAAAATAACTACTTATTTTAAGAAAAAGAACCTCTTAAACCTAGATAATAATAATAAAGCGATAAAGACTCTAATACTACTTCTATAAAGAAAAATTAAATCTAAGAGTAATAATAAGTTAGAAGAGTTTTTTAAAAAAAAAAATTCTAGTCTTTATTAAATATTTAAAATTTATATATCGAGTTATCTTTTAATAAATCGCCTAAGCGACTAAAATTCTAGAGAGGGTAAAATAGACTATATTTATAGCTATAAAAGTATAGATTAAGAGCTAAAAAGAGATACTAGTATTTCTTATAAAATATATAAGCTAAATTACGAATATACTTACTTAGAATTATTTAAAGTATAATATTAAAGCCCTTCGTAGCGAAATTAAGTTATAGAAGAATATTTTATAGAATAGCTTTAATTCTATAATTAAAGATTACGCTACGGATACTCTTAACTTTAGCGTAGTAATTTCTAAGATTATAAGAAAGACCTTTTTAAAAGATAAAATATAAGAGGCGTTATAATATTTTATAAATTAAAAAGATATTTTACTAACTTAAGAGCTTTAAGCTCTAGAAGCTTAGTTTATATTTCTAGAGTATTATAAGTACGCTATATAACGCGATATTAACTAACGTATTATAATCTAGTAGCGCTTCTATACTAATAAAAAGAAACGCTAGCTAGAGCTAAAAATATCTAGAAATAAAAAACGCTTAGTACCGCTAGAATTTTATTTATTCTAGAAGATACTAAAGAAAGCTAAGCTAAATAAAATTATCTTAATCTTTAATAATAAACTTAAAGTAAAATTATTAGCTACTAGCGATCGTTTTCTCTTTCTTTATAAAAGAAACCCGTTCTAAGTATAATAATTAAACTATTAATTTAGAAGAAGAAGATTTTTACTCTACTATAAAGTATTTTCTTTATCTTTTCTTTTTTATTAGTATCTTTTATATTTTAGTACGGCGATACGAAGGTCTAGAATTTATTATTTAAAAAAAAAAAGTTTCTTTTCTTTTAGTTTTTAAGTTATAAGGCTTTAGAAGAAGATAATAGATAAAAAAAATAAAGAGTTTATTTTTCTTTTTTTTATTTCTTTAGCTTTCTTTTTCTCTCTAATTAACTTTTTATATCTAAGAACTATAATAGATTATAATCTATTAAAATCTATCTACCTAGATATTAAAATACGGTAGTTAGTAAAAAAAAGATTTTTTTCTAAAGTAATAGCGGCCTTAAGTTGCCTAGAAAAAAAAGATAGTATAGCGTAGCTAAATAGCCGCTACTAAAAGGCGTTCTAGATAGAAAAATTAACTACTTTATATATCTTATTTCTAAAGTCCTATAAGGCCTTAATTTATTTAGAAAGCGAATTCTAGTAATAGGGGCTTAATATTTATAAGCTAGTTCTAGAGCGAATTATACTATAATTTTAGAATTAAGTATAAGCTAAGTACCTTCTTTTACTTATAGATAGACGGCTAAATAAAGAAATAAAATTAAAAATTAAAAATATATCTATACTACTATATTTTCTAGAACTAGTTAGACTAGGTAAAGCTTCTCTAGTAAGCTTTATATATTTATAACTAAAAAATCTACTCTTCTATAGGCTTTATACTAGTTTAAATAGATGCGGAGGTAGAACCTAATTTCTAAAATAAGATTTAGAATAACTTTAATAAAAATTTTCTAACTAAATTAGCCGAAGTAGCTAAAAAGTATACGAAAAATATATAAAAAGTATAGAAATTAGCTATAAAATTTTTTAAATACTTCTAAAAGCTCTAAACGAAATACTATAACTAAAACTAGACTAAAATATATTTTAATATTAAATAACTAGTTCTTCTCTTAGTAAGAAATATTAAAACTAAATAGTCTTATAAGAAACTTAATAACCGCTATCTAAAACTATTTTAGATTTTAGAGAAGATTAGCTTCTAGGCCTACTATTTAAATCTACTATAATATATATTCTAGCTATATAATATTTTTAATATTATACTACTAGAAGCTTATATAATAAGACTAGAATTTTAACTACTACTAGTTAAAGAAATCGATAATAATAAATACTAAAAAATTAAAGCTATAGTAGCCTATAAAAAAGGGCTACTAAGATAATATCTACTTAAATAGCTTAGCTAGCCCTATAAATATAATAAATAGAAGTAAAAAGAAAAGCTAGATAATTATAAAGAGCTTTTATAGAATTATTTTAAAGAAAATTCTATTTCCTAGAACGCCTAGCTAGAACGTAAGTAAAATATAGATAAAATATAAACTATAAGTAAGCTATAGTAAGGGCACCCCTAAGATTAAAAAATAAAAAAAAATATTAGAGAAAATACTTAATTTATAAAAAAGAGCTCTAAAGAAGTATCTACTTTATATTTAAGCTATACTAAAACTATCTTTTATTTATATTAGATATTTTTATAAAGTACTTATTTTTAAACTTTTTATCTACTACTTTATTAGTTAGTTTTATTAAGTTAACCCTATCTAATCTAGTCTAATAGCGCTACTAATTCTCTAAATATAATATATTACATATATACTACTAGTTACTATAGCTACTAGTAGCCGTAATTTCTTTTATCTTTTATTTTTTATATACTAATACCGCCTCTTCTAATATATTAGTATACTTATATAGTATAAGTATATTTTTTTTTATAAACTCTAGTATCTTCTTATTAGGGGTGCTATTAAAGCTATTATAATAGAATAATAATAGATTAGCGGTATAGTAAAACTAAAAAAAAATCTAAAATAAATTTTATTATTAGTACTAAACGTAAAAGTAGTATAAAAGTATATAAAAAATATAAGAAAAGTAGAAAAAAAGTAGATTTACTAAAGTATATTTATAACTACTTTTCGTATATTAATTATACTTAGTATATAGCGGGTTCTTATAGTAAATCTAGTAAAGCCCCCTAAGAAGCTTTATAGATATAAAATTAATCTATTCTTTACTCTTATAGTAGCGTATTCTACCCTAGTAGCGTACGTAACGTATATAGTATACTACTACTAAACTAGACTATAGCTAAAGATAAAAAAGAAGCTTTACTATATTATCTATAATAGATATCTATAGAAGCTTATCGTAAAAGTAATTTAAGTAAATAAAACTAAGAGAAAACTATATAATAATAATTATTTAAAAGAAAAAAGTAGAAAAAAGATTTAATATTAGTTAAAAATATTTTAGTTAAAGAAGAAAAGCTAGATCTAAACTATAAAAATTTAAAAAGATATAAGGGGTTATTATATCTATTAAAGCTATTAAAAAAATAACCTTATACTCTATAAGTATTATTAGTACTCGTAAGTTACTAATTAGTATATTTACTAGTATTATTATTTAAGGCTACCTTCTATTATTCTTAATAGTGATAATATCTAATAATAAAGAAAAAACCGTACTAATATACTAATATCTACGTTATCTATACGTATAATATACTGCTAGCACCGCTAATAATCGCTTAGTAATATATTTTCTTATTTTTCTTATTATTTATTATTTTTTATTTATTATTCGTAGTAACCGCTATATAATATCTATAGCTAATATATAATACTATTTTCTATATAAGTAATTTAGTGTACTTTTTTTTCTTACTTAAGGTTTTTTAATAAGGTACTAATATAATACCTTTTAATAGAAATTAGGGCGATTTCTACTAAAGAGAGAGATAGTATTAGAATAATAGATTTTAATATACTCTTAGAGTATTTATATCGTATATTCTATATACTTATTACGTGCTATACACGGACCCCTAGTATATAACGCTATTAAGAGGCGAATTATATACTACTAAGAATTTATATCTAAAAATATATATAACGGCGGCCTCTTCTACTAGGCTTCGGAGTTATCTAGTAGAATTAGATAGCGATAAGGTTTACCTTAAAAAATAAAAGAAGAGTAAAGAATTAAAATAATAAATAGCGGTTACGTAATAGATTAGTACGCGGTATACGTTAGACTTATTATCTCTAATAAGTCTATATTAGAATCTTAAGTTAACTATAAAGACTAAAGTACTATCTAATAAGTATATTCTATATACTATAGAAAAGCTATAATAATCTAGAAATTAGAACGACTATTAGATTAATTATAGTATTAGATTAATCTAAGAGTTAGATTAGTACTAAGACTTCTAATTCTTAAGTAGGCCTAGTAGATTTTACGTAACTTAGGCGCTAATACCTGTTTTTCGAAATCTAACTTCTTTCTTAATAAATAAATAATATATTTATCTTTTTCTTATTCGTTCTTCGTACTTAAAAGTTAGTTTTTTAAGTTCTATCTTTTATTTTTAGTAAAAGTATATACTTCTATACTTACTACTTAGTTTAGCTAAGCGTACTTTCGTAACTAATTCTTTTTCTACGGGATTCTATCCTTAGTATATTACTACGCTACGTAGGCGTTATTCCCGTATAGGCTTCTATTATTATCTAGTTTAGGCCTATATACGTCGTTCTTTCTTAAGGCTAGTTTTTCCGTATAAGCGCCTTAGTCGTACGGCTCTACTACTTATAAGAATTTTTAGTTTCTACGATATCTTTTTCCGTACGGGCTCTTAGCCCGTAGGGTTATAAAGCCCTTATTTCTAGGGGTTCGTAATACTATTTCTTTCTTTAAGAATCTTTAGCCCGAAGATTTATTTATTTATTTATATCTTTCTAGGCTTTCTTTATTTCTTTATTTTTTTTTATTATAAGTGTTTTCTATAATACTTTCTAAGCGTAAGCGCGACGTATAGTAAGCTAAGTATAAGTATCTTAGTATAAAGATTAATTCTTTATATAATCTTCTAGGCCTAGATATATCGATTTCTTATACTTGTTATCTTTTATTAGAGGAGAAGAGTAAGGCGGTAGTATATTATATTACTCTAGAATATTCGCGTTATAGTAAGTATACTCGTTATAATAATATCTATTATAACGCTAGTAGTACGGAGAAGAGTAACTATAAGTTTCTCTTATTTCTATTTAATTTATTTTAACTTTTCTTTTCTAGTTATTCGTCTAGAGCGTACTATTACGAAGATTACTACGAATAAGATAGAGGTTTTAGATATTATTTCTAAGCTAACGTTTAAGTTACGCGCCGCTTTATTTCGTCTAGAACGTTCTTAGAAATAAAAAATCTTATTATAATACCGTAGTAGCTTAATACTAAATAAGAAGGCGTAGTTTATTAAGAATCTTAAAAAGCTAGATTATTTAAAGACGACTTACGAGGCTAAAACTTTTATTAATTCTAAAAGTACTAAGGAGAATCGATAAGTAAAGTATTTATATAGCGATATCTTAGCTAATACTATTACGGGTTTATTTTAGTTTATTAGTTCTTCTAGCGCTAGCTCTAGTACTACGCCGCCCGAGGGTTCTAAGCTAGTAAATTAGGCATAGTAGTCTTCGTTTTTTAATTTTAATTTTAGGTCCTTCGTATATAATAAGTCGGCGGTATTAGTAGATCTAGGTTTCGGTAATAGAACTTATTAATAAGTTTTTAATAATCGTAGAGTTCTAATAGTTTTTAGGTATTATTCTAGTCTTTCTTCTATTTAAGAAGATATCTAAACTAACTATTAATATAGCTACTATCTAGAACTTATTCTACGTTTTAGTTTTTATTTTCGTTAGCGTCTAGATTTTTTAGTATAATTTTCTCTATTTAGCGTAGTAGCGTAGCGTCTTAAGGTACTAGTTCGAGTAGGACGATATAAAATACTAGGTATATTTATATAGTATTTAGTAATTTAAGGTAGAAATTAACCTTTCTAATTTATTTCTTAATTTCGAAAGAACTAACTTTTTTAAAGTCTAATTTTTTACTTAGTTAGTTATTCTTCTTTCGTTTAAAAGTTTTACTAAGAAGATAAACTTTATTTTCTCTCTTAATCTTTAGTATCTTCTAGTATTATTTATTATAGTATTTACCTATTTATAGAACTACGAACTCGAGGTCTAGATATAGTTATACGTAAAGTATCTTTAGCTAGTCTACTTTAAAAATTTCTTTTTAGACTAATAACTTACTTAGTATTAGATATTTATAGACTATTAGCTCGTACCCGTAATTAGCGTAGAATAAAAATTCTTATATAACGGACGCCTTAGAGCTATTATACGTAAACTATACGAGCGGTAGTAGCTCTATCTAATTATCTTACGCGTAGTTAAGATAGTAGCGTAGATATTATTCTAGCGTTTAGTTTATCTACTCTATTTATTTGTTTATTTAAGGGTATACTATAGTTAAGAGCTTATATTTAGCTCTAAGCTATTAAGTAAGGCTTTACTAGAATTAGAATATAAATAGTTAGTTTTTATCTAATATAAGCTCTTTTAGTAACTTATAGTTACTAAAAATTATTCTTAGAAATGTATAGGCGAGTTTTTTCGTATTTACTGATTTAAGGTATAGTAGGTAGTATACGTACTTTATTATTCTATTAATAATAACTAGAATTAAGTTATACTTAATCTTAGTAAGCGGTTCTCTTAACTTAAATAGATTCGTAATAAAGTCTAGTAAGATAGATTACTAAGAGCGCTTTAATACTAATAGTAGCTAAAGTAATTTATAGAGTATATATCTCGCGGCCTTACTTCTAATATAGAGATTA
Organism: Macrophomina phaseolina; assembly: GCA_020875535.1. NCBI lineage: Eukaryota > Fungi > Ascomycota > Dothideomycetes > Botryosphaeriales > Botryosphaeriaceae > Macrophomina > Macrophomina phaseolina. Next base: position 115,703 of record JAEQDS010000068.1, read on the forward strand.
TATTATAAGATTACCCGTTAAACGATTCTTTTAAGTTCTAGAAAATAGTAGCTTCTTATAATTCGCTCTATTATCTTATCTATTTCTTAATAATCGTATACTAGAGCTTTATATATATCTTTTATAAGTTCTTTTCATAGTTTAACCGGAACGTAGACTAATTCTAGAAATAAAATTATACTATCTACGTTTTTAGTTACTTAGGAGTTATCTTTAAGTTCTTTAATTTCTTAAGCTATTACGTTATCTACGTAGGCTTCTTAGATTTTACGCTTCTATTTATTACCTTTAAGGCGTATCGCTAGGGTAAGTAGTTTAATTAAGATAAGCGAGTTATCTAGTTCTTTCTTAAGCTATATTTATTTAATACTATAAATAGCGGTAATCTAGCGACTATAGCTAGTAGATATAAGAGACTTATCTTTCTACGTATTAAGTATTATAGATTATAGACCTAGCTTTTTCTTAATATAGTTAGCCCGTCTACTTAGCGCGTCTACACGAGCGTTCTCGATATTACGAACCCTAGAGAATAAGGGCTTTATAACTCTATAGACGAAAAGCCCGTATAAAAAAAGATACTATAGGGGCTAAAAACTAGTAGAAACGGTAGAGCCGCACTATTAGTATACTCGGATAGAAAAACTAGCCGTAAGAAAAGACGGCGCGTATAAACCTAGATAAGATAGTAATAAAAGCCCGTATAAAAGTAACGCCTATACGATATAATAAGACTATAAGAATATAGACTAGATAAACTTTCGTAGAAGAAGAACGCCTATAAGAAAAAAGTTATAAATTTTAAAAACTAGCTTTAAGCTAAGAAGAACGAACGAAAGAAAGTTAGATAACTTATATAGTCTAAAAAATAATAGTCTAGCGGTAGAATACTCTTATAACCGATATAGAAGTTAGATTTTAAGAAATAGACTTTAGCGCCCGAGTTACGTAGAACCTATAGAGCCTATCTAGATTAATCTAATCTAAGATTAATAATCTAATACTATTAATTTAGCTACTTTAATCTAGCTATATCGATCTAGATTACTATAATTTTTCTATAGTATATAAATATACTTATTAGATAGTACTTTAATCTTTATAGTTAACTTAAAGTTCTAATATAACTCTATTAGAGGTAATAAGCCTAACGCGTATCGCGTATTAATATATTACGTAATTACTACTATTATTTTAATTCTTTACTCTTTTTTTATTCTTTAAGGTAAATTCTTTAGCTATTTAATCCTACTAGGCGATTCTAAAGCCTAGTAGAATAGGCCATCGTTATACTTTAACTACTATTCTTATAAAAAAAAATAGTTTCGAGAAAAGAAATACTTAATAATAAGATAATATTACCTAATACTTAACGCTAACTAAGTAATATAATAAATAATATTAATATAAATAATAACGGTTTTCTATAGCTAACTATAGCCGACCTCTTTTAGGTTATTTAAGATATATAAGGCTAGATCGGCGAACTATATAGATAACTCTAGAAGTAGACTAATAAGAATACCTAGCTCTATTAATAAATAGGCGAACTTCGTAACTAAGCTATTTTAATAACCCCTATTCTAGTACCTATTTATACTCTAGTATTAATAATAACTTAACCTTCTAATAGAAGTACGAAGACGGCTAAGCTAAATCTATTCTATAATAACTAAAAAAAGCTCTAGATCTTTCTCTTATAACTTAACTTATACTTCTTCTTTAACCCTAGAGACTTTTCTACTAACGATAAGAAGATAATATTCGTAGCTACCTACCTTTATAATATTATAGTATAGTAGTTTAAGCCCTACCTTAGGAACTAAATAAAGAAAGAACTAGAAGTACGTAAAAAAAATACTAAGAAAGTCTTTAGAAGCTATAAATACTTTATAACTTAGATTAAATAAAGCTTCGGAGACTTTAATAAGATTAATAAGGCCCGATAAGCCGTTATAAATATCTACTAAAAGACCTTAGTAGCGGACTATACTATAGAATTCTAAAAGGCCGCGGTTTATCTAGATAACTAGTCTAACCGCGCCCTTATAGATTACTACTATCGAGGACTTAAGGAAAGGGTTAAAAATTAACTTATAATATAAGATAATTTTAAGACCCTAGATAAGCTTATTAAGCTAGCTATTAAATTCGATAACCGCCTCTTTAAGCGCTAATCTAAGAAGTATAAGATAAACTACGAAGCTAATACTTCGTATCTAGCGCGTCCTAGATATATCTAAAAAGAAGAAGATACTATAGAGCTAGATAATATTAACTACTAAAACGACCTATCTAAAAGAGATAACTACTATAGAAAAAAGAATAACGGCTATAAAAGAAAATAATATAAAAAATAGACCCTAGAATAAAAATAAAAATTCGAAAAAGAACTATATATCTACTATAGTAAGACTTAGAAAAAGATATACTACTACCTTAAAAAAAATAAATAAGTCTCGGCCACGATGTAAGAACTAAAAAGCTAAGAAGTCTCTACGATTACTAAATAAAAAAACCCCTTCGCTAAATTCGATAAGTAATACGAAGAAAGCTAGAGCCCTAAATATTAAAGACTTAGCTAGATAGCCTACTATAATAATAACTATACTACTTACTAGAGCGATAAGGACGCTATAGACTAGTATTCTAAAAAGCTATAATACGTTAATACGACCCTAAGAATAAAGAAAGAGCTTATTAAAGCCTTTTCTAATAACGAGAACCTAGTTAATAGTAATATAAGAGAACTATATAATAGTATTCTAGAGTTAAGTATAACTAATAATAAGTAATAGTAGGACGAAGCTATACTTATAAAAATAACTAAATATCTAATCTAATATAAAGAGATACGCCGCATTACTAATAGCCTAGAGCCTACGGTTACCTAGATTCTAGGCCCTATAATTAACCTCGGGATATAGTAATATAAGGTATAGCAAGGAAAGATATACGTACGCGTATAATAAGACGATACCTAGAACCCCTAGAAAAAATTACTACTTAAGACGGCCGATGAACTCGTATCTTAACTAAAAAACGAGATAAGGGAAATACGATAATAATAAGACCTATAATACCTTTATAATATAGCCTATATCCTTAGCTAGTACGGTATAGTAACTAGAAATAGAAGTACTTTATAATAGATATTCTATAAAAAATATAATATACCTACCTTCTAGTATTAGGTCTAAAACGAGTAGATCTACTAGAGACGACTAATTAAATATAGTAAATAGATATAATAGAAAGACACGCTAATCCTAGTAAATAAATAGAATAAATATATTCGTTACGAAATAACGGAACGACTAACGATAAAAAACTAAATAGCTTTTCTAAATAGAGACCCTAGAAGAGGCCGTTAAATAGGTTTTTTAACTAAGTTATACGTATAGTAAACGGAACTATACCTACTAGATTAAATCTATATTAACTTTTATATATCTTAGTTATATTCTGCGGGAAAAAGGTAATAGCTATAATTAATAGCGGCGTATAAAGCGTATTTATCGATTCTAAGTTTATCGTTAAGAACTAACTATTCTAGTAAGCTAAGAATTACTCTTATCGGCTAAGTATAATAGACGGCTCCCTAGCGAAATATAAAAATAGCTAGATATAAATTAAGATAGAAGAAGTACCCCTTACTATTAATAATTACTAAAAACGAATTAACCTCGACGTAATAATAATCCCCGAATATAATATTATTCTAGAAATATTATAGCTAAAAACTTATAAGCTATATATTAGCTAGAGAATATAGACTATTATATTTACTAATAAATACTATAGACGCTATCTCGTAACGATAAGAAGAAGCTAATAGAGCTAGAAGAAAGCGCTAAAGCTAAAGAGCTAAAGCGAAACCTCTAAGCTAGAATAGCGGAATAATAACGTATCTATAGTATTAGAATATTTAATTTAGTAGTGTTTTAGATTTAGTTATATCTTATACTCGTTATATATCTATCTTAGTAGGTAAGCAAGTTACATACCTATTTTACCCTAGTAGGTAGAATAGATATAAGAAAAGCCCGTACGACCTTTTTCTACTAGATATACTACTTATTTTAATTAATTCTTTTATTATTAATTAAGCCGTTATACTACTTATTCTAATAGTTATAAGCCCGGGTGCGTCTTAGGTATTTTTCGTAGTCTAAGCCATTCTTTCTAGTACCTTATTATACTATTTCGAGCATTCTATAGTATTCGAACGTTTCTCCTTAGTATTTTTTTACTATACGTATCTTATAACGAAGGACTTTAGTTATCTTCTATAATACGTCTTTTCTATTACCTATTATAGAGCACTTTGCCACCGTATTAGAAGTAATACTATTACGTAACGGCTTATTTATTAGCCTTACACCTACTGCCTCCTTTAGTATATAACGCGACGTAACGTAATACTACGCTATAACGTCTTCTAAACCTATTATTATCTTAAAAACAGCTGATAATTAGGATAAATAGTACTTTATTATCTAATTACGAGCTAAGAAATACGAGATATTTGACTATATCGACCTATTGAAGCTATCGAAACCTTCTTAACTAACTAAGCTAGCTAAGATTTAAGAGCTACTAGCCTCTAATCTAAATTAATAACGAGCCTAGGAGCGCTATAAAATATAAATTAGGGCGTACGAGAGAAGCCTAGCTAAGTATAAGAAGCTAAAAAAGAAAATTAATAATCTTTTAACGATTATTAAGAACTTAGTAAGCCTATTACTACTCCTAATTCTAAATAAGCTTAGGGGTAATTCGCACTCCTATTCTTAGCTTATAGCGCTTAAGGTGCGGCTCTAACTAATAAAAGAGACTTAGAAAGAATTTATTATTAATAAGCTTTACTAGCTTAAGAAGCCTCTAAGTAGCTAGAATATTAATAAATAGCTTTTATAATAGAAAGAGACTCTATTTAAGATAGAGAAGCTCGAACTTCTAGAAGTTATAGATAATTAAGGTAAGATCGCCTTTCTTAAGGCGCTTACCTCTTTTAATACCCATTAGGCCTTAACCTATAAGATTAAGCTATAGTATAATAAGCTTAATAGATCGCTTTATAAAATAATTATCGACTACCGAAATTACTTACGCTAGAATACGGCTAAGAATCCGAAGGCTACTAAAGCGGCCTTTACTACTTTACTAAGAAATAAAAAGTAGAAAAGAAAGCTACTCTCCTACTTATATAGCGAGAATTACTTCTACTATATATATAGATATTACAATCTAGAGGCTAGACTAGCAGATTAGATACTAAACTAGAAGGTTTAAGATAAGGTTAATAAGATACTCGAGGATCTATAGATTAAAAGAAGAGTTAAATGCTCTATTAAATAGTTTAAAAATAACCGAAATTATAGTTAAAGCTAGAAGAAGTAGAATAACGCTCCTTAAAAGAAATAAGAGCTAAAACTAGATAAAGAAGATAAGAAAATATTATTCTTTCTAGCTATAGTTACCTTATTATTTAGTATATAATATATTTTAAGGCCTATAATGCTTAATCTCTTATAGATTACCAATACTAGCACAACACACTATATCTGTAATTAGTATATAAAGAATCGCTATACTAAAATAAGGGACGTAGGGCTAGATAAATACGTTATATTAGAAAACTCTACGGTTAAGATTAAGTTATTTAGTAAGGTACTAGTATATACTACTAACTATAAGGGCCCACGCACTATTAAGCTTATAGACGTGGCCTACGTATTCTTATTTATAGTAAACCTCGTCTCTATTGCTAAGGCAAGAGAAAAGGGAATCGAGTTAGATATAGAACATATATACCTCTATTTAGAGGACTTTATTATAGCCTATCTAACCTCCGCTCAAAGCTACTTCTTTATAGAATATAAGGAAGTAGATAATCTACTAGTTATAGTATTTAACGTTGCTAATCGCTCGTTACTAGCTATATAATAGTATAAAATCTTTATATATATAGGCTAAAGAGCTATTCGAGCCTTACTATAGGTAGTATAAGAAGCTATAATTACTAATTAGTAGTTATCTAATTACTATAATATATGCGCACGTACTAAGGTATAATAGCAGATCTCTTAATCTATATAACTAGAGAAATTATTAGAAGAAATATTCTTTTAAGTCTTATTTAACTTAATATATATAATACGAGCTAATAACGGCTACTAATAGATTACATATCTTAAATACGCTTCTACTAAATTTACTTTTATGGTTACTTACGTAACTAAGAATAAGTATACCTAGCACCTTCTTAATATTATCTAAATAATTAAAATAAGATTTAGTAAATTAGTAGTCTTTCTTAGATTAAATAGAGAAGTATCGCTTATACGAGCCTTTAAGTAGTAGCTTAAGTAGTAGAAAGTTACCTATAAAGTATTAGCTCCGTATATCCCTTAGTAGAACGGCGTATTAGAGTGTTTAGAGCACTTAATTATTATTAAAGTAAGATTATTGCGAGTTAGTACTAATCTACCTAAGTATCTATAGCCTAAAATTATTAAGATATTAGTCTATATCTATAATAGAACTCTAATAAAGCGCTACTATTAGAAAACGCTATTTAAGCGTATCTATAGTAAGAAGCTAAAAGTAGCTTATCTTCGAGTTTATAGTTATAAAGCCTACTTACTACTAAAGAATATTCTACGTAGTAATAAGCTAGATAAACGTGTCCTTATTAAATATTTAATTAGATATAACTCTATTAATATCTATAGAATCTAGCATTCTCTAAAGAACCGAGTAGTACGCTTAAGAGACGTTATCTTTAACGAATTTAGTAAGTTCTCTCTAGAGAATCTAGAAAAGATACTCGCTCTATAGTAATAGAAGTAAAATTAAGAGTAAGAGGTAGTTATTCCTCGTATTACGCTTTATAAGAAAGAGATTATCCCCTTAGATTAGAAATCTAAGGTCGTCTTTAACCTTAGTAATAAGCTATTACCGGCTCTAATTTAATTAACTTAAGAAACTCTAGAGACTTAAAATAGCCACCTAGGCGCCTAATTATAAGGAGTATAACTAGATTACCTACTAAGCCCTATAGAATTAACTAGTAAAGGCCTCGCACGCGAAAAGCATGCTAAAAGCAGCCTATAAGTAGGCATAAATTAAGATAAATAAATACTAAATTCTTTAGATTACGTATTACTAGATCGATTTACTCTAGTCTAATAATAAGCCTCTTAAGGCTTAGCCTCTTAAGGCTTAGGAGGTAAAGATTAATAGAATTAATAATTACGAGGACTCGGTTAGCTTATACTAGTTTAATATAAGAATCTACCTGATTTAGGCGCTGCTAGAGGAAACCATATCCTAAGAGAACGTAATATTATAGTAGATATTAATCTAAACCTAATTATCCACGGATTAAGGACTCGCAACTTACGTAAAGATACGTATATTACATTAATTTATAATAATATATTTAGTTACTAAATACTATTTACATCTTTTCTCGTATCTTTCTAGAAATCTACTATAGTAAAAGCGTAAGTATTGCCTATAGGCCTACTACGTATTTACCGAGATTAACTACTACCTAAACCTCGTTTCTATAAGAATATCTTTAACTACCTAATAAAAACCTACCTACTAGAGGTAATCTAAACAGAACTCTAGGAACTTTAGAGTAAGAGAGTATAGAAGATAGTAGCACTTAGTAAAGCGAAAAGCCTTAATAAGAACGTAATACTACTTACCTAGATATTTAAGTATAAGCTTAATAAATACGGCTAGCTTACTAAGGTTAAGATACGTATCTATATAAGAGGAGACCTTTAGGCTACTTAGTAGAATACTTATATAGCTACCCTTATCTTTTAGATTTTCCGAGCCCTAATTGCTATAATCTACGCTTTTAACTTAGAAATGCGCTAGTACGACGTTATAAACGTATTCCCTTACATTCTACTTAAGGAAAAGATATACTATTAACCTTTAAAAGGGCTAAAGCTTAAATAAGACTAAATTCTTCGTTTACTTCGAGCGCTTTATAGCCTTAAGGAGTTACTAGCTCTCTAGTAATAGTACTTCTATAAATCTTTAGAAGAGCTCGGTTTAACTTAGATACCTAATACTTTTTATCTATACTTAAACGATCGCCTGTTCGTCTTCTTCTTTGTAGATAACGTTATTATAGTATACTATAAGCGAGATAAACCTTTTATAAACGCTTTCTAAGAAGACCTACTTAAACGCTATAAGATAAGAATTCTAGGAGAAGTATAATAGTTCCTAGCCTTACGTATTATAAGGGACCGAGAGTAGAGGCTCTTATAGCTCTTCTAGAAATTATATATCTCTAGTCTTATTACTCGCTATAGTATTAGTAAAAATTACTTTTCTTTAATACCGCTTCCTTTAGATGAAGTGCTTTAAGCGAACTAAGACACGTACGTAAGCGCGTAAGATATTTATCTCTATTAAAGTAGGATTAGCTTAGTATAATTTACGGCTACTAGTATAAGGGTAGATATTACGTACGCCTATTCCGTACTATTATCTTATTTTACTAATCCGTCTTTTTACTACCTTAAGCTCTTCTAAAGACTCCTTAGCTATTTAGTAGGAACTAAGAAGCTCGCCTTATTCTTTTAGGGTAACTATAAGAACGAAAATAATATCTTTACTATTAGTAGTAATGTAGTATTTACTAATAATCCGGACACGCGCCGTAGCTACTAAGGCTCGATTATTACTATATTCGGAGTAGCTGTTAATTAGAAGGCTATTAAGTAGCCTACTATTATAACTTTAACTACTAAAGCCGAGCTTCTTACCTTATTAAAAGCCGCTAAGTAATGCTTCTAGTAGAAACGCCTTTTTAGAGAAGTGTAATTCGATCTAGGCCACTAAATTAAAATATAGTGCGATAATACGCAAACACTTCGGCTTATATAGAAAAGCATTAGGAAGCTTAATACTAAGCTACGTTATATAGATATTTACTACTATTAACTACGCTAGAAAGCCTAAGTAGGTAACGTTTATCTTTAGTAAACGCCTATAGTAGTAATATTAGTAGACGGTCTTACTAAAGCCCTACCTTACTAGAAGTATACTTATTTTGTTACGGCTATTAGACTTTCCCTACTCTATAATTAGCAGTTATGTATTTATATTATTTTATAAAATAAGGCGCAATCCTTATAGCTTACTTAAGCTAATAGAGAACTTATATCTAAGTAGATATAAGTCTCCCCTAACTCTTTTAGTACTTATATATATTATTCTTATATTACTTATATATTCTCTATACTATAAGCAAGCAGTACCGCTTACTTATAATATAGAGAATACGTTTTATTATTTCTTTTAATTTTAGAAATTAATTAGCCTACTTTAAGCGAGTTTACGAGTTTAATACTTATCTAGTTATTCTCTTTTCCTAATTATTTCTTTTTATCACCTACTCCCTACTTAGGTAGTACGTAAAGGGGGTATGTTGGAATATTTAATTTAGTAGTATTTTAGATTTAGTTATATCTTATACTCGTTGCATACCTATCTTAGTAGGTAAGTAAGTTATATACCCATTTTACCCTAGTAGGTAGAATAGGTATAAGGAAAGCCCGTACGGCCTCCCTCTACTAGATATACTACTTATTTTAATTAATTCTTTTATTATTAATTAAGCCGTTACACCACTTGTTCTAATATATAGATATTAAGACTATTAGCTATCGAGCGCTAAAACTTATAATAAAACGAAGAGAAAAGGCCTATATAATTTACGTAAAACCTAGTAAAGATATTAAGTAGAAGACTCTTACTCGTATAATACGGGGCCTTATAAATAAGAATAAGAATAGCCTAAAGCTAGTTAGAGAAGACTACCCCTAGAGACTTAATAAATAATATAGCTACTCGAATAAAGTAGGTACTAGTCTCCTCGAATATAAGAGCTATAATAGTAAAGATATTTTAGTAGCTAAGGCTAGCGTAGACCTTAGCGGAATTATAAGGCCTACTATAAATAAATTAGTATCTATACTAAAATTAAAAATAATCCCCTAGGAGTTTTAGAATATACTAAGAATATTCTAAGAAAGAGGTAAAGAATAACTACTAAAATATTAGCTATAGAATTATAAGATACCCTTACTTTTAAAAATATAATCTACTTTTAAGCCTATTTACTTCTTATCTAAGACAGAGGCCGAAGTATTACGGAAATATATTAATAAAAACTTAAAACGAGGATATATACGATTCTTATAATCGCCGGTAGAATATTCTATTCTATTCGTTTTTAAGAAAAATAGTAAGCTCCGCCTCTACGTCGACTATAGATAGCTAAATAATATTACGGTAAAAAATTAATACCTACTATCTTATATCGATAAATTATAGAATAAGCTTCGTAACGCTAAGTTCTTTATAAAACTAGATCTTTAAGAAGATTACTACCTAGTCTATATTAAAAAAGATAAAAAATAAAAGACGGCATTTCGAATATAATTTAGATATTACGAGTATACGGTAATATTTTTTAGACTTACTAACGTACTAGCTATCTTCTAGAGCTTAGTTAACGATACTCTACGTTTATATTTAGATATACTCGCCTTAGCTTACCTAGATAATATTCTAATATACTTAGAGACGCTCGAGAAATATACTAAATACGTAAGAAAAGTTCTAAATATCTTAGATAAAATAAAACCTCTAAGTAGTCCTAGAAAAGAGCGAATAGTATATATAAAGAATAAAATACCTAGGGTTTATTATTATTCTAGAATATATTAGTATAGATAATAAGAAACTAGACGTAATTAGAGACTAGCCTATATTATAAACTATTAAAGAAGTATAATTCTTTCTTAGATTTACTAACTTCTACCGGAAGTTTATTATAAACTACGCTAAAATAGCGGTACCTCTAACGGATATTACTAAAAAGGAATATAGGTTTATATAAAGAGAAAGATAATAATAAGCGTTTAACTTACTAAAGCGGATATTTATAGAAGCATCGGTTCTAGGGCTCTATAACCTAGATCTACTAATTACGATAGAAACCGACGCTTTAAACTATGCTATAAGAGCTATACTTAGTTAGCTAAATAAAGAAGGTAGACTATACTCTATCGCCTACTACTTAAGAAAAATAATACCGGCCGAAAAGAACTATAATATTTATAATAAAGAACTCTTAGCTATAGTTATAGCTTTTAAAGAATAGAGATACTATCTTAAAGACGCTAAGTACTAGATTATAGTCTACTACGACTATAAGAATCTTTCATACTTTACTACTACTAAGAAACTAAACTAATAATAGATTTAATAGACTAAAGAGCTAGCGTTCTATAATATAAAGATTACCTATAGAAAGAGATCTAAGAACGCTCGCGTAGACGCGCTAAGTAGATAAGCTAACTATATTAAAGAGAAACTAGGTCTATAACCTATAATACTTAATACGTAGAAGAACGAGTCTTTTATACCCGCTAGCCGTAGCCGCTAGATTATAGCTATTTATAACCTAGAATAAACGTAGCTTAAGAAAGAACTAGATAACTTACTTACTTTAGTTAGACTATTTATCCTAGCGATACGCCTCGAAGGTAACGAATAGAAGTAGAAGATTTAAGAAGCCTACGTAGATAATATAACGGCTTAAGAAATCGAAGAACTTAATAATAATTCCTAAGTAACTAAAAACGTAGATAGTATAATCTTATTTTTAGAATTAATCTACGTTCCGATTAAACTACGGGAAGAGCTTATAAAAAATATATATAAAGCCCTAGTATACGAATATTAAAAAATAGATAAAATAATAGAGCGAATTACGAGAAGCTACTACTTTCTAGAGCTAAAAAGAACTATCTAATAAATAGTCTTATAATATAACCTCTATATTAGAAGTAAGGCCGCGAGGTATACGCTTTACGAACTATTTTAGCCGCTATTAGTACTAAAGCGCCTTTAGTAATCTATCTCGCTAGACTTTATTACGGACCTACCTAAGTTAGAAGAACTACTTACTAAGATTAAGTATAACTTAATCTTAGTTATCGTTAATAGAATAATAAAGTATATATACTACTTACTATATCTTAAAATAGTAAATACGAAAGAACTCGCCTATATATTTCTTAGAATAATTCTCGGTAACTATAAGTTACTAGAAGAGCTTATATTAGATAGAGATTAGCTATTTATATTTTAATTCTAGTAGACTCTTACCCGCTAGCTTAGAGTAAAGTATAAGCTTTTAACTATAGTATACCCTTAAATAGACGGCTAGATAGAACGAATAAACTAAACGCTAGAATAGTATCTATACTACTATCTTAACTATATATAAAATAATTAGGTCGAGCTACTATCGCTCGTATAGTTCGCGTATAATAGCTTAAAAGTATTAGCTATATAAGAATCCCCGTTCTACGCTAACTATAGTTATAAGTCTATAGCTTATAAAGAGCCTATACTAAGCGAATTTCTAGCCTAAAAAGAAATTCTTAAAGTAGACTAGCTAAAGATATTCTATAAATAACTATATCTAGACCTTAAATTCGTAGCCCTATAAATAGGTAAATACTATAATAGACGGCACTAAAAGGTACTAAAGCTAAAAAAAGAAAATAAAATTTATCTTCTTAGAAAAAATATTAAGATAAAGCGACTAAATAATAAATTAGACTTTAAGAAAATCGAACTATTTAAAATTAAAGAATAAATTAGAAAGGTTAATTTCCGCCTTAGATTATCTAATACTATATAGATATACTTTATATTTTATATCTTACTTCTCGAACCGGTACTAGAGAACGCCACGCTATTACGCTAAATAGAAGAAATACTACTAGAAAACCTAAACGCTAACGAAAATAAAGACTAGAACGTAGAATAAGTCCTAAATAGTAGCTATATTAATAGTTAGTTTAGATATCTTCTTAAATAGAAGAAAGACTAGAATAATACCTAGAAATTACTAAAACTCTACGATTATTAAGAACTTATTAATAAGTTCTATTATTAAAATCTAGATCGACTAATACTGCTAACTTATTATACACGAAGAACCCGAAATTAAACTTAAAAAATAAAGATAACCGCGCCTAGTTAACTAGACTAAAACCCTTAAAAGGCGTAGAATCTAAATTAACGCTAAAAGATCTAATAGACTAGAACGACTCTATAGCGTTACTAGCTAAGATAGCGCTATATAAACGCTTTAACGATCGCTTCTTCTTAGTATTTTTAGGGTTAGAGATATTTCTAGCCTCTAACGCTTTTAACTTTCTAAGTATATTAATCGCGTCCGACTTACGCTATAATATTAGGGTAGTACGATGCTTAAGTAACTTCTACTATTTTTTAGTATAAGAAAGACCGAAGACCGCCTTTTAAAGTTAATTCTTAAAAGTAGCACGTTCTAAGCGCGCCTTATTTAAGATATAATAAAGACGCTTAACTAGAAAAAAAGTTAGTAAACTAGTAAGACTACTAAAGAAGAACTAATAATTAGAGTTTTTAAGGCCGTTAGTATTATAACTAGTACGCCCGGTATAATAATATTTACTATAATAAGAAAAATCTAAGACTACTTAGTATACTATTTTAGGCTTCTCCGCCTTTCGCTAGGCGTTTAGAAGTAAATACTACGAATAAGAAATAGATATCGCGATATCTAGTAAATTAATCTTTATATCTAGAGACTTACGCTTAGTTTTCTATAAATCGCGCTTTCGTTTTAGAGGTATAGTGGGAGGCTTATAGTAAAAAAAGAAAATAAGAAAACAAAAAAAGCCTAAGATATAGATAAATAAATAAATCTTTAGGCTAAAGATCTCTAAGAGGGGAAATAGTATTATAAACCCTAGAGAATAAGGGCTTTATAACCCTATAGGCGGAAAACCCGTACGGGAAAAGATACCGTAGAAGCTAGAAATCTATAAAAATAATAAAGCTATACTACTAGTACGCCCGGACGGGAAAACTAGCCGTAAGAAAAGATAACGCGTATAGGCCTAGATAAAATAGTAATAAAAGCCCGTACGAAAGTAATACCCACGCGATATAATAAGACTATAAGAATTTAGACTAGATAAACTCCTATAGAAAAAGAACGCCTATAAGAAAGAAGTTATAAATTCTAAAAACTAGTATTAAGCTAAGAGAAATAAACGGGAGAAAGTTAAATAACTTATATAATCTAAAAAATAATAGTCTAGCGGTAAAATACTCTTATAACTAATATAGAAGTCGGATTCTAGGAAATAGGCTTTAGCGCCTAAGTTACGTAAGACCTATAGGGCCTACCTAGATTAATCTAATCTAAGATTAATAATTTAATACTATTAATCTAGCTACTTTAATCTAGCTATATCAATTTAGATTACTATAATTTTTCTATAGTATATAGATATACTTATTAGATAGTACTTTAATCTTTATAGTTAACTTAAAGTTCTAATATAACCCTATTAGAGGTAATAAGCCTAACGCGTACCGCGTATTAATATATTACGTAATTATTACTATTATTTTAATTCTTTACCCTTTTCTTATTCTTTAAGGTAAATTCTTTAGCTATCTAACCCTACTAGGCGATTCTAAAGCCTAGTAGAAAAGGCCGCTATTATACTTAAATTCTTTTCTATAGATAATCTTTATATTATATAACGCTAGTTCTTCGGTTTATTTAATTTATCGTCGATTTAGTTTCTTAGTAGTAGTAAAGTGCGATAGGTTCTTATAGTCGTAGTATACTATAATTTAGTATTTAACTTTTTTAAAATAGTATCTCTATTCTTTAAAAGTTATAATAATAGCTAGAAGCTCTTTATCGTAGATATTATAGTTCTTTTTAGGGTCTATTATTTTTTTTAAATAGAAGATAATAGAGTATAATCTATCTTACTCGTCTAGCTAGCTAAGAACTACTCTAATAGTATAGTTAAAAGCATTAGTTTTAACTATAATAAATAGATTAGGATTATAAATATCTAAAACTAGGGCTTTTATAAATATACGCTTTAGTAAGTTAAAGGCTATTTATTATTTTTTTTTTATACAAACCTATATTTCTTCTTTATTAGGTTTATAAGAGATATAGACACCTTCGTATAGTTTAGAATAAACTTTCGATAAAAGTTAGTAAATTCTAGAAAGAATTATACTTTTTTAATAGTCTTTAGCGTAGGCTAGTCTCTTATAGCGTCTAGTTTTTTATCGTCTATACTAATATATCTAGGGGTAACAATAAACCTAAAGTATTTTATTTTCTACGTATACTATTCGCTCTTTTTTAGGGCTACTTAGAGGTTTTATTTATCTAGTATCTATAAAACTTTTTTTATATACTTAGTATATTCTTTAAGCGTCTCTAAGTATATTAGAATATTATCTAGGTAAGCTAAAGCGAATATATCTAAATATAAATATAGTATATTATTAACTAAGCTCTAGAAGGTAGCTAGTACGTTAGTAAGCCTAAAAAATATTACTATATACTTATAGAATTTAAATCTTATTTAGAATACTATTTTCTACTCTTTATCTTTTTTAATATAGACTAGATAGTAGCCTTCTCTAAGATCTAGCTTAATAAAATACTTAGCGTTATAAAGTTTATCTTATAGCTCGTTAATACGAGGTAAAAGATACTAGTTTTTAATAATAATATTATTTAGTTATCTATAGTTAATATAGAGGCATAGTTTACTATTTTTCTTCGAAATAAATAGAATAGAATAACTAGCTAGTAATAATAATAGGCGTATATATTCTTATTCTAGATTCTTTTTAATATACTTTTTTAAGGCCTCTGCTTCTTTCTCTAAAAACGAGTATATAGGCTTAAATATAAGTTACGTTCTAGGTATTAGAGGTATCTTATAGTTCTATAGTTTATATTTTAGTAATTATTCTTTACCTCTTTCCTAGAATAGTTATTAGAGGCCCTAGAATTTTTATAGAACGGTTTTTAGTTCTAGTATTAGTACTAATTTATTTATAGTAGGCCTTATAATTCCGCTAAGGTCTACGTTACTCTTAACTACTAAAATACCTCGTTTAATAATATCTATTTATTCGTAAGTAGATAGGTTATATTTTCTATAAATTCTCTAGGAATAGTCTTCTTTAACTAGCTTTAGAACGTTATTATTCTTCTAGCGGAGGCCTCTTTTTATATAAGCTAAGATTTTCTACTCGTATTCTAGACTTATTTTAATGAGAATAGTATATACCTTCTCTTCTTAGTTTCTTATACGATTTAGTACGCTTATTAAGATTTTCTAGATATCTATAGAGTCTTTCTTAACCGTTAGTATTCTTCTAGTAGTAGCTAGGTATCTAGTATATTTTCTATTTAGAAAGGTAACTATTCTTTTCTTTTATTAAATATACGGTTCGTAGGTTTTAAACTATAGGATTTCTAGAATAATATCGTATTTTAGTATAAAGATTACGTCGAGCGTAATCTTCTTTATATATTTTCTAATAGTAAGTTTTATGGGTTTTATTTTAATTTGGATTTATTCTTTATCGTATAAGGCGGCTAACCCGTCTATTATTTTTAGCGAGTAGAAATAGTCTTTTCTTATAAGTCGAATATTATTTTAGACGGCGAAGATATAACTAATAAAATTATTTTCTACTTTACTATCTAGTATAGCTATCGCGGTTCGTTTATAGATAGTTACTAGTATTCTAAGAACTTTTTCTAAGATACGTATATCGTTTAATATATATAAAACCTAGTTAAGGGACCTATCTAACGGCCCCTTCTAGGATTTTTATCTAGGGGAGCCGTTTAGTTTTTTAACGTAGGTCGTTTTATTATTTTATAATAAATATACTTATTCTACTCGTTAACTAGAATTAGAGTATCTTTCTATTATATCTATCTACTATATTTAACTAGTCGTCTCTAGTAGATCCGCCCGTTTCGAACCTAATACTAGAAGATAGGCATGTTATATTTTTTATAGAGTATCTATTATAAGGTACCCCTATTCCTAGTTACTATACCGTACTAATAGAGGGTATAGGCTATATTACGAAGATATTATAGGTCTTATTATTATTATACCCCCTATACCTCGTTCTCTAGTTAAGATGTGAGTTCGTTGGCCGTCTTAAGTAGTAATTCTTTCTAGGGGTTCTAGGTATTATCTTACTATATACGTACGTATACCTTTTCTTACTATACCTTATATTACTACGTTTCGAGGTTAATTATAGGACCTAGAATCTAAGTAACTATAGACTCTAGGCTATCGATAACGCGGCGTATCTCTTTATATTAGATTAGATATTCGATTATTCTTATAAGTATAGCTTCGTTCTATTATTACTTATTATCGGTCGTGCTTAACTTTAGAGTGCTAACGTAGAGTTTATTTATATTACTATCGACTAGCTTATCGTTATAGAAAAAGTTATTAATTAGATTATTAATTTCTAGTACTTTCTCGTTATATGTAGCTAGGTTTAGCTATTACGGCTCGGAGGGGTACTAACTAGTAACTTATTTATCGCTTTAATAGGTTATATAGTTATTATCGTAGTAGGTAGTCTAACTTATAGCCGTATAATTAACTTCTTTACTTAGAGTAGATACGGCGCGGGGCTCTTCTTCTTTTTAAGTAGCGATAGCGGCGGTCTTATCGGGTTTATTTTATTATAGATAGCGGTACTAGGGGTTCTACTTATCTTTATAGTAGACGTAGAGTTCTTTATTAAAGCGTTCTATTTCTTACTTTATTTACTAGTGTTAAGGCTGTCTCTCGCGCTTATTATTTTTATTACTTTATTAAGTAGTATTTAGCTCTATAGCGTTACCTTCTTCTTACGTATAGCGTAGTTGTAAGGGACGTAAGGTATTAGCTTTATAGTTCTTTTTATATTTTTCTAATTAGCGCTCGAAGAGGTGGTTATTAAATTTAATAGCTAGTTTAATAAGTTTATCTAGGGTCTTAGAGTTATCTTATATTATAAGTTAGTTTTTAACCCTTTTCTTAAGTCCTTGGTAGTAGTAATCTATAAGGGCGCGGTCGAACTAATTATTTAAATATACGGCGGTCTTTTAGAACTCTATAGTATAGTCTACTACTAAGGTCTTTTAGTAGATATTTATAATAGCTCGTTAGGCCTTATTAACTTCGTTAAGGTCTCCGAAGCTCTACTTAATCTACGTTATAAAGTATTTATAGCTACTAAAGACCTTCTTAGTATTCTTTTTACGTATCTCTAGTTCTTTTTTTATTTAGTCTCTAAGGTAGGGCTTAAACTACTATACTATAGTATCGCGGAGGTAGGTAGTAGCGAATATTATCTTTTTATCGTCTATAGAAAAGTCTCTAGAGTTAAAGAAGAAATATAAATTAAGTTATAAAAGAAAGATTTAAAACTTCTTTTAGTTACTATAGAATAGGTCTAGTTTAGCCGTCTTTATACTTTTATTAGGGGGTTAAGTCGCTATAGATATCGAAGCGTATACTAGCGCCGGAGTATAGGCCGCTAAAATAGCTTAGTTATAAAGTTCGCCTATTTATTAGTAGAGCTAGGTATTCTCGTTAGTTTACTTCTAAAGTTATTTGCGAAGTTCGCCGATCTAGCCTTATATATCTTAGATAACCTAAAAAAGGTCGGCTATAGTTAGCTATAGAGAACCGTTATTATTTATATCTATATCGTTTATCGTGTTACTTAGTTAGCATTAAGTATCGGGTAATACTATCTTATTATTAGATATTTCTCTTCTCGGAACTACCTTTTTTTATAAGAATAGTAGTTAAAGTATAATAGCGGCCTCTTCTACTAGGCTTTAGAGTTACCTAGTAGGGTTAAATAGCGGTAAGGTTTACCTTAAAGAATAAGAGAAGAATAAAGAATTAGAATAATAAATAGCGGTTACGTAATAAATTAGTACGCGGTATATATTAGGCTCGTTACCTCTAATAAGTCTATATTAGAATCTTAAGTTAACTATAAAGACTAAAGTACTACCTAATAAGTATATTCTATATACTATAGAAAAGCTATAATAATTTAGAAATTAAAACGACTATTAAATTAGTCGTAGTATTAGATTAATTTAAGAGTTAGATTAGTACTAAGGCTTTTAATTCTCGAGTAGGCCTAGTAGGTTCTACGTAACTTAGGCGCTAATACCTATTTTTTAAAATCCGACTTCTTTCTTAATAAATAAATAATATATTCATCTTTCTCTTATTCGTTCTTTATACTTAAAAGTTAGTTTCTTAGGTTCTATCTTCTATTTTTAGTAAGAATATATACTTCTATACTTACTACCTAGTTTAGCTAAGTATACTTCCGTAACTAATTCTTCCCCTATAGGATTCTGCCCTTAGTATATCGCTACGCCGCGTGGGCGTCGTTTCCGTGTAGGCTTCTATTATTACCTAGCCTAGGCCCGTACGCGCCGTCCTCCCTTAAGGCTGGTTTTCCCGTGCGGGCGCCTTAGTCGTGCGGCTCTACTACTCGTAAGGGTTTCTGGCCCCTGCGGTGCCTTTTCCCGTACGGGCTCCTAGCCCGTGGGGTTATAAAGCCCTTGTCCCCGGGGGTTTATAATAATATAACTCTTCTAAAGGCTTCCTACTTATAACTAACCTAATTTACTTATACCTATCTCTCTATATAGAAAGAACTATATCTTATCTTAACTAGCTTACTTACCTTCTACTCTATAATAACATCTAGTAATATACTACTTTTTATATCTTTTTCTAGTTATCTATGTCTTATTAGTCTAAAGAATAAGAGACTAGTCTTCTAGTATCTAGTCTATATACTCTAGAGTAAACTAGAGCCGTACCGTCTTATTCTCTTTACTAAGAAGCGGCTTAGAGTATATAATATAGTACTAGAAGCTACGAGTAGCGAGTATACGATAAATAACGTCTTTGCCTATATATTAGGAGGTAAATAGACTATAGGCTAGCTAAAAATATAATAGTAGTCGGTTACTATAACTACTATAGACGAAGACTTTTAACTAATTACTCTACTACTTACTTAGGTGCCTACGGCGGCTATAGCGGTGTTAAGATATTAAATGTCTAGCTACGCAGGCAGTTTATACTTAACGTAGCGTAAAACCGGTATATATAGTAATCTACTCGTAAGACTAGTTAATTTCGCGTAAGATAAGATATTATAGGCGCTAGTCTTATATTAAATTAGGCTTCTTATAGTGTTTGGCGGGTTCTTCGTTGCTAGAGAAGGAGGAGGAGGAGGAGGCGGTAGCGGTAGTAGTAGTAGTAGTAGTAGTGGTAGCCGGCGTGTCCATGGCTATGATCGCTGGCTAGCGACGTAAGTGTAGGAGGCGTAATATATATTCTTAGCTAACGAAAGTTCTGGAGAATTCTGTATAAATTTGCGTGCAAAAGGCGTAGCGTGGCACGCGCGTCCCGGCCTACTCCGTGCCGCGCTAACAATATTTACGCCTCCTCTCTGCCCCCCCCCCCTCCTGCTCCTGCTTATTACTAAGAATCTCATCCTCTTCCAATAAGTTCAACAGAATTAATTGACAAGTTGACTATGAAGGTCCTAGTTACTGTAAATGAGTGTGATCTATATACTGTAGGAGATAACGGTTGTGACCGCTGGCTATGACCGTGACGGTTTCGGTGGTCAGGCCTTCGCATTGTGATCGCGGTGGTGTTGCTAAGTTATTAAGTGTAAAGCGCTGAGGCTTAGGTGGAGGATTACTAAGCTATATTATATAAATAACAGAGCCTAGTAAGCAGTCGGAAGGAGATAACTCTCTAGGAGAAAGAATAGATAGGAGATTTAATAAAGAAAGACAAGAGGAGAGGTAAAGATAGAATAAAGCTTTTATTAGCTTATATCCCGTTTCTTAGTATTGCGCGTCTTATAGAACGAAACTACGGTGCTATCTAGAGCTCCTTATATACACTTATTCCTTATATAAGTAGATCCTTCTAGATATACCGTATTAGAAATCCAACGAGGGTGATTTATAAGAAATAAGATTCTAGCCCCAATCCTTATCCGTTTTATATAATTTTTATATCGTAATAACTGGAAATGATTGAACTTTTATAATATATAAAAGGAATTTTAGTAGGGGCTATACCCGTTTAGTTATTAGTTAGTGAAGTGGGGTGGCGAATTTTGCCACCTTGGTTTGCCACCGTGGTTTGCCACCGCAGTTTGCCACTGCTATAACTCCGAGATATATTCGTTATATACCTTAGATAGTATTCTGATACCTAAGGTAATATATTTATAAGCTACGCTTATATAAGCTTACTTATTAATATTTAACATTAAGATAGTTTCGGGCGCTTCGTGTCTTGGCTGCGTTGTTGCTGGTAGGTCCGATATTCTCCAGCCCAGCTCTTCTCCTCCTTCCTTTATTGCTGCGCCGTAACAGTTTTTTTAGCCAACTCTCCGACCGTACTCATCTCTGAATTCGACACAATTTCTAAAAGTGCCGGTTGACATCTCTTTAGAAGGAATTATCGGTGCATACACAAAAGTTGTTACCCCCACTTCCACTATTAGAATTTAACTAAATATTGTAGTTAAATAATAACTTACGTAGAGAAGCAATAACCAATCTGGTAACTTTTATCATAGGACTGGGTGCTACAAAGCTGCCAGCAGTCGGCAGTATTGCATTGGTAAACACAAACAGGTCCTTGAGACCATGAATAAGACCTACCATATTCCTTCGTTAGTTTAATAGAGACTAATTGGATCCTTACATACCCAGCAATAGGATTAACACACCAGCCCCTATTACAAGCAACACTTTCACGAGCGCCACAGTGAGGGCCGTAGGCGTCTTGACCGTAAGCAAGCGCCGACAAAATTGAGATAAAAAAGATAGTAAACTCCATTACTACTCATAGGTGCAGGAATAAGTAGCTGGATGCGGATCGAACTTATTAATATATTATAAATAATAATATCATATGCTCTTAAAAAAGTCCTAAAAATAGTAGAGTTATAATTTTAAATAGGTTCGTATTTAGGGTTATCTTATTCAATTATGTTAAACTTTAAAACTTAGTGACGGAAGAGAATAGATAAGAGAACTCCCTATTACAATACACTCTTAAAAAAGTCCTAAAAATAGTAGAGTTATAATTTTAAATAGATTCGTATTTAGGGTTATCTTATTCAATTATGTTAAACTTTAAAACTTAGTCACGGAAGAGAACGGATAAGAGGACTCCCTGTTACGACACTATTACTAATCGCAGGGGACAAGGGTTTTATAACCCCACCGGCAGAAAGCCCGCACGGGAAAAGGCACCGTAAAGGCCAGAAACCCTTAAGAAAAGCAGAGCTGCACAGTCGGCGCGCCCGCACGGGAAAACCAGCCTCGAAGGAAGACGGCGCGTACGGGCCTAGGCAAAGTAGCAACCAAAGCCCGCACCAGAGCGACGCCCACGCGGCGCAGCAGAACACTAGGAACAACAGCGAGGCCAAGTTCCCGCAGGGCAAGAACGCCTACAAGGAAGGGATTATAGATCCCAGAAACCGGCTTTTGGGAAAGACGAACGGACGGGAGAAAGTCGGACGTCTCGCACGGTTAAGCGGACTATGGTCTGGCGGGTAGAATATTCCCTTAACTAACACGTTCAGAAGTCGGATTCCAGGAAACGGGCGTTAGCGCCCAAGGTCACGTGCGACCCACCTGTGCCCTCAAAGAACGGTACGCCCCAGTGTGCCCGTGGAAGAAGCTCTGGCGAGAGGATGCACGCGGGCGTCAGCTGTTCGAGGTGGCGCCCGAACCAACAAGAAAGACACTGGAGCTCTATCGCGGCACGATAAGGGCGCTGAGCTCGCTAATCATATAGATGAGAACCGGCAAGATTGGCCTACAGCACTTCCTCCACCAGAGGAAAGTGCCAGGCGTGATGCCCGGTGAATATAAGTGCGGGTAAGGACTGCAGACAGTCGGCCATGTACTGTATATATATAACAGATTTAACGAGTTGAGGCTCACTTTTCGTACGCCGGATAATAAGGGCCGGAACCGATGGACGATAGATCTAAGGAAGCTGCTAGGCTAACGTAGCACGGCTATAGCAACAGTAAAGTTTATAATTATAACTAAGCTCCTTAGATAATCTAGAGTGATATTATACTTACAGCTTAAAGCTTAATACTAGAAGAAGACGGAATAGTTCACGGAGATTACTAGCGCTACGGGAAGACTATAGCGATAAGAGATATGTAAGTAGAGGTATACAAAATAGATAGACAGTAAGCTAATCTCTACTACCTTATTTCGGCTTAAACGGGCCGAGCGGGCGCAGTAGAGCAGGCCGCACGCCGCATAGCTGCCATCGACGGCTGGGACGGTCTATGAATTTATCATCATTATCATCTAAACTCGCGAGTTCAGACGTTCAACCGCTTGGCAGAATGAACCCACGAACTACTAGATTGTAGACATTTTCCTACTTGTATATAAACCACACTCCTTAGATAGCTTTAACCTTCGTGGTTAACCTCCTATAGCAATTTAGTACTAATTGCTAGTAACACGGCCTTCGCACGTAGTGCTTAGCCTTGTCACGTGTTCGACTTTTTCCCACTCTCTTCTTATACCTACTTAAGGAAAACCCCTTCGATAGGTTTCCTCCCTCTTTAGCGTTTGGACCCTTAGAGGCAGAGGCCCGCCGTTACACTTTAACTACTATTCTTGCAAGGAGAGGAAGACTTCGAGATTAAGTTTCGATAGGTTAAGTATTACCCCGCCTAACGAGTTTAGGGAAAGAATACAATGGCACTGGCTACACGGATGGAAATCGATCCAGCCGAAGGAACGAGCCAGGGTGTCTAAGGGCCTGCTTAGCCCGCGCAACAAACGGAGCCTACTAGAGCTGAACTATTGCGACTCATCGAGGAGTTAAGAGCTTAGAATACTCGCCTAATTAAGCACCAGACAAAGCGGATCGCTACTAAAGTTAAGGTCGCACTACTAAAAAAGTTCGATAGGGATAGAAAGAAGCTTTAGTCCTTTCTACTATAGATATAGCGTTATCTCTAGTTTAACTAGGTATAATTTAAAAGTAAGGCTAAAGGAGTTCTCTTCGCCTCTACTTATCTTAGGAAAACGATAGACGCCTAGATAGAACCCTACCTTCGTAATTATCTAGCCTACGAGGCTACTCTAGAGAAACGATATAGTAAGACTAAGAAAATCTTTAATACCTATATAGAACTCTTAAACAACCTAAAGACTACTTTTAATAATCGCGATAAAGTACGTAAAGCCTCTAATAATATTATAATAGTTAAATAGATAGGCTTCGTAGCTACCTATACTACTAAATTCTAGCAACTAGTAGCCTCTTTAGAATAGTTAAATAAGACTTTCCGCGATCTCTTCTATATGGGGCTAAAGGACGAGGTTAAGAAAAATATAATTATATATAAATACCCGTCTACTTTCTAGAAAATAGTCGATCTGGCATTATAAATTAATAGCCGTATATACGAATAGAGAGTAGGCTCTCGCTAAGCCTATACTAAGCCTTAATGCGAAAGAACTACTATTAGAATAAGTAGTATAACGGCTTAATTAATAATAAAAGAATTAATTAGAATAAGTTAGTATAGTATTTAAAGAGGGCGGCCGTAGAGTAGCCTTTTATCCAATCCTGAATAGACTATACTTGGCGAAAGTAAGATACACGTGATTAATCCAATAGCTACTCTACGGCCTCCCTCCTCGAACACCATGCCAACTTATTTTAATTGATTCTTTTATCATTGATCAAGCCGTCACACTACTTGTTCTAACATTATTGTATGGCTGATAGAAGCTAAGGTGACGCGTTTTATTAATAGGGTGGCTCACTCGCTTGGGTGGCTCACTCGCTTGTGGGATACGTTATATTTAGAAAAAAGAATAGTTAAGAAGCATCTCACGGTTATATGCATGACTCTGTTATCGAGTATGTCGGGGTAATTCCGAAAAAGAAAAAGAAGTGAGGGAGGGACGGTGGCGTTAGATCACACCTCAAACGCGTCGAATATTCCCTTCGCCTTCCCGAACTCCGCTAACACAACCTCCCTCCTTCTCGTCCTTGCCGCCTCATTCTCCCCCCGCACCCTCACCTCGCATGCAAACGGCTTCGCACAGTGCAAAAAGCCCTCAGAATAGCCGGTCTGGGGATCGACGTCGACGGGCTCCGCGCCGGTCTTCTCCGAAAACGTGAACGCCCACAGCAGCTTGGCCACGCCGACGAACAGGTTGCGCTCGGCGAGGTGGATGCCCGGACACAGCCGCCTGCCCGCGCCGTAGCCGTAATGGTCGCGCGCGGCGTAATCTCCGGATGCCGCGTACGTTGAGGCGGGCGCAGTGCGGCCTGCGAAGCGGTCAGGATTGAAGGCGAACGGGGAGAGAGGCTCGGCGGCGCTGCCATTGTTGGAGGAGGACAAAGAGGGTGGCTGTTCGTGGTGCAGGCCCCATACGTTGAGGAGCACGGCCGTGCCTTTGGGGATGGTGTAACCGTCAACGATGTCATCTACCTAGCGTTAGAGAGAGGGACAGAGAGAGACAGAGAGAGACAGAGAGGTTGCATACCGGCATTCGTGGCGTGTGGGAATCCCAAAGGCGTGACGGGGCGCCAGCGCATCGTCTCTTTGACGATCTGGGCGACGTACGGGAGGTGGGCGTAGTCGTCCCAGCGGGGCGAGCGCTCAACGGTGGCACCGAGCAGGGCGTCAATCTCGGCGTGGGCGCGCTGCTGCACGTGTGGGTACTTGATCATGGCCTGAAGAAAGGCGAGCAGGATCGAGGCGGTCGTGTCGGACCCGCCCTCCATCAGCACGCCGGCGAGGAAGTTGAGCTCGTTCTCGGTGAGGATGAGGCCCTCGCCGCCGCCGCCGCCGCCGCCGCCTGGCGCTGCTGTTGAGTCGAGAACAGTGTCGAGGAAGGAGACGGTCCGGTGGCCTGCCTCACGGCGCTTGAGCACGCGGCCGACCATTTGGCCGTACAGCGCGACCATCAGCTTGTTGACGTCGCGCGCCCGCGTCTTCCAGCGGCCGAGCAGCCACTCAGGCACCCACTTCAGGAAGCCGAAGATGTCGACGGGCGGGGTGGCGCCCGTCTCCATGACGGCCGACCACTTCTCCATCACGTCGTACAGCTGCAGCATGTGCGGGGTACGTACCGAGGGGGTGCGTATGCCGAAGACCAGACTCGTGATGATGCTGTTGCTGAAGCGCTTCGGGTGGAGCATCAGGTCCTCGGGCGCCGCCATGACGTCGTGCATCATCTGCGCCGCCTCGGCCTCCACCAGCGCGACGTGCTCGTGCGCACAGCGCGTCTCGTTGAAGTGGTTCTGGACCAGCCGCCGGAAGAGCCGCCACTTGGCGCCGTACTGCATCACCAGCAGGTGGTCGCCGCCGGTAATGAGCTCGTTCGCGACGTACGACTGGGGCCGGTTGCTGTAGACGTTGCCCTTCTTGTCGAGTAGCTGCTTCACGAGACGCCGGTCCGTGATGACCACAGCCGTGGCCGGGCCGAGCTTGAGAGAGAAGATGCCGCCGTACGTGCGGGCCCATTCGGTGAACCTGTCCGGCCTCAGTGAGTGCCGAGCATTCGGAGTAAGGGAGGAGTGGAGGGGGCGCTTGCGCACTTGTAGTGAGCACCCGTCTTCGGGAGCTGATGGAGATTACCGATGAGCGGGCGTGTCGGTGGTCCTGGCACGGGCGATGGTCAACGTCAGGGGAAGAGAGCCGTCGTCGTCACTGCATAAGTACCTGGGGGGAGGCCCTTAGCCCGCCGGCCCACGGGGACCAGAAGAAGTAGCACTGCCGACGCGGCAAGGACGAGGAAGATAGTGGTAATGGCCATTGTTTGCTCTAATTAATGGAGACGGCAGTGGGGAAATCACGTATTTAGATAAAGCTCCATTCTATACACAGACGCGAAAAGCAATCGCAGCAAAAAAAGAGACAGTAAAAGAAAACGACTCGGCCGAGACTCAGCAGCCCTCCTTCTCGAAGTGAGCAACCAGATGCGCCACCG
Source organism: Macrophomina phaseolina (assembly GCA_020875535.1). Taxonomy (NCBI): domain Eukaryota; kingdom Fungi; phylum Ascomycota; class Dothideomycetes; order Botryosphaeriales; family Botryosphaeriaceae; genus Macrophomina; species Macrophomina phaseolina. The sequence continues at coordinate 142,734 of JAEQDS010000068.1, forward strand.
TCGGGCAGTTCCAGAGCAGGGTCGGCCCAACCGTCAGCCCCAGCTTTTGCAGGCGGCTGCGCAGGCCGACGGTCATGACCGAGTCCATGCCCAGCTCGACCAGCGCCGTGTGCTCGTCGATGCTGTCGACCGAGAGCGACAGCACCGCCGCCACGCACTCGGTGACGCGCTCCTTCAGCGACTTGGGGGCGGCCGTGGTGGGCGGGACGGCCGATAGGGCGGCCGGCTCGGCCAGGTAGGTGACAGAATCGCGCAGGATGGGGTGCGGCAGGGGGTCGCCGGCGGCCAGAGGGCGGGCGCGCAGCACGGCGGCGTGGTCGACGTCGGCACGCAGCAGCAGCTCCAGCGCGAACAGCGCCTCAGCGCGCGTCACGTCGGTGATGCCGCGGGCCTCCAGCTCCGCGTCGATGTAGCGCGTGCTGGTGGACATGCCGAGCCCGCGCCAGCTGGACCACTGCACGCTGACGCAGCACGCGTCGCCCATGCGGTGGCGATGGGCGGCCAGCGCGTCCAGGAAGGCGTTTGCGGCCGCGTACGCCGCCTGGCCGGGGAAGCCGAGCAGCTGGCCGCACGACGAGTACCAGACGGCGAAGTCGAGCGTGCCGGGTGGGTACAGGTGGTGCAGGTTCAGCGCGCCGGCGACCTTGGGGTGCGCAACCGCGCCGAGCGCGGCTGTCGTCAGCTCGGCCACGGTCTCGTTGGCCAGCGTGCCGGCGGCGTGCACGACGCCACGCACCGGCGGCAGCGCCAGCGCGTCCAGCGCACGCTGCAGCAGTGCCGGCGCGTCGGCCGCGCCGATGTCGACCGCCACGGCGTGGATGGAGGCGCCGCGCGCCTCCAGCTCGACGATGCTGCGGACGGCAGCCGCATCGGCGCCCTCGGCTGCTCCCCACGCGCGCCGCGGCGGCAGCGCGCGGCGCGACACCAGCGCGATGCGCGTCGCCCCCCGCTCCACCATCCAGCGCGCCGTCTCGAGGCCCAGCGCGCCGAGCCCGCCGGTGATGAGGTACGTCGCGTGGGGCGCCAGGCGCACCGGCCCGGCGCTGGCGCTGCTGGCGCCGGGCAGCAGCGCAGGCGCGCGCCGGCCACGCCGTCCTCGATGCGCGTCACGTCGGCGCCGCGCACGTACTTGAGCGCCTGCAGCGGGAAGGCGCGGCGGCGTGCTCGGTGTCGACCAGGCCGCCGAACAGCTCCGGGTGCTCGCTGTGCACGATGCGCGCGAGCCCGATCAAGGCGGCCTGCGAGGCGCGGCCGGGTCGCTTCCGCCGTGCGCGCGCGCGTCAGGCAGAACAGCGTCGTCGCGGCGCGCGCGTGCCAGAGCCGCTGCACGGCGGCCGCCAGCCGCTCGCAGTTGCGCAGCGACACGGCGGCGACGTCGTCCGCGGCCCGGGCCGTCTCGGCCACGACGACCACCGCCGACCGCGGGCCGGCGCTGCGGGCCGCTGCGTCGGGCTCGGGCTCGAGCCGCACCCGCACGGCCTGGCGGCCCAGCTCCGCGCTCCACGCCTGCACCGTCGCGGCCGCGCTCTCGGGCGCCAGGAACACGACCTCGTCGAACTGGCGCGGCTCCTCGGCCAGCTGCGCCGGCGGCCAGGCAACGCGGTGCACCAGCCCGCTGTGGGTGTTCGTGCTGCTGCTGTCTGCGTTGCCCTCGATGCCCGCGAACGCCAGCTTCTCGACGTCGACCAGCACGGTGCCCTGCTCGTCGCACACCAGCACGTCCGCCGCGAACTCGTGCGCGTCGTGCGCCCGCCTGCGCACGTACATGTAGCTGGTCTTGGGCGCGACGGCGCCCGGCAGCAGCGTCACGGCGTCGACGGCGGTCGGCATGCGCAGCAGCGGCTGCTTCCAGAAGACGGTCGAGCTGACGGACGTCATGGCGTCCAGCACCGAGGCCCAGGACTGGCCGCCCCAGTGCGCGGATGCGCCTGTGGTTTGCGGATCGGCGTCGACCACGGCCAGGAACTCGTCGTCGTTGCGCACGTGCTCCACCACCTGCCAGGGGAAGCCCATGGCCGCGACGCCGACGTTGGCGAGGTAGTCGATCGAGAAGGACGGCGGCAGCGTCTCCGGCAGCCGCTTCCTGACGTCGGCCAGGTCGATCGTCTGCCCGACCTTGGACGCCGCGTCGGCCGGCCCCACGCCTGCCACGGTGTTGGTCAGCCACGAGTGGCTGTTCTCCTCGTCCGCGCCGGCCGCCAGCCGCGACGAGATGGCCATCTGCCCGTTGTCCAGCAGCACCTGCACCTCGCGCGGCGGCTCCACGACCACGGGCACGCGCAGCCCGACGCTCCGCAGCGACTGCGTGGGCGCGAGCGAGAGGAAGGTGTTGAGAAGGACGGCAGCGGGCACGATCTCGGACCCGTGGAGGGGGTGCGATCCGGGGAACGGCTTGGCTCCCGCGTGCAGGTACGCCTGCCACAGCGTCACGTTCGTGCCGTTGATGCTTGTCTTTGCGCCGAGCAGCCTGTGGCCCTTCACATCGACCGAACGGTCGTGGCCGACGGGGTGTCGAGGCTTCTCCATCTTCGGCCAGAAGGGCTGGTGCTGCCACGCCGTGCCCGGCACCTCGTGGTTCCACCGGCCGAGCAGGCCCTCCTTGAACGCGATGACGTCTCCGGCGCAGTGCAGCTTGGCGAGGGCAAGCAGCATCGTCTTCCTGTCGTCCTTGTCGCGCATGCCGGTCGGGATTACGGCTGCGTCCGCGACTTCGCCGGCGTCGAGCGTCTCCTGGATCGAGTGCGCGATGATCGGGTGCGCCGACACTTCGACAAAAAGCCGGAAGCCGTCGCTTGCGGCTGCGCCGATGGCCTTTGTGAGCTGCACGGGCTTGACCATGTTCCCGATCCAGTAGTCGGCTCCGCGAGCGTCCGGAGCCCGTGGGTCGTCCAGCGACGTCGAGTACAGGGCTATCTGCGGTTCCTTGGGGCGCAGGTCCTCGCCCAGAGCAGCCCGCAACGGCTCCACCAGCTGCTCGAGAACGGGGCTGTGGAAGGCCACGTCCGTCTTGACCTTCTTGGCCCTGACCCCCTTTGCATCCCAGAGCGCGGTGACGGCAGCAACGCCGTCGGCGGTTCCGGCAATGACACAGGACTCTGGCGAGGAATGGATGGCAACCACGACGTCGCCGCCGCCGTTCTCGCCGCGGTTGATCTCCTTCTCCACCTCGGAGGCAGGCAAGTTGACGAGAGCCATGGCGCCTGCGCCCGCAACTCGCCGGTAGAGCACGGCTCGTCGGCAGCAGACGACGGCTCCCTCGGTCGCGGTCAGCGCGCCGGCGACAACGGCTGCTGCAACCTCGCCCAGCGAATGGCCCAGGCAGGCGCGCGGCCGCGCCCCCTTCTCGCGCAGGACGGCGGCGATGCCGATGTGCATGACGTACGTCAGGACCTGCGCCGTGGCTGTCTCGTCGCAGTCGCCAGCGAGCAGCGCCTCAGTGACAGAGAAGCCCATTTCATCCTGGACGACGCGCTCGAGCTGCTTGACGACGTCAGCAAACGCCCCGTTCGTCTCCAGCAGCACGCGGCCCATGCCCTTCCACTGCGCGCCGTGCCCGCTGAAGACCCAGACAGCGCCGTTGGTCTTGTTCGAGTCTGACGCCCTGGCAGCGACGGTTTGCGGGTGCCGCACCCCCCGCGCCATCGCGGACAACAGCTCCACGGCCTGCGCCTTGCTCTCGGCCACAATGGCCGCGCGCCGCCTGTGCTGGCTACGCTTGACCGCCAGCGTCCACGCCACCGAGTCCATGTCAAGCTCATCCGGCTGCTGTTGGAGCCAGTCGGCAAGGGTGGAGGCCTGCTTCCGAATGCGCTCGTCTTGCGGCGCCGAGAGGAGCAGGATGGTGGGCTGGCCCGAAGGCAGCTTGTCCGCGATCAGCTCGCGAAGCGATGTGTAGCTGGGCGCTTCCTGGATGATGGCATGGGCGACAGTTCCGCCGTAGCCGTACGAGGCCACAGCGGCGGTGCGCCGCATCCTGGTCGTGGCCCAGGCCGTCGGCTCCGTTACCGGTCGTATCCTGGCGGCCTTCCAGTCAATCTTCGTGCTGAGGTTCGTCAGGTTTGCTTGCGGCGGAATGACCCCCTTCTCGACGGCCATGACCGCCTTGATGAAGCCCATGACGCCGGCGCCGGCTTCCAGGTGCCCGATGTTGGGCTTGATCGAGCCGACGAAGCAGTCGGGCGAGCCGGGCAGGCGCGCTGACCCATACACGGACGCCATGGCTGCGCATTCGGTCCTGTCGCCCACCGGAGTCGACGTCGCATGGGCCTCGATGTACCCGACGGCGCCGGCGGAAAGGCGCGCTTCCTTGAGCGCGTCCCGCGCGACTTGCTCCTGCGCGAGCTGATTGGGGGCCATGATGCCGACCGTCTTGCCATCCGAGCCCACCGCCGACCCTTTGAGCACGGCGAGCACTCGGTCACCATCGCGGACCGCGTCTGAGAGGCGCTTGAGCACGACAATACCGGCTCCCTCGCCGCGGCCGTAGCCGGACGCGGAGTCGTCGAAAGACCTGCATCGGCCTTCGGGGGAAACGGCACCGGCGATGTCCAGCACGCGGGTCAGGTACGGGCTGATGTGCGCGTTCACGCCTCCGGCAATGGCCAGCGATGTCTCACCCGCAAGCAGGGCGCGTCTGGCCTGGTGGATCGCAACGAGTGAGGACGCGCACGCTCCGTCCACGGCATAGGTCGGGCCGGCAAGGTCGAGCGCGTGCGAGATGCGGTTGGGGATGCCGCAGTATGCGGTCCCGATGCCCATGTATGCGTCTATGCTCTGCAAGTCCTCAAGAATGAGCCGGGAATAGTCGTCCGAGTTGACGCCCATGATGACGGCGGCATCCGATCCTGCGAGGCTCTGTAGCGGGATGCCCGCGTGCTCCAGGGCTTCGCAAGCAACCTCGAGGCTGATGCGTTGCTGCGGGTCCATCTGCTCTGCTTCGCGGCCTGAAATGCCGAAGAATTGTGCGTCGAAGCCCTTGATGTCGTTGATAAAGTAGCCCTTCGACGTCGTCTGGTCCAGGGTATCGGCGATGCCTGGTTGCCGATGTCTCCAGGGTGCCCATCGCTCTGCCGGCATCTCGCCACAAGCGTCCCCCTTTTTCATCAAGAAGTCCCATAGCTGGGATCCAGAGTTATTGTCGCCGGCGACGCGGCAGGCATAGCCGATGACCGCGATGTCTGAGACGTTTGTCAGCACAGCAACCCGGCCAGCACCTGGAGCTCCTTACCGTTGCATTCGCTGGGGCCGGCATCAGGAGGTGTTGCGACGAACGGGCTCGCCGCCGCCGTACCCTCATCGGAGGAAGAGTGATCGCTTGCCATGTCAAAGTTGAAGGCGAGATCTTCAGTAGTGGGGAGGGCCATGGTATTCATGGCGAGGTATATATAAAAACAAAGTGAAAGCCTGCCGACGATGTCGGCGCCCCGTGAGCGAGTACAGGAAGCGGAGGGGCAATTGGCGTATAGGACCAACACGATGTGTTTGAAGCGCTGATAATGTCCCAAATAGGCTATTCCAGCGCGGGATCCTACCGTGCACGGCTAGTGTTCCGGCCGACAGGCGTCCCATTTCGGCCCCCCCACCCTTCCCCCCCAGCCGTAGTCGGCCGAGAGCCACGGTCCGATCAAGTCTCTACTTTCACCTGTCCAAGTCCGCGTGAACTTTCGGTATATGTAAGTTTTGACAGCCCAGGCTTTCAACTCGGCACCGCTTCGATTGTTTTCTCTCCCTTTCTTTTCCTATCACCATGGCTTTCTTTGCACTCGAGGAATGGGCGCAGGCCAATGCCGATTACGAAAATGCGGTGCCGCCCCACTGGCATGCCAAAATAGTGCCTGACATCTTCACTGCCGTGTCAGGCGTCCTCTGGTCCGTCTCGTACATCCTGATGACGATCCAGGGCTACAAGGACAAGTCGTACGCCATGCCCATCTACTGCCTGTGCCTAAACATCACATGGGAGTTTGTCTTCGGCTTCGTGTACGGCCCCGGCCTCGTCAACCAGATCACCTTTGCGCAGTTCATGATCGTCGACCTGTTCCTCTTCCACTCTATCCTCAAGTTCGGCCCCAACGACTGGCGCCACCAGCCACTTGTCGCCCGCAACCTCAGCTGGATCATCGCCGTCGGCTGCGCAGTCTGCTTGTGGTTGCATCTCGCGGTCGCGGCCACATTCGTACCGCTCGTGGGCCGCCAGGTCGTCTTCTTTACTGCGTGGCCCATGCAGCTCATCATCGGTATCGGCTGCGTCGCTCAGGTGCTCGCGCGCGGCCACGACGCCGGCCAGTCAATGGCCATCTGGTACGTTTTCCCTGTTCGAGCCGATGTCGTTGCGTGTGCTGAGACCCATCCCTCTTTCTTGCTGCAGGTGGACCAGGTTCCTCGGCACGGTCGCTGCTGGATGCTGCTTCTACTGGCGCATCTACTTCTGGCCCGAGAGGTACGGGTACGCTTGGACGCCTTACGGAGCGCTGTTGCTGGTTGGAAGCCACATTTCGGATTTAGCGTATCCGTTCGCGCTTGCGTACGTACGGAAGCATGGCGGGGGCCGGCAGGACAGGGTCAAGGCTGCTTAAGTCCCTAGCGGACAAACGAAAGTGCGTGCGATGCGGTACGATGAAAAAGAAAAAAGCGGCGACGGTCAGCAGTATCTACTCACGTAGTTTTGCAAGGATTGTGGTGTTTAGGCGAATATTGCGGTTATCATGCAGTCAGCGCATGGATTTAGGCTTTATGTTCCTCAGCGAAGCCCTAAGAATAAGGCCGTACAGGAGAGTGTCATAACCGGTGCACGGGGGGTCCAAAAGGAGTGTTTTGACAACCGTGTGTATATTATTGTCTGGTGCTACTCTGAGAGGGTAAAGCTGGGCTACTCGCCGCGCCAGCGCGGCGCCAAGGGTCCCCGCCATAACATAGGATGGCGCGGCCGACTGCTAGCGCAAGCCAAACAACAGAGTGAGCTTCTATCAATTTTTTCAGGCATTAGGGACAAACTGCCGCACGAGAGTCGTATGAAAGACGTGCTGAGCCACTTACTCGCCGTTTTTAATGACGCAAGGCATGATTCGAAGGCTGGAGGTGCCTACTAGCGCGTATACTAACCCGCATGCCTATGTATACCTTCTACAGGCCATTATTTACGCCCATGCAGTACTGCTTCATCACATATATGAATAGTTGCCGTAGGAAAATAAACCACAAGGCACTCAAGATATGCAAGAGAGGGTAGCTGTTGTATTAAGGCCGCCTTTTCACGCAGTTACGTCTCGTCTCTGAAACTCAGAACCCCCCACCGCGCATTTATACGAATCTCAGCTCTTTACTGAATGCTTCCAGCGTGTCAGTGCCAGGCACCTTCTTCTCTCTCCCAACCCCTTCTTTTTTTTTAGCTCTTTCCTGAAGATATTGAATTTCACTGTCTTCAGCACGCTTCCCAACTCCTTACCGTTGCTGACGATGACTCCAACGCCTTCATTACTTCCAGTGGCAATGACAAATGCCTTACTTCTACCGTTGTTGATCCAAACACCTGATAAAGACAAATTACTCCTTCACACAAAGCACTTCAGGCACAAGCTGCATTTGAGCGTGTCGGGATATCGCGTATGTGGTGGCCGCGCTCCTCAAGAGACCTCTCACCTATTGAGAACATCTGGAGTATTACGAAGGACCGTATTGGGGACACAAGTCCCACGCCAAACGTCGCCAGAAGCTGTGGAGGTGGTCATCCATGAAGACTGGGCGAGGCTAACGTTTATGGACTTCCATGACATCGTAGTAACCAAGCATCCACATATGATTGTGTGGCAGTTAATGGGTACACAATTAATTGCAGGCGTAGGAGTTGCAAGAGGCGTAGTATAATAAGGAGGACTTTTAATTTGCCAGGATGAGCAGTCTCAGCTCCATGTATGTATGTTATCTCGTTCGGCTACTATCTATACACCATGGCGCGGTTGATGGACATTCGGATTGCCAGGCAGCTGGCTCTCGTAATCGGTTATTGTGCCCCTGCGAATTCTGCCAGCCATACCTCGCGGCACTCTGTAAGGTTGTTTGGCTGGCCAACTAACACTCGGCCTGGCGGGTTCTGGTCTTCCTCCCCGAATGCAGAACAGACAAAACCTCTCGCTCGTTGCCCACTCAAAAAAAAAAAAAAAAATTATGAAACTGCGGCAGGAGCTTTGACGATGCTTTCGCGGTAAAAGTCGAGGAAGGAGAATCTCAATTTCGCTCGGGAATGGTCACCACGACGAAACACGCACACACATACACACGCAATCACAGAAGCTTGCTCTTGCCGTCGACATGTGCGCTAGCAGCAGCAGCAAATCTCTGACGCGCCTTCTCCTGCGCGTCTCGCTTGGCGAAGCGCCTCTGCGCCCAGCTCCGTTCCATCTGGTCGCACGCGGCCTGCCAGTCGGTGGTCCACTCCGGGTAGAAAGGCGCGTAGCCCAGCAAGCCGCCGATCCAGCGGCCCACGATAATGGTGAACCAAATGCTCAGGAAGGTGCGGAACGGCAGCCATGCGGGCGGCGACAAGTAAGTGTCACCGGCGTCGAACATCTGACAGCGAAATCAGCCATGTCTGGAGGAGTAGGGCGGCGGCCACGACGTACGGCAAGCACCTGGATGAAGTCGAGCTTCACGCCGCGCTGGAACACGTCCTCCTGGTAGCCGTACCAGTTCTCGAAGAAGGGCTGGTCCATGGCGTAGGCGCCGTCGCGCTTCTCCTCGGCGCTGACCTCGAACTCGACCTCATTGTGCTCGGTGCCGGGAGTGCCGTAGATGACGTGGTGGGTGAAGGGCGGCACGGTGTACTCGCCGTCGGCGGGGCTGAGGTCGACGCGGCGGCCGTTGATGTCGACGCTGAGGTTGCCCTTGAGCACGCGGAAGAACTCGGTCTGGTGCACATGGAAGTGCGTGGGCGGCTTCTTGCCGCCCGCGATCAGCTTCGCGTAGATGCCCAGCCACGGCCGCATGAAGCCGTGGAACGCGAACTGCCGATTGGGCGCGCGCGGCAGGTTGGCCATCTCGATGGCGCCACCGAACCTGCGCAGGCCGTCAGCCAGGGCAGAGCTGCGGGCTGGCGCACTTACTTGGTCAGCGGGTCCTCGCCCGCGGTGAAGGTTTGCGGCCGCGCAGGTGCCATGGCGGGTTGGTTTGTAAGCAGCTCGGGAAGCGCTCTTCCGGGTGCTGGGCGGGTGCCTGGCGGCATCGCAGAAGGCGCGTCCGGCCGTACTTATCGAGGACCCACGAGGCGTCCCGGGCGAGATGCGACTGGCGGCGCTCTCCCGGCCGAGAAACGCGGGCGCTATCACAGCGAGTAGCCTGCCCGGGCCGCGCCGCCGCTTTGACGTTGCTTGTTTCCACGCCTGCTTCTGCTTACTTGTATACGGTGCAGTCGCTGGCATCGTGTCTGTATCCATTCCCCCTCTCCCTTCTGCCCCCACCATGCCCTTCTTCCAGCCGCCCGTCACACCGCTGCCCGCAGGCATCAGTCTGCGCGGCCAGACCGCCGTCGTCACGGGCGCCAGCTCTGGCATCGGCCTCGAGATTGCGCAGCAGCTGCTGGAGCTCGAGGCCTCCACCGTCGTCCTGGCCGTCCGCAACCAGGCCAAGGGCGAGGCCGTCCGGCGCTCGCTGCTCGCCCGCGGCACGGTCAAGGCCGCCAACCCCAAGGCGGTCGTCAAGGTCATGAAGCTGGACACTGAGGACTACGAGAGCGTCCAGAGCTTCGCCAAGGCCTTTCGCGCAGAGCACTCGGAGCTGCATCTGCTGATGCTCAACGCCGGCATCGGCACCCTCAAGCGCGAGCTGACGCGCACCGGCCACGAGAAGAACGTCCAGGTCAACTACCTGTCCAACGTGCTGCTCATGCTCGAGCTGCTTCCCCTGTTGGAGGCCACGGCGGACAAGACGGGCGCGCCCGCACGCGTCACCTGGACCGGCAGCCGCTTCCACGGCTCCACCAGCCTGGCCAAGAAGGCGCCCCTCCAGCCCGGCGAGACGGTGCTCGGCCATTTCGACAGCGAGGAGAGCTTCATCGCGTTTGCCCGCTACGGCGACAGCAAGCTGCTCTGCGTGCTGTTCCTGTACGAGCTGCGCAACCACCTGGCCAGCGACAAGGTCATCGTGAACACCTTCTGCCCCGGCATGGTCGACACGGGCATGAGCGACGTGCTGCCCGTCTACCTCCGCCTTCCCATGAACGCCGTCAAAGCGCTCCGTGCACGCTCACCCGAGAAGGCTGGCTGGATTGCGCTCAACGCAGCGCTTGTGGCCGGCCCAGAGTCGCACGGCCAGTTCCTCGCCGACAAGGAAATCGTGGAGTGAGTTTCCGAACCCCGGTCTGCTCCGTGTGTTGCTGACTTTGTGATTCCTGCCAGCCCCGCTGCCTATATCAAGTCTACAGACGGCCAGAAAGTGCAGAAGATGCTGTGGAACGAGACGGTCGACGAGATGTCGAAGCTGACCACTGTTCCAGGATGGATGAGTAAGGTGTGATGGGGCGCATGCATATATTTGTCGTCTTTATTTAAGCGGGGGTTTGTAATGTCATGGGCGTTCTTAGATACCTTTTTGCTCGTCTCTTCTTTTTTCGTCTGGCAGCGTTGATGAGGCTTTATTTCCTGGCTGTCGACCCTCACGCTATGTCCCTCTCATCGCTGCTCAGTAGACTCGGCAGAAGCTCAAAAGCCTTGGCCATTTACAATGAACTGCTTTCCAGACCTCCGCCCGCCTACACCAACTGTTCCATGCCCATCTTCACAAAGTTGCCCGGAATCGCGGCCAGGCTAACCCGCACCAGCTCCACCGTCTCGAAGAGCGGGCCCCGCCCATCACTAATCCCAAATGTCGCTGCCATCGGCACCGCCTTCAGTTGCACCCTCGTCCACCCGTACCATGCCGCCGTCACGATGTAACCAACGAGCCTCCTCGCTCGGCCGACACCGCGACGGTCGTCAACGCCCAGCATGTGGCACAACAGGTCCTCGAGCATGATGCCGACGCCCTGCGCCAGGAAGAACGGCATCTCCCCCCAGACGCGAAGCGGCGCGTCATCATCGCCGCTGCCGCGGCGCGCCCGCAGCACTGCGGAGTGGCCGACGGTGTGGAACGCGCCGGACAGCAAGAACGCCAGCAGCAGGCCAAAATAGCGGCGGAAGAGCCGGGCGGGCAAGCGGGAGGAGGTGCGCAGGGGCGCGGGGAGGATGGAGAGGACGAACGCTGCGGGGACGCCGAGGGTGCGGCGGACTTGTTGGTGCCAGCAGTGGCTGGAGGGGAGAAAGTGGTTAGCGGAGGAGGCACGGGGGCGGGGGTGGCAGAGGCGAGGTCTTCAGGCACTTACCTCCAGAACCGGCGTAGGCTGTAAGCTTCGGCCAGCGAGCCAAACGTGGCGGGCCAGGCCTCAGGCTGTCTCCAGCGCGCCGGGCCGATGCCGATGCCGACGCAGAGGAGCGCCGCCGGCAGCGTGAGCATCGCGAAGTGCGTGTACACGGTCAAGGCGAGCAATAGCACAACAAACACGTACAGGAATGCGGTATTGTGCGTCAATGCGAGCAGGCCGCGCTTCGTCCACCCGTCCGGCAGCTGCGCCCACTCGTCCAGGATGCCCGCACATATGCGCTCGGCGAGCCACACGCTCCCGTACATGGCAACCCAGCGGACCCCCCGGTCGAAGACGAAGGCCGCACGCGCGCGGCTCGCAGCCTTCGGCGTGCCTGGCACGCGCCAGTTCCACCCAACGCCGCGCGTGGTGGTGAGCAGTTCGGCGCTCCACCACAGCTTCTGGCTCGGGGAGAGCGTCTCTGGCTTTTCCTCGACACCGCTGCCGTGGACGCGGCGGAAGGCTTCTTCTGGCACGTGGAGGTAAAGCCGGTCGAGGAAGCGCAGCGTCAGGTTTCCCAGCAGCACACCGGAGGAGTAAGTCACGGCCAGGTTGCCCGTCGGAGGGACCGTCGCGAGGTATGCTTGTACGGTAAAGTAGAGTTGCAGCGCGAGCATTCCGTAGCGCTGTGCGGAGCCGCGACGGAAGCACGGCGTCAAGACGGCTGTAATGAAGGAAAGCGCGAGACAGGCGTGGAAGTCCAGTGGTGAGACCGCATGACCAAAGAACGAGGGTAGGACCGCGGCGGCAGAGAAAGAAGAAAGGGAAGCATGAGTGTCTGATTTCGGGGCGGCCATGTCGAATGGAATCTAGCAGGACTGTTGCCGGGTCGAAGCGGCAGGCCCAGGTGGTCTAATCTTCGACGGCCATCGGTAGAACCGAGTGCTGTCGGCCGGTGGTTTGCTCCGCCCTACGGCGAGCTGGGCGAGAGCGCGTATCGGCCGAGTGCGACGAGTCCCAGGGCTGGCGTTTTTAAGCAGACCAACTGCGGCTATGTGGCTCTCCATTGAATGACAAGGACCCGCGAAGAGCAGAAGCAATGGACGGAATCGTGCAAAACCTACTCGCTCACCCATGGCTCTCGGCCCTGGCCATCTATCTCTGCTATCACGCGGCGAGAGCCGTATACCTGATTTATCTCAGCCCTCTGGCGATTTTCCCCGGCTCGAAATGGGCTGCTCTAGGCGAGTAGTAGGTCATATCTCCCCCACGCAACGCCCCACTCCGGCTAACGCACACAGCTGGGAGGCTTACTGGAACATCGGCACGCGTCCTGGTCGGAAGGGTCAGACGCTCTTCAAGCTGGAGGAGATGCACAAAAGGCTCGGTCCGTGAATAAGCACCGAAAGTAGAAGACCGGACCGGCTGACATGCGTCTGCAGGCCCTGCCCTGCGTCTAGGGCCCAATGAGGTCCACGTGTACGATCCCGAGTTCTACCACAAGCTCTACTTCCCGAACAGCAAGTTCCACAAGGATCCGTCCATGCACAAGGTCCTGGGGGCGCCGACGAGCACTCTGGCCGAAAGCGATCCGGTCAGGCACAAGCAGCGCAGAGCGCCGCTTGAGCCACTGTTTGCGAAGAAGAACATGCACGCACTCGAGCCGATGCTGATGGCGCACGTCGACCACTGCTGCCGCCGGTTCGATGAGTTCCACGCGGCCGGAAAGCCGGTGTCGATGGAGTGGGCGCTCAAGTCGCTGGCCATGGGTGCGTTTTGTTCGCCGGGGGGGTTGGGCGTGGCCCGCTCGCGCACGAAGCTGACCCTACGATTCCAGATATGGTCTCCCAATTCGCCTTCGGCAAGTCCTTGGGGGCGCTTGATGACCCCGAGTTCAAATCGCTGCCGGTGCAGGTGTTCAAGCAGTATCTGCCGAGCCTGCACGTGATCAAGGCGTTTCCCTTCGTCCGGCTGCTGCACCAGCTGCCGCGCTGGCTGACGCGGCGAATGTCGCGCTCCATCGCCATGGGCCACGAGCTGGAGCAGTTCGCAGCCCGGCGCATCGACGAGTTCCTGGCGCAGAAGGAGGCGGGCAAGCTGCCGCCGTTCCCGACCATCATGGAGCGGCTGCTCATCCCCCTGCCCGAGAAGGGCTACGCGGTGCCGGACAAGCAGGGGTTGCGCGACGAGATCCTGACGACCATATCAGCGGGAGACGATACGACGGGCATCGCCAACATGGTGACTCTGTACAACATTGTCTGCAATCCTGCAATCCACACGCGGCTCCTGGCGGAGCTCAAGACGGTGCTGCCTGCGCCCGACTCGCGTGCGCCGTACCCAGAGCTCGAGAGGCTACCGTATCTGGTATGTTCCGGCGGGGGCCAAGACCGGCGACATGGAACTGACGCCGCGCGTGCAGACTGCAGTGATCAAGGAGGGCCTGCGCTACTCGTCCCCTGCGGCGTCGCGCACGCCGCGGCTGGTGCCGTCCGGCGGCGTAACGCTGCCAGACGGCCGGCACGTCCCTGCCGGCACGCGCATCGGCATGGCCATCTACCACATCCACTACAACGACGCCATCTTCGAGAACCCGCGCCGCTTCGACCCCGAGCGCTGGCTGCAGGCGCCCGCCGAGGTGGCGCGCCTGAGCCGCTTCATGGTCGCCTTCTCGCGCGGCAGCCGGTCGTGCCTAGGCATCAAGTCAGTGCCCCATGCCCCGCCGAGGGGGTAGATTGTATTGCTGACAGGCGCAGTCTCGCGTACATGGAAATGTACATGGCCATCGCCTACCTGGTCCGCCGCTTCGACCTGCAATTGGCCGGCACCACGGCAGCCGACATGGCGTGGGACGACATGGTGGTGCCGGAGTTCCATGGGGAGCTGCTCGTGGTGCCCAAGCGACGCGACGGCTGAGGGCCAGGCTGCGTTGCGGCGCGGCGCTGAGCTTGGTGTGGGTGACGGAGGCTTAGAAAAGCGCGGCAGAGGCTTGTGGGATTCCCGGGTGGGCCCGTGCAGGAGGATCGGGGCGGTGGGCGGGTCTGAGCAGCTATTAGAGCGGATGCCCTATCTTTAGCCAATACAAGAGCATGCCTTGACGGGCCCGGCAAATCTGCAGCATCGGCCGCGGCGCCACACCAATCCTCCTGCTGTCTCTTGCACCGCGCTGCTTGGGGGCGGCAAGGGCGACTGATAAATGTTGCAGCCCCGCCGTTGAGACACCGCATTGATCCACTAGCCCATGGCTCTCGGAAAGATTGTGCGCAACCGGCCGTCGCTGAGCTGCTCAGCATGCCGCCGGCGGAAGATCAAGTGCGAGAAGCAGCGCCCCGCGTGTGCCAATTGCGTGCGCTCGGGCGACGAGTGCGTGTACGAAAGTGAAGCCGAGCACCGGGAGAAGGCGGCGGCCAAGAAGCGCAAGGTGTCGCTGGACCACGACCCCTACGACCCCCACGATCCCCACGATCCGCACGGCCCTCACGACCCTCACGACCCTGGCCGGCGCAGCAGAAGCTCGTCCGCCGCAGACCCTGAGCCCGCCGGGTGCTGGACGACGCCGCCGCCGCCGCCGCCGCAGCGCTGGCCCCCACCGGCCGAGGGCACCTCCCCCCTTGGCCTGGACGCGCTCGCGCAGTGGGACGCCCCGGGCCTGGACTTCGACTTCGACTTCGGCCTGCTCACTCCCAGCCTGTCGCTCGGTTCCTTCCAGCCCGACGGCTTCTGCGCACTAGCCAGCAGCGAGCCGCTCGCCACCCACAGCCGCATGGGGACGCCGCCGCCGGCCTCGGCGCCCACCAGCCCACCGTTCGAAGGCCATGTCAGCACGCAGGAGGACGGGTCGAAGCTCTTCGTCGAGCGCACGTTCTGGGCGCTGGTCAGCCGCGATGCTAGTATACCTTTTTATCCGCCGTGTTGCTCAGGGCCCCTGGCTGACTTGCATGCAGCCCGATGTCTACGAACGCATCCTGCGCGCCTCGAGCTCCGTCGACCGGTGCCGGATGTCGTTGATGGTCGCTGCCGACAGCCCACATATGTCGCTGCCGCCGAAGCACGTTTGCGACGCGCTGCTGCAGTGCTTTTTCCTGTGTGTGCATCCGCTGGTGCCGCTCATCCACGCCCCCACCCTGGCGGCTCGGTACGGCCAGCTGCGCGCGCGGCTGCTGGGCGAGCACGAGAACATCGTCCCCCCCGCTCTGTCCACGTCGGACGCCGGCTTTGTAGCGCTCTTGTGGGCTGTCCTGTACGCGGGCGCCGTGGCATCGGCCGGCACGCCTCTCGCCGCGTCGGCCAAGGTCCCCGACACGCTCGCCTTCCGCGACCACCTCTTTGCCGCCTTTGGAAGCGCGATGAAGGCGTCCAGCTTCCCGGAGGCGCCCTCGCTCGACGCACTCGTCGCCGCCCTGATCGTGCAGAGCGGCCTCGGCCGCGAGGACGTCTATCAGCTGCGAACCGCGCAGATTGTCGGCACGTGCATCCGCGCCGCCCAGCAGCTCGGCCTGCACCGGGAGGCATCGCGGAAGGGCCTTGGCGCGGTCAACAGCGAGCTGGGCCGGCGCGTCTGGTGGCACCTTGTCGAGCTGGACATGCAGTCGGCCGTGGTCGCGGGCACCGAGCTGCAGGCGGCGCGCGCCGAGGGCTCGTCGGACACGCGCATGCCTGCCGAGTTCCTGGACGACCAGAGCGTGCTGGCCGGCGAGCAGACGGCCAAGTCGTCGGCCTTCCTGTTGTTCGCCGTCGGCCGTGCTGAAATCGCCCGCGCCATGCGCCACATCGTCGTGCGTGCCTACGACCGCCAGCGGCCCAGCCAGCGAGACTTGATCGAGCTCAACGACATGGTGGCCGCGCTGCAGAGCCGCATCCGCGCCATCTCGGCTCGCCTGCCGGCCAAGGGCGTGCCCGAGAAGGGCCTGGTGTCCTCCCTCCACGCGAACGTGGGGCCTGCTACCCACGGCACGCTCTACAGAGATGACGCTGGCACCAGCACCGTCTTCAACTTCTGGGCCCGCTCGGTCCTCCACATGCTTTGCTTGAGGGCGTCGATACTCCTGCAGAAACGCTTCGTTCACGAGTTCACCGGCCAGCGGCAGACGACCCTGTGGAACGCGTAAGTGGTCCCCCCCCCCCGGTCTTCCGGCTCAGCGGCCCCGTCCGCTCGCTTACTGAGCATTTTGTATCCAGTCTCGTGCGCCTTTGCTGCCAGTACATCCAATCCTACCTCCGCCTGGCGCGCTGGTCTGCCGCAGCCATATACAAATGGGTGCTGCAAAGCCGACTGCAGCCCCTGGAGGAAACCCTCATCCTGCTCACGTACCTGCACACGGAACCATCGCCCGCCGAAGCCGACCTCGTCGAGCACTTTGCTGAAGAAGTGCTGGAAATGTGCTTCAACAGCGATCAAGCCCAAAGTGAACATCCTCATGGCGCAGCGTCGTCGTCGCGCAGGAATCTCTGGGCCATTCTGAATGAGCTGAAGGAACACTCGCCTCGGCGCCCCCACCCCGACATATCCTGGTTTTCCGCGGACCTCAGCTCTTCGTTGTTAGATGAAAGCCTTGCGAACGGCCAGTGGCAGAAGCCACAGGCAAGCATAGTCGATCTCGGCGGAATAGACCGTGGACTGGCCTCCTTCCTGCAGCTCGAGGGTTTAACCGACACTTGATGCGCAATCTCATTCAGCCCGGCTTGCAAGTCCGTCTCGACCACTTGCGCCGGCTGCAGTGATCACCATTGCTGGGGCCAGCCAGCCTATGTCGGCCAACGATCTGGGTCCGACTTGCCCTGCTCCTCTTATCTGGAGCGAGGCACGCAAACATTATGCCGCCACTCGCTCTGCTGGACCCATGACGGTGCTGATTTTCCAGCCATACATGCTTCCGGCCTACCAGTGCTTTGGTCTTGCCAGCACCCCTCTCCAAACCATCGGCAGCCAGTATCGACGGTAACGAAACCCAGTATCTCTGATGCACTCAGGCCGGACGGATGGCTTTGACGGTGGGCAGCCATTGGCTTTTGGCCCTCCGGAAAATAGACTTTTTCTTCCGTCACGTTCGACTATCACAAAATTACCATGTTCCTTTCCTGCAGTAAATCGTTCTAGTTGCTTAGAATCCAATGGGATATTATGGGGCTGCCCACCTCTTGCGAAAGAGTGGTTCAGTAAATAGAGCTACTACTACCTACGACATAGATACCATCGATAAGCTATTACGTACTCGTCACTTGATGGCTAGAGCTGAAGAGCAAAATAATTCAAAGCCCTGGCATCGAGTCACCCGTATTCCTGTGCGTCCTAAACGACGCCGCGCGTACCACGGAATCAGAAAGGCGGGGCCTTTGATTTAGCCTGAGATTCACATCTCAATGCATTCCGAATGATTCCGTGTGTCACCTACTAAATAAGGATGGCGGATCCAGTCGCAGGGCAAAAGCTAGGCAGCCGTTTCCGAGCGCAGGCATCGAACAATGTTGGTGCCTGCGAAGAAGTGGATTGGCTGCTGGATAGCAGGTAACCCTTGCACGTTGCTTCGCTGTTGTCCAGGGATAAGCGAAAGGACGACATACACTACGAATCAAACATCGGCCGACTTAAAGATCACCGGAACCGTCGGGCAGAAACTACTAATAATAAGAAAGCACCATCCATTCCCAACGCGCCCTATATTATTAGCACGCTGCTTTCCTGCCCGGATTCCCACCTACCGGGGGAGTAAATGCTCGCTATTCCTCCCGCACGCGCTTCTCGCCCGTGCGGCATGTCAGCCCCCACAGCTCCGCTGTTTTTCGCGCGCGAGCTGTCAGCCCTCGGCGCCCTTCCAGCCCTTGGACGTAAGTACCTGGGCCTGGCCGAAACGTATCGGCCGATAAAGTAAACAGCCCGCAGCTCTGCGCACAAAACACCATCGTACAAGTTAGATTTGGTAAGGCCGGTTTAATAAGGCTCAATGTTTTCGCGGGCTCTGCGTGCAAGTTTCGCCAAAAGGTGTCACCAGCCCCGAACATGTTTAAAACCCTTCGCCTTCAGAGCAGTCTGGAAGACGTGGGAAAAGGCCTGTCGAAACGCGCGAATGTGCTCTACCACCGCGCAGCATGCATCCATTGCAAGCGCAAAAAAGTAAGTGCCTTGTCTTATGTCCAAACCGAAGCCAATCCTGACCGCTGTAGCTCCGATGCAGTGGTGACCGCCCGACGTGTGAGCGCTGCCAGTCCAAGAAAATCGAATGCGCGTACCCCGCCAGAAAATCCGCTTCCCCGACCAAACGAAACGCGTCTACTGCGTTCAAGGGCACAAGAGCTAGCAATCAACCCAATTCGAGTCCGGAACCGGCGAACAAAGTCCAAACAACGGAAACGTCGAATGCTGAGGAGAGAGCGAGCGTGAGCAGCACGTCCCTCGAGGATCCGCTGCGCTCCCTGTCATCCGGGGAGCAAATTGGACACGGAGAGGCCTTCCAATCCATCGTCGAAGATCAACCCATTTACATGTTTACCTCCTTGTTTGAAGACAGCCCGGACTTGAGCATGGAAGATAGCGAGCAGCTCATGCTGCTCGAGCCTTCAAGCAGCCACTTCGACCTGGAGAGTGATAGCGTACCGGCCCTGAGTAAGTCCCCATCCCCGCGCTGTCACAACCACACCGCTAATGCACTCTCTTTGGCAGTACACGGGCATGACTCTGACAAGGCTTCCAGCGCCTCCGATCCCTACGACTTTGAAACATGCTTCTCGCCCACGGCCGCTCCCGAACTATCATGCACAAGTTGGTGCCAGGACTCGGATTTGCACACAAGCCCGGAGGCAGAAAAGATTATCCAGATGCCCGGAAGCGTCGTGCCACGCTGCCAATGCGTCAAACAAACAATTACCGCTCTTGAGGACACACTGAGCTGGACCGAGGTAGTAGCGCCGTCAGTCGCCGAGTCCACGCTCGCGGCGCACAAGAAGACGTTAGCTAACTACGAGACGCTCCTGAGGTGCAAGCGCTGCTGCTCTTCCACATCA
The DNA here is from genome assembly GCA_020875535.1 of Macrophomina phaseolina. Classification (NCBI taxonomy): domain Eukaryota; kingdom Fungi; phylum Ascomycota; class Dothideomycetes; order Botryosphaeriales; family Botryosphaeriaceae; genus Macrophomina; species Macrophomina phaseolina. The sequence continues at coordinate 162,061 of JAEQDS010000068.1, forward strand.
GCGACCATAATGGCGCTTATGATCAGCGACCAGCTCATCACTTGCCTGCAGCGCCTTCACGTCGCGTGCGGCTCTTGGATCGGGGAGCCTCCACAGTACCAGACCGGCGAGGAGATGCCGATGCTGCTGGGCTGTGACGAGCTGTCAGCACGGCGGATATCAATTGGAGGTTACCAAGTCGACTCCCGGAAGGAGTGGGCTCGTATCATCGACGTTCTGATTTCTCTCCAACTCACCAGGCTGAGCAAAGTGCTGGCACGGGTGAGGTCGCGCATAGAATCCTCGTCCTCCGCGGAAGATTTCCAAGCGCAGGTCGTCCAACAACAAGAGGCGCGGTTGCGCGACACAATTACCCATTTCGAGAGATCCGCTCGGTTTTCTGTCTTCTAGATATCACGATCATACTGCCATCACGAACCCCCCTTTTTCATATATATTGTAAATAATTCTGCGGGACAGACACGAGCGCGGCATGTCATATCTCGGCGGTTTGCTCGTCAAGAGCAATGATAGATGGAACATACTCAGTGTTATTAGAGAGTTTTCCCAACTTCGTACGTGACATATCTCCTTGCTCAGAATATTTGATTATTTTGTTGGCAATGTCAACAATGCTTTTAACTTCTTACCCAGACGACCATTCGACTTTTCCTGTGGTGAAAAACGCCGGCATTATGCGGCCTGGCACAATCAGCAAAAGTCGACCCGCTTCAACCGGGCGTGCAGTTTTCTATTTTCATATCCACTGCTTTCTAAAGATCTCTAACAGAGAGGTAGACTAAATTGCATAGAAAGTAGTCCTGATCCTTCGAAACTCTTTTTTGAAAGTTTTGAGCCGGCAAGTAGAGGTAATAACTTCGATCCTGTCGAATTCCGGCTATCGTGGTTGGTGTCGGTTTCGCAGTTCATAGCTTCCCCACGTCTCTGATCAGCTACCGCGCTCCAGGTCCATTCCCGTAGGTAGTCTCGAATTTTCCGAATTCACGTATTGTCACTCGTCTGGTGCGAATCGGATTGTTGGGCCATAGCGGTGGTGCAGGAATGGGTAGTCTCGAGCGATTCCGCCATGCGCCAGCAACTTGTAACGAGTGGGCCTCTGGAGGCTGCGCCGTAACACAACTGATCCCGCAACGATCAGTTAATTTAAAAGTACAGCACAGGAAAGCGCAAGTTACTTCATAGTATTAGACATTATGCTCGTCGAAATATTGGAATAAGCCATAACTTAGATTATATCTACTTTTTGGTGAAAAGGCGAGGTAGAAGGAATGGTAATGCTACAGTTGACAACCGCTTGACTGTTGCGACTCCTGTCCAGCGAGCAAGCTTACCGCGCCTGCGATGCAGTAAGAGTTAGGTCCGAGATAACTCAGCAAGCGGGTGCAATTAGAAGGTATAACCATGCGAGAAACCTAAAGCACATGCGATGTTTGCTGAGGGTCTGCAGGAGGGCGACCGACGAGTTCGTTTCATAGTTGCCGGTCAACCTCGCAGTCTGAACAATCCTGTTAGGCTACACTGTATAATCAGTAGTACTATGTGAACAAGACAAGCAGCAGCATCGGAAATGGGCGGGTGGTATGCATTGAGATTAGGAAAGAGAGTGCGGCGAGGAGGAGCTAAGCAACTGAAGACGTGAATTAAACCCCTCAGACGGGCCACGAAGCCACTACAGAGAACACTTTACCGGCCTCACGCACTGATTGCACTCAGTCAACATTCTTCACCAAGGAAAAAGGCGCATAGTATTAAGGCTAAGGTTATCTCAATCTAAGCCGCGGGATCAACTGCAAGGCGTTGGCGGCGAGATCCGCACCCGTGCCCTTCTTTCTTTCCGCCAACACCTTCGCCCCAGCCACTGTGTGCGTGTTGATGGTCGGCGTCGGCGCGTACGGGAAATCCGAGCCGAAGAGGACGTGGCCGGGCGCAGCGAAGTCCAGCAGCGCGGGCAGCGTGACATCGTTTCCAGCCAGCGCTGTGTCGAAGTAGAACCTCTTGGCATCGTCGAGGAAGTCAGCGGCGCTCATCTGGGTCAGGCCGGCGTCGGCCAGCAGATGGGCAGCACGCGTGGCTAAGTACGGCAGCGAGCCGCCGGCGTGCGGCAGGATGATCTTGCAGTCGGGAAAGTCACGCACCACGCCGGCGACGATCATGTCGACCGCAGCCCGAGTCGTCTCGTGCGGGTAGTCGATAATGGGCTGCGGCAGGTGGGCATTGACCAGCCGTGTGTCGGCCAGGTGCGTCGGGTGCACGAAGACGAGGGCTTTGCGCGCATTCAGTGCCGCCCACACGGGCCGCATCGACTCGTGGCCCAGGTACCGTGCGCCCGGCCCGTACCGCGTGTACAGCGTCACGCCGTCGGCACCGAGGACGTCCAGCGCGTGCTCGATTTCGGCCACTGCGGCGGCCGGGTCGTCCGGCACGGGCGGCAGCGCTGCGAAGAAGCCGAACGAGGCGGGGTCGGACGCGCAGATGGCGGCCGCTGACTCGTTGACGGCGCGGGCGAGCGCGGCCGCCGGCGCGCCTTGGAGGATGGTGCAGCCCGGTGCGGTCAGGGAGAGGATGCTGGTGCGGATGCCGTGCGCTTGCATAAGGGTTTTGGAGGCCACGACGGACCACCCCGGGAGCTTCCAGCCCGAGGGATCCCCCCCAGTGTCACGGAGCGCTTTGCTCGCTGGTCAGCTTTGGGGCGGGATCTTCGATTTGCGGACATACCTTTTTCATAGCATTCCGGAATGAAGTGATGATGGACGTCAATGCCCTGCGGCAGATCTGAAATTGAACCCATGGTCGTTGCCAAACCTAACAGTCAGGCACGGAATCATCCATCTCAAATGATTCTTTTCAACTTCTGCCTACTTTTTGCCCCGATGCTGTGCGCCGGGCGTCACGATCCATCCGGCCGATTTGGAAATGAGTGGGCGTCGCGGTTGCGCACCGTCTTTGGTACTCGGCCGAGACAGCAACGACACAGGCTCGAGCCTCGCCCAATCGGACTGCCATGAGCTCGTCTGTTGATCAAGGGCTCTATTGCGTTGCAAGGAGGTCTTGGTGCTCGTTCTGGAACCTCTTACCTCTGGTCATCTCTCCTGCCTGCAATGGAAGCTGATACGAAGCACCGCTCTTCTCCTTGCGCAGTCATCAAGAGCTTCTGAAGGATGGACAGTTTATGCTGGACAGTAAGCTGGAAATTTTATTCAACCAGAGGAGAAATTAGTAGCGCATTTGGAAATTTCGCGAAAGAGGTTACCGTTGCATTAAGCGCCCGCGAGCAGATATGGCTGAGCCATGCCCGTGGTTTACGTTGCTTCGTTTAGGGGCGTGCGCTTGCTGCCAGATTAGTTCTGCATCAATAGATCCGTCTTAGAGCGCGACAGATCTGGGAACTCTAGTGCTTGACGACTCGGGAGGAGAATGAATTGTTCTTTTCAAAAGAAAGAGAGAGAGAGAGAGAGAGAGAGAGAGAGAGAGAGAGAGAGCAAGAGAGACTTCGCGTTGAAATGGATGATGGTACTTCATCTAGGAATGTGAGACAGAATTGAAACGAGGAAGGCTAGGGAAACGCCTTTTATCCTCATGCTATCTAACTAGCCAACCAGTAGCATTTAGTTATCCGCAAATACACGCGAGAAGTAAATGTTAGAACACCTCTTAGTGTTCAGCCGTTTCCCGCTCACTCTGCTTCTTCTTCTTTAGATTTATCCAGGGCAAGCCCAAGGCGAACAGCAACGCAATACCACAGAACGGAATGGACATTATAAACACTTTAGATAACGCACGGTTGTAAGCTCTAACGAGCTGCGCTCCGTATTCCTGGGGAACTAGGCCCTGCACGTCTGTCGCGCCAGCTTTCAGAATAGCACTCGCATTGGGAATTTCTGATTCCTTCAGGTTCTGCGCCAGCTGGTTCCGCAGGACGTTGTTGGCGACAGAAACGAAGATGGCGCCCGAAAGGCCCTGGGCGAAGAGCACGATGGCGTTGCCGATAGAGACCACGGCGGGCTCGAGCACTGCTTGCACCGCGATGATGGGCTGCTGCATCGCCATGCCCATGCCCGCAGCCGTCAGGACCTCGAAGCCAGCCCACGTCGCGGTGCTGGTGTCGACGCGCAGCGTGGTCAGCAGCCCGCAGCCGACGCAGGCCACAACGGGGCCCAGGATGGCGGGCGCGGCAAAGAAGCCGGTCTTGTTGACGGCAATGCCGGCGATCATGGAGAAGGCAAAGTTGGTGGCGACATAAGGGACGAGATCGACGCCGGACTGGACGGGCGTGCGGCCGCGTACTGCTTGGAACCAGTATGGCAGGTAGTATGTGTGCACGAGGAGCGCGCCGCTGAGGAAGAACATCTCGCCGATACTGGCGGCGACGCTGCGGTTGGCCATGATCCAGAGCGGCGTCAGCGCTTCGGCGCCTTTCTTCTGCTGCCACAGCCCGAAGGCCAGGAAGCCGAGTCCTGCCGCGACGAGAAGGCCAACGACTCTGGCGCTGCCCCAACCGTAATCGATGCCGCCCCATTGGAGGACCAGCAGGAGCATCACCACCGTCACGATGAGGATGAAGTTGCCAACCAGGTCGAGCCGCAGGAGCCGGCGTACGAAGCTGCCCTCCTGCCCGCGACCCGCTCTCGCAGGGTGGAAAAAGAGAAGGAGCAGGATGGCCGTGACTGCTCCGACGGGCAGGTTGATGTAGAAACACCAGCGCCAGGTCGCCTTGCTGGTCAGGACGCCGCCAAGTAGCGGTCCGCACACAGCTCCGATGCCGAATCTACGCGTAAGCATTAGCCACTCCGGCGTGGAAAAGGATCGGGAGCGCCATCTTACACCGATCCAACAGCGCCCATGTATGCTGGTCTGACAGCTAATGGCGTCGTCATGCCCACAATGACAAGACATCCCGCAAACACGCCCGCACACCCGACGCCTGCGATTGCTCTTCCGACAATTAAGACGTCCGAGCTAGGGGCCACGCCGCATACCAGACTACCGAGCTCGAAGAGAGACAGTGCGGTAATAAACGACCAGCGGACGTCGAAATGCGCAAACACGCGGCCGTATGTCGGCTGGAAGGCGCATGCAGTTAGCAGGTACTGGAAGAACAGTCAGCGCCGGAAGAATGAGCCACATCGGGGGTCGGAACTCGCCGCAGACCCGTACCAGCCTGCATCGTCTGGTGATTTGAACTCGTTGGTGATGTGTGGTATAGCATTGGCAACAATAGTGCGATCCAGTGCGACCAGAAAGGCGGCAAGGCTGATGCCCACCATCAGCGAGAAAAGGGCGAACGGCGAAGGTTGGATGACATCGACTTCACTCAGTGAAGATCCGCTGGGTGCATCGGCAGCGCTCTCGCTCAGCTCTTTTGTGCCGGTCAATTCAGAGTTCAGTGCGGCCATGATTGAGAGCAGTGGATTTTGAGGGTTGGCGACCGTGTGAATCTGTCCTGGCCCTATTCTCGGTGGCGCAGAGGGAATAGCAGGTCAACTTCCCTTGCACATTGGATAAAAGCGTAGGGTCAAGCATTGTTAAGCAAGCGGATCTGCCATCTCCCGGGAGCCGCAGCGGCTGGGCTTGCTTACGCAACATGCAGCTCTTTGTCTCTCGGCCGGGCGACAGCCAATCACAAGCGCTGCCGGTGTGCAGAGAGTCTCGCATGGGGCAGCTGCGCCTTTGACGCTTTGAGGGAGGTTTCCCGGCGCCTCAAAATTTCGCACAACGCATCATCAATCAGGTCATAGGCACAGAGCACAGTGAAGATACCGCGGTGCCGATAAGGAATTCCGGTGAATGAACATCAGTCAGATTTGCCGCTGGGCTAGGGGTGTCTCGTCGGTGCGCGGCCCACGAGCTTACGTTTACGCTTGTCCAGTGGAGGTGTTATGAAGGCATATGTGCCAAATCGAAGAAGCAGCCCTCGCGCGAGGAAGAGCGCACGTGCGTGCTCGAGGTTATGCGAGTAATAAAATCTAGCGGTGGGCTTCAATGACTGCAGTTTGTTGAGGCTTGTCTGTGGGGGCCGGACGTGATCACGCAATGCGCGCTGCCTATCGGCCGAGACGAGCATGAAGAAACCCATACAATTCAGGACGGAAATATCTTGTTTCACTTCTATATGCACGAGCAAGGTTTATCCAATTTGACCCAAAGTCGATACGCCAGCGACTGCCCCGGAACATCCCTTCGAACTTGCAAGAATTTCACCGCCAATTCTTTCACATCACAGGCATGCCGATCAGAGCCTGGCCAATGTGCCCCAGGCTCAGCAAGGAAAGCCTCGAGACAGCTAGCTCAAGCACAGAGATGCCGGTCATGTACAGACCTAACATGATGTTCGCCTTGAAGATCTTGCCGCCCGACTTGCGATCGTTGAGATCAAGCGAGGCCACGTGCCAGATGACATTGGCAGTCCAGACACCCAAGCCAAGAACCCAAAAGACGAGGGACATCTGCGCCCGCAGCCCGGTCAGAACGAAGAAGGCAACCTGAAGAATGCCCAGGAAAGCCAGAAAGATGTGGGCGCGGTCTCCGAGCAGAACTGCCAGAGACTTGACGCCGGCTTTGATGTCGTCCGGACGATCCTGTCGCATATCTTCGTCAGAGGGTGGCTGACAATGGGGATAATGACTTACTTGTTCAGCATAGAAGAGATCAAAGTACACAACCCAGCTTGCCGTAGCAAAGAACAGCGGCAACGCCTGGCTCAGCGTGGTCAAGTCGCCGGTGACGGAGGCCCAACCCGGAAAGACGGCTCCGCCAATGACGGCACCGAGAACAATTTGAGGGAAAGGAATCACCCGCTTCATGAAAGGATAGATAGTGCTGAGGGCCCACACAGGGGTGAAGGTCCACACACCGGCTTCTCCGAGGGTCAGGTATGTCACACCGAACACTACCGGAATCCACGCAAGCAAGGCAGCATATGCTTCGCGGGTAGTCAGCATACCGGCCGGCAGAGGGCGAACTTTGCAGCGTTCAACCTGCTTGTCAAAGTTGACGTCGCAGATGTCGCTAGGAAAGCTGTTAGCTCAAATTCGGGGCGTTTGCCTCGAGGCCGCCTCTTACTTCCAGGTGCAAAAAGCGCAGTGCGTCACCGTGACGCTGCTCCAAATTCCGAAGAGCATCTGCGCCATTTGTAGGATATCAAGACTTATGTTTTGCGTGCCCGCTGAAAGACACGCCCCCCATACTGTGATTTGTTAGCCGACGCCCAGCATCGTGTAATTTTAGCCTAGACCGACCGGCTGGGTACCAGCACAACCATGCTTCCCTTGTGTGCAGCCGGGCCAGCTCCCAAACTCCCTTGGGAAGATTACGATTTGGATTTTGAGCAGGTACGACGCGGACAGCGCCAGCCTGCTGCTTCGAGAAGGTAACTGTCTTGGTGTCGCTACCCATGGTGTTCTTGGAAATGCTGATCAGACTCGGAAGGCGTGTTAATTCGTGGTATGAGGGTCCTGCGACTCTGCTAGATTTATTTCAGGTTCGATCTGCCTTAACCGCCCCCGAACCCGTGGCTTTCGGCCGATAGCCATAATCCAAAATACCGTAGGCAGCCACGCCATTATCCGGCCGAGCCACGGCTTTGGCTGAATATTCCAACAACTGCAATCGTTTCTCATTGGCATGCTCTATGCTATTTTTAGACTATCACCAGAGCGCCATCGTCGAGTGCCTCCACGGGGCTTGCGCGGACGGCGAAATGGGAGAAATGATGGCGCAGCGGATGGATCAAAGGGGGCTTTAGAAGGCTTTCGTTCGCGGCTTTGGGGGCCTCCTGGGGAGAATAAAGGCTTTGAATTGTCCCTGTCTTTGATTTTGCAGAGTCATCACCTCTTATCTCTCCTCGCCTATCAAACCACCATGTTGCTCCCCACTGCATGGGCCTCTGCGCTTGCATATGCTGGTACCGTATTGGCAGCTGCAACCCCGCCCCACCCATCTGCGGCCAATGGCAGCTGTTCCGAGTCCCTGGCCTCGCTTGGCCTACCTTCTTCATGGTCTAGCAATACCACATGCTCGGGAAACGCACGGCAGACGTGCAGCATCCTTCAATACCTCTTCCCGAGCAACGAAACTTTCACAGGCGGGTCGCAGTACTACGAGCCCCTGGTGGAAGTTCTCTAGTAGGCCGAGCCGTTCCATTATCCCGAGAATAAGACACTGACGACGCTTTTCCAGCTCCGAAGTGTGCTGGAAGGATCCGGCCTGCTTTGTGACGCCGAACACAAGTGAAGACGTTTCCACGATGATGCGTGTCTTGACAGCGACCAACACCAAGTTTGCAGTTCGGAGTGCAGGAAATCTTGATATTCCCGGATTTAATGCTGTCGGAAGCGATGGTGTTGTCATTGCGTTGCAGAATCTCGACAAGAAGGTCCTGAGTGCCGATAAGCAATATGCTACTATTGGAACGGGCCTCAACTGGAGATCCATCTACTCTTGGATCGAGCCCTACGGCGTACAGATCGTTGGAGGCCGCGAGCCTCGCGTCGGGGCTGGGGGTTTTCTCCTTGGCGGTACGAGCGTCCAGACACTTGTTCAGTGATGCGTACTGACGTGCTGTCAAACAGGTGGTATCGCTCTCTTCAATGACAAGTACGGGTTGGGAATGGACCAGATTGTTAGATACCAGGTAATGTCTGCCAAACTCTCGGCGTTTGTCAACCGTACTCACCCAACAGGTCGTTTTGACAAATGGCACTGTGGTCAATGCGACTATCAACGAGAACGCAGACCTCTACAAGAGTTTAAAGGGCGGCCTGAGCAACTTCGGTACAGAAATATCCAACAATCGACTGAATAGAGTCTTGAAAGCTGACCTGGCGCTCTTCAAGGTATCATCACAGAATTCGAAGTCATGACGTCGGACGTTGTCGACATTAATTACGAAGTCAGCCTTTACAGCCCCAACTCCACGAAGGCTGTCCTGGAAGCATATATCGACTTCCTTCATGAGAACAATAATGGCACCGGGGATGCCAGCGTACAAATTGAAGTCACGCAGAACTACACGCTGATCTTCTTCGGGCACGTCGGCCACGTCAATTCAACCCCGGAATTCGAACCCTTCCGCTCGATTCCTGTCTTAAAGACATTCATTGCCCCGACTAATGGGACAGTGAACTCGTTGCTATTTGCTACCGCAGGCCAGTCTGGGCAGGCAGGAAGTAGCGAAAGCCCTGGCTCGTATGTTTGCGTATTGACTGCCATTTCAACTGTCTTCGCTCACTCTCGTGTAGATACTACGGCACCTCTCTTTCACACAAGATACCGGACGCAAACGTAACGCTCGAGGCTTATTATGCATACCTTGCCGCCGCAAATACTTTGGAAGCGGGTATGGCGATGATTTTTGCGCCTCAGGGCTTCACGGCTGGCACAGTCAGAGCAGGCAAGGAGCGCAACGGCGGCAACCTGCTTGGATTATACGAAGGTCCCCAGATGTGTGAGCATAGCACCATGGTTTCCACATATACGGATGCTAATAACAGACCAGGGCACGACGTCTACATAACGCTTCCCGAGGTAGATCAGTACGCAACTGCACAACAGGCAATTAGCTCCTGGTCTCGCACTATTACGCAGAAGGCCACAGACGACGGCGTTCTCTTACCTTTCATATATTCTAATAATGGAAACGCTGATTCGAAGGTCTTGACTGGTTACGGGGAGGAGAACTTCAATTTTATCAAAGAGACGGCGAAGAAGTATGACCCGCAGGGCGTAATGCAGACGCTGCAGAATGATGGCTTCCTAATCAGAAAGGAGGAGTAAGTGTAACAGGGGGCCTCTTCGAATAGGCTGTGGGATGGCCTAGAGGGTCGGGAACTGGTTTATTTACATTGAAACTAGGAGTAGGGGAAAGAACAGAACTATATAGAGCAATCACGTAAGAAGTCAACTTTCAGCGCCTCTGCGACGCGCAATGAAGTATGTTGAATACTACTTAAGTCGTAATATTCGTAATGTTTCACCAGCCGTCTATCTTTCTTATTTTTACTGCTTACGGCCGCTGCTGTGAGCCACATTCTATTGCTTATGATAGCACGGACGGTGGCAATCTGACCACTTCTTACCGAGTTACACTACTTCATATCGTTATCCCAACCATTCCTCGGGCCCTTTCCTTCGAATTTAGAAATGAGCTCAGAGGGATTGCCGCCCATCATGATAACTAGTGTTTTTCCGGGGCCATCGGCGCTGAAGAAAAAGATTGCTGGGCTCGCGGATAGAGCATTGTTACGGCGCAGCCTTTACAGGGTAGGGAACAGGCAGAACAAGGGAATAAAGCGGGGCGCAGATACGCGCTATAGGAAGATCTATAAAAAGGGTTATATAAATTACGTACCGCTAAGCATTAATCTATCTACTCTTACCTAGATAAATCTAGATTAAATAGATTAACCCTCTTTAATCTCTATAATCTATCTTTTATAGATATAGATTAATAGAATTAATATTAGATTATATATATTCTTTTATATATATAAAAACTATACTTTTTAGATAGCTTTAACCTTTATAGTTAACTTTAATAATAATTTAGTATATTATTAATAATATAGTCTTTATATATAGTACTTAGTCTTATTATATATTTAATTTACTCTTATCTTCTTTTTATATCTATTTAAGAAAATCTTTATATAGGTTTTCTTTCTCTTTACTATTTAGATTTTTAGAGGTAGAAGCCCATTTATTATAATCTTCTAAAAATAATTACTACTATTCTTATTAATTATAAGGTTATTCGCGGATATATTACGCTAAAGTATATTAGCTTTCTTTTAGATTTAGTAGTAATACTTTTAATTAAGAATAAGTAGTATAAAGACTAAGAAATATATATAAATAAAATTCTCTTATTTATTCTCTTCTATAGCTAAGATATTATTTATTATATATATATATATAATATTCTAATATATTTTCTTTATATAGTAGTGTAGCTAGCGCACGATAAGACAGTAAATAAAAGTAGAAACAACGTATATAACTAAGAATTAAACTTATAAACTTAAGGCTAAAAAAGAGTACTAAGCATATTCTATTAACCATGGTTTATATTAGCTAATTAAGGCTGGCTTTCTCTAGACTATTAAGCTATATAGGTAACTAGGTTACTAGCTCTATAAGTCTAAGGAATAAGTGCTAATTAGCTACCTCTTTTAATACCTCTATTCTACCTCCCCGCTCTTTAATGGCTTCTTATTATTAGCGGCAATATCTCTACATTCTTTTCCTAGCTTTATAGAGGCAGCTGCCTTCCAGTGTTTGAAACGCAGATGAGGTTCCCATTACGGTCAGCTATTTAAAATTAGAAACGGTCTCCAACTCCGATCAACCCATTAAAAAGAATAGAGACTACGTACCCCCATCGCATTGGCTATTACAGCAAATATCTGGACCGCCGTCTGTGAATCGAGGTGGGCAATTGTCTTTTAAAAGTTAACAGCGTTTTCTTTTTAGCAGTGAGGCATGAGTAGAATAGTATTAAACTATAAGTTAGTACTTACCTCCCGGCTTTAGCTGATTGCCATAATTGCCATTATTGTCTGTGCATTGTACGCACCTTCCCCCTGTTTATTATATTTTAAAGTTATTTATCATTACATATAGCTTTTATAAGTACTAGTAACAATACCTGTACATCGGTTGGAGAGGCACTGTTCTGGAAATCTACATTGGACTAAATTTGTTTTTAATATCTTAATTCTCTAATTTCTTTTCACCTGAGTACTTACGTCCGTTTACCAGTAAAGATTGTCCTAAGACTCCCGAAGCATTAATAAGGAGAAAAAACACTGCTGTAATACGCATCATGTTGGCCGGTAAAAGGATTTTTTATAGGTAGAAGAGAAAGAAATATAATAAACTTTACAGATCATACAGCTGCGAGCGCGTCGAAATATAGAGAAAGATACAAATTGTAATTTTTCGGTTCAATCACCCATTCGGATCCCGCAGGCGGTAAGCTATTTATGTTTCAACGCGGAAACCACCGTGCGTCTACTAAAAAAACTTTCTTTCCTAAACAAGACCTAGATCGCGGGGTAAGTCACGAGGTATTCGCGCGAAATGAATAGTCTAAGGTTCCATAGAGCCTAAATTAGAACCAATAAAGCCTAAATTATAACTACTCAACGAAGCCGCGCGTCCTTAGGAGTATTTATAAGTAACTAATCGATTAAAGTTAGCGTCGCTTTAACTAACGGCTGCTATACGAGAGACATCTCTTACTAGGTATGCTAAAGTTTTAAATAAAATTCTACTACCGTGGATTCTCTTCCGTAGCTCTTCTACGATAATTAAAAGAGAAAAGCAAACCAGCTAGTGCCTACAGTAGTTGGAATAGCCGACCTGGACGCTTTAGAGCATAATAAATTAAAGCGAGTACTAAAGAACCATGTCGCTCCGTAATCAGCAGGACGTTAGGCGCTCTTAACATGGTGTTAATCTGTTGATGAACAGAGATAATTCAGTGGTGATAGCATAAAGAGGAAGAGGGTAGGTGATCCGTTTCCCCCTGAACTCGGCGTTCTCCTTGCCCGTCGACTGACGTAACAACTGCCGCGTATCCACCGTCTTGGCCTTCTTCCACCGCCTGAAATCGTCATCTACGGACTCCGCTATCGCCGCCACCGGCCGCTTAATACGTTCTGACCTTCCCATACTCTGATACCGAGTGGAACTGTAAAAAGCAGTGCGTAATTAGGATCATCCCCTTGCTGATGTCGATCAATGTTGAGTTGTCCTATTGATCTGACAATTCCAGGAAGACCCGTGTCGACAGCCCAATGGAGGAGGCTATCGTGCGAGATTTCCAGAGAAGGGAGATCCTCGCCGAGAAATGATTCCATGAAACGCTGTGTGCCTACGGCAATAGCAAAGTTTGTGAGACGAACTTTGTTATACGGCCAACCAAGGCAAGTAAGAAATGTTTGATCGATACCTGCAGCGTCAACTTGGCGAAGATGACTTTTCAAGGATTGGCAGATATAGGTGTGAAGGGGCTTTTTCGTCCTCGTCGTCTCACTCCAATCAGTCATCACCCTGGGCCCTGGGATAAAATCACTGAAATCATTCGTCGTTACATAACGGAGACATAAACGTGCAATGAAGTGATTGGACTGCTCCCTGGAAAATTTGTATCTGCTTTCTGCCAAGGTTTGCAACCTAGTATCCAGGAGGTAGTTTGTGACGGTTTGATGTATAAACTGCACTGTTGAGGACCATTCAGGACATAAGTGCACTCCATCCAATGCAATTGGCTCCTTAGAGGGATCTGCAAGCTGACCAGCCTGCTTCACAAATGCCTGAGGAATGGAATTGGCCTGGACAATGATTTCAGCAAGGCCCCGAGAGACGTCAGTAATGGTGTTGACCATGTGAAGCAGCTACTGGGGCTGTTATCATCCGCGTGATCGAGAGACCTCACAACTATACTGGGGGGATCGGCATCGAACCCCCACCGAAAATTGCCCCAGTATGGCGTTACTCGGGGCTATAGCCAGGAATAGCAAGATAGAGGTAGAACGTCTCTATAAAAGTATAATTGAGCAGAGGAACGATGAGTAAGAGAAATCAAAGCAATCGACACCACGGGAAAGCCAGTGAAGTGCATGCTATCGTTGGGCAGAGAGGTTCAGCACAGCGCGTCCGACACGTTATTGCCTACGCCGGCGTCAAATATCCTATGACTGTTCATGCATGGAGTCCTTTGAGTGCACTCATGTAACGGTACGACGCAGTTAATGTCGTCATACTAAGCCGCGCGCAGGGGCGAAGAGGCGTAATAGGGCGCCACCGCAGCAACCGACACATAAGAAACGTCGCAACCGACGTGGCACCACTGACCCGCCGTACTTAACTACACTTGGCAAACCTAATGCATATGATAGATAAATATTCCAACAAAATCCGATGCCTACTACGAAGAGGCCCGTCGCTACGATTACAAGCTGCCTACCCTGGGAAATTGTTCTATAGTTGTCCACAGCCTATCCAACAGATTCCGCATGGCGCCCAGCCTGGACTCGCTCCCCGACACAGATACGCTCAAGCCGCTCTCTTCCCGTCGCGCAGCAACGGCAACGCAGCCATCATAGAGCGCCTCAGCCCGCTTACTGTGCCACCGCAATGTCAGAACCTTGCCTAGAACTTCGACGCGAGGGTCTCCGTCATGCGTCTCGTACTGCACCGTGATTCCAAAGCCAAGGCTGTCACCGCTGCCGCCCCACGAGCCGGACTCACACCGCCAGTCGGTGCAAAAGGACACGATCTCAGCAAGGCCAACATTCTCGTGTGGTAGGCTCTTGACGAACTGGTCCTCGACACTGCTGATGGCAGTTTCCAGACGGCCACTTTCGCCATCGATGGACGTTGCACCACTGAAGCGGACGCGAACGGGGACAAAGTTGATGCAAGGTCCGACGACGTCGGAAGCAGCGAGCAGATGTGATGAGCGGCCGGAGACGAGTCGGCCAAAGACTACGTCACGCTGCTTCGTCACGGTGCTGAGAGCCTCGGCGCAGGCTGCGGTGAAGATTGTGGCAGCCGTGACGGATTCCTGGGGACGAATCAGTGGGAAGTTCCGTCTGAGAGAGACGATGCCCTCTCCTCCAACTCTGCTTGGCGGGAGTCTGGTGATGCTAGAGCCTCGCAGGAGAGAGCGCCAGTACTCATGTCCGCGGTCGCCACTGTTGGCAGCCAGTCGGATGAAACTGGCAAAGCTGGGCGATGGTGGTAGCAATTGGTCTTGAAGGAAGGCTGCAAATGCCTGCATCAGATGTCCAAGACTAATCCCGTCGTAAAGCGCGTGGGACAGCCGGAACGTGAGTTGGCCGTGTCCTTCAGTGTCGTATGTAAGGATAAACCTCGCAAACGGCTTCCCGAGTACTAAAGGATTGCGCAAATCTTCCTCTCGAACCCGATGAGAGAATTCGTCCAAGTTCCCAGAAGTCTCCAGAACGGTAATGTCAGGATCTGGTTGGCTGGAGGTCATCTGCAGGTAGCGATTTTCGCTATGGAGAAAGACGGTCCGTAATACATCAAAGCGGTTCCACAACTGGCGACAGGATTCGACGACTTTCCTCCTATTGAGCGTAGCTGGCAGTGCGATATAGAAGGCATTCCACCATTCCGGCGGCTGCTTCAAAGCCGCCGCAATGCAGAGGCATTGAAAGTCCGTCACCGGCAGGGCAATAGGTGAGCCACACGAGAGTTCAAGGTTAGGGTTGTCTTGAGATACGTTGATATCGCGCCGCGCCGGTCTCGAGGCTATTGAGCTGTTGGGTGTGGTCGTTACGGACGCCGCCGCTTGCTCCGCGAGAGCGCCGAGGTGTGGATGCCGGAGCACATCCGCAACGCTCAGGGTAAAACCCATCTCCCTCGCAGCGACAGCAAGCCGCATGGCTGTGATGGAGTCCCCGCCGATGCGTAAAAAGCTATCGTCAGCCCCGACAGTCTCGGCCTTGATCCCGAGAACCTGCGCGAACAGGTGCTGAAACTGTTTCTCAACTTCTGTTGCTGGCTGACGCCCCTGCCGACGGGCGACGTGCATCCGCGAAAGCTGCTCAAGAGATAAAGAACCACCGATATCACGTAGCTTCTTCCTGTCCTTCTTCCCCGAGGTCGTTATGGGTATACGATGGACTGGTATATACACGCCGGGAAGCATGTACCCGGGCAGCAGCTCGGCCAGCCTCTCCTCCAAGCCGCCTGCGAGATCTTGCATGGCTTTCACGGCACTGTCGGTCGGCCCACCAGCAGCAGCACTACCGACGGGGAGGAACGCTGCGAGCATTGGATTTTGACTGTTCTTCGGCAAAATTTTCTCAACCAGTACCTGTCCCGCTTTCGAGCCATCAGAGAGGCAGCGCTCTATGGCTTGCTCGATTTCAGTGAGCTCTATTCGCTGGCCACGGATCTTGACCTGGTCGTCTTTGCGGCCGATGAAGTCTAGACTGCCGTCCAAATTGAACCGTACAAGATCGCCGGTCTTGTACAAGCGTCCGCGGCGGCCGGGTCTACCAGCTCCGGCTCCTCGCAATAGCCATGGCGGGTCGTGGACGAAAGCTGCGGCCGTCTTTTCCGGTTCTCCCAAATAGCCGGCGCACACGATGGGCCCCTCAGTCCAAAGTTCCCCGACGCCGCCAACGAGCGTCAACTCCTCACGGATGGGATCCACCACCCAGCTGCAGCATCCGACGCCGAACCCAATGTTGTGGGGGCTCTGGCCTGTTGAGAACTCGGCCACAGTACTAGTTGGCGTCGTCTCCGCGGGTCCATAGGCAACAATCAACCGCCGGCCTTCTCCGCTCCATCGCGACACGTCTTCTCTGCGTACCGCCTCCCCGCCGAATATCAACGTTTTTAGTCCAGGCATCGACTCCGCAGACAGCGTCCGGGAGATTGACGGAGTCAAGTCTATCATATTTGCTCCGAGGGCGTTGAAGGAGCCAGCAATGTCGTTCTTCCGGCCCGCTTCCGAAGGTATACAGAGGCACGCCCCGGAGCCAAGAGCCTGTAACATGTTGGACCACGAGATGTCGAAGCTATACGAGGCGAAATCATACACCCGAGACGAGCCAGGCTCGTATCCGAGGCTCTCTTGCTGGTATTTGATGGCGCTGCTGAAGTGCGTGTGGTGAACGACTACACCCTTGGGCTGCCCTGTGCTGCCCGATGTGAAGCTGACATAGAGCAGGTCCGAAGGACGGACCTGGGGTAAGCAGATGTCTTGCGAGGGGTTTAATTGCTGGAGGAACGTCTCGTCTACTGCCAGGACTGTAACGTCGGCTATGTGGCGGATAGCCGACTCGTGAGCGGGCGAACATAGCAGCAAGTTCGCTTCCACGCGTTGAAAGATCGCCCGAAGCCGCTCCGGGGGCTGAAAGGCATCAAAAAGGACAGATGCGCCTCCAGATTTCATCACGCCAAGTATGGTGACGACCGCCCACATGGACTTGTCGAAGCTCAGGGGGATGATCTGACCTGGCCCTCCTAGCCCGTGCTGAATGAAGTAGCGGGCCAGCCGCGTTGACAGGGAGTCGAGCTCCTTATAAGTCAAGTCTCCATCCCAGGCGCATATTGCCGGTGCACTAGGCTGCTTCTGCACCCACTGGCCAATCAACTCGTGCACGCACATATCCACAGGCGGTGGTGCGAGCTTGTTCCAAGCCCAGATGTCGGTCAGGTCCGTTTCAGAAACAACATTGATTGCACTCAGCCGTTTCGAACTGGCTTCGCTCTCCGGCAGGCAAAGCTGCCGCAATACGTGCTGGAACTGTAATCCGATGCGATCAACTTGCTCTGACAACATAACTGCGGAGTCGAAGCTGATGTGAATGCTGATGTCTTCCGGCGATACGTCACACTGTACCGTCATTGCAAAGGTGCTAAAGGCACTGGTATCCCTTTGAAGGGACTCCGAGCTAGCGTCGTTGATCTCCTGCTTGAACAGCGCGTGCGGACGGTTTTTGTTTGCTCTGTTGCTAGCCACGTTCACGAGCAGCAGCGTCTGGAATTGGCTCGCGCTCTCGACCTCTGGGCTGATGCGGCGAATTCTGTTCAATCCTGTCTGTGCGAAGGGAATTGCCGCAACGCTCTGCGACTGGATGCGCCGAAGCAGGGCGCTCACCGTATCATCGCGGTCAAGGACAGCTCTAAACGGCACCGTGGCAATCGTAGGGCCTAGCATTTCCTCGATGCCCTGGACGGGGCTGCTGCGGCCTGATACTGTGATGCCGAATATTGCTTCATCACAGTTCGTGTAGCACGCGGAGAGGACCGCCCATGCTGCCTGTATATACGTTGACTGCGTGATACCGGTGTCGCTTGGCCAGTCCAGCCGCTGCATCCACTGGCTGAGCTCCTCTCTAGGCAACGGCTGATAGCCTGGAGAGGGAAGGGCGGGAAACGGCTGCGCCGTTGATCCTTGGAGGTGGCTTTTCCAGAAGTGAAGGGCCTCCCCATCGCCGCATGCTATGACATGACGTATAAACGGCTGCAGCGACGGCGAAGGACTGAGCTGTTCGCCGCTGTAAAGCTTTTCGAGTCTCTCGCGCATCAAGGGAAATGTCCATCCGTCGTACAAGGCATGATGGATAAACCAGTAAAAGCGGGGCTGAGCGGCTTCGGGACTGAGAACAATCTCACAGCGAGAAAGAGCCGTTCCTAGACCCATGTCATTACCAGATTCGATACCGTTTCGCTTAGAAACCCGCCATTGCACTTCCTGGCGCAGCACAACTTGAGCAAGACCAGCCTTTCCTAGGTCGACGATGCGCGTTCTTAGTATCGGTGTGAAGGCATAAAGTTGGTCCCAAGCCCGACGGAAGCGGACAAGGTCGGTCGTTGGACGTAGCTCGTAGACATTCCGAGCGACATACGCCTTTCGAGCCGCATCTTTGGCCGTCAAAGCGAGCATCCCCTCCTGAAGCGGTGTGCACGGATAAATGTCCTCAACGTTCAGCTCGGGCACGTTGCACAACGCTGCAGCTCGTTTCAGGACATCATCTTTGTCGAGGACGTCAGGCAGCAGCGACAGAGGTTTGATATCCGTCTCTTCCTCGTACTTGTCTGCCAAGGAGGCCGCGAGTGTGCAAAGCTGTGGAGTCTTGAATATTTGCGCAACGGTGAAGTGTAACCCGTGTTTCCGTGCCGCTCCTACTAGCCGCATCGCGGCTATAGAGTCACCACCTATATGTAAAAAGTTATCATCAGCTCCAATGCTGCTCTCGTTCACATCGAGCACAGCGGCCCATAGACGCTGCAGCTGTCGCTCCAACGCTGTTGTTGGCGGCCGTTGCTGTTTCCGCCATGGATTCAAGCCTGCGATCTGCTCCATGGTAAGAGAACTGCCCAGCGCACGCAGCTTAAGTCTGTTCGTTTTAGCCGTTACTGTGAGTGGCATCTCAGCTACCGGGATGTATGCGCTCGGGATCATGTATGAAGGGATCTTCTGTGAGAGCCGCACATCTACACCTTCAAATACCCTCTTGAGATATTCCTGAGTCTTGCCGTGGGAGGAGCACGCCGACGTGCCGACAGCGACGAAAACAGCCAGAAGAGGAGCCTTGGAGCCTTTAGGGGTAAAAATTTCGGCATCAAGCCTCACGCTGCGGTCGTCGTTGATATTAGCGAGGACGTGGTGCCTAACCTCCTCTAGCTCAATGCGCTGCCCCCGCAGCTTAACCTGTGCATCCTTGCGTCCTTTGAAGGCAAGGCTGCCGTCTTCATTATACTGCACCAAGTCGCCTGTCCTATACAGCCTGGCGCGTCGTCCTTTGTGTGTGGAACTGCCGCGTAGCAGCCACGGGGGGTCCTCAACCCACGTTGCTGCCGTCCTCTCTGCGTCTCCAACGTAACCTGCTCCCACGAGCGGGCCCTCCAGCCAGAGTTCTCCTATGGCACCGACGGGAGCGAGGCGGTCCGTATGGTTGGGATCAACTATCCAAGTATTCGTCCCGCGACCGAACCCTAAGGAGGAGATTGTGCGGTCCGCGGTCGCCGTGGTGAGCTTGGGCCCGACGGTGCCAATGCAAGTGCACTCGCATGGGGCGTACGTATTGACAGCCTCGACATGGGCGAGCGGTTTCACCTCATCGCGGGTCAGCATCTCGCCACCGAATGCGATCCAGCGCAACGATTTCGGAGGCCCTTCAGCCAGCAACGGCCGCGCAGCCGAGGGCGTTAGCAGCACCATGTTCGCGTTGTACGAATTGATCGACTTGACTAGCTCACTGTCACGCTCGGAACGCGAAGGCACACAGAGGCAGCCGCCGCAGCTCAACGTGCTTACAAGATTTGCCCAAGCCGTGTCAAAGGCGTAGGAGGCAAAGTCGTACACGCGTAGGTATTTCTTGTACCCTAGATCGTCCTGCAGATAGTGTATGAAGCTGCTGACGTTTTGGTAAGTCAGTACGGCCCCCTTCGGAGTTCCTGTGCTTCCAGACGTGAACTGGATGATCATGGGATCAGAAGGCATGGGCTTCGCGAGCGGAACACAGCAATCGTTTGCGAGAACGGCTTCAATCGAGGGTCTGTCGACAACAACCATAGGGTCGATGGCGAGCTGGGTAGCCAACCGGGCGGCCGGCTCTCTGTTCCGCGCAGATGATATGAGCATTGACGCTTTCGCTGTGCTCAAAATTGTTTTGAGACGTTGTTGCGGCTGCCCGTCATCCAAGGCAACAAATGCGCCGCCTGCTTTCAGGACGGCGACGGCGGCGACGGGCATCCACATTGATTTCTCAAAGTAAATCCCTACGATAACCCCGGGTCCGAGCCCGAAGTTGGCAAGAGAGTGCGCGAACGCTGTTGTCATGTTATCGAGCTGTCCGTACGAGAGCTTGCCGTCCCAGGCACATATGGCGGGCGCATCTCTCTGCTCCAAGGTTTTGCGGGCAAAGAGGTCTGGGAATTGAGTCTGGAATGGTGCGTGCTCTTTTCCATTCCACGCCCAGACAGCGAGCATGTCTTGTTCGCTTGCGACATGGATATCCCTGAGCTTCCCACTCTTGTCTCCGCAAAGGCTGCGAAGGCCGGTGGCGAACTGCCGGAGGATTCTCTCTATTTGAATCCCGCCGAGAACGGTTGAATCGAAGCTAGCTTCCACTATCACCCCAGTTGTTTGAATTTTGCATTCGACCATCAGTGCGTAGCTGTTGAAGTCTGTAAGGCTCTGCTCTCGCTGTCCCGATGCCTGCCGAAACAGCGTTGTTTCATCAGGTTCCTGCGGCGGCTGCACGACAAGCAACGTCTGAAATTCACACGCACTTTTTGTCGCGGAACTGAAACGCCTGATATTCTGTAGGCCAGTCTGCTCGTAAGCAAGGGCCTCGACTGATCGACTCTGTATGTCCTGCAGCATCTCACTGACGGGGCGATTTTGATCGAGAAGGATCCGCACCGGGACGGTGGCGATCGTGGGACCGGCTATGCGCTGGATATGGGGCACGGGGGCTTGCCTGCCTGTGGTCATCACGCCGAAGATGATATCAGACGTGTTAGTCCAGGCTGACTGCACCATAGCCCACGCTAGCCGCACCAATGTGGACGCCGTGATGCCGCTGGACGGCCACACGAGGTCCAATAGTGCATGCGTCCTAATGTCATTTGCCCGGCACTGATATGTCGGTGATGGTAGACTCGGAAACACTACAGCCTCGAGATCATGCAAGTACTCCTCCCAGAACTGTTCCGGGCGGCTGTTCTGCAGCTCGCGGACGTATTTAATGAAAGGCTGGAAGGGGGATAGTGTCTGCAGCGGTCGGCTGTGGTAAGCCAGCTCGATTTGCTTCATTATCAGCGGACGGGACCAGCCGTCGTAGAGGGCGTGATGGATCGTCCAGACGAGGAACTTCATACCGACCTGACGGTCATGAATGAGCCCGAAGCGTGTCAGAGGAGTTTGCAGCCCAAAGGGCCGTGCACAATCTCCATCAAGATACTCCTCTACGCAGTGACCATACAAGCACGGGACGCCGTTATCAATGACGACTTGGAACAAACTGTGGTTCAGCAAATCCACAATACGAGTCCGCAAGATTGGTGTGTCCCTCGTCACCTGTCGTATTGCATTCTCCAGCTGCGCTAGGTCGGTTGCAGCAGGCAGTTCGAACACCTTACGCGCCGTATAGGCCCCGGGCCGCTTCACGGTCTCCGACAGCAGCCCTTCCTGCAGAGGCGTACATGGATACATATCCTCAATCTCTTCCGGCTTGACGCTACACTGACCAGCGACTGCCCTCCGCGCATCGTCCCGGTCTACGCCAGCGCCCAACAGCGAGAACGGCACGATGTGGTTTTCCGGCATCTCGCCAGCGACTTTTACAACCTTGGCCAGATCGCTCAGTATGGGAGTGTCGAAAACGTCCGCCGCCGATAGTGACAGGCCTCTCTCCCCCGCAGCAGCCACCAGCCGCATTGCTCCAATAGAATCTCCTCCGATGCGCAGAAAATTGTGCTCCGCGCTGATGCTGTCGACATTTACGCCAAGCACTTGTGCCCAGAGCTGCTGCAACTGCTGCTCCAGGCCCGGCAATGGCGCTCTTCCTTCGCCAGGCGGGTGGGTCGCGTTGAGCTCTAGCACCTCCTCGAGCGTGTAGGAGCCACCCAGCTCGCGCAGATGACGGCGATCCGTCTTTCCCGTTGCGGTTGTGGGCAGTTCTGCTATCGGGATATACGCAGATGGTATCATGTAGGCGGGCATTATCGATGCCAGGCGGTCGTTGAGCCCAGCCGTAGCGGTGGCTAGTGCAGTGCGGCCGCTGGAAGCGTCATTGGTATGGCCGCCTAGAGGCACAAAAACGGCCAAGATAGGATTACTGCTCCCCTTGAGCGTTACTTTATCGGCCACTACCTGGATGCGTGATGTTGAGATTATGTTCCGCTGCACATGGTGCTCCACATCGCCCAGCTCAACCCGCTGGCCCCGAATCTTAACCTGAGCGTCCTTGCGCCCGATAAATAGCATTGTGCCCCGTGCGGAGGTACTGTATCGGGCAAGGTCCCCTGTTTTGTACAGCCGTCCGCGCCTCCCAGACGCCCCCGGCGCTCCTTGGACCAGCCATGGAGGATCTTCAACGAACGATGCTGCGGTCTTATTGGGATCAGACAGGTATCCTTGGCCCACCAGCGGCCCTTCCACCAGTATTTCACCGACCATTCCCACACCAGCCAGCTTGGTGTGGTCCTCGGGGTGCACCAGCCATAGGTTCACTCCGAAACCTCGCCCGATATCAGTGACATCAGCTTGCTCGTGATCGAAGTATGCTGCGGTGATTGGCGGCGTGCATTCTGCCGGGCCGTAGACCTGGATTACCTCGACACCGGGTCCCCAGCGTGTTCGATCCGTCATCGTCATTGCCTCGCCGCCGAGCACGACCGTCCTCGTTGATGACGCCACGGCAGGATCAATCAGCCGCGCCACGGACGGCGGGACATGCACTGCATTGACGCGCAGCCGCTGCATCGCGCCCGAGATATCATTCCGCCTCTCGCTCTCGGAGGGCACGCACAGGCAGCCGCCAGTGGAGAGAGTCTGCAATGCATTGGGCCATGTCACGTCGAAGGCGTACGACACAAAATCAAACAGCCTCGTCGCGGTTGAGTATCGCAGTGCATCTCGTTGATAGCGAATGGCGCTGCTGAAGCTCGCGTGCGACACCATGCAGCCCTTCGGTGTGCCGGTGCTCCCGGACGTGAAGACAACGTAGAGACCGTCCGCGGGATCAACAGTGGGCAGTGCGGACGCGGCAAGCCCTGGGAGCTGGCGTACCAGTGACTCTTCGACGACAACAGTCTTAGCGGACTCGTAGAGGCGGGCAGCAAGGTCACTGTTCGCTCGCGAAGATAGCAGGATCGCCGGCTTCGCTTGATTAACGATCGTCCGAAGCCGCTCTTCCGGCTGGGTTGAATCCATGGCAATCGAAGTTCCTCCGGCCTTCATGACAGCAATCATGGACACTACCGTCCACTTCGACTTTTCGAAACACAGAGGCACCAAGCTACCCCGGCTAACCCCAAGGCCCAACAGGTGGCAAGCCAGAAGTGTCGACGTGCGGTCCAGCTCTTGATATGTAAAGTCGCCGTCCCACGCGCAGACTGCAGGCGCATTTGGCTGCAGAGTCGCCCGGTGCATTATCAGTTCATGAACAACAACTTCGGTCGACAGCGGAACGGTTTTATTCCAAGTCCATATCTCTCGCAGATCGCTTGGGCCCGCCAGGTCGAGGGAGCCGAGGCTGGCAGACGAAGTGGAGGCTGAACAGAGCAGCCGGATGAGGTTCTCGAATTGGTGTGCCATAAGCTCGACCTGCCGCGATTGAAGAATATGGGTGTCGAAGTTGATCCGCAGTTCCAACCCCTTGTCTTCAATCAAGCACTCTATCATGCATGCGTAGTTGTTGAACGCTTTCAATGCTCGGCTGGCATCATCCTTACCTACCTTGGCCTCCTGGAAGAGCTCCGGCCCAGAAGCGTCCAGGTTATCTAGGCCTTTCGGCTGCACGACGAGCAGCGTCTGGAACTGACACGCGCGAGCCGCATCGGCGTTGAGGCGAGCAATATTCTGCAGGCCCAGTTGCTCGAATGCGACCATGCCTGCCGCCTGCCGTTGTAGTTTCCGCAGAAGCCCCTGGACCGTCATAGCGGGATCCAGCAGTACCCTAATAGGCACTGTGGCGATCGCCGGGCCGGCTATGGACTCAATATCGGGGACGGCGGCTTGACGTCCGATGACAGTAGCGCCGAACACAACATCTTCAGAGTCCGTGTAGCGCGCGCTTAAGATGCTCCAGGCCGCCCTGATAATCGTCGCTGCGGTAGCATCTGCTTGCATCAAGAGAAGGCCGCGGATCTTGTGTACGACCAAGTCATCGGCCCTGGGTTGGTATGATGATGTTGGCAGACTAGGGAATTGAGGTGCCTCCAAGCCATGCAGCTCTCTGACCCAGAATTCTTCCATTTTCGCGCTGTTGTCCAGGATATGCTTTACCAGTGTCTGGAAAGGCGCGAATTTCCGCATGGGTCCACCTGCGTAGACTTCCTTGACATGGTCGAGAAACATACCCATCGACCAGCCGTCATACGCAGCGTGGTGGACTGTCCATACAAGAGACACACGGTTGTCCTTCCTGATAATGGCTTGCGTAGATAATGCTGTCCCCAAACCCATATTTTCTAGCTCATCCGGGCTAATATCGCGCATTGTTGATTCGCTCAAGCACCATCTTGTCCCGTTCTTGATGACAACATTAACGAGGCCCTGACCTGGAAGATCGATGATGCGACTTCTCAATACCGGCATAGATTCTAACGCAGTCTCCCAGCTTCGTTTGAGGCGCTCAGCGTCGACAGTGGGAGCTAGCTGAAGCACATACCGTGACACATAGCTGTCCTGACGCTGGCTCGTCAACGCCAACAGCCCTTCCTGCAGAGGGGTGCAAGGCATCACATCTTCAATTGCTTCGGGGTCGACTTGGCACAGCCTTGCAGCGTGCATGCGTGCGTATTCTTTCGAGCAGTCCCTCTTCAAAAGGCCGAAAGGCGCCACTCGCTCGGTTCCTGTGCACGTTGTTTTGACAAGGCGATTGGCCAGAGCCGACAGCTGCGGGAAAGCGAGCACGTCAGCTGCAGACAGGGTGAGGCCTTGCTGCCGTGCCAGTCGTGACAGTCGCATTGCTAGAAGGGAGTCGCCTCCGAGAAGGAAGAAACTGTCATCAACATGGATACCGGAGGGCTCAATACCAGGCAACAGGGAGGCCCACAAGTCCCGCAAGTGGCATTCCGCTTCCGTTGACGGCGGCCTTCCTCTGTTGGTTTCATTCCTTGCAATTGCGAGGGTTTGGGAAGCGCTTCCCACCGCAACATCGGCGTTGATGTTCCGGATCAGTTTCTGGAGAACATTGCCCGGTCCGAACTCGTGGAAGCGTGTGGCTCCACTGGCAAGCATGGCCTGCACGCTCTCGTGCCATCTCACCGGTAGTATAATCTGGTTCCTGAGGCTCTCTCTTATGGTGGCCGGATCTTCCGTTGCGGCCGCCGTAGAATTCAGGTAGATGGGGCACACAGGCTTCTGTATATCCGCCGACGCGACGGCCTGAGCGAACTCATCCCGCGCTTCAGCCATCAGCGGCGAGTGGAAAGCGCCGCCGACGTTCAAACCAACTACCGACTTGGCCCCTAGTTTTCGCAAAGCCTGGGTCGCCGCATTGACCGCGTCCACCTCGCCGCTGATGACGACCTGGAGTTCGCTGTTGAAATTAGCTATGCCGACGTGGCTGCCGGTTCTCTCGTTGACGGCATCGCACGCGCTCTGCACCGTCCTCGAATCCAGCCCCATAATAGCAGCCATTGACGAGGCCACAGTCTTTGCGCACGCCTTTTGCATCGCTGCCGCGCGCGCCTTTAGCAGTTGCAGAGCCGTCTGTAGGGTGATGGCTTTGGCGGCGACTAAGGCGGCGAATTCCCCCAGTGAGTGCCCGGCAACCATGTCCGGCCGGGGATCGGGGATCTGCAGGTAGTCCGCCATTGAGGAGAGGAACAGCAGCGGCTGGATGATACGGGCATCACGCATGCGCGGGTCGGTGGCTTCTGCAATCTCGAGGGCACTGAAATCGAGGCCGAAGACGGCAACGGCATCGTCGAGTAACCGGCGAATGCGCTCATCTCGCTTGCCGTAGCTGGTGTCGTGGAAGTTGTAGAAGGGGCTTCCTTGCCCAGGAAAGATGTAAGCCTGCTTCATGTCGTCTCGATACATCCACTGAAGCATGCGAAAGGCAGACCGAGGCGCAGTAGCGGAGGCGCCTCTTGGGAAAAGCGGTTATACCTCTCGTTATGCTTTGACGTTTTGCAGTGGCTACGCATTTGCTGAACTGCATATGCAAGAAAGTGCGTAAGGTTGTTTGGGTGCGGCCTTTGGTAGCCTCCGCCTGTCCCTTGTGCATACACGCGCTTGATGAGCACTGCACCGCCACACGAGCCGGTCTCTTAGGGTGGCTGCATACGTACATGCTTGTTGTTGCTGACACATGCCTTCGCATGGGAGTTCTACCTTATTAGGAAATGCAGGGGTTTTGCTGACGCAGGAGCGCTTAGGGACTCCAGCGTCAGGGATGTACAGTCAGCGCCTCTTACCGTTCCTGCATGACAGCTCCACCATAGCTTTCGCCCAGTGGCTGCACGGAGTGCGGACACACGGGTTACTGGATCCGGGGGACATAGTTTTTTTTTTTGTTCGAGCCATGGATTTGACCACGCATTGTGCTGAAGCAAACCCAGTAAAAGAGTGATGACAAGGTCGACGCTGGAAACAGGATCATGCCGCCGCAGGCGTAGAGGGAGTTTCAACCTGCCAAAATATTGTCGAAATACGCTTTTGGCGGTATACTGTAGCTTTCTTCGTGCTTTTTTGCCCCGGACGTGCCCTGTAGGGCCATGCAGGTGGACCAACACTACGATGCGCACTCCCATCCCACGGGTCGAAGACTACGGCATCTCGCCCACCAGAGGTTTCCTTCCTGCCGATGACCCGTTGGAGCGCCTCAGTCACCCTATCTACGCCTCTTGGGAGGCGCTTGCAAAAGACCTGCCTTCATTGATCCGCAGGCGCAAGATACGCCATGCCGTTGAGCAGCTGGACGTCGTGTCCACGGAACACCTTCACTCATCGCAGGAGCTGCGGCGGGCCTGCAGCCTGCTGGGCTTCATCATGAACGCCTACATCTGGAGCGGTGACCAGCCTGCGACGGCCGTGCCGCCGCCAATCTCGGTCCCGTTCACGGCTGTGTGCAAGAAGCTCGAGCTCCCGCCCGTGGCGACGTACGCCTGCCTCGTGCTGTGGAACTTCAAGATGGCGAGTCCCCAAGCCGGCGCCGGCATGGTCGAAAACCTCTCCACGCTCATTACCTTCACCGGACTCAAGGACGAGTCCTGGTTTTACATGATCAGCATCGCCATCGAGGCTCATGGCGCGCCGATGATCCCAATCCTGCTTGGCGCGCTGGAAGCGGTCCTTGATGGCGACGTCGCCCGGGTGGTCGCCGCCCTCCACACGTCTGCCGAATGCCTCGAGGAGCTCAGCTCGCTGCTGGGCCGGATGCACGAGCACTGCGACCCGCACGTCTTCTACAACCGGCTGCGGCGCTTCTTCGCCGGCAGCGCCGACGTCCAACGCGGGAGCGGCCAACCCAACGGCGTGCTCCTCGCCGACGGCACGCGGGGCGCGCAGCGCGCCAGTCACCGCGGCGCCAGCAACGCCCAGAGCTCCCTATTCCACTTCTTCGACATCGTCCTCGGCGTGGACCATTGCGACCACGCGCCCGGCGCGGCGGCGGACGAGCCGCGGGAGAACTTCCTGCGCTCGATGCGCGCGTACATGCCGGGCGCCCACCGCCGCTTCCTCGCGCACGTCGCCGCGGTCGCGAATCTGCGCGCCTTCGTGCGCGCCCGGGCTGGCGACGAAAGGCTCGTGGGTGCCTTCAACGGCTGCGTGGATGCGCTGCTCGCCCTGCGCCGCAAGCACATACAAGTCGTGGCGCGCTACATCGTCCTCGCCGGTTCCCCGGGGCGCTGTGGGCCGCAGCTACGGGACAAGAAGACAGCGGCCACCACCCGCAGTGCCCTGGCAGAGAACCCTGGCCGGCGTGGTACTGGCGGGACTATGCTCATCCCGTTCTTGAAGCAGACCGCGCAGGAGACGCGCGAGGCTGCTGTAGATGTCCACCTACCCTCGGCGAGCAAATAGAAGCGGTGCGCGTCGAACGTTGATGTAAGCTTCATGCATAATATAAGTCAGCACAGCGGTATCTTCGAGCGCGTGAGGTGGATGGCGGTAGTATAGGGGCCGTTGGTAGATGATTGCATTTTCAGTACGAAGCGGATTGATCAAGCTCTAGCTTTTAACATCTCGTAAATACTTTCTTACTTGGCGCCACTCTATGCACGTTTCACGAGGTACACTACTCTATATCCTAAGGCGCACATATTATTCAGACATTGGGCGGAACCGTGCATCTTCATTCAACTGAAGCAGTAGCTTGCTATTCAACACACACTCAATGTGAACTCCCTGGTGCTGGTCTAAGCCACTCGAGCGCGGAACTTGGCTTGGCAAATGATATTTCTCCTCACTGGCAAGTGTTTTATGCCACTGATGGCTTGCTGATTAGCCATCCTCTCTCTCGAGCACTGAAGCGAGTACAATGTCGGCAAGCCAAGCAGGTGCATATGCGGAAAGGCTCACCATGTGTCAGCATTGCAAAAGGGTCAGCGCAGCAGCATCCCGGTTTACGAAGACAGACCCCACGTATGATGTAGCATGAGAGAACCGCCAACTAGGGGATAGAATGCCTGCGGCGAGGTCATGCATATATCTTGTTTTCTAGAGTATGGCCGTGAGTGGACGCACATATTCCGCTTTCTACCTGGTGGTTCGCACTCTGAGTAGTCGGAAAGAACGAGCGAAGAGACACGGAACTCCAGTGCGGCCACGATGGCAAGAATCAATGGGGACAGACTGTGGCGCGACATCATGGAAACGGCCAAATGGGGCGCGGTCCCCGATTGGCCAGGCGCCATGATGCGGCTCGCGCTCACGGACGAAGACCTGCTTGTGCGAGACTGGCTCTGCGACGAAGCGAGAGCAATTGGCTGCGAGATCATCATCGACCAGATGGGCAGCATATTCGCGGTGCTGCCCGGCGAGAACCGCAAGCTACCTCCCATCGCGATGGGGAGCCATCTGGACACGCAGCCGGCAGGTACGTGGGCGGACAGACCCCAGTCCTTGTGCTTGCCGCATCCGCTAAACATTCCGCGCCCACAGGCGGCCGCTTTGACGGCGTGCTTGGCGTTCTCGCCGGGCTGGAGGTGCTGCGGTCGGTGCGGCAGTGCGGCATCAAGCCCCACGCCAGCCTTGCCGTCGTCTGCTGGACGAACGAGTGCGTGCAGACACCACCTCGCTCGCACGTCGACGCTGCTGACACCAGTGAAGGGAAGGTTCCCGTTTCGTGCCGGGCTGCACCGGGTCAGCCGTCTGGGCGGGCCACACCAGCCTGCGCTCAGCGCACGCCCGCGCCAGCAGCTGCGGCGCAACGACGCTGGGGGCGGAGCTCGACCGTATCGCGTACCGGGGCGAGACGGCAGCGGACCACCGCTCGAACCCCCTCTCGGCCTACATGGAGCTGCATATCGAGCAGGGCCCGCGGCTCGAAGCGGCCGGGCAGACGATCGGCGTGGTCGACGCGATCCAGGGCATCCGCTGGTTCCAGGTCGCGGTGCGCGGCGAGCGCGCGCACTCCGGGGCCACGCCGATGGCGAAGCGGGCGGACGCGCTGCTGGCGGCGAGCAAGGTGGTCGTCTTGGTCGCGCAGCTGTCGGTGCAGCATGGCGCGTTTGGCACGGTGGGCACGCTGGCGGTCGACAATGCCAGCCCCAACGTCATCAGTGACTGCGTCTCCTTCTCCATCGACCTGCGCCACCCAAGCGAGGCGGTGCTGTCCGAGATCGAGGAGGCGGTCCGCGAGCACATGCGCGCGCTCGAGGAGGGCGATGCCGAGGGCAGGATCAAGTTTGCCATGAGCCGCGTCTGGCACAGCCCCGCACAGGACTTCGACCCGGTGCTGGTGGAATGCATCCAGCGCGCCGCAGCGACGGTGTGCGGCACTGGGGAGAGCACGCAGAGGATGCGATCGCATGCGGGCCACGACAGCGCCCTGGTTGGGTTGACGGGGACGCCGGCGGCCATGATCTTCGTGCCCAGCAGGAACGGCATCAGCCACGCGCCCGAGGAGTGGACAGACAAGGAGGACTGGTACGTCGTCTCCCCTCTTGATGCAGGACGCACGGCAACTGACTGGCGCAGTGTGGCAGGAGCGGATACGCTGTTCCAGGCCGTGTTGCACTACGATGATCTGTTGCGGCAACGGACGCTGAGGACAGAGGTGAAGGACGGCGGACAGAGGCCGGCCCAGCGGCTCTGATATCCGCCGGCACGTCGTTCGTTCGCTGTCTCTGAGGTCCGCGGGACCTGTAGATAATGAAGGTGATGCGCGTACCATCCCACCGGTTCGGCACGATGCTGGCGCATGGCTGTTGGAGAAACAGCGGGAACATACTTAGGTACTTAGCGGTTGAGTTTAAGTAGGTAGCGCACGCGGCCCGGCGCGAGGGAACGGGCCGCTGCTGGTGGAGCCTCTCAGTCGCATCAAGTAACAAGACGGGCCGTCTGCAGCAGACCATCCAATGACAGGAGTAGCATCAATGTAATTTCAGTACCTCTTCTACGACAGCTACAGTGTGCCCCTTTCACGACTTGATTCTCCCTGCAGCTGGTTGCAGCCCATAAAAGACAGGAGGCCCGGCCTCAGGTCGTAGCCTCCTCAGGCACAAGCAGAGACTCTCCCTCCGGCGATCCATCGTCGTCTTTCAACCGCACAAACTGCGTGGCCACAAAGCTCAGGGAGAATAGAGCGGCGACGAAGAGAAACGGAACTCCGCTCGCCGCACGACCGAGCGACATGCCCCACCGAAAGGTGAGAGCGAGCAGCGGCCCGGCCACCAGCCCGCCTGCACCCGACGTGACCGCCAGCGCCGTGTACAGCGCGCCAGTGCTGCCCGGCTCGACCATTGTGGTCACGAGACTGCGCGCCGTGGACGCGTAGCCAGCCCCAAGCGCCAGCACGCTGACCCCGAGGGCGACGACCAGCGGGTGCGGGGCGAGCGCAATCGTGGCAGCGCCTACGACGAGGCTAAAGGCGCTGGCGCGGGTTATCGCCAAGTCGCGGGAGCGGGCTGTCCAGCGCCGGGCCGTCAGCGCCCGGTTTACCAGCGGGAGAATGACGAGGAGGAGGGCGAGGTTGACGCTGCCGCGGAGCGCGATGAGGAAACTTGCCTGCGACGCGACGTCAGTTAGCAATTGTCTCGCACGCGGTGCCGGGGGGAGGAGAGCGCGCGCACCCTTGCGTACGTCCAGTTGAACCGCTGCCGGACATACTGGAGCTGGAAGCCGGTCGACTGACGCCCCAGGGTAGCTGCGAAGAAAGCGAAGAGCAGGAGCAGCACGTTGCTGTCCGCGAAGACGTGGCGTTTGGCCTGGCGCAGCTCGCCAGCCCATAGCCGAACACGGACACCAAGGGATCTGCTCTTCGCCCTGTCTTGCCGCTCCGAGGGCGCCGTCGTCGTCTTGTGCAGCGTCTCGGGCAGCAGGTACAGCGGCACTAACACGCCGACCAGGCTCAACGCCAGGGACAGCGTGTACGGGATCCAGGAACTGCGCGTCATCAGCGCGGCGCTGAGCGGAGTTCCAACGACGTCGCCGATCAGGATCGTGGCCGATGCCTTGAAGAAGCAGCCCGCCATCTCGTCCTGGGGGAACACGTCGGCCAGCATCAGGTAAATCATCGACGAAGCCACTGCGTCGCCGCCCCCGATCACCCGCCCCATCGGCGACAGCCACACCAGGCGCAGCGGGAACACGGCCGGCCACCAGCACACGACCTTGGCCAGCACGTCCTGGACGCAGCAGCCGAAGCTGCTGAGCAGCAGCACCGGGCGCCGGCCGATGCGGTCGGCCAGAATGCCGTACGGGATCGCGAGAAGAATGCCGGGCATCTGGTTGAGGGTGCGCAGCAGCTCGTTGACGAGCGCAAGCTCGCCCTGCACCGCATGGACGGTGCAGTCGCGGCCAGCCGCGGCCGAGGACGACGATGCGTAGTACTTGTCGCAAATGATCTTCTCGAAAATGTCCGTCTGTGGCGCTTCGAGCATGCAGCCTGCAAAATCGACGATGACGAGGAGCGCAATGATGACGCCGAAGACGTAGTGTTTCCGCGGAGATGCATCTGCCATCGCGTCTTGTTTCGCTCTAACATCGCCATTCTGCGCATCGGGCGTGAGCAGCGGCGACGTCTCATGCGGTTGCGCCGTCGCGGGACCCATGCTTCAACAGCGCGTGGCTAAGACAGCCACCCGTGCTTCAGTGCGAGGGAGAACATGAACGGAGGGGCGTCTGAGGGAGGCGACAATGGCACGCTGCTCCACACGGTGGAAGGAGTGAAAAAACGAAGAAAGCACTTCCGCCAAGAGGACTCCGGACGAAGCGTGCAAGGCAAGATAAAATAGAACGGGGGACAGATAAGCGGCGCAGGCAAGCGAGAGCAGGGGCGGTACGGGGGGAGCGGCGGATAAGACGCATCGACATGAGCGGCTGGAGGTGCACGGAGAACCTCCTTGGCGACGGTGGGATCAGAGGCGCTTCCAAGTGACCGCCCTGGCCCCGAGGGGGAAGGTGCTCTGGCCCCGGGCGACTAATCCCAGCGCTGCACCGCGCCGCTACTGCACGTAGTCAGCAGCCGCACGATGCTGCACTTCATCTTCAATTCCCGCCGCACCGCCCATCCTCCTCGCGCCCGCAAGAGCAATGGAGTCCACCAACTGCCTGGATGCCGATGCCGCCTTCGGCCCGCAAGTGGCGCCGTCGTGCCGTGCCTTCGACTTCACCCGCACGTTTGAAGAGAGCTTTTTCGGCATCGCGCCGTCTGCCGTTTTCGTTGCTTTCGCGGCATCTCGTGCTTGGCGCATTGCGCTGGAGCGGCCGATCGTGCGCAGGGGATGGCTGTACGCAGCGAAGCTGGTGCGTAGTGCTGTCTGCTTCGCCCGTCACGAGGAGGACTGATCTGTGTGTAGCTTGCCATCGCACTCCTCGCGGCCGCCGAAGTCGTCCAGCTCGCGCTGTGGGCGACTCGGCTGCCCGTGACGACGCACACGACGCTGCCGTCGAGCGTATTGGCCGTCGTGGTAACGTTCTCGATGCTAGTGCTTTCACACTTGGAGCACCGCAGAAGCTTTCGGCCGTCGTCGCTGCTGTGCACGTACTTGTTCGTCACACTGGTGCTCGACCTCCCGCAAGCGCGCACGCTATGGATCTCCCACCAGTGGCGCGCCGCTTCCATCGCCTTTCCCACGGCCATGGCTCTGAAGGTGGCTGTTTTGCTGCTCGAGTCTCAAAGCAAGACAAAGCTGTTGCTGTCCTTCGACCGGACACGGTCGCCGGAGGAGACTGCCAATGTTTTTAGCCGGAGACTGTTCTGGTGGCTCAATGGGCTTTTCTGGCGCGGGTATCGCAAGGCGCTCGCAATGGCAGACCTTTTTACCATTGATGAGAGCATCTCTGCGCAGGAACTGGGCACGCGGCTGCAAACCGTGTGGGACCGCCGTAGTATGTGGCCGTTGACTTACTTCGTCTTGCTGCTTTTCTGACGCGACCAAGGCCATAACACGGGCAAGCACACTCTCGCCTTGTGCCTTGCGGAAGCCTTCGCCTGGCCCAGCTTCGCCCCTGTGCTGCCCCGGCTGCTCTTTACCGGCTTCACCTTCGCGCAGCCCTTTCTCGTCCACTCCGTGACGAACTTTCTCAAGCGGGACCGCGAGTCTGCTCCTGATCGCTGGGGATACGGCCTGATAGGGGCGTACGCGCTCGTCTATACTGGAATCGCAGTAAGACGTCTTTTTTTCTCTCCTCCTTTGCGTTTTTGGCCAGGACTGACAGCGACCAGCTGTCCAACGGGTGGTACTGGCACAAGCAGTATCGTCTCATCACGATGGTGCGCGGCTCCCTTGTAGCCGTCATTTACTCCAAGACCATGCGCATTGAGCTGGCGGCTACCCGCGCATCCGAGGCAACGACGCTCATGAGTGCAGATGTTGAGCGCATCGCCACCGGCTTACGCGGCATG
Source organism: Macrophomina phaseolina (assembly GCA_020875535.1). Lineage (NCBI taxonomy): Eukaryota > Fungi > Ascomycota > Dothideomycetes > Botryosphaeriales > Botryosphaeriaceae > Macrophomina > Macrophomina phaseolina. The sequence continues at coordinate 196,299 of JAEQDS010000068.1, forward strand.
CACGAGCTCTGGGCCACGGCGCTCGAGGTCGGCCTCGGCTTTTGGCTGCTGTACAGGCAGGTGGGACTGGCAATGCTGAGCATGGCCGGTTTAACACTCGGTGACATTCCCACTGCTCTCCCTGCGGTCCGCTCTACTGACGCCCATCAGTCTGCACCTTTGGCGCGTCGGGCATTGCTCAATATTCTACGATCCGTCAGAAGTCTTGGATGGAGGCCATGCAGCTTCGGCTGTCGGAAACGATCAAGATGCTCGCGTCTTTGAAGAGCATAAAGATGCTCGGCCTTGAGGATCGGCTGCAGACAATCGTCAAGCGCCTGCGCCAAGCGGAAATTGATGCCTGTGTCCATTTTCGCGTCGCCACGGCTGCTGTTGTTATTCTAGGCAAGAATTTGTAGAAATACCTGAATATGGGGAGGGCACGATACGCTGACATTGTGAACAGCCCACGTCAACTTGTTCATCAACCCGGTGCTTGTGTTTTCGGCTTTCCTGCCCATCTCAGCGCAGCAAGGCCTCCGCTTCGACACTGAACGTGTTTTCAACACGCTGACCCTCGTCGCTCTTGTCAGCGAACCCCTACAGAACCTTCTCCAGTCGTTGCCACAGCTCACCATGGCTCTCGGCTGTGTTGGCCGCATTCAGACTTATCTGCTGGCGCCAGAGTCCCACGATGTCGCCAAACCCACCAGCCACACCTCTCTTGAGCGGATTGCAGCAGAGAAGTCCAATGGCCCGTCCGGATCCGACGCCTACCTCGTGCGCAATGGCCACTTTGCTTGGACACCTGGCGCCCCTGCTGTCCTGCGCAACCTTAACATCCAAATCCCGGCCGGAAAGCTCACTCTTATCGTGGGCCCCGTTGCCAGCGGCAAGACATCCCTCCTACATGCCCTTTTGGGCGAGTGCATCCGCGTGCATGGCTCCGTCGCCCACCCCGCCTGCGCCGTTGCCTTCTGCGCCCAGCAGCCCTGGCTGTCGAACACCTCCATCCGGTCTGCTATCGTTGGTCACTCAGATGATGATAGCGAGTGGTATGACGTGGTGATCAGAGCATGCGATTTACGCCTCGATATTGATAGCCTGCCGCACGGTGATGAGACAATCATTGGGAGTGGTGGAGCAGCACTGAGCGGCGGCCAGAAGCAGAGGATTGTACGTTCTTTCCCTTCCTCCGGAGCTTTATGATCGCTCAACCCTAACTGCGACTGACCACGTCCGAAAGGCTCTGGCAAGAGGTCTTTATGCTCGGACGCCCGTGCTCCTCCTCGATGACGTCTTCAGCGGTCTCGACTTGCCTACTGAGCAGGCCGTCTTCAACGCTTTGTTCGGACTCAACGGCCTCTTCCACACCTCTCTCTCCAGCACCACGGTGGTTCTGGCCACACATGCAGGTTTGTGCAGCACTCGACGCCTAACCTTGCAGTCGACTGACCCGGTCCTCAGTGCGGCATCTGAGTTTCGCCGATCACATCGTGGCTCTTCTGTCGAATGGCGAGGGTGCCGTGCAAGGCTCATTCCGCGAGCTTCACGCTCAGAACGTCCTGCTAGAGTCAGAACATTCTAACGAGTGGGAAGAGGACGAGAGACTGGTCGCCCGCCAGAACGATTCTCACACTGGTGAAGGGCGTTTGACTGTCTCAACTAAAGGATGTGATAAAGATGCGACCGAGGATAGCGCATCTGACAAGTATGTACTGGCGTTCTACGTGAAGTCAATGGGCCTCTGGCATGGTATCCTATTCATAGTGTTGGGGGTGCTCTGCATTGGGCTATGGAAAGTATCAGGTGCGTGTCCGAAATCAATTCTCTTCCATTTTCTGTTGACAAACTCGTTAGACTATTGGGCTCGCGTCTGGAGCGAACACAGTGAAAGGAATCCCGCCAGTTCCAGAGACTCTTTCTATGTCGGGATGTATGCTTTACTCAACTCAGCTGCTTTGATCGCGGTCTCCTTATGGTTCGGGTGCGTATAATTCAAGCGGCTTTCTGCAGAACCTTTGAACTGATTGAGCAGGCACTTCTTGCTGGTCGTAATACCACAAACCGGCATCACGCTTCACGACCGCATCTTGAGTACTGTCCTAAGGCATGTTGTCCTTCATGGACGCGCGTTTTGATCGTACGCTCACACCCCTGCAGCGCCACCTACCCATTCCTTAGTCGTACAGACACGGGCACTCTTGCAGCAAGGTACTTACACACTAACCGTCTCGCCCTCCCCCATCCAACGATGAATCCCTGACCTGCGAGCAGATTTGGCCAAGATCTCCTGCTCGTCGACACTGAACTGCCCATGGCCTTCGTCAATACCTTCTTTGGTTTGTTCGTGCAATTCATTCCTGGAAACATGGAACTCACCACCGTCCACCAGAAATCTTTGTGATTCTCGCCCAGCTCGGCCTGATTGCTTCGGCCTCCGTCTATCTCTTGGCAGCTTTCCCTCTGCTCGCCCTGGCCGTCTACGCCGTACAGCGAGTGTACCTGCGCACCTCGAAGCGCATCCGCCACCTCGACCTCGAGGCCAAAGCGCCCCTGTACGCGCAGTTCACCGACACCCTGGCCGGCATTGCCACAATCCGTGCCTTTGGTTGGCAGAACGCGTCCAAGGCCGAGAATGACCGGCTGTTGGACAACTCGCAGAGGCCGTTCTACCTGTTGTTCTGCGTGCAGCGTGAGTAGGTCCATCCGCGCAGTTGGGTGGTGGCTAATGGATATAAGGGTGGCTTGAGTGCGTGCTTGACTTCACTGTAGCCGGTCTGGCCGTCGCCGTCATGGGCGTCGCGGTGGGGACGCGCAACGACGTGGGTGGCGCTAAGATCGGCGTGGCGCTGCTCAACCTCGTGACGCTGGGCGAGCACCTCAAGGCTCTAGTCAAGTTCTGGACGATGCTCGAGACGACCATTGCGGCCGTCGCGCGCATCCGTAGCTTTGTGGGGACGACGCCCCAGGAGCCTGGCCCGGTTGGGGAAGGGGGCGAAGATGATGAAGAAGCGGAGCAAACAGGCGGCATGAGCATCACGCTCGAGAACGTCTCGGCCAGCTACTCGTGAGCCCAAGGCCCAGCGTTGGACGGATGGAACGTGAGATCGCTGACAGCTTGCAGGGCGGATGGGCCGAATGTGCTGTCGTCAGTATCGCTGCGCATCGCACCGGGAGAAAAGGTTGCCGTCTGCGGCCGTAGTGGAAGGTATGCGGTTCAACTTACAACCATCCCACTCCACAGACGGAAGTGCTGACCTGGGGCAGCGGCAAGTCCTCCCTGCTCAACGCCTTGCTCAAGATGCTCGATCTCTCTGCCGGCGACTTGCTCATCCACGGCCGGCCGTCGACCGGCTTCGGCAACCGGCAGCTGCGGCGCCGCCTGGCGACCATCCCGCAAGAGCCCTACTTTCATCCAGGCACCGTGCGGGAGAACCTCGACCCCGAGCGGTCGTTTACGGATGGCGAAATTGAAGCGCGGCTCGCAAGGGTTGGCCTCGACGCCAAGATTGCCGAGATTGGTGGTCTGGATGTGGCCTTCGTGCCCGAGGCGTTTTCGGCAGGGCAGCTGCAGTTGCTGTCTCTGGCGCGCGTGATGTTGCGGCCGAGGGGAATCGTGCTGTTTGACGAGGCGACGAGCAAGTGAGTCCTCTTTTTCTCTCTGGCTTCCCTTTCCAGCTTTCTTGCTTCGCTTCCTGGCGACTGACATTGAGCGTAGCGTCGACGTCGAAACCGACAAGAAGATGCACGAGGTGATCTTCAATGACTTTGAAGGCCAGACTGTCATTGCCATTCTGCATCGCCGGGAGCAGCTGCATCGTTTTGACCGGGTCGTTGTCATGGACAATGGGAGAGTCGTTAGCGTGGGCAAACTATCTGAAGTGGCGCATGACATCTAAAAGCTCGAGATGACGGCATTCAAAAGCGACTATGCAGGCCACTTGCGCGTATGGAAAGATAAGAGCAATATATTGAAACTACTCCGGCACAGCCCTTACAATTGGACATGGAGGGAAAGATGGGGCACCCTCGGAGAAATCCCATATCGAAATTGGCTACTCCCGTGGCAAGGGCACGTAATCTTCGATTTAAGACCTGTATTTCGCCTTTAAGAGCCCAGGGGATGCCAGTGAAGGGTTGCCCGCTATAGCTCCAGCGATAATGATTAATACTAATTCATATATACTTTTATATATAATTCAGCTACATTTCTTACACACCTTTAACGTTCATAGTTAAATTGATGTAGTAATCCCACATATTCCTAGTCGTAGAACCTTTACACACTTAGCATATAGACGCGTTATACTATCTACTTCGTCCTTTCCCACCTTTCACGCCTATATAAGGATAGCCTACCGCTTTCCGCCCCCCAGCAGTGTTTGCATCCGTTAAAGAAGAGGCCAAGCGTTACAAACAACTTGTATGCTCATCTTCATTTGATTTCTGTTTTTCCATTTTTTTCCTTAGTACTCATTGGTATTAGTGTATTCAACTGCACTTACACCCCGACCACATGCAGACCTGCGGTCAACCGTAAACATGGCAATCACGCTTCGCTCCCATTCGCCTCCTCGCTCCGCACCAAGTCGATCGTCGCACAGTGGAAGCTCCCTCCAAGGCTGTTGACGTGCCTAAAAGGACAGGAAATCGTCTCCATGCCGCATTCGTCTCGCAGAAAGCGCGCAAAGTCCGGATCGGCCTCGTCCACCATGATGGTGTGCGGGTCCAGGACCAACACATTCATGACCAGCCAGTCCGACGTCATGTATGAGGGCGGGTCAGCGCGTGGCGTGGGCGTGAAGGGGAATGGCTTGCACTCCCACGCCGAGAGGAAGGGGATTCGTTCCAGGGCTTTGCGGGATACGCGCGCTGGGTTGTAGAGGAGCAGGCCTTCGCGCAGAGGGAGAAGGCCGGTGTCCTGGTTTGCTGGTCAGCGCTATCGTCTGTTTTTTGGCTCTAGCTTTCACCTTGCCTGCTTCCGCCCCAAGTCCCCAGTCGCGCGAGGGCGATGGGAAGGGTGATGAAGCAAAGTAAAATGGACGAATACATTTTTTTGGGTTGGAGGGAAGGTAGGGGAACTTACAAGATGCATTGAGTGAGGATCGTCGAGTTCGATGACGTCCAGCGAGTAGCCTTCGGGCAAGTGCTTCCGGACATACTCGATCCCCTTGTCGTTGGTGACATGGCTCAGCTGGCCGACAACGTGCTTACCGAAGCGAATGAAGTCGGCGGCGTCAAAGGCGATCCTGGAGTTGTTGATGGCCCAGCGGACGCCATTGAGTGGGTTGATACCATTTGCGTCCGGGAAGCCGTCGTAAAGCGTCTCTCGTGCGGGCGGCTTGGGCGCGCGCACGACGTTGACGCGCTCGTCGCGGGCAAGCTCGAACAGCAACTGCTCGAGCATCAGATCGACTTCGTGCTCGCGGCAGCGCCACGAGTACGCCGACTCAATGATGGTGCTTCCCACGACGAGTAGCCCGTCGCGTACCATCGAGCCTGTGTACCCGCCAACGGCAGCCCAGTCAACCTCGGCAGGCCGATATACTCGGATGCCGCGCCCCTCAAGAATGGAAGCGAATTGATCTAGCTCGCGATCGGCGGCTTCGGTAATGTGCGCTGGGAACGGATTCCCCCGCCGAAACTCGTCCACATATTTGGCTGAGGTGGTGGCTGCAATCATTCGTTTATGCTCGTGGGGAAACATCGAGTTCTTTGCTCGGCCGATGATGACGGACTTCAGTGGTGACCACTCGTCCGAAGAGGACACCGGAAGCGGAGTGGCAGCCATGGCTGTCAAGGAGGGTGTTAAAACAGTCTCGGAATAGGCTATTCCAAATGAGAAGCACTTTGGAGATGCCAAGGCGAAAGTGATTGCGGAGTTGAAAGGAGCAGAGAGAGAGAGTTCCGAAAGGTCGAAGTGAGAGCACAAAAAGTTTTAATCAAGAATGGAGAACGCGTAGCACTGTGTTGACGAACTTTCTCGTTTAGGCTGCAGCAAAAGTCGTAGGGAATTTACGCCGACTTCGTGGACTCTTTGCTTCGCTCTAGGACCTCTTGCGAATGGTGATTTCGGAATGCGCCTACGATTTGTCTCGGACCGCACCCCCAGCAAATGATGCCTCGAACATGCCGTTTTCGCATTACTAACATCCAGCGTTCCAATGGCCGTCCCTGTCAGCAGTATTCAATTCAGAAGGCAGCGAATGCTGACTACCCAGTAGCCGACGCACGGAAGAAGCAAGGCTATGAAGATAATTCTTGACTCATCTGTGACCGGCGCAGTTAGTCAGCAAAGGTGGTTCAGCGCAGAGTCAGCGTGCTCACGGCTGCTGAGTCTATCACGTGGTGGGGGTGTCGCAGTGCAGTCTCCCCGGCAGATGCACGAGAGATGATAGCGCGCTTCACAGTGCAATGCTGGCAGGAAAGTCAGGACGGAGGCAGTAGGCATGCTTGTACCGCAAAGGTAGCCAAGATTGCAAATTGCCAACAGGCGCCAGCTCAGGTTAAAGGGAACGCAATGCGCCCCCAATAATCGAGGACAGGGGAGGGGTGGAGAGAGCGTGCGAATGTATGTATTTACGCGCAAAAGAATATGATTGCAAGTATGTTCTCCCCGAAATTCCCAGTGACGTCTGATGGCGCTTACAAAGTTTCCAGAGCTCAAGACTGACGCCAGAAAACGGAACGGGGGCATTGAATAGAGATGTTCCGTGAGATGTTACAACGCTTTCTCTGCCCCCGCATTCCTTTTTCCCTCCAAACATACTATGACCGGCCGGCGGATTTTGCGTTCTGGAATGGGAACAGACTTCCTGGATCCTCCGCGCCTGGCGGAATCGATGAGACAGCGCAAGGCCGTTGCCCCGCCTGGTATAGCCGAGTAATACGACCAAGGCTTCTCCGAATACGCGCAACGGCGCATCCGGTCAAGCGGCATTGACGTCCGCGCCAAGCGTGGCCAGAGCATCCAAAACCTTGTCGTTGCCGTTGGCGGCCGCGGCCTGCAGCGGGGTGGCGCCGTCATCGTCGCGGGCGTCCATGTCGGCGCCGTGCTCGATCAGGATGCGCACGACGGCAGCGTGGCCATGCGAGTTGCCGTGCTCCGCACAGGCGTGCAGCGGCGTCGCGCCGCGCACGTCGACGCCGTTGACGTCGGCCTTGTGCCGCAGCAGCGCCCGCACGCAGGCGGCGTTGCCCTCCATGGCCGCCAGGTGGAGCGGCGACCGGCTCGAGCACCGCGGCCCGCGGTGGGGGCCCTGGTGGTGCTGGCTCGGCGACGCTGCCGCCATCGCCATTGCGCAGGGGCCGTGACGCAGGCGTGGCGTGCTCGTGTGCTGCGTGCAGGTGCAGGATGATTCGCAGGCGGGAAAGGCGGCCGAAGGGTCACGATCGAGCCTCAGCTGAGGTGTGGTGGCGTGGTCGGGGATGGCGTGGGCGCCGCTGGCAGTCGAACCAGGCTCCGGATCGGGGCAGCGGGCGGCAGTTGGCGTCGATACGGGTGGGAAGGCCCAGCCCGAAGGATCGTCAAGGGGTGCGGGGAATGGCTGCTCGCGCACGGCCGGCTGCTGGGGTATCGTCCCTGCGCCGAGCGCAGCGGCGGGGGCGGACGGCGGCTCTGTCCAGTTCAGGAAGTCGGTCCAGGGCTCAGTCTCTTTAGGGGAGAGCGCTGCAGCGTGGTCCCGAGCCGGAGCCGCTGTGGCGGCGGCTGCTGTTGCCGCAATTGATACTGGAGAGACGGGCAACGTCGAGAGCCTTGCCTTGAGCGCTTCGAGCTCAGCCAGCCTGGCCCGGGTGCTGATGCCTTGAGGCACGCAAAGGCAAATCAGCAGGTGGCGGATCCTCTGAGGCGGAAGAGTAGAGATGCTCACGGTGTCGGCGCTGGGCGTCACGGTTCTGTGCCCTCCGGCGCTCGTCCATCGCGGGAACGCACAGCAGAGAGGCGACGTCGGGCGGGGCCTCGGCGGCGTAACATTAAAATCGAGTTCACATCTACCTTTGAGAGGTCACTGTTGCAATTTAAGGCGAGCTAAGCCCCCTCCTCCGCATCGTTCGAAGCCGTATTGTGCTCCTTGCCGCTGTCTGCCCCAGTTCCGCCCAGGAAGGCGGACAAGATCCTGCGCGGCTGCATGGCTTCAGAACGCGCTGCAGCTAGCCCGTTTGTGCGTAGCGACATGGACTACCTGCCGCAGGATCGCTTGCGAGATACTGCCGCCCTGCCGAAGATAAGGGCGCGTCGTGACTGTTGCGAGGACGTGGTTTTCGTTCCGGTTGGTTGATTGGGCAAGGCCTGTGAGCAGGATCTATGAGCATCCATTGGTTGAGCTCGTCGAAGGATTGTATTCCTTGAATGTAGTACGGTGTCAACCCCCACATCATCCAACCTCGTCCAGCAATTCAGGCCAGTGGCCCCCATGGCAACCCATGATGTCGCCCTGAGACCAGATGACAGTGCATTGCAACGCCCAAGCATTCCAGCAAAACAGCCTGACGGATACAGAAGGTACTTTGAAGCCCCACATGGAGCCTCACACGAGAGTGGATGGCGATAGCTAGACACAATGGATAACGCTCATGCGCAGAGCGGCGGGGCTTCTCGCTTGGTGTTTCAGAATAGAAGGTGCTTCCGCTCCAATGCCTGTCGGCAGCCAAGCGCGTAAGACCCGGGCGAAAAGTTCTACGGACGTCAAACATCATGGGAGTGATGCAGATCCTTAGGAACCGGTTGGCAAGTGATGACAGTGACTTCCGTATCGTAGAATCCAGGTGTGCGCGCGACTCCGTGACGCACCCCCTTCGCTCAATGCTAACTTATCGCGTCACGCTCCAGGATCTGTGAACCCCAACTTCAATAATGAGCCCGGAGTCCGGTTTGGAAGACCCTAGGTTTCCTTGCGCTGAATCAACATGGAGGTCTTTAGCAAGCTCGATGCCCTGCTGGCAGCACTGCCCGCAGCATGCCCTTCGCCAACGGCCCAAGCCAGCCCAGCCGCGGTTTTAGTGAGCCTAGGCACACCCTCGATGACCATTGCAGTGCTGGATAAAGGTAAAATCAGGTCGCACAGCATCAGCAGCATTGCGGACGACGAGGATACTTTATTCCAGGCCTGCTCTATCTCCAAGCCGCTCACCGGTGTTGTTATCTTCAAACTCATCGAACAGGGTAAATTGGCACTGCATGCATCCATATCCCGCTATCTTTCCGCCGAGCAGGTTCAGCAATTGGAGACACCGCAAACAGCGGGCCTGGCAAAGCACATCACCATATCGTCTCTGCTCAGTCATACCTCTGGCCTTGAAGCAGGCGGAGTATTTGGCTTTCCAGGGTACGATATCAATGACGGTGGTGTCATGCCGGATTTGCCTGCAGTCCTCGCAGGAGCCGCGCCATCCAACACCCTTCGAATCCGGCTGAGAGACTGGCCAGGCCGTCGTTTCTCCTATTCTGGTGGCGGCACCACCGTTCTGCAGCTGATCATCGAGCGCGTCACGGCAAAGCCATTTCCTGCGGTTGTCCAGGAGCTCGTCTTTGATCCCCTGGCCATGGACCGCTCCCGCTTCGCACCACCGCTTCCACATGACATCAACGGCCTCGCTTGTCCGGGGCGCAGGACAAAAGCTAACTTCGCACGCGCCTACTACAACGGCCACACCCCCTGCGAAATCCCGCACCGCGTCAATCCGGAGCAGGCCGCGGCCGGTCTGTGGAGCACCCCGACCGACGTCCTCAAACTCGGCCGTGCCATCCAGCGCTCACTCGAAGGGGCCCCGGACGCGCTGTTGTCCGCCGAGTCCGCCCAGGCGCTGCTGACGGAAGTCCAGGACGGCATGGCACGCTCGTGGTTCGTTACTACTCGGCCTCACGGTGCCTTCCGCCACGCGGGCAGCAACGTACCCGGCTGGCGGTGCAACGTTGTATGCTTCGCCGATCTCAACTTTGCCGCCTCAGCAGAGCCGAACGGCACCGGCATGCCGGCCCAGCTCGCTCCCATTCCGTCCCCTTCTCCACTCTCCGCGTCGGTGCAGGGGTGCGGCCTCGCTGTCATGACAAACTCAGCCGAGGGTGTCACGGCCTATGCGAAGGTCATGGCGGCTATCTGCTACTTCAATGGCTGGCCGTCCCCGCCCGGTACGTGGGCGGACGCGGAGATTGTCATCCCCTTCGCCGACCTGCTCGTCGATGTCGGCAGCAAGTGGCAGGCATGGCAGGGCTGGTGGGATGCCGGCACGTGGGAGCTGTTGGACGCTGAAGGCGGCGGTGGCTGCCGGCCACACATGCGCTTCAAGGGAATGCCGCCGGTGCGGCTGCACGCCGCGGCCTGGCCTCCAGGACCGACCATCGATCTGGTCGCGACAGGTTTGGAGATCATGCTGCGACTGGGTTTCGACGAAAGCGGCGAGCAGACGATCGAAGTCTGGCACGGTCCTCGCAAAGACCGACAGACCCTCAGGCGAGCTCAGCGATTGTTTAACTAGCATGCTGGCTCAGGACGGTCACCTCCCCAGGCCATCAATTCGTTGTGGCCTCGGTCTTCCGTACAAATTTCGTACCTGCGTTGTGTTTCTCGCTGCATTGCTTTTTACCTTGAATCAAAGATATTTTATCACCTAGTACTCCGTAGCAAGCACTCACACACAAGTACGCACCCGCTCAGGAATGCATGTTTTCGTATTCTTCTTCAGTCCATGCCTGAATACGTTGTTTCCGAGGATGCTCCGTGCTACTCAAGGAGAAGTGGCTCTTTGATACGTACAGTCATCCGACTCAGCAAATGCTGCGAGGTGTCAGCACTAACCGCATTAGGCAAGAAATATGGAGTGCTGACACACTCCAGTCAGCGTCCTGTTACTATCCATGCCTGATTCGGATCTGGCCTTAGCAGGATTCCAAATCCACTAACACTGTCGAATCCGCCTATCTGATCACTCAGTCGCCTGGTTTGTCACTCTCAGCATTCTTTCGGAGCAATTTCTCTGTAGGAGTGTTAATGGCTACTTCATGTTGGTTAATATTCCGAATCAGGTCATAGACTCCTCGGAACAGTCAACCGTATGACTTGGTCTACAGATTCTGGTAAGGGTGTTAGTCCCCCGTAACACTAGCCAACTGTGTACAAGGTCCGTCGAGGTGGCGATTAGAGAAACCACTAGAGCAGCGATTTCCTTATTGCGCGTATATAGCATTTGTTCATCCTGTTCAATGCGGAAATCTACAAAAAACTTATACCTCTGCCCTCTCTGTTCAGATTGAACGATGCAAAGTCTAAGCATGGAGGGGAGAAATAGCCACACTGTGAACGACAACGGCAGTCACATCAATGGAAGTCATCAAAATGGCAAGAATCTCGCTACAGAGCCAACCATCTCTGAAGAACCCAAAGCGGTCGAGGAATGTGTCCACCATGCGTTCGAAGCGCAAGCGCGTGAGAATCCTCAAGCACCGGCCGTCGATGCCTGGGACGGAAATCTGTGCTATGCGGAGCTGGATATCTTAGCCTCGACACTGGCGCATCATCTCCTCGAACTAGGGGCTGGGCCTGAGTGTGTGGTCGGGCTGATGTTCGACAAGTCTATGTGGGCTGTGGTCGCTATGGTTGCTGTCATGAAGGCCGGCAGCGCCTGTGTCAATCTCGCACCAGGCCAGCCTGCGCGGCGGCTCCAGTCAATCATGAGAAAGAGCAAGGCAATTATGGTTGTGAGCTCACCCACGCACAACTCATCTGCACGCACATTGAGCTCAAACACGGTCTCAGTCGATGCTCAGTTCCTCAGCAAGCTCCCCCGGAAGACCGCAAGTCTTCCGCTCGTTGCGCCCAGGAACCCTGCCTACATTCTCTTCACTTCTGGGAGTAGCGGTGAGCCCAAGGGCATCGTTATCGAGCATGGCTCGCTCAGAAGCAGTTCCCAGGCCCATGGACGACAGTGGCACATCGGGCCCGGCACGCGTGTGTTCCAGTTTGCGGCCTTCACCTTCGACGTCAGCGTCGCGGATATCTTTACTTCCCTTTCGCGCGGCGCCTGCGTCTGCGTTCCCAGCGAACGCGGCCGCATTGAGGACCTCGCAGGTGCGATCCGCCACTTTAAGGCTAACTGGACTTTTCTCACGCCCTCTGTCGCAAGCACAATTTCACCGTCTGCAGTGCCCGGCCTGGAAACTCTTGTGCTTGGAGGAGAGCCCGCGACGAGGCAGCTTCTGCGCGACTGGGCAGACCATGTGGAGTTGATTGTCTGCTACGGCCCTGCCGAATGCTCCGTGTACTGCTCAGGAACAGCGCCGGCGCATCGCGAGCAGGATCCATTGAACATCGGATTTCCGGTTGGATGTAAAATTTTCATTGTCGATCCGGATAATCACAACATATTGATGCCACCAGGATTGACCGGAGAGATTGTCGTCCAAGGCCGCATTGTTGCTCGAGGATACTTGAATCAAGCAGACGTAACCGACGGGCCCTTCTTGGACGAGATACCGTGGGCTGGTAGTTGGAAAGCACGGCTATACAAGACGGGTGATCTCGGCCGTATCAACTCGGATGGCTCGATCAATATCGAGGGACGCAAGGACATGCAGGTCAAGATCCGAGGTCAGAGGGTCGAGCTGGGGGAGATCGAGCATCACCTCAAGAATATCTTTCTGTCCTCCAACCATATTATCGCACACAGTCCGGCTCAGTCGAGGCCTGGAAATGTCCACCACGATCTTGCCGCCTTCGTCGTTGGGCCAGAGACCTGTCGTATGTCTGAGGACGATGGTGCGTGGACGGACAGAGTGGAACATGCTCGAGACTCCCTCAGGGGCATTTTACCCTCGTACATGTAAGCTTTATAAGCCCTCATCTTTCTCATTGCGCTTGATTCTGACATAATCCACTAAGGATACCCACTTTATTCATACCGTTACGAGCCGCACCCTTGACCGGCAACGGAAAAATTGATCGCACACAGTTACAAAAACTGTATGACAAGTACATCGAAGCGGCAGCATTGCGCACGACCGGGACATCTTCAGCCACTGAAAATACTGAAGAGAAGCTACTCTGCATGCTTTGGTCGGAAGTGCTTCATGTCCCCTCTCAGAATATCGGACCGAAAGATAGCTTTTTGCATCTGGGAGGCGATTCTATCAAGGCAATGCTCCTCATTAGCCGAGCCCGTGACGCCGGGTTTAACCTGAGCTTCCGTGCTGCTCTAGGCTCGCTCAACCTATCCACTATGGCCAAGGAGCTGAGATATAGCGGCGCCACAGAAGTCTCGCATGTTCCAAAACCGTTCTCGCTCGTGCAATCAGCAGACTGCCAGTCAATGACATCAACTTGTGCCGCATTATGCGGCCTGGAGCCGGGACTTGTGGCGGACATTTATCCCGCAACACCATTGCAGGAAGGCTTGATGGCCTTATCTCAGAAAAAGCACGACCAGTATGTGTCTAGATACGTGTTCAAGATACCTCCAGATATGTCTCCGGATCGAATCATTTCTGCGTGGAACGATGTGTACGAGGGCCTTGACATCCTTCGGACAAGGCTAGTCTACTTCTCTGGGCACAAACGCACACTGCAGGTTATCTGCAGTGAAAGGGTGGAGTGGAGAAGTGATGAATATCCGGAAGACCCTCTTGGTCTCGGCGGAGAGGCGGCTTATGGAAAACCGTTATCGAGACTGGCTATCCTGAATGAACGCTCTCAAGGAGATAGACATATCGTTTGGTCTGTCCACCACAGTCTCATCGATGCCATTTCAGTCGGTCTTATTTTTGACCTCGTCGCCGCCCGGTACCGAGCACTCGCAAGCCCATTTCTTGTCCCGTTCAGAATGTTCGTCGCATTTGTTTCTTCGCTCGACGAGCAGGCGTCGTGTAGCTGGTGGAAAGAATATCTGGCAGACGCATCAGCACCCGATTGGCCCCCTACGGCGCGAAATGAATCGCAGGTGGAAACGATATCGCACTCCTTCACATTCGAGTCTCCTCGCAACCGAGATTTCACGATTGCCACACGCTTGCGCGCCGCGTGGGCTTTCCTGATTTCAAGCTACTCCGGCTCTTATGACGTGGTCTTTGGATCCACGAACTCTGGCCGCTCGCTTGCAATGCCTGGCATTCTCGCCGTCGCAGGTCCGACCATAGTTACAGTGCCTTTCCGCGTGGCCTTCAGCGAGGACCAGACCTTGAGAGCGTTACTTCAATCTGTACAAGACCACGCGAGTTTGATGTCAAGCCATGAGCATCTCGGGCTGCAAAAGATCAAGACCCTCGATGCGAGCACTCGGTCGGCATCAAATTTCCGCTCTCTACTGGTAGTCCAGCCGCGGCAGGATCAGTCAACACTGGCAAAAGTAACGCCTGTAGAGGTCGCATCCGATCCAGTGGTCGGTAGTTATCCGCTCACGCTGGAGTGCAAAGAAAACGCTACATGCATCGAGATGGTGCTGAACTTCCAGTCGGATAGTGTACCAAAAGCGAAGGCAGGGCGAATCCTGCAACAAATGGCTGATATCGCGCAGAGCTTCATGACGGAATCAGTCGAATCGCTCGTCTTTAACAACCATGTACGCTTACCGCAAGCGTTTGGAAATTGCCCGCCAGAGAGCCTGCACAGCCAAGATTATCTGAAAACATGTATCCAGGACGAATTCCGTAACATGGCAGCCAAACAGCCATCAGCCCCATCCGTGGTTGGGTGGGACGCGGAGTGGGACTATGCTGCTCTGGACGAGCTGTCTACTGCAGCAGCATACGCCCTTCACGAGCTAGATGTAGCACATGGATCAGTCGTTCCTATTTGTTCGACCAAATCCAGCTGGGTCATCGTTTCGATGCTGGCTGTTCTGAAAGTAGGCGCTGCATTCCTGCCTCTGGACCCCTCAAATCCGCCGGAACGCCTTAAACGCATAGTCAAAAGAGTCGGGGCGAAGGTTGTCATAAGCAGCACGAACAGCGCCCCCACATTCTCAGGAATCGTGCAGCAGGTGCTTGAACTGACAGAAATCTCCTCTGGCGTATCTGCCAATCATAACCACGGCCTCCCAAAATCAGACCCCGCAGCGCTCGCTTACCTGGTCTTCACTTCCGGCTCGACCGGTGAGCCAAAGGGTGTCGAGGTCGAGCACCGCGCCTTCTGCACCGGAGCCCTGCGGCGTGCGCCATTAATCAACCGGAACGGTAACTCGAGGGTGTTCCAATTCTCCTCTTACGGATTCGACACGAGCATCGAAGACATCCTGACTACCCTCATCACAGGCGGCTGTGTGTGCGTGCCTAGCGAGCGGGATCGAAGAGACAACTTCGCAGGGGCATTCAAACAGCTGGGCGCCAACTGCGCCGACATCACGCCGTCGCTCGCGCACGTGCTGAAGCCGGAGGAGCTGCCCGGGTTGGAGACGTTGATCCTCGGCGGCGAGTTCATGGGCGCCTCTCTAGTGCGGAAGTGGGCAAATGGCAAAGTCAAGCTGATCAATACATACGGACCAACCGAGTGCGCCATCGTTGCGAGCGTCACGGAGCCCCTGCGCAGCGGCGGCGATGCCAATACCATCGGGCGCTTGCCCTGCGGTCGAGCCTGGATTGTTAGCCCCAGCAATCACAACCGCTTGCTGCCAAAGGGTGCGGTTGGCGAGCTGCTGGTTGAAGGACCTCTGCTTGCCCGCGGCTACCACCAGGACGCTGAGCAAACGCGTCTCGCATTTGTTACAGGTGTTACTTGGGCGAGTCCGGAGCAGAGGTTCTACAAGACCGGCGATCTGGTCATGGTCATGGAAGACGACAGCCTCGTCTTCATTGGTCGAAAGGACTCCCAAGTCAAGATCCGCGGACAGAGAGTCGAACTGGCCGAGGTCGAAACACATGTGGGCGCTGCTTCTGGTGCAGAAAATGTGGTTGTCGAGTTCCTTTCCGTCCACAACCGAGAACGATCTTTGGTTGCGTTTCTGGCCTTTGAGAGTTTCAATACGAAAGTTGAAACTATACCGATGACACCGGAGCTGCATTCACGCTTCCAAAACTGCCAGCAAAGGTTGCAAGGTGAAGTGCCCAGCTACATGATTCCCTCGGTTCTGATTCCCGTAACATCAATTCCCCTCACCAGGTCTGGGAAGGTGGACCACAGGTTTCTGAAACGTATGGTGAAGTCGTTTTCTGAAGAGCAGCTGCTTCAGTATCGCCTAGCGGAGAGGAAACATGGTTTGCCGCTGGTCGATTCTTCACATGTGCTGCTCGGTGGGATCTGGGCGAATGTATTAGAAATTGATCCAGACTGCCTACGCACAAATTTGGACTTCTTCAAAGCTGGGGGAGACTCGCTTAGTGCCATGCAGTTGGCTGCATCGCTTCATGAAGCCGGATTCCAGCTGTCCGTTTCAGACATCTTCCGCCACGCGAAGCTGTCTGACATGGCTTCGCGCCTCAAAGCCCGATCAAGGGTCGACGAGTCCAGGACTCTCGACCCTCCACCGTTCAGCCTGCTGCCCGTGGGCTTCTCAGTTCAAGACTTCCTTGCGAAAAGGGAGGTAGATTTCAGAGAGGAAGAAGTCGAGGACATATATCCCTGTACGCCAACCCAAGAAGCGCTCATGGCATTGTCCGCAAAACAACCTCGTGCATACGTGGCTCGGTTTTCAAGCTATCTCCAGGACCATACGGACGCTGATCGACTCAAACGCGCCTGGGAACAGGTCATACACCATTATCCAATCCTCCGAACGCGCATTCTTCTCGATCTCGAGATCGGCGCGGTGCAAGTTGTACTGAAATCGGCCGCGCAGACGAAATCTGCATTCGAGTCTCCCCCAGACATCATAAAATACGGGAATCCACTTTTCTACGTCCAGTTCTCGCAGGATATTGGCAGGGATGTCATCACAGTAACGATTCATCACGCTGTATTTGACGCTCACAGCCTTGCTATAATTCATCAAGAGCTCCTGCAAGCTTACAGGACCGGAAAAAGTCATGCACCACATAGCTCGATTCCACGCTTCATAGCATCGCTTCAGAGCAAAGACGACGAAGCTCAGCTCGCTTATTGGCAAAAGGAACTGGAAGGCGGTCCCTCCACTGACTTCTACATCACGGAGCGCACCAACAGGGGCGCCAGGAGAGAAGAAGTGGCAACAAATAGGGTTCACCTGGACGATTCTCTGCTGAGCCATGTGTCTTCTTCCAGGTATACCATGGCGCTGCTACTCCGAGCTGCGTGGGCCTTGACTATCGCCACCTTCACCAATTCAGACGACGTGCTATTTGGAGTCACATTGTCAGGAAGAAGTGCTGCATGCGAAGGGATGCAAGATCTGGTTGCGCCTACCATGACCACAATTCCACTTAGGGTTCGAATAAACAAGAGACAGTCAGTTCTCGAGTTTCTCGAGACCTTGAGGGCCCAGGCTGCCGACATGATCCCCTTCGAACACACGGGTCTGCACAAGATTCAGCGCCACATCTCAAAGCGTGTAGAAATCCGTAACATACTGGTGGTACAGCATGACCTCCATGACACTGTGTACGAAAATGCCCTCCTGGCTGGACCAGCAGAAGGACCGCAGTCTGGAGACGCAACGTCTGCAAACTACTACACGGAGGACCTGGTGCTAGAATGCACCGTGTTGAAGGAAGAAATTGACATTCGAGCCACATTCGATTCTTCTAAGGTTGACAAGCAGCAGCTTGCGCACATGCTGGCCTCGTTCTCCCACCTATTCAAGCAGCTTTGCTGCGTTGATGAGAGCTTGACCCTTTCTTGTCTCCGGCCTTGCGATCAGGACAGCTTCGAGCATATCGTGCACTGGAATACAACGACGCGGGGTAGATCGCAGGAGCAAGCTTCCATTCATGAGCTCGTGAGCGAAAATGCCAAAACAGATCCATATCGGGACGCCATTGTGTCCTGGGATGGCTCCATAACGTTCCAGGAGTTAGAAAAACACGCAAATAACTTGGCACAACATATTTCCAGGCTTGATATAACCAGTCGAGATGTAACTGTCATACCTGTTTTGTTCGGAAAGTCCATGTATGCCATCATCGCCATGCTTGCGATCATGAAAGCGGGACATGCTTATACGGCCTTGGACACCTCCAACCCGACACAGAGACTAAAGAATATGGCACAACAAATCAGAGCACGCCTTTGTCTAGCTTCCGCAGAATACAGCAAAACCCTCGAGGGAACTGTGGACCGCGTAGTTGTTGTTGATGCAGACCTCCTCAGTCTGCTACAATCCCGTGAAGTCAACAGCGCTCCGCCCACGCCTGTGGGTGGACTTGTATCGCCGGAAGCTCCTGCAATAATCGTATTCACATCAGGCAGCACCGGAAGACCGAAACCCATAGTACTACTCCACAAGGCCGTTACTAGCTGCGCGAAGGCGTACGGTCCAAGCATGGATTTCGGCCCGCAGACAAGAGTGCTTTCCAATGCTGCATATGCATTCGGTGAGTAATGTTCCAGAGGATACCGAGGCAAGACTGATGCATGACGTAGACATTCATGCCTGTGAGATTTTCTTAACCCTCATCCATGGCGGCACCCTTTTCCTGACGAATAGAGACCGATCGAGCTTGGTCGAGGTAATCAATGATTGGAGCATCAACTGGCTGTTCTCAACTCCGTCAGCCCTGGAAATTTTGCCCGGACCTGATGCTATTCCCTCTGTCAAGACGTTGATGATGATCGGCGAGGCGCCTAGTAGAACTGTCTACTCGAAATGGGTTCGCGCAGGTCTCCATATAATCAACGCCTATGGACCTGCTGAAAACACCCTCTTTTCTACGATGACCACTGTTGAGACCACACATCAAGATCCCGCATTAATCGGAAGACCACGCAATACCGCGGCTTGGGTAGTGGACCCCGATGATTACCAAAGAATTTCTCCTATCGGAGCTGTTGGCGAGTTGATGCTGCAGGGAGAGCAGCTTGCAGGTGGCTATTTGCATGAGCCCCATAAGACTGCGGTCGCTTTTGTCGAAGCTCCAAAATGCGTGGACGAGCTGGCCAGCATATGGCGGACCATGTGCTACAAGACAGGAGACCTGTGCCAATTCAACACTGACGGAACACTACGCATTATTGGCCGGACGGACTCTCAAGTCAAGCTGAGAGGCCAACGGCTGGAAACTGCAGAGGTGGAATACCACCTAAGGAAATTGATCGACGCAGAGCTGGCGGTTGATTGCCTTAACTTCCCCTCAGGGCGCCAGTCGTTGGCTGCATTTATCGTGACCAAGAACTCACGCACCCAGCCCTCGTCGGGCCTCATCACGACTGGGACGAAGGAGTTCAAAAAGCAGTGTCATTACGCCGCCACAGCTCTTGTAGACCATCTGCCGCCATTTATGATCCCCTCGCTCTTCATCCCAATCAGAGCCATGCCACGAACCGCGTCTGACAAGCTTGATCGCAAGCTGCTGCGAGCGACAGTCCTGCAGCTCCCGGAAGATACAGCACTGGGATTTGCTATCCAAGGCACCGAGCCTTTGAAGCAGCCTACTACTGAAGATGAGCGCATCTTGCAGGGCCTCTGGGCTAAGGTGCTCGGTATGGAGCGGCAGAAGATCGGCGTTGAAAGCGGCTTCGAGGCTCTGGGTGGTGACTCAATCGTGGCGATCAAGCTCGCCGTCGCGGTGCGCGAAAATTGCTACAACAAGACGCTCTCTGTCGTAGATATCCTTCGCTTCCCCCGCTTGTCGCAGATGGCCAGCCGCCTGACGGAGGTCAGGAGACTAGCCGAGCCTGCTCTTAAGCCGTTCGACCTGCTCGGACAAGCTGACACGGGGAGACTACTGGACTGGGTGAAGGCAGAGCATGGCTTTGAAATGCATGATGCATATCCGTGCACGCCGTTGCAGGAAGGCTTTATGCGGGCAACCGCCCAAAACTGCCATGCTTATGTGAGTCACCAGGTGTTCTCTCTCGCCAAAGGAGTTGACGTTAGGAAGCTCCGCCTGGTTTGGGAAGATATTATTTCTCGGCACGACATTCTGCGCAGTACAATCATTACGACCCATTCCGGAGACATGCTGCAGGCTGTGCGGCCAATTGCCGAAGAGAGCCAACTTGTGGATGCGTTGTCTTTATCCAGCTACCTACAGGAGACCAAGGCTCACGCGGTAAGGTATGGGTCGCCGCTGTTCAGAGTGGGCTTTGTAGAAGGGCTTGAGCGCAAAATTGTAGTAACGGCTCACCATGCCGTGTTTGATGCTTGGTACCTTTCCAAACTACTCGCCGAGGTGCACGCCGTGTACCACGAGCGCGAGTGTCAAGCGGCAAAGCCTGTGCCCTTCGTACGGTTCGTCCAACACATCCAGAATTCCCAGGGAGAAAATTCGCAGCTGTTCTGGCAAGCCAATCTAGAGGGGCAGACTACAAGCCAAGTCTTCTCTGCACCGGAGGCAAGTCAGCGGCCTAGACTTGAGTCGAGCATATCACGATGCTTCAAGCTGCAGGGAACATACCCGGGAAACATGCTTTCGACCATTGTCCGCGCAGCATGGGCTTTAGTTCTGTCGCTGTACTCAGAGTCATCAGACATTACCTTCGGATTGATCCTCAACGGAAGGAGCGGAGCCGACAGTCTTACGGATTTCGATGCAGTTGCTGGCCCAACCGTCACGACAGTACCATTTCGTGTACGCGTTGACCAACGACAGACGACCGGCAGTTACCTCGATGCTGTCAAGAAATCTGGTATTGATATACTGCCGCATCAGTTCTACAGGCTGAAGAGCGCAGGGGGTGAGGGTGCCGATGCGGTTGCTGCCAGCAACTTTGACAACATACTAGACGTGGTGATCGCAGCTGACGAAGAGCCTCAGAGCATTTTGACTCCAGACAAGAGCATTAAGCTATCTCAGCAGTCCAGCTACTATATGACTCCGCTCGTTGTTCTTTCCACTATCCGCCAAGGCGGCGAGATCTCGCTCGATGTGACGCACGACTCCAATACAATAGCCCCCGAAAAAGCTACGCAGATGAGCTCGCAGCTGGAGCTACTCATATCGCAGCTAGCGTCGTTGCCACCCAATACTCTCTTGGGCGACCTGAGGCTACTTACAGAGCCTGAGAAGGCGCTCATCAAATCGTGGAACGCATGGGACCCGGAGAAGAGCGCCGCGGGCCACTGCATTCACGATTTGGTTGAGCGCACCAGCTCACGGCAGCCGGATGTGTCTGCTGTGGAAGCTTGGGATGGGTCCATGACCTACAGGCAACTTGACGAAATCACCTCCAGACTAGCCCAGCGCCTCCTCGAGCTGGGTGTCACATCTCAATCCCGCATTCCTCTTTGCTTCGATAAATCTCTGTGGACAACGGTCGCCATGCTTGCGTGCCTGAAGACCGGGGCAGCCTATGTGCCTTTAGACCCTTCTCATCCGACCCGGCGGCTTCACACTATTGTCAAATTCGTGGGCGGAAACGTCATGATGGCCGGCAAAACGCAGGTGCAGCGCTTCGCTGGGGTTTTGCAGCATGTCATTCTCCTCGACAGCGCGTTCATGGACAGTACCCCCGAGTTACGAGCACCCTTTCAAACTCTAGGAAGACCAGAGGATACTGCTATTGTGGTCTTCACTTCTGGGTCGACGGGTCTACCTAAGGGCGTTGAGCTAAGCCACACCTCTTTCTGTACGCTTGCTGCTGAAGTTGGTGACCCGATGGATTTCACGAAGATCAAGAACCTTCGCGTGCTCCAATTCGCCTCTTATGCTTTTGGTACGTCTCCAATTTTCAGATTATCTGATCTCTACTATTCACCACTCCTTCAATTTATATATCACTGACCGCTCAGACGTCTCAAATGCCGAGACTTTCCTCACACTCATCTATGGTGGGACCCTCTGCATCATTCCAGACGAGGAGAAGCAAAACGACCTGGCAGGCGCAATCAACCGGCTCAACATCAACTGGCTATACCTGACGCCCACAGCCACGACACTCCTGGAACCGAGCCAAGCTCCACGTCTGCAAACCCTCATCCTGGGAGGCGAAGCCGGCAACAGAGATATCATCACCAAATGGTCTCCCCACCTGCACCTAGTCAACAGCTTCGGGCCGGCCGAGGGCGGCATCTGGCCGTCCATGTCGCACCTCGCGCCAGGCAGCAGCCCGCAAAATATCGGACGGAGTGCGGGGACAAGGCTCTGGATCGTGCACGCAGACAACCACGAGCAGCTAATGGGGCCCGTCGGCGCGGTCGGTGAGCTGCTACTCGAGGGCCCCATGTTGGCTACAGGCTACTTGCACGAGCCCGCGAAGACCGCCGCGGTGTTTCTCGCCCCGCCGCGCTGGGCCGCGAGCTTTGGCGCGAAGGGAACCTTCTACAAGACTGGCGACCTGTGCTACTACAACGCCGACGGTTCGCTCAGCTATGTTGGGAGGAAGGACGGGCAGGTCAAGTTGAGAGGCCAGAGACTGGATCTCGGAGACGTCGAGCACGCCGTCAATGAGCTGCTCCAGCACCCGATGGGAGTAGCGGCTGAGATCGTGCACTTTGCTGATCGGACAGATCCGGTGCTCGCGGCATTCCTCTGCTCCGAGACTCTGTTTGCTGCAGAAACCCCGGGGAGCCAGGAAGCGCTTACCAGACTGTCTGAGATCACCGGCGATCTGCAAAGCCAGCTGCAGCTACGTCTTCCTGCCTACATGATGCCTTCGGTGTTCATACCCCTGCGCAATATGCCGCTGACCATGTCCGGCAAGCGAGACCGCAAGGCTCTAAAACATTTGGCGTCGGGAATGGCTTTTGCTGACTTGGCGTCGAGGGGAGCCCAGCTCCGGAAACAAGTCACAACGGAGATGGAGCTCAAAGTCCGTGGTGTATGGGCAGCTGTTTTGAACATCAGCCCCGAAGAGATCTATGCGTCCGATAACTTTCTGAAGCTTGGTGGAAACTCCATCCACTTGATGAAGGTGGTTGCGCTCCTCAAGGCAGCTGATGTGAACATCACGGTTGCAGAAGTCTTCCGGAGTGCGGACCTCTCGGACATGGCACAGCGCTGCCGAGCCGTTCGGAAGACTCCAAAGTCGGGGCACGAGAATCCTTCGAGAAGGCCAGGCACATCAATCCCTAAGGCTTATCCCGACCTCATGAAGCGTCTCCACAGAAAGCTAGGTATTACAGAAGACGACGTAGAGGACATAGTTGCGGCGGGCGACTTCCAGTCGCACTGTGTTTATTTTGGCAGCCTGAAGTCCCGAGGAACCGCGAATTATCTCTCCTTCACCTTCCCTGCGGGCATCAATACAACCCGTGTACAATTCGCTTACGAGGTCCTCGTGGCGAAGTACCCCATGCTTCGTACGATGTTCGTCACATATTGCCAGGAAGTGCTGCAAGTCACAGTCAAGTCATGGAAGGTTGAGATTGAGAGGCTCACAGATGTTGAGAGTGGCGCGCTCTGCAGGGATGAATGGATTGCGAAAGACAAAGCAAAAAGCAGCGCGCTGGGCAAACCACTTGTACGCGGAGCAATCATAGAATGCCAGGACGGCAGTGCGATCTTCGTGTGCCAGCAATCACACGCTCGAAACGACGCCTGGTCAGACCAGCTCTTCTGCAGAGACCTCGCCGCGGCATACGAAGGCCGAGTGTTGCCCTCGCGCCCCACATTTGCGCAGGTGATACGTCACGCCGAAGGCCTTGACGCTGCGCAGACCGAGGCTTACTGGCGCACGCTGCTAAAAGACTCCAGCATGACACACGTCGTCGCCCACCGGAGTCCGTCCTATGACAACATTGTCAACGTCACGTTAGAGCGGACGGTCCCCGACTGCGACGCCTCCCGGGTGGGTATCACGACGGCTACGGCCCTCAAAGCCGCCTGGGCGCTTGTCCTTGCCGAGTACGCGCAGACTCGAGACGTCGTCTTCGGGCACCTCACCTCCGGCCGAGGCCAGGCGTTCGCGGGCATCGAGGATGTGTTCGGCCCGTGCCTGAACATCGTGCCAGTGCGGGTGCCGATCAGTAGCCAGCGCACCGTCATGGATCTGCTCCGCTACGTCCAGGAGCAGCAAGTGGCAGGCCTCGAGCACGAGTGGATGGGCGAGCGCGCCATTGTGCGCCGCTGCACCGACTGGCCGCGCAGGACGCGCTTCAGCTCGGTGGTGCAGTACCAGAACATCAACGAGGTCCGCGAGGTGAAGATGGACGGCGGCTCCAGCTGGGATGTCCAGCTGCACGCCGTTGACTACGACTCAGCCGATATCTGGATCCTGGCGTGGCCCGAAGAGCGGGACGGGAAGGGCGAGTCTGTCAAGGCCACGCTGTGTTTTTCCGAGCGACTGGTGAGCCGCAAGCTCGTAGAACGCATGCTGAGACGGCTCTGCGACGTCCTGCATTTCATCTCGAACGGTGACAACCAGCAGCTGCCGATACCTCTCCTCGATGGCGTGGGACAACAGCTGCCTCTACCCGGTCCACCAGCAAATACTGTCTCGTATCTACCCGCCGATGGCGAGCCCATGCCGTCGCAGTGCCTTTTGGAACGAATGCAGGATGTGGTGATCAAGGCTTGGGCGCCCCTCCTCGACGACGACGGGGCTCCCCAACTTCATGTGGATCGGATAAAAACCGCCTTTTACGATCTAACCTGCTCTCCGTGGGTAGCAACGCAGCTGGCGATGGAATATGAGAGCCTTGGCTTTTCCGTTGCAGTGGAGGAAATTATCACTTATCCCACCATGGAGGGTCAAGCATTTCTATTAGCCGGACGTGTTTTGGGCTAACATGTGCAAAATTGTGTATTAGCTGCTGGACTGCGACTAAGGATATGGCTCGGTAGAACGTGGTAACAACAGAGAGATTTTAAAGAAGTAAGACATAAAATGTTATCTATATATATAAGTCAAATATAGTTCGTACTGGCAAAGGTCAAAGGTCAGTCATTACTGGCTTGGTATTAGAAAAGTTCTACATACAGTATATTACCGCCCTCGCCACAGTTCTTACTACCCCGGTCAAACTCAGATCCATTTCGCGTCCTTGCGAACGCACGACGAAAGAAAGTCATACCCATCCTTAACTGCCCTCTTCGGCTCTCCGTCTAGCCTCGTCCTCAAGTCGAACAAATGCTCCACGCCGTCGACCAACGCGACGCCGGCCCTCACGCCCTTCGCCCGCAGCGCCTCATACGTCCGCACCGACTGCTCGTACGGGATGAGGTCGTCCGCCGTCGGATGGACCAAGAAGGTCGGGGTGCGGTACCGCCCCGCCACGATCTGCGCGAGCGGGCTGACGGCCGCAATCGCCTCGTCCGACGGCTGCGGCAAGTCATCCACCACCTCGCCGCGGCGCCGGTCCTTCTGCAGCCCGCCGAGGAGGACGGGCAGAGTCTGGCCCCTCCAGTTCATGTGCAGCGCGATCCGCGACCGCGGGTCTTCCGGACACAGCCATCCGCCGACCGCCCGCGTGCCTTTCGGCACGTTGTATGCGGTGATTGCTTCATCCAGCACGCCCTCGAGGAGGTCGAGACCCTGCGCGGCGGCCGCATCTGCGGCCGCCTCCGAGCCTATTGGCACGTTGGGCTGGCGCCAGAACGGGTCGTGGTAGTCGGTGGGGCAGTAGAATGCGAGGATGGCGTCGGGCGGGTGCGGCGCCGTCCACGCAAGGGACATGGCGAGCGTGCCGCCGGTGGACCAGCCGACGGCGACGACGGAGGCGGCGGAGGGATGCACGTCAGGACGGCAGAGCGGGAGTGACGGGAGAGCAGTGCGTGCCCAGTGGAGCGCGTCGCGAACGTCGGTCATTGGGCCTTCGAGGAGCGTGGTTTCAGGGCACAACCGGTAGTCGACGCTGACGGGCAGGAAGCCCTTGGCGAGCAGCAGCTGGGCCTGCTGTGGCCGGATGTCTTTTCGGGACAGCATGACATGACCGCCGCCATGGATCATGAGTGCTGTGTGCGACGAGACATTAGCGTATGGCTCTTGATTCGTCATAAGAGTGCGTGAAGTGTGCGGTCCTAGGGCTCCCTACCGATCAACCGCTGCTTCCCGGCCGGATCACGCTCGGCGGGGTAGTACACGTCGGCATAGAGGTAGGTGTCACCAACCTGCTTGAACTGCAGCGTTTCCATCAGCTCCCCCGGGCCGTCCTCCCCCCTGCGCTCTTCCGCGCCCGCGCACGCCACGATTACGCGCAGCTGGTCGGACTCGGTGGATGCGCCATCGCTCCAGTCGACGTGCTTGAAGCCGGCGGCCGTCAGAGAGCGGCGCCAGAAGTCCTCGTGGGCTAGCACATGTGTGCGGCCGTCATCGAAAAGCCACCAGCCTTCTAGCAGGCCGAAGACAAGGTCGAACCAAAACAGATTGCGGGTCAGCTCGACCAGGCACAGAACACCCCTCGGCTGCAGCAGCTCGCGGATGTGCGTCGTCGAGTTGACCAAGCTCTTGGTCGCGTGGATGCAGTTCGTCGAGATCACGACGTCGTACTGCCCGGCTTGGTGAGCCGGTGGGCTGGCCTCGACGTCCAGCGTCGTGAACTCCATGGACGAAGCGTACGCCGCGAACTTGCGCTTCGCAGCTGCGACGAGAGAGGGCGAAAGGTCCGTGAAGACGTACGTGAAGGGGATGTCGAGCTGCGACAGGCGCTCCAGCAGATGCTTCGTCGTGCCGCCCGTGCCGGCGCCGAGCTCGAGGATACGGAGAGGCCGGCTGTTGCCGTCGTTAGGCTGGCTGAGGGCTAGGTCGACGAGGAACTGGCCCAGCAGCTTGGTGCCGGCCTCGAACATGGGCGCGTGCGTGTACACATCCTCCAGCAGCTGCTTGCTCCTACGGTTGCCGAAGATTAGGTGGATCGGGTCGGCGCCGCCGGTCAGACAGTCCGCGAGGCGAGGCCCGGTGGTGGCAAGCAGATTGTGCTCGGCGGCGTGCTGTGGGAAGGCGCGGAGGATGTCTTGCAGTAGTTCGTGGGAGGGGCTGGCAGGCGGGGCTTGGGATGTACGGATGGCGTCGCCATGAGAGCGCTCTACGAGGCCTCCTTCCTCGAGAATCCGCCAGTACTGCTGCATAACTTTTTCATGCTTCGCCTGGACGCCTTTAGGCTCTGGGACGACTTTGCCGGGTGGGATGGTGCCGAGGTCGCTGCCTAGTTGCCGGAATGCTTCGAAGACGTAAGCGAGGACGAGTTCGGCCTGGTGCGGATACACCTTTGTGTGGAAGTCCACGAACTTCGTTTCGGCGGCGAAGACATCGTAGTCGGTGCGAATGCGACCGAAACACTCGGAAGCTTGGATTGAGAGGTTCGAGGGCTCTGCACCTGCCGGACGTGTCTTATCGTCAGGGGCGGCGACGGCAGGGGCAGGCCGGCTCGGAGAAAGCGGTGATACGACACCCGGTTCCGGTGGGGATTGATCTCGCGATGGGCCCAGGACAGGCATGATCATGTCAGTGAGTCCCTGGAGAGTGAGGTCGGACGTGATCTTCGATGCATCCAGCTTGATGCCGAAGACCTTGTCGATGTCACCGCACAGCTCCATGGTAAGAAGGGAGTCCAGGCCCGCATCTGCGAGAACGGTGTCGCTTTTCAGAGCATCTGCGTCTAGGTGCTCTGCGATCAGGGTGGAAAGCTGAGAAGTTAGAGAACTCCTAGGCGGATGCGTTGTTGACATTGGGTTGACGATGCTGCGGACACCGGGGGTCGGGGGGTCGGAGACACTGACGGAAGACGCATCGTCATCCTCCGAACACTCAGTGCTGGAGTGGTCGCCGGAGCCTGCCCTCGTCTTTGAGCTCAGGAACCGGCAGAGGGCACCGACGTCAGTCAAATCCTGAAGTTCATCCAGCCTAATGTCCACCGAGAACCGGGTCCGGACTTCGGCAAGGACTTCCATCACCATGAGCGAGTCGATACCGAGCTCAGCGAACGTCGTGTGCATGGCGGTAGTGCCCGCATCGGCATCTGCGACATCACATAGCATTTTCACAACATCCGATTTCACAGCATCCGGGACGGTGGAGCTGCGTCTACGGTCGAAAACTGGAACCGGCTTAGTGAGCGGGGCAGGCGCTGCCACAGTGGTCTTCCACGATTTCGCCTTCACCTCGGCACCGCCCTTCTTCTCTGCCGTCGCATTGACCCGCGAGAGCACCTTGGACAGCGAGCTGGTGAGCACCTTCTTGAAGCGGACGGCCAGCATCGCCATGACTACATGTCCGGTCTGGCGATCGAAGACGTAGATGTCGCTCACCTTCTCCCCGCCCGCATCGAGCACGAGCTGGGAGTAGACAGTCCAAGCGTGCTGAGCAGCATCGCCGTGCGCGAATCCCGCCTTCCACTGGATCTTTTCGATGTTCGTGCACACGAACACAGAGTCCGCCGGGCACTCCTTCAGCAGATTCACATGAAGCCCCGCCACCTGGATGAAGCTGTCCATGAGGAACGGGTTGCAGGCCGTCGCGGCCACGTCAACGGCGCTCCCACCGGACGGCATCTGCACAGCTCCCGCAGCGTCGTCGCCCTTGCCGACCACTTTGACGACGCCACGGTAGCACGCAGCGTAGTCAACGACCCGCGCGAACGCCTTGTAGATCGGCAGGCCCTGCAGAGCCGCCGCCGAGGCATCTTCGAGCAGCGCGCCGCACCGGCGGGCGCCGATCAAACGCGTGTAGCGAGCCAGGTCGGCCGCGACACCGCCGTCCGGAGCACTCGGCAGCGCCACGACGCCCGTCGCGTGCGTCGCCACGACAGACTCGATGCCGGCCGGGCGGCTGCGCAGCACGAATCTCCACGCCGCGAGCCGGCCGTCCAGCTGCTCCAGCAGCAGCTCGATCTTCCGGTCGGCGTCGACGCCTAGCGGCGCGAGGATCTCCAGCGGCTCGACGACGGCGGCGGGCCGGGCAGCGCACCGGGCGGGCGCTCCCGCCCCCGCACCCGCGGCTAGCTGCGCCGCGGCCCGCACCGCCAGCTCCACGTACAGCGACGCCGGGCAGAGGCTGCTGCCCAGCACGGCGTGGCCGGAGACGAAGGCGATGAAGTCGGCGCTGCGCGGGTCGACGGCGAAGCGCGCTGACTTGTTGCTGGCGTCGCGGAACCCGTGGAATGAGAGCAGCACGGGCGCGGCCGCCGGCGCGGGGGCCTCGAGGGGGGCGGCGGCGGCGTCGGCGAAGGCCTCGCTGTAGTCGAGCCAGTGGCGCGAAGTCTCGAACTGGTACGGGGGGAGGTGCACGGGGCGGGCGGTTGCGGGCGGGCTGCAGCCGTGGAAGAACCAGGGCTGGACGGGCAGGCCGGCGTGCCAGAGGGCGGCGGTCGCGTCGGCCAGCACAGCAAGCGCGTCGCGGGCGCCGCGGAGCCGCAAGGGGTGGAAGGCGTGGGCGGCGGCGGCGCGCGGGCCGAGGGCGCGGCGAGCCATGGCGGCGACGGGCGTGTCGCAGCCGGCCTCGAGCCAGTGGCAGGGGCCCAGGCGGTCGTGCAGGCGGGCGACGGCGTCGGCGAAGAAGACGGGCTGGCGCGACTGCTCGGCGACGAGCGCGGGCGTGACGGCGGGCCAGCTGGCGCCCTCGGAGCACGTCTCGACCGGGATCGTGGGCGGGGCGAAGGCCAGCGTTGCGGCCAGGGCGTGCAGCCGCGGCGTGATGCCGTCGAGCAGGTGCGAGTGGTAGCCGCGCGCGACCAGCAGCCGCTTGCTCGCGCGCACCCCGAGCGACGCGGCCGACCGGGCCAGCACCTGCTCGGCCGCCGCGATCGACGCCTCGGAGCCGACCAGCACGTGGCTGTCGGCCGCGTTGTAGCAGGCCACCTCGACCTTGCAGCCCGCGGCGGCGGACGCCTCGGCCAGCGACACCAGCTTCGACGTCGCGCTGCCGTCCGCCTCGACCCACAGCATCACGCCCTTCTCCGGGCCCCACGCTTCCTCGATGAGCGCCGCGCGCCCGACGACCAGCTTGACCGCGTCGGCAAGGCTGAGCGCCCCGGCAACGCATAGCGCCGTCAGCTGCCCGAAGCTGTGCCCGATGACGGCGGCGACCGGCAGCCCGCACTCGATCCACGCCATGGCGCTGGCGTACTGGATCGCAAACAGCGCGGCGTGCAGGCTCGTCACGTCGCCCGCTGGCGCCTGGCCGAAGACCGCCGGGTAGATGTCGCGCCGGGCCGCGGTGAGCACGAGGTCGCGGCAGCGGTCAAGGTGCCGCCGCAGGACTGGCGAGGCGTCGTACACCTCCCTGGACAGCGTCGCCTGGCCGCCCGTCTGGCCGCCGAATGCCAGCACCACCGGCTTTGCCGCAGAGCGCGCCGGCGTGGCCGGGGCAGCGTCGCCCCGCGCGAATTGGCCCAGCTGGTGCTCCAGGTCGTCCAGGCTGGACGCACTGGCGACGAAGCGGAGCGGCAGGCTGTGGTTCTGCGTGCGCGCCAGCCGCAGGCAGGTGGCGGCCAGCAGCGCGCGCCCGTCCTGCCGTCCCTTCTCGCGCCGGACGAACTGCGCAATCGCGTCGCAGCGCTGCCGCAGGCTCCAGGGCGTGTGCGCGGCGACGAAGACGGGGTAGCTGGGCAGCCCCACCGCGACCGGCGGCCGCCTCGCCCGCGGCCGTGCCGGCGGCTGCGTGACGACCAGCGACGCGTTGCTGCCCGCGGCGCCGTAGTTGTTGATGCAGGCGGCGCGGAACGCAGCGTCCCAGGCCCTGCTCGCGCGCGGCACCTCGATGCGGTCCGGCTGCAGCGGCGGAATGCGCGGGTTCAGCGTGGAGAAGGCGGCCTGGCGCGGGATGGTGGCGTGCTCGAGCATGAGCACGACCTTGACGAGCGCAGCGGCGCCGGACGCGGCCTCGGTGTGGCCGATGTTGGCCTTGACGGAGCCGACGGCCAGCAGCTGCTCGCGGCGCGGCCCGCCGAAGACCTGGCGGATGCTGGCGCACTCGATCGGGTCGCCGACGGGCGTGCCGGTGCCGTGCGCCTCGACGTAGCTGACCTGGGCCGGCGCGAGCCCGGCCCGGGCGGTGGCCTGCCGGTACATCCGGCTCTGCGACTCGGCGTGCGGCACGGTGATGGCGCTGCTGTTGTCGCTCTGGCCCACCGCCGACCCGGAGATGACGGCCAGCACGTCGTCGCCCGCGGCGAGCGCGGCGTCCAGCTTCTTCAGCACCACCAGCGCGGCGCCCTCGCCGCGGCAGTATCCGTCCGCCGCCGCGTCGAAGGCCTTGCACTCGCCCGTCGCGCTGAGGAACGAGGCCGCGCCCAGGTTCTGGTACAGCCGCGGGCTCGTGATGACGTTGACGCCGCCGGCCAGCGCCATCGCGCACTCGCCCGTCGCGACGGCGCGGCAGGCCGAGTGCAGCGCGACGGCCGACGACGAGCATGCCGTGTCGTACGTCACCGCCGGGCCGGTGAAGCCGAAGTGGTGGCTGATCTTGCCGCTGATGAAGGCGCGCAGCGTGCCCAGCGCGGAGAAGGCCGTCGGCTTGTGCGCTGCCACGTTGTCCTCGTAGTCCACCGCGCCGACTCCGAGGTAGCAGCCCACATCCGCGTGGTTTGCTGCGGTTGCGGGCAGGTTGAGGTAGCCCGCCGCCTCCAGCGCCTCGTACGCCACCTGCAGCACCAGCCGCTGCTGCGGGTCCATCGACGCCGCTTCCCGCGCCGACTTCTTGAAGAAGCGATGGTCGAAGCCGGATGCGTCCGAGATGAAGTTCCCCAGGTATGCGTCCTTGCCTCCGGTCTGTCGGCGCAGCACTTCTGGCGAGAACCGGTCCCGCGGCAGCTCGCGGAGCATCGAGGTCCCCGAGTTGATGATGTCCCAGAATTGCGAGATGTCGTTGGCGCCTGGCAGTCGGCAGGCCATGCCGATGATGGCGACCGCGTGCTCCGGGTAGATGGGCTCCGTGGGCAGCTTGCAGTGGGAAACGGTTACCCCTGGGACTTTGTGCAACTCGCGCGGCAGGAAATCCGCCAAGCCGATGTTGAGTATGGTCACGGGATGACCCTGGTCGGGTTGGAGCTCGCCGACGGCGTTGGTGATTGTGTCATGCCATCGAGAGGGATGGCACAGGAGCGATTTGACCGCGATCGCTGAGAGAGATCCGGCCTTGATGACTTGTCCATCGCTATTCGACCGCAGCGGAGCGAGAAGCTCGCTGGCTTCAGGGAGCTGGAGGTCGGCATAACCCGAACAGAGTTCGATGAGACGATTGGCGGCGGTTTCGTGGACGGAAGAGTGGAAGCGGCCTGCTAAGCTGATGGGCTTCGCCGAGAATCCGTTGGACGCGAGCTCGGAGAGCAGGCGATCAGACTCTGGTTCTGCGACGGTCACCGTGGCCGTATTTGAGTCTGAGATGACGGATACATAGGCCTGCGGGACGTCAGCAAATTCAGTATAGCTCGGCGAGAGACATACACTGGTGTGGAGCTCGAGAATCTGGTTCAGATCGTCAAGGCTAAAACTTGACTTCCGGCGGACAGCAAAGCATGCTGCGGGATCAGATCCGGAAGCAGATGCTCCATCGAGATCGACGTAGGCGCCAACGGCAACGGCAAGCCTCAGCGCAATAGCAGCTAAGCGGCCGAACTCGGCCGAGGTCCTGGAGCAAGCAATGCAAGCGGCTGTAAGAAAGCCGGTGCAGAATCCCTGAGCATTGCTTTCACCAAAGGCTTCGTCGCTGCCTCGGAAGTTGCAAATGTACTGCGCCACGTGCACAATGGTCGTCAACGGTGTCGCCAGCGTATTGGGCGGGCCCTGGGTGCGTTGCGCGAGATCTTCGCCGTCCAACCAAGCTCGCAGCTCGCCGAGAAGGCGCAGCCCCGGCACATTTGATAGACGAGGGTCTGCGGCAACCAGCGTGACCCAGAGACTATCCAGGCCCCTGATGGCGTCTGTGAAAGGTTCAAGATCGGCCTCCTCGAGAAGGATCTTCCGGATCTGGACAAGCTCGTCGGGCGTGGGCCAGGTGGTCTGCGGGCCGAATACGACAAGGGTTGACGAAGGCATTGTGATGGTCCTCGATCGTTGAAGTGAATCCGAGGCGTTGAAAGAATGTAATCGTGTAAAGGCAAGATGGTCACGGTGAGCCTGGCATGCTTCGAGTTTAATGTGTCGTACTGGCTTGCGTCCTCGCCGCCCGCAGCTGAATAGCGAAAAGATATGGCGACTCGGGTCTGCTGTAGGCAACAAGACCCGATTATAGTCGGTACCGTCAGCACAGATGTGCCGTAGCCGTATCCTAGAGCCGTATTCTGATTGCCGGTAAGAAGGGCTGTAGATGTCGTACTGATAGGATGACCGGAGAGACAGCTCCGCACCTTGCCCGTCGTGGGCGTTGGGGCTTATTCTGCAGCAGTTTTTGGTGCACGCTCCGATTCAAGCCCCATACATTCTGACTGCGCAACAACAAGCAAGGGAGGAGAGCATGAATCGCGTTTTAGAGCAACGAGCCCCAATATTCTTGGTCCATTCTATGCTAGGAATGCTATACTACGCCAATAGGCTACATAACGCTCGATCAGTTTAGGACTGATCGCATCCATAGAGCGCAGAGTCCCCGACACAGCCCTCATCCTAGATGTGTCCATTACGACCTCGCCACCGGACATACGGACGAAGTCCCTCTCAAAAAAAGCCTCCAGTTTCTTTGCAGGACTCTCCTCGGCATCCATATCGGGCAAATCCCTGAGCTGAGCTAGCCAGTCAGCATAAGGTACATGATTCAGATGCGACAGGCCGAGTTGCGGCGTCAGATCCTGCATCAGATCGTACCATGACTGCCGTATCGGATTCTCAAGCTGATATGCACCGCACACAGGCTTGGCAGAGAGTGCAAGCTCAGCTATAGCTGCTGCTGCATAGTCAGCCGGCAACCAACAAAAGGTCTGCGATATCTGTCAGCAACGGCACGGTCATCTAAGTGTATATGGGGTAAATTTACACCGGGGATGACTGGCAAAGTACCCAGTTGCTGCGCCGTCCGCAGCAGGGCAGGAAAGTGTTCTTCTGTATTCCAGTAACCAGACTTGCTGGATCCAGACATCTGCCCAACGCGGACGTACATTGTCTCCACTCCAGCTGCCTCGCTCTGCTCAATGATCTTCTCGCACACGAACTTCGCTTGTCCGTAGCCCAAGCTCCCAATGCAGGATTCTGCGTCCACAGAGGTCTCTGGAACTAGGCGCCCTCCGTGTGTGGCCGCGTAATTTCCCACAACGGCGATTGAGGAGACGAAAAGGAAGCGAGAGGCCGCTACGGATAGTGGTCCGGGGTGGCGGGCTGCAGCGCTTTTCGCCAGCTCGAGCAGGTTTCGCAGTGCCGCGAACTGCGGTTCAAACGACGCTAGCGGCCGTCGAAAGTCCATCGGCCAGGCATTGTGCACGATGTGCGTTACGGTGCAGCAAAGGCTGAAATACGTATCTTCGTCCAGGTCTAAGCGAGGCTGCGATGCGCGTCCCTCCAGCACCGAGATCTTCTCCCAATGAGCTTGAGGGATGTCGATTCTCTTTTCAGTCAAAGCCTTCTGGAGCCGGTCTTTCGGATGGACGCTGGTTGGAGAAGGCCTGTTGTAGCAGACAATTTTGCTCACTTCCGGCAACCCTGCCAAATGGGCCAAGAGGTGTGTTCCAAGGCTCCCTGTGCTTCCTGTCAGGAACACGACACAGCGCGGTTCATTCGCCGTGTACTTGTTAACGAAAGACTCTAGCACCTGCCGCTGGCCGGGGCGCACGGTTGCATCGTCGCCGCCGTGTTTCAATGCATCTGCCATTTGCGCCACCGACGGATGAAGGTACACAAAGTCCCTCCCGACTGTCTGCGCAGCGTTCGGAATCTCCCTGGCCGCAGCCAAGATCAAGCGGCGCAGGTGCGTTGCCTGAACTGAATCCATACCCAGCTCGAACAGGTCAGCATCGGGGGTGAGCGCTTGAGGCTTCGTCTTCCACTTGAGCCGGTGCAACACCATATCCACGAGGCCCGCTTTGAGGTTTTCCACCGAGAACACCAGGCCAATGTCATCCGCCACTGCGCCATCGTCCAGCCTGCGGTACGCGTCCGAGATCTCATGCTCGAAGAGCGCGCACGCCTCTTTGCCCAACACTGCGCCCTTGTCCGAGCGGGGCAGCGAAAGCCCGCTCGGCACCATGACGACCAAATCCCTCGACAGGATCCGTGCGTGCTCATCCATACGATCGTTCACACTCTCGATGTGCGGCCAAATCAGAGACTTGAAGTGGTCCACGTTTTCGGCCAGAGACGCCGGCGCAGCCTCGACCAGGACGCCTACCTGCGGCTGGCCCTCGCCGAACACAGCAACAGCGCCCACATTCTCGGCTTCCGAGATTGCCGCTGCCAACGCGCTCGCGAGGACCTTCTCGCCGGTGGCTAGCACTATGAGGTCGTCCGAGCGGCCGACGGGGCGGAAGTCGGTCATCGAGTGCCGCGGATTAGTCACGAGCTGGTCCTGCACGTCAAACGGCGTCGTCCAACCGGGTGGCACTACGCGGAGGTGGTATTGCTTCGCGGCCGCGGCGTCGTCCTCCCGCTTGCTGCCAGGGACACGGATCAGCTCGATGTTGAGGTCTGTCCGCATCCGGAAGAAGTGCCAGTCGTAGTCCGGCCCGGGGACGAACATGACGGAGAGTGGCCCGGTCTCAGTCGTCCCGAACGAGTTAACGACGCGGACGCCGGCCGCGGCGAGACATTCGCCCGTCACGCGCTTCAGCGGCCCGCCGCCGCATCCGACGAAGTCGAGACGCCGGAGAGCTTCGATACCGTGCGTGTGGGGTAGCTGGCAGATATCTTCGAGGATTGTGGGTACGGACATGAGCGAGCGCGCGTTGGTCAGATCGATGAGTTCGACGGTCGAGAGACCATTTGGCACGGTGAAAGATGGGAGGGCGGTGAAAGTCTTGCCGCAGCCGAGAGAGAGCGCGGGAGCTACCAGCCCGAATCCCTTGCAGTCGCTATTAGAATCATAGGTTGCCATAAGACGAGGATGCATGTCTTACATGGTAAAGAGGCAGCGTGGTGACGTTCAACCCGAGCGCTTGATGCTCATGATCAAACTGATAGCATGTTGCATAGCTCAGTAGATAGGCGTGAGATGTATAGATTGGCTTGGGAAGCCCCGTACTGCCCGAGGAATGGAGAATGAGGACGTCGCGGTCACTCAGGTGTTCGTAGTCTCCGTCAGGAAGGGCTGGTGGCGGCTCTGAGCTGTTGCATTCTGTAAGGTATTCACTATAACTTCGCGCAGCGCAGATCTGAACATCTGCCCCTGCATTCGCCTCTTGAGCCGCTGCAGTTAGACGAGGCGATACGACTATTGCCTTGGTGCATGTTTCTGCGAGCAGATGCTGAATTGTTGGTGCACTCAGTCGAGCGGAAAGTAACACAACCTGCGCATGTTCAGCTACCTGCCAGAATATTAGCACCGACAGATACTTACCGGCATACCCAAGCTCATCAGAGCAAATAGATGGAGAAGTATCCCAATATCACTGTCCATCAAGAGAGCTACAGTGCTATTGTTGCCAGCTTCCGTTCTCGCGACATTATCTTTGAGCCATTGTGAACATCTGGCGACAGAATGAATCAGTTCCAGACAGGTAATGCGGCGCAGTCCCAAGCCATCCGATTGCTTCTCTGCCTGTACGCAGAACGTATGCTCCGGGTTGTTCTCGGCATTGAACCGGATGAGGTCGGGGAACGTCCGGATGCGAGCATCACCATTGGAGACTTCTCGATCCACCACGCGGGGGATCGGGGGTACCACGAACCGCGCCATGATGCTGAAAGAGCTTTGGGAAAGACAGAGGATTCTCGCGCTTTGTAGAATTATGTCCGAAAATTCCAGTATCTTGAACAAACTTCAGTGAAGCTGCGGCTTCAGCTTAGACCCGAGTTGCTGTGTGGTTCGCCAGTGGACCCGTCTCGGGTCTCCGGCGACATCAGCAACCTAGGGACCAGATGGAGCGTCGAGACGCCGAATCGGCTTTTAATCTGTGGTATTACCGCCCTCGATGCAAAGACGAGAGGCAAGTGACCATTGTCAAGCTTCGCCGAGCAGCATCAAGCTCATCATGATGGCCTCTTTCGTCACTCCGCTCGACCAGCGCGAGCCTACACCACCCTGGTTCCTGCCTTCGTTTCTGCTTCCGGGATTCTGCGCGCTCTTGATTTCTCCAAAGTTCTACTATGCTCGAGCTCTGCTCTCCGGTTCGGCCTTGGCTTACCTGCTCCTGCAGGCGCCGCGATACACCGCCTCAGACGCGGCGGTCGACTTCATCGGCGGCGTATACATGGGTGCTGTGGCACTCAAGTGGCTGGACTTCGTCGTGCTTCACCGAACTGAGAGCGAGTACCACCGCAGCAATCCATCGGCATCCAATCCAGACATCAATACTGGTCAGTTCGACAGCTGGATCAGTCGTCTCAGCTACTCATTCAGTCTTTGGACCACAACCAGAGGCGTAGGATGGAGTTGGCAAGTAAAGAACATTCCTCGAGGGGTCCTGGCAGGCTATCCCCGGCTGTGCGTCTTTTCCAGCGATTCAGAGCAGTATCAAAGAGGTTATCACTGACACTCAACACCAGGAGATTCGTCCGCATGTGCCTCCACCGCGCGCTGTGGTGCCTCCTTGGCGCTGACTTCCTGCATTCGGTCATGATGCGCACGCCGTTCAATCAATCAGACCCTCTCCCAAACCTCTTCTTACAACCGCTCCCCACGCGGCTTCTGGTGGCTTGGACAGCAGGTTTTGAGGCATACTGTCACCTGCAGTTGCCGTACTACATCTTTGCCACGCTGACAGTCGCACTCGGAACCTCCCACCCGGAGCAGTGGCCACCAATCATGGGTGCTTTCAGCGCGGATAGCTGGAGCGTGAGAAACTTCTGGGGGTAAGTGTTGCACAGCGACGTCTCCGATCCGCCTTTTTCCATCTCTTGCCCATCCTGTGCCTCTGATATACCAATGCTCACCGTTCCACAGCAAGTGCTGGCACCAGCAGATTCGCCGCAGTATTAGCACGCTCACCGAACCGGCCGTGCGCCTCCTGCGCCTCCCCGAGAAGGGCCTCATCGCACGGTACGTCAAGATCTACGTCGCCTTCCTATCGACCGCAGCCTGCCACCACCTAGGCGCATACCTCATCAGCCGCACGCACGGCGACATGTACTGGCTGTGGCTGAGCCAGGCCACCGTCATCATGCTCGAGGATTTTGTTATTTGGCTAGGCAAAAAAGCGGGCGTGCGAGATAGCGGTGAGTTTCTCCCTAACCCCGACCCTCCCTTGCAGCCCCTCCATCCAATTCGTCAACCCACCTTTCCGTGACGAGTTCCTGACTGACTTGTTCGTTGCCTATGTGTGTCATTCAGCGCTGATCCGCTCCGTCGGCTTTGTCTGGACCTACACCTGGCTTAGCGGCAACCTGACCCTGCCAATCGCTTCAGGCATCGCGCTACACGCCGGCGCCGCCCGCGACCCTTGCCCCGTCGGACTGGCCGACAGGTTCCCTCTTCCAAGCGTTGGCGATGGCGGCGTCCCAAGTCTGTGGGTCGTCGTGGTCGATCGGGGCGTGGCGTTTTACTTCGTGGCGCAGGCGCTGACGCTGCTCGAGGCCGAGTCTTGGTCCGATGTCAGGAAGGCGCTGTGGGGAGGTGGTGCAACGGTTGCTTTGGCTCTGCGGGGATAAGGTATGGAGATGGGAGGGGAAAACTTAACGGGATTTGTTCGTTCATGAACGGCGCGGTGTTTTTTTAGTTATCAATTGGCCGGCATTCGGTTTTGTGGGGATGGCCATTGTTGTATTGAGCCCGGTGTAATGGGCCTCTTAGGTGTTTTACTTAGATTCATGTTCAATTGTGGCGAGACAGTTTGCTCGTGGCATTCGCCTAGACATAAAGTACCAGACTCTGAAACTGTCACTTAATCAGCTATCTCATGTCATGATGCGAAAGTCATTCTGCGTGACTTTTTTGATCAAATCATTAATGCCGCAACCGAGTCCTTCATTTGAAGTCGGTCTCTTATAATATTATATCAGCTGTCACACCCCGTGGGTACACGAGTCTCACTCAGATATAAATGAAAACGAATGGACGAATCGTCCATGCCTAAGCATCAACCCTCGATCAGTTTAAAGTTCCTCTGGAACGGCCAATCTGTTTCAAGTTTCTTCTTAGCGTGAGTCTCTATTAATCTCTGCCATCTGAATAGAGTTAGCAGATATGATAAATTATCAGATACAAATCATGCACAACGATAATTTGTACTTTAGATCATTTAAGTCTTTTGAACAGCTTCAAAACGGTTCGGAGAATTATTCCTATGAGAAATCTTCTTTTATGCTGTACGGAAATGAGAAGAACCATCTGTACGCATTTGGGCGTTTTTGTTTTGCCCGTGAAGAACTTTCATGTACGTGAATGGGTTTAAGGCCCCAATTTCTTCTGAAATATGCCAAACATGTGGCGATTAAACTACAGAGAATTGTGCATTATTATCATGGGCAGAAGAATTTAGCACACACAATAAATGTACCATAAGCGTGGTGAACGGATGTATGAGACAGCTAAAAAGACTAATTGTAACGGAAATTTTATTAGCCATTCCAAAAGCATCCATCACCCCACCGGAAGATCCCTCGCGAACTCTGATACGTGGTATCATGCTGCTGGAGAATTTTCTTTGCGGGCTCTAGATAACCCCGGCGTCAAGTTCTTTCTTGATCGTTTGGTTTCGCTCAAGCCGCACTCGCGGCACGATATCATGCCGAATGCAGCGGATGAGACTTCCATATGCAAAACGTAGCAACGCCCTAATCTCTCAAACCTTTGCCACGACCTTCGTACTCTGCAGCAGCCTCGTGGTCAAGAAGAAGCAACCGGCCACAAACATGCTTACACCGCAAAACACCTGCAACCACCTGTAGCCGCCGCCATCCTTGCTCAACAGCGCACCGCCGATGGGATTGCCGGTCAAGCCTGCGAAGCTTGCGATGAAGAAGGTGGTGCCGACACGGACGCCGATCTGGCGCAAATCGGAAATCTGGGCGACGAGGGTGGGAAGCAGTGCGACGAAAGAGCCGGAGAAGAAGCCGTAGATGGCGCTGAAGGCGATGGTGGAGGCGTTGGCGTGTGCGGGTATCCAGAGACCCAGCACGAAGACAACGGACAGCGTGATCGTCAGCACCATCACGTTGAACCGGCCGTACTTGTCCGCGGCCCAGCCGGAGAAGATGCGGCCGAAGATGCTGGAGCAAAATGCGTGAGCGATGGCGGGGGGAAGCTTCGAGGGGAGTGTATGGGGTCAGATGGCTTACCTCATCGCGTTCAGGATCGCGAGCTGGTAGTTGGCAAGAGAATCGGACATGCCCTGCGCTTCGGCGTACAGGATGATGTAGTTAG
Source organism: Macrophomina phaseolina (assembly GCA_020875535.1). NCBI lineage: Eukaryota > Fungi > Ascomycota > Dothideomycetes > Botryosphaeriales > Botryosphaeriaceae > Macrophomina > Macrophomina phaseolina. The sequence goes on from JAEQDS010000068.1 coordinate 236,588, forward strand.
TTGGCAAGAATATGCCCCAGAAGAAGAAGAAAGACCCCAGGGCTAGAGTGAGGAAGCGCATGTCGGCCAACGGCTTGACGAACTCGAGGGGGACAAATGGCTTGGGCGTGTGATTCAGACGTGACTTGCAGGACAGACAGGCAATAGCCAAGAGGCCAAGGAAGAGGAAGGCGATGGTACGAACGGTCCAGCCAAAACTGACGCCGTCATCGATCATGCGGCTGAACATGATGCTGTGCGAATGTGTGAGAAATCGAGCGGTCACAGAAGAACAGGGCCACTCACGGAAGAAGGAGGCCGCCCAGAGCGGAGCCGCTGGCGACGATGCCAACGGCCAGGGCACGCCGCTTGAAGAACCACGTGGTGGCAGCATTGCTACTGGCGTAGAAGAGAGCGCTGGCGCCGATGCCGGAGCAGATGCTCTGAGCCAAGAAGAGCTGGTAGTACTCTTTACCAAGACTCATCATCATAAGGCCAAAGACGTGCATGAAGGTTCCGAAGTAGAGCAGGCCGCGGGCACCGTAGCTGTCGAACACCTTGCCGAAGATGGGGGCCATTGCCTGGAGCATGAAGACCTCGGCTGACAGAATCCACGAGATGGACGAGGCCGAGTAGCCGGAGAGCTGGCGCTGCGAGTAGTAGGTCTGGAAGACGCCGATGCTGCTCACCCAGCCAAAGGAAGCGAAGTTGCAGCACCACGCTCCCGCGACGGCGAGCCAAGCGTCGAGCCCCCCGTCTGGGAAATCCTGCGGCCGCATGCCCGGAGGTGGGCCCGGCGGTGTTGGCTTCTCGGCGGGTGGCTCGACGGATCCTTCATCGGTGGATGGGGGTAGTGTAGTTTTCTCAGTGGCGGATGCCATGCTTGGTCTCGCGAGTCAGCGTGGATGTGCTGGGCAGGGACGAGGGCGGCAGCGGCATGGGGTGCGCCACCATTACTTTATCAGCTGGCAGCGGGACAGAGAACGGCCGCGGGATGGCGGTGTTAGCGGGATGCCGACCGCCGAAGTCCGGCGCGGTTCCTGTCAGCAAGCCAGGCCGGGCATGCAAGGTCCCGTTTACTTCCCGGACCCGAGTTCGTGCAATCTGCTCGCTTCCTCTGGTTGGCCACACGCCGGGACCCGAGTTGGGGTAGACACCAGCAATCGTTCCAGAGCCGCATCGCTGGCCCAACCGCGCTTGCGCCCACGCAGGAATAAGCTCTAGCTTTCGGCTCTCGGGCCATCCCTCACCGTTTTGGGCTACTCCAACGGCCACTCGCCCATCTCATTTGCTCAGTAGCCAGGCAGACGCCTGCAAATGGCTCCAAATCCAGTACGGTGGCCGGCGTCGCTGAAATCGGGCATCCAGCATGCTACTCCACGCTGATCCCCTCGCCGGGAAATGGCACATGTTTCCCTTTGTCGATAACCGCACACAATTGCAAGACTGCCCCCATGCGAAACCCCATGCGCTGCTGCGCCTGCGCCACCCCCGCGCCATGATGAGCCACTTACATCCCTCCCCTGGTCTCAGCCGACATTTTGCCCTGCATACACGACAGAATCGAATGACTGCCGCCCGAGCGACTGCATCTAGACTCCTCCCCCACCTTCTTTCGCGTTCGCGTTCGCGTCGTCGAAACTCATAGCTCAATCGCTTCGCTTGCTGCGCACGCAACGCAATGGCCCCACCAGCAGGCCCTCTGCCCTCTTCCTCACACGTTGCTTTTTGCCTTCGACTCTACACCGCTTCGAGCTACATCCCCCGGCAGGATCGTACCACAGAGCGCCGGGCCGGGGTGCCGCAGGCCCGTCAGCTGGCTGGAGGGCTGGCGAGATGGCGCGATCGATCTCCACGCTAATACCAAGCAGCGGAGGCGATACGAAGCTTTGCCTTGGCGCGCGGAGAGCCGTTTCTTAGTTCCGCCCCCGCCGTCTTGGCATTTTCTTTTCTGAGCAATTCGATGCGCGTCCGCTAGCGCCGTCGTAATCACGGGCGTCGGGGGCCGGAAACCCCTCCGCGGCGTCACATGGGCGCTCGCCGGCCACTTACCCTCGGGAAAGCGCGTTTGGCTTGAGTGTGAGGTTGATGCAGGAAACCAAAACGGACGTGTTCTGGTCGGCCGATTGGACGTCGTTCGGCGCGCGAACGAAACATGCTCTCCCGTCCGACGTGCGGGTGAAATTCTTGGTTTGGCAACCGGCCCTGTCTCCGGCTTGACTCAACGCGTGGTGGGCACCTAATCGCAAAACCGAGGCGCAGAAGTATGCGAGCAACGAGAAGGGTGAACGAGGAAGCGTTTTATCACGTTTGAGCTGTAAACAACTTCACTTTGACCATGTCGCAACGTCGGTCCTTCTCGGCAACAAGTCTTGTATTCGATTTAATCTCCACGCTAGCTTGATGTTCCTGAACGCCGACGATGATGACACAAAACTCGACGTACAGATGCGCGATATCACCGTATCCCCACCGCGAACCACTAGACATTACGACCCCGCAGCGCCATTTCTGCCATAGTCCAATTCGTCCACGGCAGCTAGCCCTTGATATCCGCGGCGATCTTCTCAGCCAACATGTCTGCGCGGTAGTCAGCACCGCGGAGCAAAACGCACAGCAAATCCGAGTTCCACCGCAGAAGGGAGCATTGCAGGAGCGGGGGGGAGGCAGGGGAACTCACAAACAGACGCGACCGGATGCCCCGGCGGCAAGAACGGAAACGCAGACGCATCCACCACTCTCAGCCGGCCAACCCCAAACACTCTGGCGCGCGAGTCGACAACCGCCAGCGTGTCATTCTGTCTGCCCATTTTGCACGTGGCGGCCGGATGGAAGATGGTGCCGAAGCTCTTCTTCACGAGCGCGAGCACCTCCGCGTCCGTCCTGACCTGCGGGCCGGGGAAGTACTCGTCGCCGATGGTGATGTTGCGCAGCGCGGCCGTCTCAAACAGCTGCCGCGCTCTCCGGTATGCGGCAACGGCCATGGCCTGGTCGCCCGGGTGCGTGAGCCAGTTGGGGCTGATGAGCGGCGGGACCCGCGCGTCGGCCGACGCGATCGAGACGTTGCCGCGTGATAGCGGCGTGATCAGGCCCATGGCCATCGTCGCGTAGTTGTACGAGTCGCGCGGCCCGTCCGGCGGGTTGACGAAGTTCTCCTGGTATCCAAAGTAGCCGCCCACGGCGAGGAACTCGAGGTCTGGCCAGTCGGCTGGAAATTCCGCGAACGCGGATTTGATGGAGGCGGACCAATTGCCCGTCAGTGAGGTGGGCACCTTTTCCCATGCTGTGAGGGAGAATCGGGGGGCTTGTGGTCAGTGACGGGGAAAGAGGCGAGGTGGAGTCCAGCAGACGTACCGAGGAAGTCGCCGCCCGTGCTGGCGAGGAGACCGTCCTGCTCATTTCGGAACTGCTCGATGGCATCGTAGTAATTGTTGCCGAATGCCAGCGATGATGCTGTCTGCACATTGACGCGCCAGCTGGGGCCGAAGAGGATGTGGTCCTGCAGTCGCCACCGGGCATCAGTTTACCAGTTGCCTGCCGATAGGGATGAAAGGAAAATCGGAGGCAACGACCGAACACGGTCATGGAGACCAATAAATACTGACCCACATGTTCTGCCCGACGCCAGGCCTGTCCGCCACGACTGGAATGTCGAACTGCTTCAACGTCTCGGCCGGACCCACACCAGACACCATCAACAGCTGCGGGGACTGGAATGCACCGGCAGATAACACAATCTCCTTGTTCGCCGAAAGCGTGTACGGGAAGCCCGCCGAGTCGACCTCGACAGCAACCGCATTCTTGTCCCCGTCAAACACGACCTTTGTCGCCATCGTGTTGACGTACACGACGAGGTTGTCGCGGCCCAGTGCGGGGCGCAGAAACGCCGTCTCGGACGACGCGCGCTTGCCGGACTCGTGGTGCACGTTGACGAGCGGGAACGAGGAGCCGATCAGCTCGCCGCTGGTGAAGCCGTCGCGGGGCATGATGCCCAGCTCCTTCAGGCCCTGCTGCACCCATGTGCTGAAGGCCTGCGCGTAGTTGGAGAACGTCACGGGCAGGGGCCCGTCGCCGGGCACGGCCACCGTTGCCTCGTCGTAGTGCGGCGTGGCGTTGACGCCGCGCTTGCCAATGTCGGGCGGCGTAAAGTTCAGGCTCTTCTCGAAGAAGGGCAGCAAGTTGTCCCACGCGTAGCTGTCGTCGCCCACCGCGTCCGCCCACAGCTGGTACGACTGCTTCGTGCCGCGCTGGTACGCCATGTAGTTGCGCGCCGTGCACCCGCCCAGCGTCTTGCCCCGCGCGAAATGGCTGACTGCGCCGTCGGCGCCCTGCATGTTCTCGTCAGCGGAGCTCTCTGTACTTGCTGATTGGCTGGGCTCACCGCTTGAGGTGTGGTGGTGAAGTTCCAATCCACCAGCGGGTTGACGTCCGCCGGCGACTTGCCGTCCCAGTAAATATTGTTTGCCGGAATCTCGCTGTGGTTGCCGTTGGTGATCTCGTAGAAGCTGCCCGCCTCGATGACCGCCACCGACTTTGTGGGATCTTCGGACAGCCGCGCCGCCACAGCCAGCCCAGCGTTGCCCCCGCCGACCACGATGTAGTCGTAGCTCGCGTTGACGTTAGGGGTGCCAAAGTTGTTGCCCAGAAGCCCGCGGGCTCGGAGCTGGTGGACGGGCTGGTTGAGGGCTGCAGCCCCCGCCAGGAGCGGGAGGCCCAGAGTGAAGAAGGTAAGAGGGCGGCTGCAGCGGGCGTGCATGGTTGGTGGCCCGTCGCGAAGATGTCCTACAGATGGTGGTGACTTACGACCTGGGGCGGCTCACTGGGATCTTTATACACTTCGACGAGGCCGTGAGGCTGTGCACATCCTTCATCCGAAGCAAATTTTGCTCGCTTGGACGGATATTCCTGAGCAGAGAGATTGAAGTCGGCCACATTGATTACCAGCCTGGTGCCTGGGCCGGTGGACAATGGTTGCGCCACGGGCCCCGAGTTCGGTGCTGGTGGCTCAACTCGGATCCCAACAATGAAGTCTCCCTTCCTTTCGTATCGTTCGACCGGTCGCCATCGGACGGAACTTATTCCCCCACAGAGGGTCTTGTGGTGTCTACGGTGAAAGGCAACTGCGATGCCAGAAAAGCTCGGCCGGACGGGAGAGCACACGTGGGAAGCAAGGGAAAGCGGAGGCTGAACGAATGTAAGATAGAATAGTCTGCACTATCGGAGGCAACTGAAATAATTTCGGTCTGGAGGAGGCAAAGAGCAAAAGGGAAAGCAAAAATCTCTCGCGCGCGACAAGACCGGCTTCAAGAAGATTTCGCCAAGGCACTGAGTAGGCCCTGGCGGGCTTCAGACCTGGCGGCCTCCACCTTGTCGTAGCTGAGCACGGAGGTGCCCACCGGCACATCCAGCTTTCCTTGCTTGAGGCCGGAAATGGTCTGCTCGACATAGTCATCCACCGGCATCCCCCAGGATCGGCCGTTGCTAACGCCAGGCTGGTCATCATGCAGTTCAGCTGCGGGAGGAATGATCGTTAGCCAGTCCGGCAGCTGCTGTGGCGCAAGGAGAAGGAGGGAAGGGGAAGGAAGCCGCACATTGAACCAACGGAGGAAAAAGCTCGACAACATTGACGGCGGAGCCGCTCAGCTGATCTCGCAAGCACTGGATGAAAGCGTGCAGGGCGGCCTTGGAGGCGCAGTAGTTGGGCACACGGGACAGAGGTACCAGGGCGAGCCCGGATGAAGTGCTAGCGTAGGTCGCGTCAGCGCAGCCCGTCAGCCATGCCCTCGCGAGGCGGCGGAGGCGGCGGAACTCACTACATGAGGGTGGTGGGGGCGGACTTCTGCTGCAGCAGCGGCAGGAAGGCGCGAGTCAGGGCGACGGCGCTGAGGTAGTTGACGGTCATCTCCGCCGCAACCTCGTCCATGGCCACTGTGCCGGGCTTGGAGAAATCCAGGATGCGCTGCACGCCCTGGTTGACCAGCACGCAGTCCAGGTCCGGGTGCGCGGCACCGACGCGGGCGGCGAAGGCGGGCAGGTCCGGGATGCGCGAGAGGTCGAACTGAAAGCCGGCGGCCTTGTCGGCGCCGTGCTGGGCGACAAAGTCGTCGAGGCGGTCCTGACGGCGGCCCACGACGACGACGCGCGAGCCCTCGGCGACGAAGCGGGAGGCGAGGGCACGGCCGATGCCGCTAGTGGCGCCGAGAACAAGCACTTTCCTGTACGGGAAGGGCATGGCGAGAGGCGGAGGGGTCCTGGTGCGGCGGAGAGGCAGCGGCAGCGCAGAGCCCTGAAATAGGCGGCCGCTGGCGGACCCGAGTTGGACGGATGCAGACAGACGACAACACAAGGGACATGCACATGCACGCATACGGGCTGAGCAGGGGGAAGGCGTTGCCGGGTAAACGAGGCCGCGCCGCGGGCGGGGCGGCCACAATTAATTTCTACGTGGGTAGCGCGTCGTCCCCCACCACCCGGATCTTGACCTTGACATTGGCCGTGAACAGTGCGTTGATGACGTGCCCAACGGCGTCGGACTGCACGTCCTCGATGATCAACGTCACCTTGTTGCCCGGCGGCCGCGGCGGGGTCCAGCCGGGATGCAGATCCGCCGCGAAGTCCAGCGGCAGCGAGAGCTGGTCCAGCCCCGGCAGCGCCCAGGGCGGCACAGGCTCGGGCGCTCCCGCCGCGCCCTGCATCAGCTCGAGCGCGAACGCGTCGCCGCCTGCCGCCAGCAGCGCTGGATCGCTGGCGCTCATGGCTGCGTCGCCGTCCGCCGCCGCCGCGCCGCCGCCGCCGCCGGCGGGCTCGCAGCTGCTCCTGCTGCTCCCGCCCTCGCTCTGCGCCGCGCGCCGCGACCGCTCGCGGCCCAGCTTGGTGTGCCGGTTCTTCAGGTCGGTCGCCGACCGCCCCGGCAGGCACGTGTCGCGGATCAAGGTCCAGCTGTGGCCGTGCGCTGCCACCGCCGCCAGCAGCCGCTCGTCGTCGGCGCGCGTCCACTCGCTGCGCTCGAGCCCGGGGTCGAGGAAGTTCTGCCAGCGTTTGGCGCACTCTGCAGCCGTCTGTTATCATCGTCCGCGCACGAGCAGGGGGAGGGGCGCAACGCACGGTCGGCGTGCCGGGAACCCACCGCCTCGGCCACCAGCGTCCAGCGCAGGCCCACGCGGTCGACGGCCGCCTGCAACCGCGCGTCCTCGCCCGCCGTCCACGCGCCCTTGCGCATTGCGCCGCTGAGCTTGCTCCACCGCTTGCGGCAGTCTTTGTTCGTGCGCCCCGGCAGCTTGGACGCGACGGCGTTCCAGTCCTTGAGCTGGCCGAACTGGGCCGCTGGATCCCGTTCAGCACACACCCGCCCCACCCCCGTCCGGCTTCAGTGCTCACCTTGCAGCTCTGCCTCGGCGCGCAGCACGCGGTCTTCGTCGTCGGTCCACCAAACCCGTTGCCTGGGAGCCGTCGTGCTCATGGTTCAGGGGATTGCTGGCTGGTTGGCTCGTGGTGGCCTCTTTGCCGCCCTATATATACAAGCCTTATCCGTGCCACCGATCCTTCAGGCGCCCAGCCTGGAGCGAGGCTTGACCGCGCCGCTTATGTTGAACAAGCAATGGCTCCCCGGCGAGGCAGGGGACGGCGCGGTCCGAGCCCGGCTGCTCGCCCTGCGATTGGCCCGACATCGTCACGGCTGCTATCGCCGCCCGCTCGCCCAGCCTCGGTCCTCCGCCCGCGCCGTTGGCTAAATCCTGCTGCACTGCTGCCTCTTCTTCACCTGCACCCGCAATCCTTCCTGCGCCACGAACCAACAATTTTCCACCCGCCATGCCTCCGCGTCCACCAATTGGAACTGCCGCTTTTGCGTGAGCATCCGCCACGACCGGGCGTCGACAACGGCGTTGCTTACCTCGTATGCCTGCACCAGGCTCGGCACCACCTTTAGCATTTCGAGATTCGCGATGTTGCGTCCCAGGCACTGTCGCCTACCCGCGCCGAACTGACATCCCTACCGCGTCAGCCTCCGTCCCCGGCCTTCTGGCGTCGCGTTCGGCGAGCTTACCGTCATGATACTGGCCTCCATGCGCTTCCGACGCTCCTCGTCCCCGACCAGCCAGCGCCCGGGATTCCACTCGTCAGCGTCTTCGCCAAACGTGGGCCGGTGTCTGTTGGCCACCCATCCGCTCATGCCAATCACCGTGCCCCCGGGAAGGTGTTTGCCGGAGATGGTCGCCCCGCCAGCTGGCACCACACGTTCCAGAGGCAACCCAAATGGCGCATGCATGCGGATTCCTTCCTTCACGCAGGCCGCAAGATACGGGAGCTCTCGCACCTCGCTCCACTTGCACGGCTGCGACAACTGCCCGCGCCGCGCCGCTTCGTCCAGCTCTTCGCGCAACCGCTGCATCGTGTCTTCGTTCCGGAGCAGATGGTACCAGAGGCACCTCAACACCGCCGCCGTGGAGTCGCTACCTGCCGTGATGTTGGAGAACACCCATACGGTGACCGCCCTACGGTAATGTCAGCGCATCAGCCCATTCCCCCGGATGGGATCGCAGCCACAGTCCGCCTTACCAGTCCGGCACCGAGGGGTCCGTTGCCTGCGCCTCGACAAACCGTGACAAGAAGTCCCGCGGGTTTGCCTCGCTCGCAGCGGCCCAGCTCTTCTCGACCGCCCGCCTCTCGGCAACGCGCTTGGCCGCGAACGCCATGATGGGGGACGCGGTCGACGGCCAGAACCGCACGAGCAGCGGGTTTTTGTTCCAGAATCGATCGATCCACGGCATCTGCGTCACCGGGGCGGCGGCCTTGAAATGCTTCCAGATGCTGCCCATGACCCCGTCGACGTCGGCGCCGCGGTCGAGGAAGCCGAACTTGCGCGAGAAGGTCAGCTCGCCCATGACATCGAAGGCAAAGTACTGCAGCCAGTGGCCCAAGTCGCAGACCGATGCCTCCGGCTTCTCCGACGCGAACCGCCGATCCAGCTGGGCGAGCAGCAGTCGGATCGTGTCGTCGACGTACGGCTCGAAGGTCACCAGGTTGCTCATCGAGAAGATGCCCGCGATCGGCCGTTTCAGAGCGCGGTGCACATCCTCGTCGTCGGTGCCGAAGAGACTGGGCAGGGACTTGCCGCGCGTGTAGGGAAGGAGAACTTTGTAGAACGGGCCCTGTCGTTTCCCTTCCGTCAGCATGCATCCGTTTCCTCCCCGGCCCTCTGTCTCTCTCCCCCAGCGCTGGCCGTGCGTCCATTCGTACACTCACCTTTCCGTACTCTCGTCCTTTGAGTGGGTAGATTGTCGGGATCTGGCTTGGGTCCGCGCACGACACCATGCCCGGCCCGAAGCGCACCAGGTCGCCGTACTGCCCGTGCAGTTCCGCATGGATCTCATGCGCCCGCTTCGACAGCACCCAGCACACGCGGGGCAGGTTGCTGAAGCCCGCGAAGAAGGGCCCCGGCACGTGTCGCAGCTTCAAGTAGCTTTGCAGCGTCGCAAAGGCGTAGAAAAGAACGCCGGAGAAGACGAGCAGCGCGGCGGCGCTGACGACACGCGCGACGACGTCGTCGAGCTGCATGCTTGGAGATGATAGACCGAATGGGAATCACTGAGCTGAAGGTGGACTTCTACACTCGTCGGCAGTTAAGAGTTGAGACGAACCGCGTTCCGTGGTAGATCTAAAGTATGGGCAGACAGTGCTTGACGGACCCGAGTTCGGGGTCGTGCGCCCCGCGATGTAGGATGAGTAAGACCCGAGTCTGTCTCCTTTGTGAAGGGTACACCGGCCACGCGCTCAAGGCGAGACGCAGCTCGTGCCTTGCGGGCTGCACATGGAGCAAACTTCGAGTGATCTGTCAGAGGAGAACTGGGTCTGGCGCAACTCTCGGCATATGACAATGCCCTGCAAAGGTTGACCTCGACTCCTCATGCTTATCATCTACTCCCGCCGAAGTGAAGTCAGATAGTCCGGAGAGATTGTACGAGCCGGTAAGAACCCGGGACATAACATGCAGTTTGTGCAAGACGTCTACACAGGCAGGCACAGTACGAAGGAAAGGACGAGTGACGCCAACGAGCGGCACGACGAGATATGGAATTCAGCAACAATACAACGACTGTTCACATCGACAAATGACGCCCTGGGCGGAGCAATCACCGCGGCTCCACGTACGACGCCCTGATCCTTTTCAGCATGTGCTCCTCCACCGTCGGCCACTTCTGTCCCTGGCCACTCCCATCCAGCGGCGCGAGCGGACAGTCCAAATTGCCGTCGTAGAAGAAGACGACGGAGTAGCGATCGCGGTCGGCAGAGCGGTTCACCACGCGGTGCACGCTGCTCTTGTACGCGCCGCGCGTCCACATGGCGAGCATGTCGCCGACATTGACCACGACCGCGTCGGCGCGCGGCGGCACGCCCACCCAGCGCTCGCTCGCCTGGTCCTGCACCTCCAGCCCGCCGGTCGCGTCCTGCAGCAGCAGCGTGACAGCGCCGAAGTCCGTGTGCGCGCTCGCGCCGATGCGGCACTCGTCGCGCGAGCCGCCGCCGCCCTGCCGCGCGGGCGGATAGTGCAGCAGGCGCATCGGGGCGGCCGGCACGCCCGCCATGAAGCCGTCAAACACGCGCGGCCCGTGCGGGAGCGTGCGCGCGATGATCTCGAGCACCGTCCGCGCGAGCGCGTGCGCGGCGGCGAAGTAGGCCTCGACCGGCGCGCGGAAGGCGGCCGCCGGCAGCGAGGCCGGCCACACGTTGGCGCCCATGTTGAAGCGGCGGGCGACGACCCGCGGGTCGGAGAGCGGGAGGTCGGGCCCGGTGAAGAAGCTCTGCCGGGAGGGACGGGGGCCTCGCGTCAGCCACTGCACTCCGTACCGGACCGGCCAGCGGCCGTGTCTCTTCTCATCGCCAACTTACCTCCTTCAGGTCCGGCAGCGTCGCTTGCCCCTCTTCGTACGACTGCGACCCAATCGCCTCGTACCCGCGGTGCCCGGGATACTGCCGCATGTCCAGCGCTGCCTTCTCCGCCGCCGGCAGCCCGAAGAACGCGCGCGCCGCGCCGAAGATGGCGGCGCGCTCGGCCGCGGACGGCACCCCGGCCCCGGTCAGCTGGAAGAAGCCCGTATGCTGGCACGCGGCGCGCACCGCGTCGACAACGCCCTGCGCGCCCGGCGAGGACGGGTCGCGGACATAGGGCGTCAGGTCGACGGTTGGAATGGTGATGGGCGGCTGCGCGGAAGCGGCTGGGGCGGATTGCGTGGACGAAAACCGCTGGCCGGGCGGAAGAAACGGGCCGGTCGTGGGTGAGCGGAGAGGCCTGAGGGCAGGGGGGATGGCGACTCGAGCCCGGATGGTGGGGAGAAGGTTGCACCTGCGTGCTGCCATTTCATATGTCGATGTGCCTGAATAGGGTGCCAAACACGGCAAATTGGGTGTCCTAGCCCCGCGAAAAAAAAAAGTGAAGGGAACCAACTGATAAAAGTAAAGCGGTAAGCTGATTTTTCATCTGCAGGCCCGCGTCCCTGCCCGGGGCAGACGCGTGTGTGCTCTACCTCGACCTTCTATCTCTAATGTTACTCGGTTCCAGCAGACATGGCTTGGAAAGGCGTGTTGCGCGCGGCCTCGAGTCGGCGTAAGATTGCAAGGGTAACGCTGCATCATACGTCGCCGCGTGCTTTGGATCGAAGCAGGAGGCGGCTTACTGGTAGCTCGTGGGCCGCGAGTTTGTGGCCTGAGCTAGATTGTCTTTTGCTGTCAGCATCTCCCGAATACTACCCCGCGGGACCCGACTTGGGTCCCTTCCAATCCTCCCTCCTACGCATGTTCGACGAAGCGCATAGAAAGTAATTATAAAATTTAATTTAGGATATTAGAAGTTTGAATTAACCACGAAGGTTAGGATATCTAGCTAAGAAGCGTAGTTTATATGTCTGAAGGAGACATAATAATCTATAGATTGTAGTTAGAGTTGGATTTATCTATTTTCTAGATTACTCTTTCTCTTGGATTGATGCAAAGGCTTTCGATTCAAGGCGGGCCGCACACGTAACTTCTTACATGTGTGCTTCGGCTTCGCTTCTTAGCTATGCCTAATGTTCTTGAATACCCCCCACCTCCAGAAGCCCCTAGGGCACCCTTTGGACATCTGTTCATTGACTTGACGGACAAAGCAACTGGCAGGAACCTGCACTGCGTATGATACTAGATCTGGCCCTCCAGAAGCTTTATTTCATAATAGCTGAGTGCAGTAGAGCAGATTCCATTAACGGCGATGTTCGGACCGGTCATACTCTAGAACTTCCATCACGACTATCGGCATTCGGGCACAGGATGTGGCGATGGCGGTGTAAGTTTACTGTTGAATCATTTTTGTCGCCTCTCTGACACCGAAGTCCCCAGATTCCCAAATGTGTAAGAAATCGAGGACCAATTTGCTATGGGCGGATTTTCGACAGCCGACCCTAGCGGTGCGTCTACCCAATGTCGACCATCATGAACCGTTCCTCGTTCCCTCAAATCGGTCGAACCCGCGAAGTGAGGGTGGTTGCCTTGTCTCAAGGCCCGATGAGTTGATTGGTCATTTACGAGTCAGCAATCAACCCCTCTGTAGTCGACTTTCTTTCAGGCGCCCAACATGCCCCCCTTTTCCATGATTCAACCCTCAGTCATTGCATTCAGGTAGTCGACCGCAAGCACAGCATAGCCCACCGTGGGCGCAGCTAGCTGCAGATATTTGGTTACTTCCACATTCTTCTCCTTTGTTTGGCCTCGGAAATCTCGAATGATAAGCTCATCAGCATATACTCGATATAAGTTACTATAGAGCCCCCACGACTGCCGCTGGTAGTAGGGTTTGCGTTGTATACCTTTTACTCTCCGCTCAACACGTCTTCTGCCCTTAGACTCTCACCTCCACTCCATTAGGAGATGTTCTCTCGGTAACGTCGGAAATTTGCACATCACCCATTCGGGATAAAGACTATTCTACTACCCTCTAACAAGACCTCTCTGAGTACAATTATTGCTATGATCTCTTCCAACTCAGCGGTGATCCTTCGGCCATGAGTCAACCCCGTTGGGCTAACGGAGCTATTGTCAGATAAACTTTAGCTACGACTCGAATTCGGTCTCTTGGCGAATTGTTGGGATGCCGTAGTACCACACGAAAACCCTATCAAGAAAGGGAGTACTCACTAACATGTCAACGTTTACATATGGCAAAATATAATCTGGCCAGCCAGCGGAAAACGCACTTCTCTTGAATAGAAACACAGGTCAGGCAGTAGATAAGGTAGAATCGAGTAAGCACTCGTCATGTACTTTCTAGTAATAGTTGATGTTTGATTGATACTTTCGTTTATACCTATTGATGACTCCATTCGCCCTGGATATACTTTTGCCATGGGCCGCTCGTGACTTGGTTATGTCTTACCTGTAACTTGGCCCACATTTCCTAGTGTCTTAGGATGACGCGGCTTGTTCTTCTACCACAATGCGACCCTTCCAGGGCGAGATGCGTATTGTATCCTGGATGCCGTGACGACTATAAAGCCTGGCTTCATCATTCTACAGACGGTTCTCTCACACATCCGCTTCCACTTCTTTGCTCAACTACCACTGCAATCCGCAATGCTTCCTTCAATCTTCTTCGCGGCCATCCTTGGTACCGCTGTCAGCCTCGTAGCTGCCAGTCCTATCGAAGTAAACGAGTTCCATCCTCGGTGCTTTGAGTTTACCCCTAAGAGCTGCTGGCCTCCGGGCTCTGAGTGCAAGACGGTAAACTCTATCGTCCTTTCCCATGCAGCCACTCTCAAGCTAATCTTGCTACTAGAGATGTGGAGACCCCGGATGGTGCTCCGGCAGCGATTTTGGTGGCCCTACTGCTACAGCGGTGAGTAAGCCCCTCTCGAGATGTGATTCTTAGCTGAACATTTTCTAGGGTGGCTGCATGCCGCACGAGGGAGGAATCTAGAGATCTTTCCAGAGAGACAGTGTACCAAATGGGGAGGAGATCTTCAGTTTCTATATCAAGCCCTGTCAAGTTTTGTTTTCTACTCTTGTCATTCTATACTGCCGCGAATTTACTGCTCCCTAGAGCTAAGTTCGTATGTCTTAATACGTTAATTTATTTGATTGGCGTTCCCAAGCCGCACATTTCCCCCCTCCTTTTCAGAATATGGGGTATTCTGAGCCCTTCTCAGAATGTGCACAAAACGCGCCCTTACTAGCTCGCTATGATATAGTCGATTATCGTTACCGTTGTAGATGGCACAGAAGAACAGTAAACGAAGAATAGCTCGGTGATGGACCTGGCGTTTGATCACAGCTTCCGGCCGCATGGTATTCAAGCATTCTCTGCCCTTCAATTCGCCTATATCAGTGAATGGCGTGGAGAAGAAGGGAGATGAAGAAATGGTGGCCGATTCACGCGGATGGAGCGCCGTGTGAGTTGAGCACCATGTGAGTTGAGCACCATGTGGAGACACGATCACGTGTTGATAAGTAGCGAGGTTGTTATTCATCCTCGGCTGGGAAAGGAGCCCATTTCTCGCCTCCACACTTTCGGCCAGCACTTGGATAGACAGCAATGCGCAAATGCAAACCACTCTGCACATTCTCAGACCCTCGGAGCCACCTAACAGACTCTTCATTGGACGCAGATAAGTGCGACATTTTCCAGCAGAGGCGCACAGGGCGAAGCTGCCGCCTCTACGCGTCTTGGAGGCCAGACCCTCGTTCCGCAAATCGTGCGGCGCCTTGACACGGAAATGCTCAGCAGTATTTCATCGCGACTATGGCATTGTCGCACCAAGTCGTACAAGCGGCGGGGCGGAAACGGGACGGGTGCGGCGGACCTGCCTATGTGCGGATACGCTCGTCGAACTCGGATTCAACAAGAGCTCTGTACCGGCCTTCGTTTCACCCAACAAATACGCTAGTTCTTGTGCATCTCTTAATTTGTCTTTCTACAATGTATAGGTCAACAGGTCTGGAAAATTATGATCTGACGGAATTCGAAAAGGGCGAGGCGTTTCAACCGAGGAGAATGAGCAGGTCCATGGGTTAGTACCGTGCGGGGTCAAGTCGTGAAAATGTATCGCAGTGCCGTTTTATTCCATCGCACTAGTAACGTAGGCAATGGTTAGGCGGCTCTAAGCATAATTGCCCAGCCAGTCACCTTGCAATGATCCTCTCCTCCTTTTGCCTCGATGAAAGACACAGGAGTCGAGCGACATACCGTGCTCGCACACGTCTCGATCGGTCTGCCGCCACACTGGCGGCGTCGCATGACAGAAATTTTACATTACAATACTATATTAAATTTATCAGATAATTTCTATCCTAGGATGTTTGATGAGTGCCATCTACCCGCCTACACGTTTTAGAAGGCTATCAGCCTGCTTGCGCACGCTGCTTTGGATAAAGGCACAGACAGGCCCATAAATGTTCTCCCGCCCTTCCACCTTCCAGCCCTTCGTCATGCGGCTTAACTGCTTCAGCATGCTCTTGACTTTCTGAATTCCAATCGACGTGATCTTGCGCCGAAGCGCTTCCACATCTGGGCCCTCAATGGTTCGAGAGCCAAAATGGAATATCCGGTCGCAGGGCATGGAAACGGCTTTGACGAATGTAGCCGTGACCTTGTAGAGAAGGACGTGGGCGAGCACGATCAAGGACGGATCATGCTCGTGTTTGCATGCCAAGAAGTCCTTCATGATGCTGAGAGAGTCCCGATTCAGCCGCAGTTTGTAGCAGACCGACTCTTTCTCGCCGGAGTCTGAATGAGCTTCTTGGACAGCACACATGATAGCTACAAAGCAGGTGCAAATGCCGCCATCACCAGCATTTTCCGGATATCCTGGGAGGTCTCCATACCATGGCTCGTAGTTGAGAGCCATTGGCGTACATGTGAACTCTGTGTTTTTCCGGTCCACTGGAGTCGGAGCGTAGCCAGTCGGAGTTGCCGGGTTGATTTGCAGGGTCGACAGAGGTGATTGTGGTGACCATGCCTCGAATGATGGATCGATTTGGGTGTTACATGAAGAAGGGCTTGCATTTTCGCCTTGTAGGCTGGATGCATGCAAGGCCGGCAGTCCGTCTGATAGCGGCGAGTTGGACGGAAGATTTTCGGGGGAGCGCATCTCCATGGAGTCCGGGAAACGATTTTGCATAGCGGCTGTTCTCTTTAGCTTCTTCTTCGAGGTTTTGGGGCGCCCTACAGGCTTTGAGTCACTGCGGACGCAAATGACGCCCCGCCGGTGACATCGAATGCAAGCGCCTGGTCCATGATAAGAGCATTTGAGCTTCAACTGATGGCAGCGGTCGCAGGCCGCACGCAGCCGCCCGCCAATTCTTTGTCTAGTCTCCGTCATGACTTCTGGTTTTTTTTTTTTTTTTTTTCGCTTTGAGAGGGTGGTCGTTGGTGAGTATGCAGGCGACGTAGCTGCATGTTGAAGCACCTCTGCCTTGCACCTATGTACTGAGAAGACGAGGGATCGAAGAACTAAACAATAACGAATTCCAAGCTCTTCGGAACTGATCCTCCTTCCCAATATGGCTTCCATGAGTTGTCGGAGCTGATGCTCTGACTTACATTTTAGGGAATGTGCACAGATCGCCCGGGGAATTCGAAAAGCCCGCATCGGCGCGTTCAGCTATATGGTTCAAGGAAAGCGAATAGAGAGAGATAGAATCATCGTGGAACTCAGTTGGGAGGACTATGCAGAGGGAGACCTGCTTCGGGCACTTTTTCTTTCGTCCGCTTACCTATGATCGGCTCTTTTTGCGCTTCTGACGGGAGAACAAGGCCCTTATCCACGCGCAGAACAAATCAATACGGCAAGTGCACAGCGGGTAATTTTCCCGCTCAGTTTTGGGCATATTCTTTCAGCATACAAGCCGCAATTGGTATGAGCAGCGAGTGATCCGTATATTTTTCGGCCCCGCCGCAGATTATGCCCTTCACGACGAGGCATCTGTACTGCTCGCCTTGCTACTACTATGGAGCCAATTATGTCCCCAACATTTCTCTTCTCAGCATCTGCGTTTCTTCTTCTTCTAGTCCTCGTGGGCGCAAAAGTCTTGAAGATTGGGTCTCGCCCGTCAAACCTCCCGCCTGGCCCCAAAACGAAACCTGTATGGGGCAATCTAGGGCAGGTTAGTAGACTCACGTATAAGCATGCATTAATGGAAACGCTAAACATGTATTAGTTTAATATCCTCTTCCCACAGTACAAGTATACAGAATGGGCTAAACAGTTCGGACCGGTCTACACGGTAATGCAGGGTGACACACCGCACTTGGTAGTCAGCCGGGCAGATGAAGCACGTGAGATATTCGTGAAGCAGGGCGCCAATACTCAAGGTCGTGGCAGCCAGCGCTTCCAGGTGGAGGCGATGCGGGACGGATTCTTCCCGAGCCTGATGGAAGGCCCCAAATGGCGTGAGGCTCGCAAGATGTGGGCGTCGGTGCTTAGCCCAGGGCCGGCCAAGCAGTATATATTCTACCAGGAGATGGAGGCACACGCGCTGCTGCATGACGTGGTCAAGAATCCGGCAGCCTGGCGCCAGCACATCGAGCGGTACGCCAATAGCATTGCCATGACCATGGTGAACGGGCAGCGCGTCAAGAACGCCGACGACGAGTGCATTAAAGACACTATCCAGGATCTGTTCGACATGTCCGAGATCGGTATGCGCGGCGCTGTCCTCGACCTCTGGCCCTTCCTGTGGAAGCTTCCGAAGTTCATCTTCCCTGTCTTCAAGGAAGCCAGGCGCTGCGCTAAGAAGCATCGCGCATTTATCCTCAAATACTGGAACGGCGTCAAGGACAGCGTTGCCCAGGGAACTGCTATCCCGTCCTTCAACAAAGCCATCAACGACAAGCTGGTCCACGGCTATAAGAATGTGACGGAGCTTGAGGCTGCCGAGATCGGATACACGCTTTTGACCGGTACGACCGACACGACGTCTTGCAGCTTGATCAACTTTGTTGCCGCGATATGCCTTAATCCGGAGCCCCAGCGTAAGGCACAAGAAGGTCAGCCAGACCCCGATGCTCTACTTGAATGAAACAGCGGCCATGTGTGCTGACCCTAATGTTTGCATACAGAGATTGATCGCGTCGTCGGCCGTGACCGCCTGCCTGAGGAATCAGATGCTCCTAATCTGCTCTACACGAGGCAGCTGATACTTGAGTAAGTGACCTACTGCTTACTTAGCCGTCGAATTCTCTACACGGGTACTTTCTGACTATGCGTGATAATTCAGAGCAGCTCGATGGATCACCACTGTGCCACTCGCCCTGCCCAAGTCCAGCAATGGCCCTGTCCGCTGGCGTGGCTATGACATTCCATCCGGCACCGGCCTCGTCCTCAACTCCTACGCCATTCACAGAGGTGCGTGTCAGCCTGTTTAAAGAGAACTAAGGGAACGATCCGGAAGGGCTAACCACACATCCTTTCCGTACCACACCAACAGACCCAGACCTCTTCCCATCCCCCGAAAGGTTTGAGCCGGAGCGTTGGGCGGGCCGGCTCGATGCGGCGTCGCCGTCAGCAGATGAGCAGATCTTGTTCACGTTCGGGACGGGGCGGCGCATCTGCCCGGGCCAGCACCTGGCCGAGCGCAGCCTCTTCATCGTCATCTCACGCTGGCTCTGGGCCTTTGACACCCATCAGGCGAAAGATGAACGCGGCCGCAAGCTCCCCATCAACATCGACGATCTGCGACCTGGCTTCATTACCTGTGTCAATCCGTTCAAGGCCGAAGTCCGTCCTCGGGATGAGGGACGTGCGAAGTTTGTGCTGGAAAGTTGGCAGCGAGAAAGAGAGAGGTGGTTGGATGAGGATGAGCAGTGGAAGAGCACCCCAGAGGGTGTCGCGAACTTGTTGAAGAAGATCGGTGGTTGAGAGGTTGATGGGGCGAAATAGAGAGAAGAGGAAGACGGAAGTGAGTGGGCAGAAGCCACAGGCAATTTTATTAGCTCACGCGTACTCTCTTCACATATTAGGCTTTACACACGCTTACAGCCCCTTCCATACGTCTTGCTGATGCAAGGTATT
Source organism: Macrophomina phaseolina (assembly GCA_020875535.1). Taxonomy (NCBI): domain Eukaryota; kingdom Fungi; phylum Ascomycota; class Dothideomycetes; order Botryosphaeriales; family Botryosphaeriaceae; genus Macrophomina; species Macrophomina phaseolina. The sequence continues at coordinate 255,601 of JAEQDS010000068.1, forward strand.
GGTGGCAACTATAAGATCAGAAGATGATGTCGTTGTCTCTGGGGGATATCAAGATTGTCGCAGATAGTATCGTCCACTCCGTTTTCCAATTATTCGTTTAGGAAATCAAGAGCCGCTGAGTGTATGCCGAACGACATTACATGTGCAGAAACCTACCGAACTGATGAGTTTTACGTTTGAATAATCTGACGGCTCATCTCTGCCATGTGGCTAAAGCCAGAGTATTTATAGAAAGTTTCGAGATGCGCCATAGAGCTATTAGAACAGCAAGACTATGCTTTGTTGTGGTTCGTAAGAGGCTGGAAATATCGCTGAGCATGCATCCAATTTCTATAATATCTTAGTGTGGACAGCTTATTCTACAGTTTGAAAGCATTTCCATAGACTATTACAACTCATTGGGAATGTACAGCACTTTGCTTGAACTCCAAGTGTTTTCGTATTGAGAGAGGATTACGATTGATGGGTAACAATGATATGGCGCTGTCTGGTTTTTAATCCCTCCCAACCCAAAGAAGGAAAAGCGAACGGTTTAACGTTAGTTGATACTTTGCGAAAGAGTTCTAGTATGTTATGAGCTCCGCTTATATGTCTGATGCTGAAAATTAGACAAGCTAATTAATTGAATTTCTACTCTGATATGTCAGCGAATGCAAATAGATATAATGGCAATAATGACTAATATTCTCTATGTGACATGCAGTGGCCATATCTGTCACCATATCAATTCGCAATGAGGGAGGTATACCTGTAAGTCTCAAGAAAGGACCTACTTAGCAGGTCCTTTCCTAGGATGCAGCTGCGTAGTCAGGATAGGGCTAGGCGACTACTGCATTTTAAGCCCCGTCATCTACTGTTGGAGCCATGTAAAGCAGAGCCTGTGCACAAAATTTCATTCTGCATTCTAGCTAAATCTGAACTATATATCTTACAGAAGCTGGAAATATCGTCTCAATCTGTGAGAACTAGACAGTTGAGAAATTTAACGTCTAAGCTAGAGGTCCTACGGGCTTCAAAAGTGATCACCGGTGTAGAAGGCTCGGCGATACAAGATCGAAGGAGAGCGACGCTGACTTTTTGGCATATCTGTAGCGACGGACCCAGTCCAAACAACAATCACCACTGCTAAAGCCGCGGCTTTAGTGAACGAAGTTCAAGTACCTGTACCTCAAGCTGCAGCGGAAGCAGTCATAAATAGTCTCTCCCACTTCATCGTACAGGTCAGGAGAAGTGTAACGATACCAGCGACGATGCACAGAATATAAGTTCTGTCCATGGCCGTGACGATGGCATCGATCACCTTCTCCTGGCTCACTGAGTCTAAATCGGCCACAAAGGTAGAGCCAGTGCCGGAAATAGCGTCCACAATCTGGCTGTGTTCGGCATGCGGAAGGACCCATCCGATTCCTGTAGAGCAGAATTGTTAGTATCTCCATGTATATCGCAGAGATTCCATTTCACCCCCTCTTTCTTTCTACAAGGATTTACATCACATGCTGTTGGAGGAAGAAACGGTGTACTTACTCTTAACGGCTTCGTTCGTAAAAACACACTGAGCGAGGACGAGAGCGAAAGTAAGCCCATCAAGCTGTGCGGTGGTTGTGAATGCAACTGCAGCGGGTAGTTTTTCTTCGGGCACTTTTGCTTGGGCTACCGAATGACCCAGCTGCAAGTACATGCCCGCACCAAGACCGAGGATGGCAGTGTAGCCATAGATGGCGCCAGTAGAGGTGTCGGGACCAACTGTGTACATGAGCGCCGACCCAATGATGCAGAGAATGCCGCCTAGGATGTAGAAGACGATGTAGTAGCCGAAAAAGGGGAGAACGAAGCCGCCTCCAACACAGGCGAAGACGAGCAGGCAGACGAATGGCAGCAACCGCACCGCCGAGTCGAGCGAGCCGTCCGATGAAGTGAACTGGAAATACAGGGGGACGATGTACGTAGGGACGGTGACTCCGACGCCGGTACAACATCCACAAATGAAGATGGACGTAAGGAAGGGCTTCCTCCAGGAGACGAGTTCGACCGGAAACAGACGGGTCTCTGGAGTGGTGAAGATGCAATATACCTGCTGTATGCAAAGAGCTATGAATCCCACTCCGCCAAGGACCAACGCCACGATGATGCCTGGTGCGTTCCATGGATACGTGATGCCACCGAGATTAAGACCCAGCACAGCAGCGACGAAGGTGCCCATCATCAGAAAGCTGCCGAGGAAGTCCAGCTGGCGGAGGCGCTCACCCACTGGTTTCCCTTTAGGCTGAGGAGACAAGGATGGAAGAAGAAAGAGATACACCGGAGCGAAGGCGCCGCCGACGCAGAGATTGATGTAGAAGGACCACCGCCAGCCGGCAGAGCTGTCAGTGAAGGCGCCGCCTATGACAGGCCCAAGGACGGTGCCCAATCCCCAAGTAAGACCCATGCCGCTCACATACATAGGCCTTTCCTTCATGGTCGTGAGCCGCGGGAAGAAATTCATCGTGCCGACGTATTGACCAACACCGCCCACTCCGCAAATAACACGGCCTCCGATAAGCATGTTCATGCTGGTCGCGGCACCGCAAACGGCAGAGCCAGCCATGAAGATTGCAAAAGTTAGGATGTAAAGCCACTTGATGTTGAACTGGTTGTATATCTGCAGCCAGGTGAGGACCGTGGCGCTAGATGCCATGACGAAGGCGACTCCGGACCAGGCGAGTTTATCGATGCCATGGAGTGATTCAACAATTGCCGGCTGGATGTTGGCGACAATGGTGTTGTCCAGGGCGAATAGGAACGTCTGGCTGTAGATAGATAAAGTAACCAGGAGCCAAAGTACTCCGTGAAGCGTTCGTGGAGGTTGCTCATCGTGATGAGGCCGTAGTTGGTTTTCGGGGTCGGATGACGTGGTAGGCGAAGGTGGTTGCGAGTTCGGTGGCTTCTCCATTTCGTCTCTCGACGACAACCGTCGTTGCTCGGTCATACTGGAACTGGCTGTTATGGATTATGATGGTTACCTGTAGTATTTGAACGTCGTGTGAGTATTTTTATACCGGGACGGGGTGCATTGCTGACAAACTCTCTTCTCCTATTTATGTCTTGATGGAGAAACTCCAACTAGGCTACGTGCCGCGCAAGATCAAATCATTTATCAGCAGTCAATAATTCGGACGAATGCGCGCGCGACACGGAGCCTCCTTTCTTTATGAATGTGCAAGTGGAGCAAAACGGTTGTAGAAAGTACCCGAAGTGGTTACCCGTTCCGGAAAAGTACCCGAAGAGAAATCACCCATTGGGAAAACCACACGAGCATCAGGTACGTCACGTACGTTTACACATAGACATCGTTTATGCTCCTAAAGCTCTGCTAAATGGCACTGTTGCACCCTCGCAGAGTTCAATAGCATACTCTCGACACCTCACAATGGACGCTTACACGACTCAGGCGCTCGAGCGCCTGCGCGATCTCCACGCACAGCGCGCCCCAATGCCACCACTTGTTGCAAAGCTCGCTACTCCTGCCGTTCTGATCCTTGGAATTGTGAGCACGCTGCCTCCGCCGGGGCCTACTCGAGTCATGTTTGGATTGACAGCATTTACGATGCTGTGGGGATATGCATTGACGCATTGGGAAGCTGGCGCCTACTTTTTTCTCGACGCCATTTTGATCATTTCCATCACATTTCGATGGGCCCTGATGGTGCTGTTCGGCACGCCAGAAGAGGATTACCGTCAGATACACGACACTGCGACCAAAATAACAGGTAGTGGCCCTCTTCACAAGCGTATCTTTCACAAGTTGAAATGGAGCGTTGAGCTTTGGGCATGTTGGCGCGGCATTGGGTGGAATTTCGAAGACAGGCATCAAAGAAAGGGTCCGGAGCAAAGCCAGACTAGATTGTAAGTTCTTCTTTCCCCAGCTTCTGTCTTGCAAGGCTGACAATCTGCAGGAAATTCCTGATAACCAATCTATGCTGGATTGGCGCAAATACCCTTATTTCACAATTGATTTTGAGCCACGTCTTCTGCCGATTTTGGCCAGAGGCCGTTTCTGGAAAACCAGACCTGTGGTCTTTCCCCCAACTGAACAGACACGTCCTCGTGTTGTGCCAACTGATCAGGGACTGGCTCATGCTCGACACCGAATACCGGAAAGTGGCTCTCGTCTGCGTTGCACTTCAACTGTCAAGCCCGAGCCGCTGGCCACCTCTGTTTGGCAACCCTGCAGATCTTTACAACGTTCGAAACTTTTGGGGGAGGGTCTGGCATCAAACCTTCCGCAATGTAAGCCGCGCACATCTTGTCCTCCCCGAGACCATGTGCTAAGAGACGCTCAAGATCTTCACGAAATTCAGCGATATTGCTGCGGATATGCTCGGCGCCCGGAAAGGCACTCTTATTTACAAATACACCAAACTATACGTGGGTTTCATGGTGTCTGGTATCCAACACTACGCTCCTCCCTTGTTTATTCCATCTGAGAAACATGGGTGGGGGATGTTCTGGCAAATGCCTATCTACGCTGCGCTGATCACAGTGGAGGACTTTATCAAATATTGTGGAAAACGAGCCGGCATCCGAGACAATGGTAGGTTCTGGATCCGCACACAATTCTGTTGCTTTTCGCTGACGGCATGATTTAGCAATCGTCCGACTGGTCGGTTACACATGGACTGCCTACTGGATGACACTGCTCTATGGGCTGCCAGTTGCGTATGTGGCAGACATCGGCGGCTTCACTGGCGTATGTAGGTAGATCTGGCTTCAGATACGGGCGTGAAAGCGGAGGAATGAGCGCACGAGGAGGATAAAATTGCGTCTTACAACCGATTTTCGGGTATTTACTATTAGGGTAGTACAAGGGCGACATCGAGTTTCGTGCTCAGGGTCGAAATAGACACAAACGACAAGCTCGGAACATCCTGATCAAGTCATAGAGAACAGTCGCTATTAGTAGATAGGACCTCGTAGTCAATTTGTCAATTGATTCCATACTGAGTGTGATTCGAAGCCTTCTCTGCCTACTGCGAAGGCCGTCGGCAGGCCCAAGTCACCAGACGAGACCCCTGTGCTCCTCAGAAAGACTCATTACATCACCGTTATCATCGAGCCGCCGTCCGTTACCGTTACTGTTCGACATAACGAGTCGTTAACGGCCGTTAACGACATACCTACCTATTATAAGCCTACCTCTTTAACGCCTCCGAGCGAGAACGCCGGGTAGGTTGAAAGCGCGTGACTAAGCATATCACGTGCTTAGAGGATTTACGTAGTATAATAACTTAGCTACGGACTATATATATAATATAGTTCTCTACTAAACCCTTAACTATTTAAAAGATTTAGCTAAGTAAGTAAAGGGTCTAGGTAGAGGACCACGCAAGCATCACGTGATTATTAGAGCTTATATAATCCTTAGATTAACTACTTTAAGAGTATAACTTAATAAGTAGTCGTTATCCGTCGTCCGTTATCGTTAACGGTACTGATTTCGCTCTCCGTTCGTCCTCGTCACGCCTTAGGCGGCGTCCGTCACCGTCAGAGGGTCATGACGAGACGTGACGAGACGTCCGCCACCCTGAACGCCCAATACTGGCCGACCCGCTTACGACCCGCACATATCCGCCCTTTTACAGATGATCATCACCGTCATTATTGACAAGGACAGATTATTTGTGTGAGATTCTGGAATTATCTATGCGGTGAATGTAAGATGACGCAGGCGGCGTGTTGCGCGGTTCCCAGGCACACAGGCTTTGTTGATTCTCCGCGGTCGGCTGGGAAATTAACCCCGCCCAAGCTGATCGAACATCATGGAATCGCTGCGCTCGGGATCTGCAACGGGGCGCCGCACTAACGAATATGCCGATTTCCGGTCGTATAGTAGAGTCAATCACGAAGTAGTGTTAGCTTGTGCTCTCACTTAGCGTTGGCGACAATGAGGCCATCGCGTAGAACCTCCTTGGCGTGCGACGATTTACTGAAAGCTCGTGTAGAGATATATACTAACAGAAACACGAGTGCAAACATGAATTCGCAAGCCCCAGCAAGAGCAGGAAAACGATAGCCAGCATTTGCCGAGACGGGAATTTTTCTCTCGAATGTTCTCTGAATATACAAACCTGGCGTCAGAATCCACAACACAGGTGATGTATGTACAGCAGGGTAATGTTGCCATTAGCTGCTCGAAAGGCCGAGCGAAGGATTCGGAGGATTCGAAGGATTGCGAGCAAGTTTTGTTGGATGGAGGCCCACAGTCGGCGATTCCAACATCGCACGTGAGCAGCTTACAGTGTGTAGACAGGGGCTATTAGATCGGTAGTAGATATACAAGTAGATTATCCGGAATAACTCCTCAAACTGCGCGAAAAAGGAAAGAGGAAACGCGGATGAAGTACGTGTCCGGAGCAAGATGACAGGATACGATGCTTGATGTGATCTGGTGAGAATCGAGACTCCACCACGAGGAGCGAGACATGAAAGGCTTCTGTCTTTTGGTACTTTTGCTATACACGATTCGAAACATCTATTAGTTTTGCTTCAAAAAGGATCCCTCTAAAATTTCTGGATGCTGCTCCTTCATAAAGGCTATTCGTGTTCGTTTGAATAGAGTAGTAGATGGGGTACTGGTCGAAAATGTATGTCCGAAGATACTCCTTTTTGAGATCTCGATTCCTGTCTTGTCTCGGCTTTCTGACGGGCTGCGTTAGCCAAGTCAAAAGTGATGTAACGTCCGAAGCTGCCTAGATACGAGTGCCAGTGTTGGTGGCGTGCTTTGATGTTCAGATTGAACCATTGTATCGATCATGTTGCAGACAAGATAACGCACAGGGCCCTTGGCGCGTTAATAAGGAGAACAATGATCATAGAGCCTCAAGATGTACTATGACAAAAAAACCCTAAAACTTAAGATTCTGATACTTGAATAGTTGGTGTAGTAGCGGCATCAAATTTGGAAACGTTCGTGCCATAGACATCTGCTGCTCCTTCAGAGAGATCTTGTTCTTGAGCAGCTACATGCAAACCATGGCCAGGACATACATACAGACACATGGTGCATGCGGGTCAGGGAAGCTTGGACCATGCGAAGTTTTCAGGATAACAGAGGAGGAGTGGGTATGTTCTCCGAGCTCTGATCGCGAGGCTGGGCCTGATAGACCCATGGGACAGGGATTCACACCCTGCGGCGTCTCCGACGTAATCACCCGTCCCGCGGTTGGGTCCTGCATTCGTAGGATTGCCTAGCAATTCTGGCCCGGCACTGTCCGCTCCCGAGCCAGGGTCTTCCCAGACACATGCATATCGCACGGGCTCGACTCGCAAGAACGGTCGCCGCCACGAGGCTGGGATGCGCGGCCAAGGCCCAGGGGCCGTGCAGATGCCGATGGAAACACAAGCAGCGGCCGACCGGCTCGCCTCCACGGAGGTTGCCCCTTACGGCATCGTCTCCTGAACCCCATTCTGCAAGCAAATAGTGCTGATATGCAGCCTCGAAGATAACATTGCCGCACGAACTCTTATTCACCACGTCCCACCGTCTCAACAACGCGCGCAAAAAGCATGGCTCCCGCTGCAGACTCCCCCTCTCCCTCAAACGATATTCTTGAAAGACAATGGGAGCGCATGCGCAAGTCCTGCGATGCTTGTCAAGATGCAAAGGTCAAGTGCAGCCAGCAGAAACCATTCTGCCGCCGGTGTGAACGCCACTGCATACCGTGCGTCTACAGCCCACAGCGCCGCATTGGCCGCCCGCGCAAGAGGCCCGGCCCGCCTTCGCCTGGTCGCGTCGTTTTCTCAGCGGCGTCGGCCAACGGCCCGGACAAGACAGAGCACAGGGGATGCAGAGAAGGCAGCGAAGGCCAGGGGATCCAAGTGGGAGCGGGAGCAGATCAGGACGGGGACGTCAACCTCCTTGACGCACCGGGCGCAGTCGACACCGACAACCGCTTCATCAACAGCGGCAGCGGCAGCGGCAGCGGCAGCGGCAGCGGCAGCGGCAGCAGCAGCAGCAGCAGCAGCAGCAGTACAAGCAATAGCAGCGGCGTTTTCAGGCCGGCCAGCAGCCCGAATTATGCTGTGGGAGGCGCTGCGTCTCCGTTCACCGTCGACTTGTTTGGCGACCTGTCGCTGTTCCCCACCCGCGACTACGACATCGCCCCTCTACCACCACCACCAACAACATCGTCATCCTCAGCATCGTCCTCCACACCGACAGCCAGCATCCTGCTCGGGCCCGCGGGAAGCATTGGCCTCGAGAGCGTCAGCAACACCGCCAGCGATCATGCTATCTCCAGCATCGCCCCTGCCGGTTGCACGGGCGACTGTTACGGCGCGGTGCTGCAGCAGCTCCAGTACTTCCACAGCCGGCTGCCGGAGACGACGCGGCCGGGCATCGACACGATCCTGCTGGCGGAGCGCGACATGCGCAGCAACCAGGAGCGCGTCATGGCGTGCGCCGCGTGCGCGGCGAACCGGTCGGTGCTGCTGCTACTGGCCGTCGTCGCCGAGCGCATCGTCCAGATGCTCGATCAGATCTTCGAGACCAAGTCGCTGCTCGACGCCGAGCGCGCGGCCTCTTCTGCCCGCTCGGCCCGCCGCGGCTGGCGCAACAACTCCGCGTCGTCTCCGTCCAACGTCGGCGGACGCAGTCCATCTGCAGCATCGTCATCGTCTTCCTCCTCGTCCTCCAGGGTCGACAGTCAGCATCAGCATCAGCAACAGCAGCAGCAGCAGCAGCAGCAACAGCAGAGATCGGCCGACTACTATGCGTGTCCGCTGCCACTTCAGGTTGGAAGCGTCAAGGTGAACAGGGATAGTAAAGATCTCTGTCTGAAGCAGCTGCTGCAGCTGCGGCTGACCCGCCTGGCCGCGGTGCTCCGTGATCTGCAGCAGGCGAGCACCGTGAGGCCGGGCGATATCCTCTACTTCTCTGGCGAGCTGCTTCTGTCGGATTCCCTGCAGCGTTTGGAGTTCCTTCGAGGGCAAGTGCAGGTTTGGGATTGATAGGAAGGAAAACAGAAAAAAAATAAAAAAAAAATAAAGAGGCTTGAATTGTGGGACGGGCGTATGGATGTACTAATTGGTTAAAACGCGTCGAATGCTCACGTGCATTGCAATGGAGGAGTGCGGTAATTCCGATGAATTAAATGTATCTTTGTCTTTCCTTTAATTAGGCGCAAGGAGAGGGCGCTCCTGTGTCAATGGGCTTTGTACATACAGTAATGGTACTATCTCTTGAATGTCGACTGGTGGAAATTCCTAAAGGAGGTGACTCGACTTTGAAGGGACGCCAGTGGGTATCAAGTTTAACCAATCCTCCCCTCCCGCAAAAGACTGTCACAAGGTCGCATCAAGACGTTTCTGCCTCCCGAGGTTCGCGCAGAAAGATTCGGCCGATTAATCGGAGCACAAGCGGCCGAGGAGAGATAAGACGCGGGAAAGAGCGCGGCCGATGGAAAGGTCGTGCTCGGCATTGAGGCTGGCGGTAGTCGGGAGGCCAGCCTTGGTCCGTAGGCGGCGCAGGAAAGCGCTTAGATCGGTCAGCAGGCGGCTGATGACCTGGCGAGCGAACAGGGCGGCCTCTTCGTCGTCGAAGTCATACTTGCCGAAGCGCATGGGGCTGCGGGTGCAGACAAGCGGCGGGTCGGAGGGGTCGGCAGAGGGGCCGGTGGTGGTGAAGATCTGGTCGAAGCCGTGCTTGGTGGCGGCATCGGGCACGAGGGCGTAAGCTAGGCAAGCGGCATAGCACAGGTTGGCGATGGCGTCGGCCATCTGGACGGCAGCGTGGGCGGCTGCCGGCTCGCCAGAGCACTGGTCACAGGCCTCGATGCGGTCCCACAGCTCGTCGAGCAGGGCGCTGATGCCCAGGAGGGCTTCGAATGGCACGGCGCCCTTTGCGGGGATCTGGGCGGCCTTGAGGGTGATGTGGTGGAGGCAGTCGCAGCCGCCGCCATGGTCGCCGTAGGCTCCGGCGAGCATTGGATCGGGTGCGCGATGGTGCGGAGTGCTGTCAGATACTGGCGGATGGGGCGCAGCATCGTGCGCTCGGGGCCATCTTTTATAGGCAGCTGGCGAGGGTCGCGGCGTGCCGTAGGATGCCGCGTGGTGGCTTGTAGAGTCGAGTCGAGTCGAGTCGGGCGTACAGAGGATGGCGTTGGAGGATTTTTGTTCATGCCGGTTTGGGCCTAGGATTGGCCAGGGTCTGATACACAGTACAAGGTAAATACGATCCTCCGGGGCGAGGGCGAGTCGGGGGAAAGTCGTGGCCTGGAAGCCAGATCATGACGGCCTGTGTCCACAGTCGCACAGTTATCTGTATTGTGCAAACGGCGCTAGGATACATGCGGAATAGCGCGCGGGCAGCGGGCAGCGCCTAGGCAGAGCACGGTTAGTCGCGGCCGGCTGCTGCCACTGCTGCCTCCGCTGCCACCACCACCACCGCTGCCATCAACCGCATCGCCGGCTAATTTGCCTGCTGAGACCCAACACCGCACGATGCCTCATGCCCACCACACGATGCTGCCATTCACCCCGCCATGCACGCCTTGCGCACCAGTCCTTCCAGCTCCCAGCATAGCGACCCGTGCATGAGCGTGCGGATGCTGCTCGTCTCCTCATTCTGCCCGCAGCCGTGGTCTTGCAAGGCCAGCCGCTGCAGCAAGAGCTCCATCCTGTGAAGCTCGAAAAGCACCACCTGCCGCCTGACTGCTGGCTCGTCTGCGCTGCAAACCGAATAAGACCCGATGCGGACCTCTGCACGCTTGCCCGCTACACCACCTGGGCACCACTCCAATGCCGTCCCGTATCGCCCCAGCACGCGCTGCGCCACAAGCAAAGCAAGGCACCCGACCGGCGCTCCGTGCGCCCTCGCGCACCCCAGGACGCCGTTCAGCGCTGATACGGCCTCTCTGTTGCGCTGCAGGATCCCGTCGAGACCGCACCATTCGTCCCAAGGCGGCTGCATCGTCCCGAGCACCTCTCTCAGAGCCGCCAAGCACGGACAGGAGGTCTTGTCGTCGCAGATTGTGCTGGGTGTTCCCGTCGTAAATGATTCATCTTGCGATGCGAGCGCCAGGTCGGCGCCGAAGAAGTCCGCCGCAGTCAGAGATCCAAAGTCCAGACCCGGTGTTATGGTGTCGTATGCTGGCCGGTCAAGAGCGGCATCTGCGCTGATCGTGTCGTCTGGCACATTTTTACATTTACCCTGTTCGGCAGCCCAGAGGTCGAGGCCTGGGTTCTCGACAAAGTGAAAGATCGGGCCTGTTGCCGCCTTTCCTCCCACAGACTTGCGCTTTGGCCGAGCTTTGGACGTCCTCGTGGTGCGCTGGACGCAGCGTGTGCCTCGTGAGTGGCATCGAATGCAGGCCGATGCATCCTCGAATTCGCACTTGACTTTCATATGGTGGCATTGTTCGCATGAGAGCTGTCGGTCCCCTCGCGCCATGCTGGCTTTGGTCATACAGAGCCACTTCCCGCGACCGTGCCGCTAGCCTTTATACGCCAAATCACCACTCCTCTACACAGAGGCTCATGACCGTCGGCCCGATCAACAGCAAAGACGAAGAGAAAAAAAAAAAAAAAGACCCGAGAGCCGCAGCCTGGCCAATTAGTCGAGCAGCAACCCCCCTTCCAGTCGTCAGGTCAGCCCGCAAGTACATTTCCCGACTAAAGTAGAAGGGCCGAATCCATTTTTAGACCTATATTAACTGTCTGCTGAAGACTACAGACACGATGAGTTCGGTTCTAGAAACAATGTATAAACGATATGAAAGGTATGTATAAATTGGTTGAGGCATCTACTCAATTTCATGTGTCAATGATACCGTTGGCTATTCGAGTGCCGATGAGTGAGCACTTTAGCTGCCTAATGGAGAAATGACTTAACGGGCGGGTTGATTCAAGGCCCGGCGTTAGAAGCCAATGGATCGATTCCCTTCTCCGCAAGTCCGCGTTACCCTGTCGAGCTAGAAGCTTGTCTTACACGCAATGTCATTGGACCAATCGCTCTCGTGCAAATCGCGCAGTGCACAGCTGAGCGACTCAGGCCTAGACTGCGACTCAGACTTGGACACTAAATGCGCGCAGCCAACGCAAAGGCCAGCACAGCCCCCGGTCCGATTGTCAATATCGCGGCTGCAAGAAGGCTTGACAGGTGAAGCGCGCCCATGCCGCCGAGGAGAGAGCCCGGATCTGCGCGGACGGGCCCAAGCAGCACGAAAGCGTAAGGTAGATACGCCGCCGCCATGACGACCACATCGTATTGAAGGAAGAGGTGGGCCGCATCGGTTATCGAGCCAGCCCGGATCGCATTGTCAGGCCAGAAAACCCGGCGGAGCAACCGGGCGCCCCCAGCCCGCAAGGCCCCCAGCACCGCGTAGAGGTGGCCGAATGCCGCAGCTGTGCCCGCGATCAGCAGAGGCAGCGCCGGTTGCGTCAAAGACGACGAGGCTGTCATCTTATCAAGCATGAAGAACAAGAGCACTAGCGCTGGCGGCGAGAAGCGGTAAAGTGCGATGGCGCGGTGAGCGCAAGATGGCGAGCAGCGCACGAATGCGGGAAAGAGAAGGATCGCGGGCGCGGCTTGGCCCAGTGCCGCGACAATAGCGAGAGCAGGAGATGGCGGGGGCAGTGAGGGAAAGGCCCGGGCAGAATGGGCGTGCCTCAGCAGATACAGTGGATAGACAAAGGCGGCGCCGTAAGCCTGGTTGAAAATGCCCCAGAATGCGGGCTCACTGCGCGAGAGTCAGCGACCGGCGAGCCAGAAGCAGGGGCGAAGGGAGGATGCTCACATCAAGGCGTGTGGTGAGGTGTGTGCGCATGAGAGCGCCAGCATGCACAGAGCGGTAGCCTGCATGCCCGAATGGACCTGCACGAGCAGCAGACGACGGGCCGGATCTCGCCGGTCGAACAGCGAGCCGTGGTAGAAGATGACAGCGGGCTCGAGCCGACGGTCTAGCCAGGCGATGCCCGTGTACCGGCGGAGCAGGGGCGTACCGTCTGGCAGGGTCCCGCTGCTGCGCGTGCGGGCTACGGATGCCCCAGCGCCGTGCTTGAAAGGCAATTTCCATAGGCAATGGTAGCCAAGGCGGGCGAGAGCGGCATTGTAACAGGCCAAGAGGAGCGTCGTGACAGCCATCTTCGCCATGGCCAGCCTGATGTTGTCAGCCAGCCAGCAGCCGGTGCTATTTACGTTGACGGTCGAAAGTACCCGATGAGAGACCCCCGAAAGAACCCGGGCACGGGTATTTCATTGCCTTTCGAGGTCTATCTTGCCCGGCCTGTTTCAACGTCGTACAGGAAGCTCTCTACCGGCCGCTGGGAGCGTACTCAGGCCCCTATATTCTTCCGCAATGCGCGTCCTCTGTCTGCACGGGTCCGGCACCAACAGCCGCATCCTGCGCGCTCAAATAGGTGAGTGTAGAGCCCAGCCTTTACGTCCACTCTTTCACCGTTGAATCTCGACTTGACGGCGTTTCATCGACGTAGAGCCGTTCCGCAGGCTACTCCCGGCGCACTACGAATTCTTCTATCTGGAGGGCGAGTACGAGTGTGGGCCCGCCGAAGGCGTGGCTGATGTCTTCCCCGGCCCATACCTCTGCTATTATCCTATGCCGCCAACTCGTGAAAGCCTACGACGCGCGCATGACCGGGTTCTCGAGGCTGTCGAGAGAGATGGACCGTTCGATATCGTGTTAGGATTCAGTCAGGTAAGTAGCGCTCCATTGAGAACGGATGTACGGCAGTCGTCGGGGAATTTCTGCGTAGCGCAGCGCATCAAGACCGCCATTCGGCTCGGCCCGCCACGGAGCCGCGGACCGAACCGAAGCCTGCGCCTGGACAGAAGCCAAGTGGGACGGGAAAGCTCGGAGGAAAAGCGAACGAGAAAAGGGAGTGTATAATCCAGCCCGTGCCCGTGCGGGGGAGCCAGCAACAGGACAGAGAGATGCTGCATCGAGCCCTTGCTGACCTATTCTAGGGTGCTGCCCTTGCTGCATCCGTATTGCTGCACGACGCCGCTTCGACCACGCTGGGAAAAAGCCAGCCCAGGGATGACTCTGAAGAACCACTTTTCCGCGCTGCTGTATTCCTGTGCGCGAGCATGCCCTTCTCGCTCAGCCTGCGTGCCGGTCGCAATTGTGCCACCGACTTCGACCTGACGGCCGCCGCGACTGACATCGTGAAGGCGCCGTCGCCCCTCGAGTCTTCGTCTTCCGAGGACGACGATGACGACGACGGAATACGCGCGTCTGGCCGCGACGATCTCGGCTCCGACAGCGGCTACGAAGATGACGAGAAGGAGGAAGAGAAGAAGAAGAAAAGGAGGACCGGATCCGCCTTGCCTCGTCGCTTCGATCCCTCCGCCCACGACGCCCGCCGCATCGCTATACCGACCGCTCACATTATCGGCAAGGCCGACCGCTGGGCGTCCCAGGGACAAGGTCTGGCCGAGCTGTGCGGCGGCGAAAGCGCCAGAGTTCTTACTCTGGTGCACAGATGGGGTCATGTCATCCCTCGCGATCAAGCCACGAGCGCCGCTATTGCTGGATTGGTCGAGAGCGTAGTTGCTGCTGCAAGATGATGCGAGGTAATGCGTACAGCGCCATCGGGTGTTGGTGTTTCGATTAGATGCTCTGTGGCTTTTCTTTGCTTCTCCACGCGCTTCTGCTACGTTCATCAACTCTGTAGGTTATGTCTGCGCGATGAAGAGTAGTTGCTGCTGCTTCTATAGACCCACGCATCCTTTTGCACTAGAAAAAAAAAAAGGATAAGCCAGGGAATAGACTACTGCTGCGTTAGATTTTTCCTGCTTTAGATCTGCCGTCTTTCAAGGAAAATCAACTTTTTCCCTAACATCTCGAACTACGTATGTACTATGGACGTATTGTAAAGATCCGATGAGGATATCTTGCTACTTATGATTGTACTAAATATACAGAAAACTAAAAAAAAAAAAAAAAAAGGATGTACTCCTCACTTTATGCATATTCAAAATCGTGAATATAGCTGAAGGAATAAGCGTTGCCACTTGTATCACCTGTAGAATATGATATTTAATCCTATATATCGTCTTATGAAGATAGAAGAACACATGGGAAAGCAGGGAAGAGTATCCAACGAAACGGCTCAACCCCTTCTAAATGGTTGTGCTTAATATGAGAAGGTATGACTAGTGGTCTATTGTTGAAGACATGGCATGCACCACTCATATCATGTCCACTCACGAGTTCGATAATCCGTTGGCCTCCGCCACTTCCCCCACTGCCGATGATCGCCGGGGCTCCGGCCATGACGTCCTCCTCACAGCCCTGGCGTAGAAGTTCATCGGACGGATGACGATGAACTCTGGGTCGTACTCTATGGCTTGTTCCGATGCGTCGAAGAACTCATAACGATACACCAGCTCGGCGAGCGCGACTTTCACCTCCTGCAGGGCGACGTTGAAGCCGATGCAACCCCTGGCGCCGGTCGCAAACGGGATAAACGAGGCGCGGTGCCGTTCATTCGTCTTGCCGCCGTCACGCAACCAGCGGCCAGGATCGAAGACGTCCCGGTTGGCCCAGTGGTCGCGGTGGCGGTGGATGTGCGGCAGGCTGGGGATGACAATGGCGCCGCGGGGCACGGCCCAGCCGCCCGGCAGCACGACGTCGGCGCGGGCGTTGCGGGCGGGCTGGAAAGACGGGCCGTGCACGCGCTGCGTCTCCTTGACGAAGGCGTCCAGGAAGCGCAGGCTGTGGATTTCGTCGTACGTCCACGTCTTGTTGTGCGCCGCGCCCGCGTCGACCAGTTCCTGCAAGAGGCGGCGTTGGTGAGCGCCGCCCGCATGCGTCGCCAGCGCGTAGATCAGCCAGGCCAGGAGCGACGAGCTTGTCACAAAGCCTGCGCCTACGAGCGCGAGCGTGTTGGAGAGGACGTAGGACCTGCGCAGCTTGGTGCCCCGCTCGTCCGTCGCCCGTGTCAGGTAGTCGACGATGCAGGTGGCGTGCAGGGCCGCGTCGTGGATGGGGAGATCGGTCGAACCGCCCAGCTTGCAGGCTTGGATCGCTTCTTCGATGATGCCGTACAGCTCGCTACGGGTTTGCTTCAGGAGAACGGGGTCGCCTGGTGTTTCGGGCTGTCAGTACGGTGGTTGTGCAAACGCAAGCAAAGAGGGATTAACCGCAACCCTTACCGAACGGGATGTACGAATACCAAGCGCCTTTAGTTTGGACTCGGCGGTTGAGCGTTAGGTATTGGTTGAGCAACACTATCACTCTGTGTAGGGGTGCCTCTGGGGCGTCGAAATGGTGCAGGTCGATGCCCAGGACAAGTTGACAGATGATCTGCGACGCCAGTTTGGCAGTGAACCTGTACACGTTGAAAGCCTCTCCACGGGTATCAACCTCGTCCAACACGTTGAAAGACTTTTCCACGGCCTTCTGCAGAAGCGGGGTATAGTGTCTCACCGCTTTTGGTGACATGCTCGGAGGGATGAATTTATGCGCCTCCTTCCACGCGGGATGGTCGGTATCGCAAAGAAACAGTGCTGTCTCGTCTCTAATTCCGTAAATAGGATGGCTGGGATCGGAAGGAGCCTTTGTAAAGTAATCTCCTTCCTTAAGCACTACCGCTGCGATCTCGGGATCATTTGTTAGGTAGGTAATCCTCCCCATGTTGTTCGTTTTGATAACGCTGCCATACTTTGCGAACAGCCGCTCGTGATTCCCAACATGGTCAGGATAGAGTTCGAAGTGGTTTCCAAAGAAAGGAAGCCCCTCAGGGGCCTGAGGCTCTCTGATGCTATGTCCATCGACAGTGATACCAATGGGATCACTCCTAAACACGTCTTCGACTGATTGAAGTTCTGCGTCCCGGTGGTGGAATGTGATGTCTTCGTCGCATTTGTATCAGCAGCTAAAGCCCTTTCATTTGAACGGGGAGGCAGACACGTACGTTTGGGGGACAATATATTATATGCTCTTGCCACGCTGGCTTGCAACTCACTCAGACTCTTCGGAGAACCAATGTCAAACTGCTTGGCAGAACGCTCACCAAGCCCCATTAAGTAGAACTGCTTGACCGCCATTGTTGTAGAATATGCTTCGTGAGTAATCTACTTGGGCGAACGTTTCAGGACTCAGATGATATTTTAGAGAGGGGAGCTTTTCCAATGAAGGATGCGGCGACGCCGCGGCTCGGGCCATTTCGGTAGGGAGTTGAGACGAGTAACGACCCGAGCCTTCGGTATATTTTATGTTTAAGAGAATCGCTTAAACAACAATCAGCGTGAACCCGAGCAAATTACACGCGCAACAAATTTTGCATCGACAAGACCGCCTGGTCCAGTATGGACAGTCTGAAGGAGTACTCATTGGTAGAAGTCTCTTCGCACAATACCAAGGATGATCTATGGATCGCAATCGACGGAAAAGGTTGGTAGCACACCCGAGATGGATCAGGAATTTTGCTAAAAAAGAACTAGTATACAACGTGACTGGCTACCTGAATGAGCACCCCGGTGGCGAGGAGATACTTCAGGGTGTGGCAGGAAAGGACGCCACCGCAGCGTTCGAGGACGCGGCGCACTCTGACGATGCATTCGAGACAATGGAAAAGTTGCTGGTCGGAAAACTGCCGCCTCATGTAAGTTTGTTCAGACGGTTGGCCTGATGCGGGGACTGAACATTCCCAGGAGCAACCGAGGCGCCCTGCTCAAACTCAATCTTTGAGGCTTGTTCCACAGTCACAGCCAGCTGGCAAGAGGCGGAGTGAGATGGTTGCAAAGTTGCCAGTGTGTTGTGCAGCTGGCGTTGGAATCTACCTCGCGAAGACCATGCTGCCGTTGTCGATGAGATCCCTTGTTCCGAAAGTCGCTCAGAAGTTGTCTGAGAGACCGAATAGCCCCAGCTTAATGGACTTTTGGGGCGGAGCACTCACTGCGGCCTCGCTGAATGTTCTTTGCCTGTGCTTCATGGCATCCCGCTTTTTCGAGAAACATAAACCAATAGAAAGCTATCCGGCCTATATCAGACCAGCCATACCACTTCCTTGCCCCGGTGCAAACGGGAAAAGGAAACAGGTGCTCGACCCTGGAAGGTACCAGAGCTTTACACTCATAGAGAAGCAACAGGTGGCGCGCAGCGTCTATCGTTTTATCCTCCGACTCCCCGAGGAGGGAGTACCTCTCGGCCTGCCCCTGGGACAACACATTAGGGTTGTGGCTCGGATTGACGGCCAAAGGGTGCAGAGGAGCTATACACCAACATCTGCGCTCGACTGTGGTAGCACGCTAGAGCTGACAGTGAAGGTGTATCCGCAAGGGAAGATGAGCAACTACCTGCTCAATCTGCCCCTCAACTCGGAAGTCTCTGTATCCGGTCCGTTCGGCAGTTTTCGGGACTATCACCCGGGAAAATGGGAACAGATTGGCTGCATTGCCGGTGGAAGCGGCATCACGCCAATCTACCAGCTTGTGCGCGCGATATGCGAAAATCCGATCGATTCGACCAAGGTGTATCTGTTGTACGGAAACGAGACACACGAGGACATTCTGCTAAGAGATGAGCTCGATGAGCTCTCCCGGCGGCATCCGACGAAGCTATTGGCGCACCATATATTGGCGCACCCTCCACCGGGCTGGGAGGGACAGTCTGGATGGATTAATATACAGATGATGCAAAAGCTGTTGCCGCAGCCTGGTGACAAGACTGGCTATCTCATATGTGGTCCACAAGGAATGGTCAAAGCCATGAAACAAAATTTGGAGGTGATGGGTGGCAGAGACATGGTTTGTGATACGTCTAGAGTGTTCGTATTCTAGGAATTTCCACGATTTCAGGAAGGCATTGAAGTCAAAATTTGGATGCAGATTAACCTGTACCACAGTTCTGTGAGAGATGCGTGAATAAGAAAGCTCCGATCCTTCGCAACGTGATGGAAGCACACCACTTACAGAGTTGAAGTAGTCGTTGGACCGCGGATGTTCAGTCATGTTCGCAGCGTTTACAACTGGACGGCCGATCTGTTGTTTAGTGCATCGCAGACTTTCCCCCACCATCGACTTGTAGTCTATGATCCGCAGTCTCCCATTGACTACGAACTGTGTCTCATGCACCAAGAGTACACAAGGGCCGGGCGGGTGTTATTGGTAGGAACCATGAATGCATAGAGCTGATCTACAGAGGGGGCTCCAGGGGTGAGACATCATGCTGGAGCGTGGGGGAAGGAACGCGTGAATTGCATGGAATGTAGCTGTGACAGTGGCGGCGCTGTGGCAAGCGTAATACCAACGGAATGTTCTTGGGGCAACGGGAGCTTCCGGGTACATCTCGACGGGGCCCGCGTTGAAAGTGCCCGACAATTACCCGATCCCCTACGGACTTGGGAGTAAAGCAACCGGCGCGTGGGGTATTTGGACATGCGCAAGAACGAGCTGCATCGACTAGGCGGAACAGAGAGGACGAAATCCTGAGGACGTCTACCTGACCATGAGGATCCTGTGCTTGCATGGATACGGCACCTCTGGTGCCATTCTGGAGAGCCAGCTGAGCGCTTTCATGGAGAAGGCAGACCCTAATTACGAATTTGTTTTCCTAGACGGAGAATATGAATGCCAGAAAGCTCAAGGTTCGTAGTGCCCGGCGTTGCTGCGATTGCGCGCGGGTGGCTGACAGAGAAAAGGAGTGGGCAACTTCGTCAAAGGCCCTTTCCTGTGCTACAACGCCAGCTTCTCGCCGGACGACGTGCGTCGGTCGTGCGAGCTGGTCAGCGAGTTCATTGAGGCCGAGGGGCCCTTTGACGGGCTGCTTGGCTTCAGCCAGGGCGGTTCGCTGGTGCTCTCATACCTCATCCAGCACGCGAGGGACAAGCCCGGGGAAGCACCACCGGTGAGGTTCGCGATCCTGCTGTCGACCGTGGTGGCCTTTTCGCCAGACGAGACGTTTGCAAACGACGTGCTGGAAGGCCTCACGGATGCAGAAGTAGAGCTACTATCGAAATATCCACGAGCGGACCTGTCTGCGCTGCGCGAGCGGACGCGGGCGCTGTGCGAGACGACGGCGAAAGCCTTCGAATCAGCCAAGTCGGGCGGCTTTATCGACAAGGCAACGAACAGCGGGGACTTTGCAAAGCGAAGCCACCCGTCGCAGCCGCGCGTATTCCACCCGGCGCTGCTGGAACCGGAGGCACGGGTGCGGATCCCAACGGTGCACGTGACAGGCAAGAAGGACGATCCGGCAATGGTGGAGCTGTCGGTGCTGATGCGCGGGGTGTGCGAGCCGCGGCTGGTGAAAGCGCTGGCGCACTCGGGAGGGCATGATGTGCCGCGCCGGCCTGAAGACGTGAAGGCGGTCTGGGCGGCGGTGGATTGGGCGGTGCGGCAGAGCCAGCAGCAGGTGTGGTGAGCAGTCCTGTAGCTACGGCTGCTGCCATATGGTTGAGCTCACCATGACGCAGGCGGTCGTTGCTGTAGAGAATTTAAGACAGCGATTGGATGGCAGAGGCGCGACGGTAGAGGCAGGACAGTAGAGGCCCCAGGGGACGTCCGCTGAGAAGGGTTGGTTTCGATGTACTTAGCTTGCCTGAATTTTACGCATCCTCGGTTTCCTATCCATCTTGCCTAGCTCTAGAAGTAGCAGTAGCATGTGCGTGAGCGCCAACGCGAGTAAGAGAGCGTGTGTCGTGAGTGGTGTGCAGTGAGAGAGCGTAGAGAAGCGTTGGAACGGCGGTGCCGTGGCTTATGCTCCGTACGATTCGTTCAGCTTCTCTGGCACGGGCTTACTAAGCAAAGATGCCACACAGTACACTACGTAAAGCTTATCGGGGCTTCTTTCCTCGACTGCAAAACACCACGCGTCAACCCGCTGCAGCCGACGGCATCGCAACGGAAAACTTCAATCTAGCCCCAGTTTGGATGCGGCAGAGATTCTGTCGCGGCGTCATTGCTAGAAACGATGTTTACAGCAATGTCTGGACGCCTGCTACAGCTCCGTAAATCGAAATCTGCTCGTTGCGATTCGGACTAGCGGGGTCGAAACAATCGCCCGCGCTCAACAACAGCGTTCAATCGTACCGGCTATGCAGCATGCCTAAGTCCGAAGCCAACACTACCGTGGACATGGCCGGTGCCCGCAGGCAGCCGTATCGGCAATGCTCAGCTCGGGCCTTCCATGTCCCTGGCGAAATGTTGTCCGGGTCCGTGCAAATTTCCCAGATAGTACTGCCCGGGCATTTTCTTTCACGGGAGACTCGGGTGCTTGTCCAACCCCAACACCCGATGATACAACTTGATATCATATATCCTCTCTCCATCCCTTCCGCCGCTGTCCTGGTTTGCTCGCCATCCGTAGTCTAATACTTCGCTCGATACCGCCGCAATGAGTCCTGGTCAAGCCTCCAACTATGGCGACAAGGTTGAGCCCATCGCCATCGTCGGCATGGCAGCTCGTTTTCCCGGGGATGCTTCCTCTGTCGAGACTTTCTGGGATATGATCGTCCAGGGCCGTAGTGGTCACTCCAAGGTGCCCTCGGACCGCTTCGACGCGGAAGCCTGGTATCACCCCAACCACGAAAGACGAGGCGCTGTATGCTTCTGCTATCCACGCGTATCTCCTGTTTCGCTTTAGCTAATTGTTCTCAGATCCAACCGCGCAGCGGATTCTTCATCGACGAAGACCCCGCAACCTTCGATGCTCCCTTTTTCTCCATTACCGCAAAGGAAGCCGCTGGCATGGACCCCATGCAGCGGAAGCTGCTTGAGGTTGCATACGAGGCTTTCGAAAATGGTAAGCTCTACCTGCTTGATCATAGTGTCTGCAATTGCTGAGCCTTCCCGCTCCCGAACAGCCGGCATTCCCATGGAGAGCCTGCCACGCTCCCAGACCGGAGTCTACACGGGAGTCATGACCTACGACTACGAGCTGATGACCGCTGGTGACCCTATGCATCTGCCGCAGAATCCGGCGTCGGGCACAAGCAGAGCCATGCTGTCGAACCGCATTTCTTGGTTCTTCGACCTGCGGGGCCCAAGCTTCTCCCTCGATACCGCCTGCTCCTCGAGCCTCTACGCCCTACATCTGGCCTGCCAATCACTAAGGCTGGGCGAGACCACCCAGGTAAGTTCCTTCGGCTGGAACGGCGCAGACTGACTCTCCATTGACGACGCACCGCAGGCGCTGGTTACTGGCACTAACATGATTCTCGCGCCGAACTTCATCTCACAGCTGTCGTCTATGCACATGCTCAGCCCAGACGGCATCAGCCACTCGTTCGACGCAAGGGCCAACGGATATGCTCGCGGTGAGGCTGTTGCTGGCATCGTTGTCAAGACACTGCGCAAAGCCCTCGAGGATGGTGATACGATCCGCGCAGTCATCCGCGGCACGGGTGCAAACCAAGATGGCAAGACGCCTGGCATCACGATGCCCAGCGGCGAGGCTCAAGCGGCGCTCATCCGGTCAACATACGAGGCCGCCGGCTTGGACATGCACGACACGTGCTACTTTGAAGCACACGGAACGGGCACTTCGCTGGGAGTAAGTCTTCAACCACACCCCGAAGCCCTTGGTTGACAGCACTAACAATTGCAGGATCCCATCGAGCTCGGTGCAATTGGGGCGAGCTTCGGTGCTGACCGGAGTCCAGACCGGCCACTTATTGTGGGCAGTGTCAAGACGAACGTTGGCCACACCGAAGGCACGGCAGGCCTCGCCGGCGTCATCAAAGCAGTGCTGGCGCTCGAAAGAGGCATCATTCCTCCCGTAGCAGGATTTGAGCGGCTCAACCCGAAGCTGCGGCTGGAGGAATGGAAGCTGAAGCTGCCACTGGAGGCAACGCCCTGGCCGACATCTGGACTGCGCCGGGCTAGTGTCAACTCGTTCGGGTTCGGAGGCGCAAATGCCCATGTGATCCTGGACGACGCACGGCACTACCTGCAGAGCCGCGGTCTGGCAGGAAACCACCGGACGATTGTGGAGGACGGCGAGTCGTCGGATTCTGCTCTCAGCGTGTCTGACAAGAGCTCGGATGCCGGACTGGTCGAGACGAAGCTGTTCGTCTTCTCTGCCTTCGACCGGGAAGGCGTGCAGCGCCTGGGCGCAAGTTACGCAAACTTCCTGGGCCAAAAGGAACAAGCTGCCACCATCTCCCCCGACGATCTCGCCTACACGCTTGCCGCACGGCGGACGCAGTTCGACTTCCGCAGCTTCGCCGTAGCATCCTCGCTAGAGGCGTTGCGGGAGCGGATGCAGGCCCTCCCCAAGCTGAATAGGGCCGGCCGCAACAACAATCCCATCTTCGTCTTTACCGGCCAGGGTGCACAGTGGCCGGCCATGGGCTGCGAGCTCTTAGAGAACACCGTCTTCCGGCAGAGCATCGAGCGCAGCCAGAGCACGCTCGACAAGCTCGGAGCCGGCTGGCGTGTGGCGGATTTGCTAAGTGACCCAACCGACAAGCGCATCGACTTGCCCACCTTCTCGCAGCCAGTGTGCACGATCCTGCAGCTTGCCCTGGTGGACCTGCTGCGGTCCTGGGGCGTGCGGCCGCGAGCCACTGTCGGCCACTCCAGCGGCGAGGTGGCGGCTGCTTACGGCGCCGACCTCATCAGGCACGAAGATGCGGTGAAGATCGGCTTCTGGCGGGGTTTCTATAGCGAAGAGGTCAAGAAGCGCGTGGGTGAAGGCCGCGGCGCCATGATGGCTGCCGGCGTGTCCGAGGACGAGGCACAGAAGTTCCTGGGAAGGCTGCCGCCGGGAAGCATGGCGGTTGTGGGTTGCGTCAACAGCCCGTCGAGTGTGACGCTTTCGGGCGATGTCGAGGCAATCGATCAGCTAGAGAGGATGTTGCAGCAAGAGGGTCGCTTCGCCCGAAAGCTCCGCGTCCAGGTGGCCTACCACTCGCCGCACATGCGCACTGTTGCCGACGACTTTGTTGCCGCTGTGGGCGAGGTGACCACGCAGCAGTCAGACATTGTCATGTTCAGCTCCGTCACGGAGGAGCGCATCGACGACCCGACAGTGCTGGGCGCACGCTACTGGATGCGCAATCTCATTTCCGCGGTGCGTTTCTCGGGCGCCCTCACTAACATGCTCGACTATGCTCCTCAGTCCTCCGGTCGTGCCTCTCGTCGCCGCACACGCGTGCCGTGGAGCGCCCTGGTCGAGGTTGGCCCTCATGAGGCGCTGAAAGGTCCCTGCCGTCAGGTACTGGCTGCCTGGGATGCCCAGGCTCCGGAGCGCATCCCCTACGCCTCCATCCTCACACGCGGAAAGCATGCTGGCGAAACCGCAAAGGCCGCCGCGGGCTTGCTCTGGGCTGTCGGACACCCCGTCGACTTGCTGCGCGTCAACAAAGACGATGAGCAGCACCGCAATCTCGCAGTACTGCCCTCGCTGCCGCCCTATCCCTGGAACCATTCCAAAGGCTTTTGGCACGAGCCCCCGGCCTCTGCATCTGCTCGTCTGCGCACCGTTCCACGCACCGATTTGCTCGGCGTGCCTGTCCCCAATCAGAACCCTATGGAGCCGTGCTGGCGCAACTTCTTGCGCGCCTCAGAGTGCCCGTGGCAGGAGGATCACGTCATCACCGGCACAGTGCTGTATCCAGCTGCTGGCATGCTCATCATGGCTATCGAAGCCGCCAAGCAACTGGCGGTGCCAGCCCGGGCGCTGCATGGTATCGAATTCCGCGACGTCCGCTTCGACAAAGGCCTCGTTATCCCAGCAGGTGACCAAGGGATTGAGACCTTCCTCAGCGTGCGTCCTCATCCCGTCCTGCCTGACGTCTTCCATTACACCGTCTTCTCTACCTCTGCTGCTGATAAGTGGACCCGCCACTCCTGGGGCTCCTTTGCCATTCTTTACGATGATGGGGTCGATAAAGCTGCAAGTACGGCTGAATGGCAGCAGCAGACTAAAACCCTCGAGGCTATCAAGAGCCAGGCAGTCAAGAAGATCAACGTGGATGCCTTCTACGACCAGCTGCAAGCCATTGGGACTGAGTATGGTCCGACCTTCCGCAATGTTGTTGAGGCAGCCGCCACGCCGGAAAAGCACCAAGGTTGGGGTACCATTGCTATTCCAGACACCAGGTCAACCATGCCTCATGAGTACGAGACGCCGCACCTTATCCACCCGGCCACCCTCGATGCCATCTTCCATCTGATCTTCGTCGCAATGGGACAAGGCGAGCCGCTTACCGAGTCGGCCATCCCAACATCCATTGAGAGCATGTTTGTCTCCGCGAGTCAACCCTCGGGAGTTGGTTCAAAGTTCCTTGGCTTTGCCAGCGCCAGCTCTTTGAGCGCTCGCGACACGCGCGGCGACATGGTCGTCTCGGACGTATCCTGGACTAGCCCCAAGATCGTGGTCAAGGGAATGGTGGTGACCGAGGTCTCATCCGGTGCTTCTGGAACTAATCAGGCCCTGCCGGCGACTGCTCCTAAGCGGGCTGCTCGGTTGACCTGGAAGGAAGATGTGGACACATTGAGCGGCGTTCAAGCAAGCACTTTGTTGACGGGCAAGGCACAAAACCTGCCAGATGACTTGAGCAAGGCCGGAACTCTGCTGGCAACGTGGCTAGACTTGGCCTGTTTCAAACACGCCGATCTCGAAGTGCTTCTACTAGACGGTCCTGGATGGGACGACAGCATCGGCCTGCTCAAGCGCTTCGCGCCGGTCAAGGACCAGCGGTTCAGGTTCGCCCGTTGCGCCGTGGTCACCAAAGACCAAGATGCAGCCTCTGGCTTCGAAAATTCACTCGCGGACGCCCAGCTCAACGTTAGTTTTGCTACGCCTGACAAAACAGAGGAGCTTGGTGAATTCGATCTCGTCTTGGCTCCGCCCAGCAACGACATTCCTCTGTCCCAAGCCAGGTCTCTCTTACGCCCAGGTGGCAAGATCGCGCTCTCTAGCACCAGTGGCGGAAAGAGTACGTTGGATAAGGAGATTTCAGATGCCGGTCTCAGAGAGCTGATCTCCATTGACGATCATGACGGAACCGCGCTGGTAATTGTTGAGACAGACGCCGTGATGGAACCCGACGTCGAGACAACAGAGGTGACTCTCCTGCACCGCGAGAGTCGCAGTCCGACCGCGACCGCATTCGAAGATCGTCTTTCCAAAGAGCTGTCCGCTCTGGGAGTCCGAGTCACTGCCGCCGACCTTTCGAGAGTTGAGGAACTTGCGGGCAAAGCGGTCATTTCCCTGCTCGAGATAGAAGAGCCATTCGTCATCGGATGGGACGAACATCAGTTCGAGCAGTTCCGGAAGCTTACTGCTGCGAGGTACCTGCTCTGGATCACGCACGGCGGCATCCTGGAGGCGGGTGAGGCGTCGCTCTCGTTCGCTCCCACGACTGGTCTTCTGCGTACCGTCCGCATAGAGAAGCCCCAGATCTGCCTACCACACTTGGATCTGTCGCCGGCAACCGAGCTAACGTCTGAACGCGCTGTTGAGTTGACGATCGCTACTCTGCGTTCGAGCACCCGGGCGCTTGTGAAGGGCAAGAAGAACGAGATGGAGCTCGCCGAGTCTGGAGGCGTGCTGTACATCCCTCGCGCCGAAGCCGACGACGGCGTAGATACGGACATGGAGCTGAGCTCTGGAAACGTGCGCAGCGTTCCTGGGCCATTGTATAGCCGCTCCTCTACTGGCCGCAAGCTGGAAGCGCGTAGAGCTGGGCAGATCGACACCGTCCGCTGGGTTGAGGACGGAGATGCGAAGCGGTCGTTGGAGGCCGGAGAGGTCGAGATCAAAGTCAGCTATGTCGCACTAAACGAGCCCGATATCCGCGCATTCACTAGCGGGGCTGCAGTGCCGGGTTTTGGTCGCGAAGTCGTCGGCACAGTGGCCAAGATTGGTGCTGGCGTCACGCGCTTCCGCCCCGGCGACCGAGTATTCACCTTGCACCAGGCCGAACTCCGCACTCACGTGCGGAAGAGCCAAGAGCACGTTCGTCCTGTGCCGCCATCTCTGCCCTCGGAAGCTGCCGCTGCTCTGCCGCTTTCCCTCGGGGCTGCTTGGCACATTCTGACGGACCGGGCCCGTCTCCAGCAAGGCGAATCTCTCCTGATCGACGGGGCCACGGGTAGTCTTGGGCTGGCGCTTGTGCAAGTCGCCAAATTCCTGCAGGCGCGCATCTACGCCTCTGTGGACTCCGATACAGCCAAGGATGTCTTGGTGACTCGCCACGGAATGAGCGCAGAGAGCATTTTTGACTCCCGCAGCAGCTCTCTCTCGAGCAGCGTGCTGCTCCAGACCGGCGGAAAAGGTGTTGATGTCGTCATCAGCGCCAGCACCGGAGCAGCCTTGAGGAGCTTTTCGTCCTGCGTCGGAGACGACGGCCGCTTCGTGGACGTGAGCCAGAGAGCCGACCCGGCGGCGTTCGACCCCAGGTTCTTCAAACGCAGTGTCAGCTTCTCCTCCGTGTACGTGGGCAGTCTGGGCGACGACAAGCTCTATAGTCTCACCGAAACGGTTCTCGCTCGGATGGGTGACCAGGCCATCCCCAAGACTAGGGTCTACTCCGTATCTGCTCTGACCAACGCCGCCGCGGACGCGCAGTCCGGCCAGTTCCAGGAGAGGACTGTCCTTGAGCTGAGCAACGACGCGGTCGTACCCCTTCTTCCCTCCCCGCCACCCCGGCTGGAGCTGGATCCGGAGGGCACCTACGTTCTCGCTGGTGGTCTCGGCGTTCTTGGCTTGATTATCGCCGAACACATGGTCGCCCATGGGGCCCGCCATCTATTGTTCCTATCTCGCTCCGGCGCATCAACCCGAAAGCAGCAGGATACTCTCGAGAGCTTCCGCAGCCGTGGTTGCGTTGCGGACGCGATCAAGTGCGACGTCACAGATGCGTCTCAGGTCGCGCAGGTCGCGAGGACGATCCGCGAGAACCAATGGAAACTGAAGGGCGTCGTCCAGCTGGCTATGGTGCTCAGAGACAGCATCTTCGAGAATATGACGTATGACAAGTGGCGCACGGCCATTGACCCCAAGGTCAAGGGCACATGGAACCTGCACTCTTTGCTGTTGGCGCCGCAGGAGGACACCGTTGACTTCTTCATCATCCTCTCCTCCATGTCCGGCATCATCGGCAATACGGCCCAGGCCAACTACGCCGCTGGTAACACGTACGAGGACGCCGTCGCGCTGCATCGCCACCGTGCGCTGGGCCTTGCCGCCACGACGCTCAACGTCGGCCTTGTCACCGACGTCGACCACTTCAATGAGGACTCGACTGTTGAGGACTACCTCAAGAAGTACAGCCACTGGATCCCTGCGCAGCTCACCCACCGCGAGCTCCTGGTCGCCATCGAGGCCGTCATGCGCGGCTCCACCGCCGATGGCCGGCCCGTGGAAGACCAGCTGCTCGTTGGCATCAATGACGAGGTACCGCGCGATGGCCTCAACCTGTGGCCGCAAGACCGCAAGTTCGACCACCGCATAAGCACATCGGCTGCTGCTAGCGGTGTGGGCGGTGCCAAGGATGCGTCACTGGCGCTGAAGCTGCGCGCTGTGCAGACGCTGAGGGAGGCCGCTGCCCTCGCGGAGGAAGCACTGCGGATCAACGTTGCCAACGCTCTAACGGCGTCGCCCGGTGATATCGACGTCGAGAAGCCTCTTTACTCGCTGGGAGGTATGTTTCAGCCGTTTCCCCCTTCGAAAAGAGTAAGGGTATATTGCGTTCACGATACTGACTTTCTCTTTGCTCAGTCGACTCCCTCAAAGCCATCGAGGTTCGTAACTGGATATTCAACGAGCTGAAGGCTGACGTCTCGGTTTTCGACGTGCTCAGCCCCGTGCCGCTTAGCAGGCTTGCCGTTCGCATCATAAGTAAGAGCGCGCTTGTACCAGCCGAGGTTGCAAAGCAAGCGGCGGAGGAGGCGTCAGAGGAGTAGAGGAAGGCTATTACCGCCTACCGAAAGCATCCACTGTCATCATCCTTATTAGTAGACTTTCATATTAACAACGAACAAGGTGCCTGGTTTCGCGAAAATAATATCAAATGTAGATAGATTTTTATTTGAAGCTACGCTTAGATCGAATATTCAACTTATATTGCAGGCAACTAAACGCGAGTGAACTAGTGTAACGTGGCCCAACGTCGTTTCCCCACCACTGAACCAGTTCACCTACAGCTCCCAAAAGAGATCGGTGCGGCTGGAACCCATTGGGTCCAGTCGGTGAACTGGCTCACTGAGAACTGGCAGATGACTGGCGGGTCGCATAGATGGTTGGAGCCGGCTCTGGCGCCTGACAACCAGAGCATGAAAATTTCGCAAAATACACTTCAAGTCTGAAAGTCCGTAGTAGAGCATCTGCATGTCCACACTCTTGATCTCTTACATCTCCTGGGGAAAAAAAAAAAAAAAAAGGGAGATTGATCTCCGTTTCACATTTCGTACAAGGAGCCACGTAGAGACTTTTCTTCATGTCGGCTACAAAGTGAAACATACGCTGAGAATGAAGGGAGGGGAGTAATGTTATCTCTGGCATTCCTTCGGCTGTAGGAATTGCTCTACACTTCCTGGAGAGTTCTCATCTTCTAGTGAAGGCCGAGAAAAGAGAAATCTTTGAAAGTGCCTGAGTCTCATGGTGTTCGGAAAAAGGTGAGGATTTCAACGGTATGCGAGCTACCAGAGCTTGTTGAAAACTTCGGTCATGCTGACGGTTGCTCTCAACAAATATCTCTGCACCTAAGCCTCGAGCATCCCTGTTACTTTTGGAGGTTATCAATTTCCAGCTAATATGACATCGATATGAGCTATGCTAACATTTGACGTCCTCATTGGTTTATTTATTGAAACCCTCTGTTGCTCTGCTCTGATTGGATTAGATTCTCCAGCATCATGTTCCTGTCACCGTCTTCTCTCGGGGAAGACTATAGTCGAACTCGTGTCTGGTGCTAGTACCGTGTACCTCTTTTCTTATACATCAGCTTGGCCTCAGGATTAGCCATCATTTCTGCACCAACTACCAACGGCTGTGGAGGTTCTTGTCCGGAAGCCAGTTTCCAGTCATACTGAGTGAGAAGATGACACAAAACGATCTTAATCTCATTGGACGCGAAAAATCTACCGGGGCAGGCTGCTTTCTGTTAAAATCATTTTTCATGGCTGCTTTCTCATTGGCATGGATCATTAAAACATACCATGAATACCATGTCCGAAACCGAGGTGTTCAGGCGTCGTGGTAACAAATTGACTGGAATTCTCTCTTCCTGGGACCTTGCGCATTTTTAGAAACCGGTATGGATCGAAGCTCTGTGGGTTTTCAAAAAACTGAGAGTCCCAACAACCGTCGTTCAAGATAGCGACGTGGCTACCCTTAGGAAGAAAGGTGCCATCAGACAGCATGACGTCCTCAGACGGTACACGCTGGGCGCTGGCTGGATGTTTTAAGGCAGTCAAGTCAGACATGCTAAAAAAAAAACGCGTCCAAAAGGGAAAACTTACTGAGGGAAGTTGGTTTCAACCTCTGCGTCTCCTTTAAGAAACTGTCCATGAACTTGAGTTCGTACAGCGCTGTCTTCTTCGTTAACGAGCCTCCACTCTCCTGAAGCACCCGTTCAATCTCTTCTCGCATAGGCTCCACGTATTTAGGATATGTACAGAGCTGGTATAATACCTGTACTGTCATGTCCGTGGTCGTATGCATCGCAGCTGCTGTCAGGCCCAATTGCGTCTCAACAAGATCAACAGGCCGCCCCTTTGCCACGTCTAGCATCATCGAGATAGTGTTCTTGTTCAACCTCCTGCCACCATCATCCTTTCTCAGCTGCTCCCACTCATGCTTCATCTTGTCAATCTCAGGTCCAAGCACGCGCCGAGCTTCCCAAACTTCTTTACGTAGCCTAGCGCACTCGGGCACGAACCAGTGTACAAAGGGTCGGATGCGCTCAGGCCAGAAGCGTAGGGCACGCGCAGCATCGAAGGCAAGCACGGTATAAGAAACAGCAATACGAAGCCACATTGGATCGCGGCAGAGCGGAGCTCCAGCAAAGACGCGGGAAGAGACTCGCGCGACGAGGTAGTAGATAGGGTCCATGGGCCGGATTTCTGTCCATTCGTCGGGAAAGCCCAAAATTGATTCGGCGGCGAGGGAGGTCTCTTCGACAATATCTGAGGTCATGGTTCCGAGATTCTGCGTGAGCTTCGTTCGGATCATATCCTGAAGCATGTTGTGGTTGAGCAGGGCATGGAAGCCATCGAAGCCAGGAACTTCAGCCATAAATGTCTGTGCGGGTGCCACTCGTTCAGCAAAGTACTCAGGCAAACTAGCGACATTTACTGTGCGGTGATACTGACCTTCTTGCTTGCGTCGTCAGTTCCAAAGCGTGCGTCGCTCTTGATCTCCGCCAGGTACCTTGATGGCAAAATGATCATGACACCAGCCTCTGTGCACACCTGAAACGCCCCTTTGGCCTGTCCCCATTTCAGTTTACATATCAACTTAATTTGAACCAATAGAGTGTCCTTCTCTGCGCTGCCACGTACAGTTTGCTTGCCTTCTGCCAAAATTGATAGGGCCGACTGCCCGTACTTCTTCTTGGCCTCACTGGGTGAAAGGCCATCTTCCGTTGGACCAACGACTTGGATTCCCTTGTAAAACTCATTACACTTCGTATACCAATATAGAAGAAAGAGCACACAAGCTGTAAATACAGCTGAGATGAGGTAGGAAGTAATGCTGAGGGTACTACTGTTAACAGTATCCATTTCGTGGGCATTTAACTGATGATCTATGTCTTCAACTATCAGAGAGGAGCACAT
The DNA here is from genome assembly GCA_020875535.1 of Macrophomina phaseolina. Lineage (NCBI taxonomy): Eukaryota > Fungi > Ascomycota > Dothideomycetes > Botryosphaeriales > Botryosphaeriaceae > Macrophomina > Macrophomina phaseolina. The sequence goes on from JAEQDS010000068.1 coordinate 287,327, forward strand.
ACTTTTATACTTCTATCTTACTGTTGAATGAGACAACCAGTATCCTGGGATTATGGAACTTTCGAACGATGCAAGCTCCGACATGTCTTTACTCAGTCAACAGACAAGAATCGTAAATGGACCGAATTCGATAGTGTGCTCGTAGAAGAGTTACTCGAATATGGTTAACCCCGTGGAGTCATTATCCAATCAGAACAGTCCCTAAGGTGCTTAGACCTGCATACATGTACAGCAAAGAGACTTGGGAATTGCTTGCCAAGAAGTTTTATGCCAGCCAACAAATTAGAAACTATGCCAAGGTACAAGGGTTCTGGAAAGACTCGGGAAGAATCGCATTTTAACGGGCCGATCCAGACTACTGAGACCGAGGAGGGTATGTGCTCACACATTGCTGCCGGGGTTTATAGGTCGGAGTTAATGCTACGTCCGCTAGATTTCAATGAAGAACCGGCTCGCTCCCACTCTGACTTTCTTGCAATCTAGACGATCCCCCTCTGATGGAAACCTGTTATGGTACTAATGCAGGTTTTCGTGGAGATGACGGCGGAAACGGCGAAAACAACAGCACGGCGAACGGCATCGAGGCCCGTGCGTCACCCGCGCCAATGCTGTTGTTACGCACCCTAAGATTCTAAGGTAAATGTCTCTGTGAAGCGTTCGCGGGATGGATTCCGATGCATCAGGTAGTCTCCTCTGGCGTGGCCAAGGCGGAGCTCTAATGGCACCATTAACTGCAAGCTATCCATGATGCACACGAAGGCTTGGAAAGCCAGCAAGTTCTCGCAATTGTTCGCGCTGGAAAGTTCCGAACTGCTTCATAGTGAGTTTCGAATTAACGTAGGAATATAGGCTGTCTGTCTGTCGCATCATCCCTTCTTAGCCAACTTAGTATATCTTAGCTCCATAGTTTAATCATCAGGCCTTCTCTCCACCTTCTTCCATCAAAAGTAAGTGTCGAATCTCTTTACTTATTCCTATTAAACCTCATAGGCCTCCGAACTCGAATTTAAATGTAAGTATTGTCTAAATTTAACCGGTACTCGCCGCAGGCGGCGTTCGACAAAATCTCCAGCCCCTTCCCACTAAGACGTTCGTCATTCGCAACAGTAGAAGTAAAACCTTTACCCCGGTATATTTCTAAAGGAAAGGAGACTGCATAAATTAGTAAATAAGTAGTTTATTAATAATCATACCGACCTATTTGCCGATTAAGTGTTTAATTAGGGCCAGTGTCTGCTACTTCGTTATTTCTGCCGAGGGTGGTGTTTTCTAGATGCGAATATATAGGTTAGTCTAATTTATAGTCTTTATGCACAAGTCCGTAGAATGAATGTGATGGAAATATAGTCGTGGGTCGGTCCCTTTAGAATTCTATAGTAGTCATCGACTTGCGCTTGCGATGCGGATTAGGGAACTAGCGATAAAAATGCGCTATAGCTCGTATACGTCTAGCTCTAGGCCTTCTGCATACGTCACTTGCTAAGGAGAGAAGAAATATAAAGAAAGAGGACGCTTAAATAGTGAAGTAAAACACGCTAAGCGGAAACGAGTAGCTATACGAGTAGTACGGGCCTAAGCCGTAATATTATGCAAGGGGATCTGGCGAATGAATCTAGACGTTGCATTCATTAGGTACCGTTGCTCTATTCATCTAAAGGTTGTGCAGTCGAATTGCTCATGAGCACCTTCTTACATAGTTAAGACACTAACTAAAGCTCTTACGGTAGCGATTGGCCGTTGCAACCTGTTGAACGACGAGAAAGTGAAGGCGCTGCTGTTTAACTAAAAGACGCTAAAGACAATGAACAGATACATGATGATGAGGGCCCCTAAAATTAGATGTTGATAGTGCTTTAATGGGATGGTTCTTAAGCACGTGGAATTGGGTACTGAGGAAGCGATGAATAGCGCAATGAAAACGGCGATTAGTGATCATGGCTGAGAAAACAATGCAGCTCTATGCAGTCCGTGCATTTTCTAAATGTACAATTGATGAAAGCATTTATTACAAGCATCCAGAATTAGTCCAGCTTCTGTAGGAGTATTATAATGTCATAGCCCCCTAGCCTAATGCGTTTACTCAAAGGTATCGTCAGAACCACCATCAGAGCAATCATCGTCCGATTGATCTGAGTCGAATTCAAACACCTGAATCACCACCGGTGCCTTTTTCCGGGCTGCATCAAAGGCTCTCTTCTTAGCCTCTAAAGCAGCCTTTACTCGCTCCTTCAAAACTTTTCTTTGCGTCTTCCCGCTCGCGGTCTTGGGCAATGAATCGACAAATTCGATTCCGGCAGCAAGACGCTTATGGGCAGCAAAGGTGTTCTCAACTAAGGAGTTGAGCTCCTTCCTTAGGCTATCCTCGTCTGCGGTCTTGAAAGCTGGTGCCTTGACGATGAACGCCTTGGGAAGCTCATCAGAGGTTTCGTCAGGGACCGGGATTACTGAGATGTCGGCTACGGCCGGATGTTGCATCAGGAAGTTCTCGAGCTCCGCCGGGGCAACTTGAAGGCCCTGCAAATGCACATCAGCAACCAGTTCTTATCATTGGCTGACTGCTCGAAATGCTTACCCTCACTTTGATGAGCTCCTTCACGCGTTCAACCATGAAGAAGTGGTCGTGGCCGTTGGGTGTTATTCTAAACTCTCCCAGATCTCCAGTCCGCAGCCAGCCGTCCTTTGTTAGCGTCTCTTCGTTTGCGGCGTCGTTGTTGAAATAACCCAGCATAATTGAAGGAGACCGGACTAGTAACTCGCCCGCCTGTCCGTACTTCTCGATGTCGCGGCCATCCTCGTCAATCAGACGCGCTTCGTAGCCCGGGTACAAGCTGCCGCAAGAACCATGCACAACGTCGTCTGCATTGCCGAAAGTGATGACTGCGCCCGCCTCGGTGAGGCCATATCCCTGAATGATCTTGCAGCCGGGCACCAGCTCTGAGTACAGCTCGATGACCTCTGGCGATAATGGCGACGCGCCGAATGCGGTGATTTTGACGCTGCTCAAGTCGTATTTCCTGACAATCGCGGAAGCCTTTGTCATAGCAACAATCATTGATGGAACCTTTCCGATTGGACGTTAGAATGTCATGACATGTATGCTCTTTATTTCCACTTACCATCCACAAACGCTCGAGCCGGAAGTCTTGAATCGTTTGCAACGTCTCTTGGAGGTTAAATCCCTGAAGTACTACTACACCATCGCCCCTGTACAAACTGGCGTGTGTTATCACGATCAAAGCGTAAGCGTGGCTCTGCGGAAGCCCACAGAGACACATCTCCGGGTCAGTTCCTCTGTACGTGCTTTCGTACGTCGCTCTTTGGATCACGGCCGCGATGATGTTTCTGTGAGAGAGCATGACGTTTTTCTGCCAGCCAAGATGTAAGCGATATTGCTCCGCACTATCGATTTGGTTGGACTTACCGGCAGTCCAGATGAGCCGCTCGAGGAGCAGAGAAATGCGGGTTGGCGAGCGCCCTGTCCCTCCGTCCATTGCAGGGCTTCCAGCGGGGCCATACTTGCTCCCTGGCAAATGAGTTCATCCACTTGCTTAAGTTGTGGCGACGGCTCTGTTCCCTGTGTGGCTTTCAGCGGGACATCGATCAGATATACCCGGCTCCTCGGAATGCCTGCTGCCGCGGCTCCTTCAAGCGCGACGTCCAGAAGAGGTATGCAAGTGAACAATGCCTTGCACCCTGCAACCTTTAGCTGGCGAGTCAGCTCAGTTGTCGAATATGCTGGGCTGATAGGGCAAGACACGCCCGATAGACGGTGCGCTGCCCATGACACAGTGGGTGCGTCAATCTGGAGAACAACCTTTGTCAGCATGACTACCTTGGCACCAATGGAATCAAGGTACTGCACCGAGTTGAGGGTAAAGACTCCAATCATCTTGTCCATTGGATTGCCCGCGTTGACTTGCCATCCAAGCTCGGCTGCGAGCGCTCGCGCTAGAAGCTCAATCCGCTCTGCCACCTCCTCCACCGAATACGACTTTCCAGTGATACCGCAGGTGAAAGGCGGCTTTGAAGCTGAGACTGGGTGGCGTCCATACTTCGTTCCATTGCCAAAGAGGAAATCGTGAATGGGCACTGTATCGGGAGGCTGGAACGGGAGTTTTGGGATGTATGATGGCGGAGTAAAATACATCTCGAACGTGTGCTGGGCGATCGCCGGCTTTAAGTTTCGGTTCCTTACTCGTGGCGTTGTATGCTTCTATACAGTGCGACCAACTGAACAGAAACTCTTCATGTCTCGAAGATTGTTACTCCCAGTACAAGTTATACTGTGCGTCTGACCGTCTCTAATCTAAAATTATTATCACTTCCTCGGCATGAGCCGCTTCCGCTCGTGTTTGACGGCCGTGGTTTCATTTGCCGTCGCCTTGAGGCCTAGCGTCCTGGCTACTATGTCTTACTGTCCGGTCGCGGATCTGTACGTGCGCAGAGGCTGAATAGCCTGGTTTCAAATTCGCAAGCGAAGCGCTCTTTCGATATTCCTACGCAGACAGTTGACCCCGTAGTGGCATTCACGATCTCTTTCTGATATAAACTTAGCGGCTCAAATTTTGGGTTCAGGAAAAGAGCTTTCGGAGAACTTAAAACGACCTTGGCTACGCTGCAGCCTTTCTATGCAGAGTTTTCGCTAAAATTTATGCTTCTTCCCGCGCAAACTCAAGCGTGCGGCACTGTGGATTGGAACAACATCAAATTGATATACTATTAAGAATTGTACAATCAAAAGCGAACGATGCACTTAAAAGTGCCCCAGGTTCCACTAGTAGCTATGTACCCAGTTTCTCTTGTAGCCATGGGTCCGACGCAAAGTGCAACCTTCAGATCACGCGACAGTCTGCCGCAGTGGAGCCCAACAAGATTGTTTAGCCTGTATTGCCATTATGAACAGACGACCCTCCAAGTCCCAAGATCCAGAAAATGCTTTGTGTCTGTTCCTTAGACACTCGAGTAGCTACCAAGCCGCCGCATAGTCCTGTCGCCCGACTCATCATGTGCAACAGTGTCCAGACATAGGTTATGGCGAACGGAGCGCATTGGCTTACAGCTGTATTCTTGTCAATGCTCCCAGCACAGGCACATCGGATAAGCGTCCATGGATGAGTGAGGCAGCACGTAGGAGCGAAGTGCGCAAGCAAGAGTCCTCGCCATGCCTGATTCTGCGAGGCGCTCATACGGCGTCCATCATGTGACTGCAGTGGAAAATAGCCTGAGTAAGCCCGCCCGGTCAACCCGATGCCCTGTTGCAAGCCAATACGACTCAGCATGACAGGTGCAATTCCAGAAGCAAAGGTCCACAATTGGTACCTTGCAGTGAGCAGCGTAAGAGCATGGACTATCCTTGTACTGTTGTCAATTCGTTTGAATGTGTCCCATAGCCAGCGAGCGCTCCGGTTCTCCCGGTCATCCGACTACCCGTCGCTTTTTAAGATATCACTTCCACTCCATGCTTGAACATCCGCGACGTCACAGCTTCGGTTCTGGGAATCAAGCGACAGCAGATCTCGCACCATGATGAGAAAAATTGACGGCAAGTGCCACGTTTGAAGTGCAGATAGCCTCGCGGCAACGCAATTGAGATAAGGCAGAGGCTGGAGCTCGGGCGGAATAGGAGAGACGACAATCCTCCTGGGGGAGCTGGCGCTGTGTCACGGCAAACTCCACTGGGATATGCCGGGGATAAGTGTATTGGCAACAGCCGGATTGCATCCCTTGGTGTTCAGAATGTGGCTGCCGGCTCATACTTTACCCTAAGTGTCTCTTGCGCTGAGCAGCAGAATGTACTGCTCAATCTGGTTCACGAGGACCCAGTCGCGCCTGCCCCGGATAGAGTACGCTCATGCGACTTAAGATTCACCGGGCAAAATCTAAGCACCTCTGGTTACGAAGTATGACGACAGGACTGCATGGGAATGTGCCCGCAGTATGTCCAGTAGGCATCTAAAGGGGGGATGTCTGCAGCTTGTACACGGCCAGGGCGTCGGGTGCCTTGACAGTGGGCTTGTGCTGGAGCCGCGACTCAGAAGTTATGTTCCTCGAGTCGTCGCAAATGGCTTGACGAGCGACGTCTCCCGTATTCGAGAGCAAGGTGGCGGGAGCCCAATAGGTCCGCGAGGCGGTTGTCGGCCGAACTGGCTGGGCCACATAGGTATTCTGACGTAAGACGCTCTGAGCACAGTAAGCCGCCAAGCCATGTCACGAGCAACGAGCTGCAGGGAAGCTGCCGAAGAACAACCCAAATTCGAGATGATATGCTTGAATACAATTTCGAGATGCAACCAGGTTCTATTGAGTAGTAGTGCGAGAACCCCCAGACACAATTCCAAGACGCCGTGATGGACTACAGAAGCATGTTCAAATGAGCGACGGCCGGACGCTCTCGAGTATTCCAAGTGCGTCATTGATCTGAGCCGTGACAGTCTTGACCTAAGATCGACAATCAGCAAAACGGAGAGGCAGCTGGTGATTGACGAGCTGCTTACTCTTGAGAGATCAAAGATGTTGTAGTGGTGCGAATCCACATCAAGAACGGCCTTGATGAAGTCTGGATACGTGCCGCCCCAGCCCAGCATGATGTCGTCGCGGGGAAGATCGACGCGGCACGTGTGTGGTGAGTTGTCCTTGGCCGGCACGCGCCCGACGCAGCGCAACATAACGGCCGGCGGTATTACAGCATGGTGGTCGGAGGGTTCCCCGGTGTGCTCGAATCTGGGAACCTCTACGTTACGCCAATCGGCGTCGAGCGGTTTGTACAGGATGTTGCCAGGAGATACGGTGAAGCTTTTGCCGGCGGCGTTGAAGCGCACCCTTTTGCCCTCGCACGCGGGTTCATCCCAGACGGGCAGGTCCCAGTCGGTCAACAGCCCTTCGCAGTTGTCGAGAGATTTGATGACAAGGTCAGGGAGGCCTGGCAGGTCCGGCGCAGCTGTCGGGTGGGGCACTTTGGACCAGGGCGTGTGGAAGGGTGAATCGATGATGAGGAGCCCCGACACAAAAATCCTGGCGTTTTCATCCGCAGCGAGCGCGCGGGCAATGGCGAGCGAGAGAAAGCCGCCAAGCGACCAGCCTGGAACAGATAAATCAGGTACGGCTTGGGCGGGAACGACGAGTGTCTCCACCTACCTCCCAAGAGGATTGTCCCACTAATTCCGGCATCGTACATCAGGCCGATATAATGCCGTGCCATCTCATCCATACCGCCCTCCCATTGCTCGGCAGTAAAGAAGTTTGGGTTGTGAATAGCCCAGACGCTCCGACGAAGGCTACCTAGCGTAAAGTAACTGAACGTGGTGCCGCCGCCATCGTGTATTAGCACGAGCGGCGTCGACGGCTTCTGCTGGAAGCGCGGCGCGAACTGGACTTGTGCAGGATTTTTGTCGTTCATGGCTGTGGTTGCTGCTTTGCGGGCATTCGGTTGGCTGATGCTTAAGTATCCGGCCGCAATAACACACCCAGGTCCGCGTGTACTCAGTCAGTCCTTTGCCCCTATCTTACGTCACCCAGACACTACAGCGCGACCAAATCGACCCAGCCCCTCCCACCGGCCTTACTGCACTTCGATCGCCAAAGGCGTGCGCATCAAACAGGCCCCGTTGCATGGACTCTAATTGCTGCGGTGCGTTTCCCTGCAGCCTCAGCGGCATTCCAAGCCTTGCCCCCACCCCAACGCATCTCTACCACCCGAAAGTATTCGCGGAGGCTAGGGAGAATCCACTGCTGTGGCAGGCGCGGGTTATATCCAATAACGGGTAGCAAGTCCGGCATGAAAGGCCCGTGCAATCTGTTGACGGATTCGAACTCCGGTCCCTGCCAAGTAGCAAAGATTGCTCTGTGTTGTAGTGGGCCCCGCAAGGCTGCACGAAGGATATTCAGTAACGGACGAAGTTATTGTTCGCCCCCCTTCTTTCCTCTCTACGCCTATGATGAATGCAGTATGTACACGAAATCCCAACGTTCCCATTGGTGGGTGCCGGCCTAGAAAGCAACGGCAGAAAAAGCAGACCAGAATTAAAGACCGTAAAGCAAGCACATAACCACGATCCGGGAGCTACCTGAAAGAGTCTAAACAGCTGGAAATGTCCTGCAACGGTCAGGCATCATGAGCTGCATGATGCGCTCTCAAGCCTTCCGCAGCCAGCTTGCCCAGCATGGAGATGCTGCCGGCACCCATGATCTCCAAGACACTAATGTCAAAGCCCAGGGCCTGGCGCCACCAGTTGCGGATCTCGATGGCGACTAGCGAGTCGATGCCCAGCGCCTTGAGTGTCGTGTTGAAGTCGAGGTCCTCCTCGGGCTGGAACATGAAGCTGTAGAGGCGGGTGCCGATGCTCCGCGTCAAGAACTCTTGGTTGGCCGGCACGTCGAGCACCGAGGGGTCAGCGGCCACCGCCGCGACGAAGGTCGCGAGATCGTTGCCGCTGGCCTTTTTGCCATTTGCGCCGGCGGCCTTCGTGTTGTTGTCTGCGAGGTGGGCGAGCGCCATGCGCACGTCGCGCTTCCAGATGGCGCGGTTGTGCTCGTCGGAGAGGGGCTTGGTGCTGCGGAGGCCGATGACTAACTCGGCCGGGTTGACGTATCCAGCGGGCGAAGGCGGCGAGGACGCTTGCCGGTCCATGAGGAGCGCCAGCGAGTCGAGGAGGTCTCTTTCCTTGAGCGTGTGGTAGCTCAGGGCCCTGAACTGCTCGAGGATGGCCGGGTTCTCGCAGACGTAGCCGACGTCCTCCATGATGCCAATGTCCACTACTGATGCGGGTGCGCCGAGCGAGTGCCGGTATTGTGCAAATGCGGCCAGGAAAGCGTTGGCGGCGGCATAGTTGGCCTGGCCGATCTGGCCGACGACGTAGGAGAGCGAGCTGAAGAGGACGAAGAAATCCAGCTTCGCGTCACCCAGCGCTCTGTGGATGTTCCATGCGCCTTCGATCTTGGGCAATACGGCAGCGCGCCAGTCGTCATGGGTGAAGTCCAAGAGGCCGCAGTCCTGCAACAGAAGTTAGTCTCAAGGGCTCAGTGCCATGGGTATTCGAACAACTAACCTTCAGCACCATCGACATGTGCAGGACTCCTGCAATCGGCATCGCCGCCTGATGCACTGCGGCTGCCACGTCGTCGGGATCAGCAACGTCGCCCTTGAAGGCCTGAACAGAGCACCCCTGCGCCTCCAGCTCGCGGATGAAGGCCTGGGTGCTCTCTGATTCGCCGCCGGACCGGGACAAGTAGACGAGGTGGCGGGCGCCGTGCTCCACCATCCAGTTCGAGATGGCACGTCCCAAGCCGCCGAGCCCTCCGCACAGAAGATACGACGCATCAGCCCGCAGCGCCAGCTTCTGCGCCGTCGGCGTGACCTCGATCTCGGCGGGCTCTTCAGGCATGGAGACAACAATCTTGCCGATGTGCTGCCCTTTCTGCATCTCCCGGAAGGCTTCGACGACCTGGCTTGCTGGGAATGTCTTGATCGGCCTGATGGGGCTGATGCTTCCGCTCTGGCAGTACTGCATACATTGTGCAAGAACCCTGCAATCCTCCGTCAGACGATAGTTGCAAATTTAAGAAAGGGATCGCCCACCTCTGATAGGCCTCGGGCCTTTGCACGGCCATGCGGGACATGTCGATACCGCAGAACTGTCGGTTGGCGTCGAACAAGCTCATGCCCAGCGCAGCGTGCCCAACGAGGTCGCGCTTGCCAATCTCGAGCATCTTACCGAACTCGGCAACGCATTTCCAGGACAGGTGTAGCAGCTCGCCCGAGAGGGAGTTGAGGACGAGGTCCACCCCGCGGCCGTCTGTGGCGGCCATGAGGTCGGGGTAGAAGGAGCCGTTGCGGGAGTTGAAAATGTGGCTTTCGGGTATGCCGAACGTGTCGATCAGATATTTGGCCTTGTCCTGGTTGCCGACTGTCGCGAAGATCTGGGCGCTGGTTAGTTTTCAGTCACTGCATGGTGAAGAGGGTGTCTTTTACCTCAGCGCCTATCATCCTGCACAGCTGGATTGCAGCAATTCCAACACCACCGCAGGCGGAGTGGATTAGAACGGTCTTGATTGCTCCACGTCAGAGCCATGCTTGAGTTAGAGGGGGCTGAGCACTCACCTGGCCCTTGCTCAAACCGCCGACGTTAATGAGGGCATGAATAGCAGTGGTAAACACGCAGGGCATCGAGGCAGCGTCTTCGAAGCTCAGGCCGTCCGGAATCTTGGCCACAAGGTCCGCGTGGAGGACGAGGCTTGTAGAGAAGCAAGCGTGATCGAACGCAGCGACGCGATCGCCCACGCTGAGCCCCTGCACCTTGGATCCAACGTCGCGCACGACGCCGGCGCACTCGATGCCGAGGCCGGGCTTGATGCCCTCGACCACGCCCATGGCCACCAGGACGTCCTTGAAGTTCAACCCGACGGCCCGGGGCTCCACCTCGACTTCAAAGTCGCCCAGCGGCGCGCGCGCGCTCTCGGTCCAGCGCAGCGTCTGCAGCTGGCCCACCCGGCCGATATCCAGGCGGCGCGGGCCCTCGCCCACGGGGTTGCTGCAGAGCTCCCTGCGCACGTCGACCCAGCGGTACCGCGGCACGAGCACCGAGCCGTCCAGCAGCACGTACTCCCAATCGGGATCCAGCTCTTGCCCTTTCTCCCGCGCTCTGAGCCGCTCAAACACTTCCACCACCTTGTCGACAGCGAGCGCGGCGGCGGGGTCCACCTCGAGCGTGGCGAAGTCCAGCGACAGCTCCGGCCGGATCGTGCGCGCGACGCCGACAGCCTGCGCGTACCGCGGGTCTCTGCAGGCGACCTGCGAGTGCCCAGTCACCCAGAGCACCGCGCGGGCCGGCGCCAGCCTGCCGACCCAGGCCTGGAACTGCTTGAGTGCGTCCGCGGACACGTCATGGAAGAAAGGAGTCGCCGCCTCAACGTCCAGCAGCGAGACGACGTCCACGTGCGCGACGGGCGCGTCGGCGAGCGAGGTGAACGAGACGCTGAAGCCGTGCTGCGCGAGCGCGGCATGCAAAGCCCGCGCCGCCGGGGAAATGGACCCGTTGGGGAAGCTGCTGAGGATGGCGACGTTGCTGCCGCGAGTGGCCGGCGGCGGCGGAGTGACTACTGCGGTCGAGATGATGTTGGCGTTGATCTGGAAGGGGTGCTCGTCGTCGTAAACTACGGCGTCGGTGCCGGAGAAGCCAGTGGAGCGCAACTCGGTGTCCCAGCGCGTGGCGGGCATATACGGCTCCTCGGGCCGGCCGTCTGCGGCACCAAGCCACCAGCCGGGGAGAAAGCCCTGCGTGTGTGTTGCGGTTAGCAAAAGCGAGTGACCGTTGGTTGGGCAACGGGGGGAAGAGGGCGGCGGGCCGGCAACTCACCATGATGAAGTTCAGCATCTTCCACACTGAGCACGTTCACGTTAGCACGCTCAGTCAGCCAGACGCACGAAGGGATATCACATACCTGGACTAAGTTCCTGGAGGAAAAGCCGGCCGCCTGGCTTCAGTAGCTTGCGCACGTTGCTGAGCGTCTCTTTGATGCTTGGGGTCGCGTGGAGGACCTGCAACACCGTCAGTCTTTCCGCCGTAGGCACGGGACAAACACGCCTGGGCGGCTTACGTTGGAGGCGAGGATCAAGTCGTAGGCCTCGGCCTCGAAGCCCTGGGCCAGAGGATCAGTGCTCACGTCGAGGACCCTGAACTCGATATTGTCGTAGTCCTTGAACCGCTCCTGGGCCGCGGTGAAGAAGCCCGTCGAGATATCGGTGTAGTCATACCGGGCATACAAGCGCTCTCCGTCGGCGCCGGTGAGGCCTCGCAGCACTTCAGCCGTCGTGCCGCCCGTCCCCGCGCCGATCTCGAGGATCTTCATCGTGGGATTGCTGTGGCCGAGCAGCTCAAAGTAGCGCGTGCAGTCGCACAGGGCCTGGATGAAGCGGTAGATGTTCTCCAGGCCGCCGTCCTGGATCAGGACCTCAATGGCCTCAATCTTGCCGGAGAAAATGGCCTCGGACCATTCGGTTGCGCGGACGATGACCTCTCCCACGGCGGCGGCGGGGGTGTTCTGCACGGCGGCTTGCACGGCTTCGATCTCCGCACTCAGCTCTTCGCGGCTGAGCGTGACCAGCTGCGAGCAGTCCTCAACGTGGTCGTACGTGCCGGCAATCGCCCTGTCTCGCTGCGTGGCCATCCATTGACGGAACGCCGCGAGGTGATCCAGGGTGGGAATGCCGTCGACGCGGTGCAGCGCCTCGATGGTGCAAAGCAGCGACAGCCTCTCTACCTGGAGCACGGCCTCGCGGAGATGCTTGCGCGGGGTGATGTAGTCGCCCGGGGCAGCGAAGTGGACGTCGGGCTTCCAGTGCAGCTGGGCCGCCGCGATAGAGTCCGCTTTGCCGCTGGCCTCCTCTTCCTCGAGCACCGTCAGCTTCACGCCGCTGAGCCGGAGCGCCACGCCGCTGTCCGACACGGCGCATGCGTTGCCGTTGATGGCGCTGGTGCCCGCGGCGGTGGCCGAGGCCTCCACCCGCAGCTGGGGGCTGCCCTGGCAAACATACACCTCGTCGAGGTACGTCGGCATGCACACCCTCGTGAGCCGGCGGGGGAGGCCGTCAGCGGCGGCAACCATGAACAGCTGCAGACAGAAGTCGATTGTGGTGGGGTGCAGCTGGTAGTTCGTCTCTGCGGACCGGTGGCGGTCGACGATGCTCGCGGCCGCCGTGCTCCGGCCGGGCTGGGCGGAGATGTCGGCCAGCCCTTGGAACTCGGGGCCGTAGTTCAGCCCGGCGCTCTTCATGGCGCGGTAGCAGGCCGCAGATGAGGCGAGGCGGGCGTGCTGTGCGGCCGGCTGCCGGCCCGCGGCCACGGCAGGGCCAGCCCGGACCTGGCCGGCGCAGTGCTTCACCCAGACCTCGCCGTTGAAGGACGAGACGGAGAAGGCGAGCCAGTCGGAGTCGAGGTCGGACGTGAGGCGGACGGGCCGCATGTGCAGCACGATCTCGGCGGGCTCGGCCTCGCGCAGCACGAGGGCCGCCTTGATGTCGACCTGGCGGAGCGCGAAGGCGGGCGCGGGCTGGGCCGCCAGCTGGCGCGCCGCCTCGCCGGCCATGGCCAGGTAGGCGGCGGCGGGGAAGACCACGTCGTCGCCGATCTTGTGGTCGCGCAGCCACGGCGCGTCGTCCAGGCGCAGCACGTTGCGCCACGCCGGCTCCAGGTCGGTGGTCTCGAGCACGCGGCAGCCCAGCAGCTCGTGCGGCGGGAAGCGGCGGAGGCGCCACTCGCGCGCCATGCGGCTCTCGCTCCAGTAGCTGACGCCGTGCTTCCACGAGTAGGGCGGCAGGTCGGTGAGCACAGCGGCGCCCGCCGTCAGCGCCGCGACGTCGACCGGCACGGCCTCCTGGTACAGCCGGCCGAGCGCGCCGAGCAGCGCCCGCGTGCCGTTCTCGCTGCGCACCAGCGTGGCGACGTACGCGCGCGAGGGGTCGACGCCGGCCTCGTGGAAGATCTCGCGCAGCGGGCCGGCCAGCGCCGAGTGCGGGCCGATCTCGACGAACAGCCCGTCTTCCGGCCCGTCGCGCACCAGCGCGCGCGCGGCCGAGTGGAACAGCACGGGCGACTCGAGGTTGGCCCGCCAGTACGCCGGCCCCAGCGCCGCGCCGTCAGTCACCGGCTTCGCGCTCACGCTGGAGAAGAGCGGCACCGCCGGGGCCGCCGGGCTCACGACGCCCTCCAGCAGCCCCTCGTACAGGTCGCCGACCTCCTGCATGTGGTGCGAGTGGTACGCCATCTCGACCTTCAGCCGCCGCACGAACACGTCCGGCCGCTCGGCCTTGACGCGCGCGACGACGGCGTCGAGCGCGGCGGCGTCGCCGGACAGCGTGACGCTCTTCGGGCTGTTTTCGCACGCGACGACCACGCCCGGGGCCAGGAACGCGGCCGCGGCGGGCCGGCCCAGCCCCAGCGCCGCCATCGCGCCCTGCCGCAGCTGCTGCTTGGCCACCTGCCCGCGGTAGTACGCCGCCGCCATGGCCGCGCGCAGGCTCAGCGCGCCCGCCGCGTACGCGGCCGCGATCTCGCCGCTGGAGTGCCCCACGACGGCGGCCGGGTGCACGTTGCACGCCCGCAGCAGGTTCACGACGCCGATCTGGACCGCCGTGCAGATCGGCTGCGCGAACTCGGCGAGGTGCAGCCGGCTCTGCGTCGCCGGCCGCAGCAGCTCCTCCTCGATCGTCCACAGCGGCGCGTGCCGCAGCGTCCGCAGCGCCTTGTCCATCGCCCGGATGTCGCTGTGGAACGAGGCGAAGTCGCGCAGGAGGTCGACGCCCATGCCCGCCCACTGCGCGCCCTGCCCGGTGAACACCATGTTCAGCCGCCGCGGCGCCTTGGCCTTCACGATCGGCGACAGCTCCAGCGGCCACGCCCCGTCCGCAATCGCGAAGGCGCGGTACGGCAGCGGCTCGCGGCGCGCTCCGAGCGTGTACGAGATGCTGGCCAGGCGGTCGGGGTACGCCTCGGCGTAGTCCTGCGTCTTTTCCACGTTCTCGCGCAGCGAGTCGGCGTGGTTCGCGGAGAAGAGCATCAGATGCTGGCCCAGCCCCCGCTCCTGCCGGCCGGCTTTGCGGAACGGCTTGGCAGAGTCGACAATCACATGCGCGTTGGCGCCACCGATGCCGAAACTGTTGACGGAGACGCGTGCGGCGCGGTCCGCGGGCCAGGGCGTGGGCTTCGTGGGCACTTTGAGGTTGAACTCGTCCCACGCAACTGCCAATTGTCAGCCCCAAGCGCCGTGGTCGGGCCTTTCTCTACTCACTTCTGGGGTTCGGCTCCGAGAAGTTGATGTTGGGAGGGATCGTCTCGTTCTCCAGAGCCAGGATCGCTTTTACGAGACTAGTGAGGCCCGACGCGCCCTCCGAATGCCCTACGTTTGGTTTCACCTGGCCACGTCAATCTCTTGCTCGAAGCAGCTCGCGGACTGTGTGCCTACCGAGCCAATGTAGACGCCGTTGCCTTCGAAGATTCGACCAACAGCCGATACTTCCTGAGGATCGCCAATCTTGGTTCCTGTGCCGTGACATTCCACGAAACCTGTGTCAGCAATTCTGGATATGTTTGCAACCTGGTACGCTCGGCGGATCAAAGCCTCGTGGCTTTCGGAGCTCGGGTTTGCTATGCCGGGCGTCCTCCCGTCGCAGTTGGTTGCTGTGGCCCGGATGACGCCCCGGATGGGATCGCCGTCTCTCAAGGCGTCGCTCAGCCGTTTGATGAAAACGGCGTTGACTGCCTCTCCCCTGGCATAGCCGTCGGCTTTGGCGTCGAAGGACTTGCATGATCCCGTCGGGGAGAGGACGCCCTGCTCGGAAAGAGCAAGGGTCATGGTGGGCGTGATGATTAGATTGGTTCCCGCAACAATGGCAGACTCACACTCTCCCGAATAGATGGCCTGGCAGGCTTCGTGGAGCCCGACCAACGAGGAGGAGCACCCGGTTTTTATCGTCATGCTGTGAACGGTCAACAGTGCACGCACGGCGAGGGTCGCAGAACAGACCTCGGCCCCTTCAGGTCGAACTCGTACGACACGCGGTTCGATATGGCAAAGTCGCCATTGCCGGTAACGCGGTACATCCCCAGGTGCTGCGGGTCCTTGGACGAGAGATCCAGCCAGTCCTCGCCAAAAACTCCGACGTAGCAGCCGATTTTCCTGCCGCGCCAGTCGCGCTGGCCGCCGCTCTCCATGCACTCCCACACAACCTCGAGGAGCAGCCTCTGCTGCGGATCCAGCTTCTCCACCTCGGCTTTGCTCATTGAGAAGAACGATGCGTCCATGTGGTCGAGCGCGCAGTCCAGGAAGTAGCCATGCTGCGTCTTCACCGTACCCGGCTTTCCGGACGCGCTGTGGAAAGCGTCCGTGTTGTACCGGCTCCGAGGGACGCGGCACCTGCCAGACCTCTTGTTGACGAGGAGATTCCAGAATTGTTCGGTGGAAGTAATCTTGCCGGGTAGCCTCAAGCCGATGCCAACGATGGCAATTGGCGGGGGGCCTTCCGCAGATGCTGTCGAGGTGTATCCATTAAGCCTCGCGTGCCCATTGGGTTCACCGTTCACACCATTAAGCCCATTGGCTCCATTCAGCCCATTGGCTCCATTCAGCCCATTGGCTCCATTCAGCCCATTGACACCATTCAGCCCATTGACACCATTCAGCCCATTGACACCATTCGGTCTTGGACTGTCGTTAACATCTCTGTGGCCATTCGGCACGTGCGGGACTGCTATCGGGGCCATGTCGGTAGAAAAAGGGGGAAACGAATGAGGATATCTGTTAGAAGTACAAAAGAAACGGGAGAGGGAGATCAGGCCGCGAGATCCGGTTGAAACGAGCGTAGGGCCAGACTTGGGCCCTTCAATACGATTCACCACGGTTAAGAAGCTCCCATAACAGCAATGAAAGTTGGAAGCTACCGGATGTCAAGCACCTGAGTCGCACCTGATTTGTTGTATACATTACTAGCTTGTAGTACCGTTAGGGTACGACACATCCTGGGAGCTACCTTCAGCTAACATTTTCACAGAGAAGTGGGCGCCCTATTGCCGCGACTGAGTAAGTCAAGCTCGGCGCATCACGTCAGCCGACAAAACATTACTCTGGATCTCCGCCGCTTCCTTCTCCTCCGAGTTACCATCATCTGCTTTACCCAGAAATAGACATTAATATTCATATAACCTGGTGCTTCTGTTGCTTTTGACAGGTTTTGAAGCAATGGGGCTCGGAGTGAATAATATAATCTTAAGCCGGCTTCCGTTCATGTATTACTGGCCGGTGATTTATGCTGGCGGATGCCGCTCGGACCATTTTCCAGTCCTCCGAGGGAGCAAGCCATCGTGTTGAACGTCCCTGGTGAACCCAAGGAGAGAAGAAAGGTTTATTGATGAAGGAGGCAGCAGGTGTTGGCAATAAGTGCCAGGTGCTTGGTATTGACTAAGCTACTGAAGGAAACAACCTAAGCCTGAAACAGCATAGCGGCTGCCACTGAAACCTTCCACCTCCTGCACGGTGCCTCCAACACATCGCACCTCATGTGTTCTGGTTACCTGAATACCTCTATTCGTGAACTTTTCTCCCGGGAGTATGCTTCCGTGAGCTATCGAGGCGCACGATCCGCTCTCTTATTGACTTAGAGCTCTGCCAGTGGCGCTTTGTGCTCATCAACATTCCTGACTGCATTCGCATCTCTTTTCACTGC
This sequence comes from Macrophomina phaseolina, assembly GCA_020875535.1. Classification (NCBI taxonomy): domain Eukaryota; kingdom Fungi; phylum Ascomycota; class Dothideomycetes; order Botryosphaeriales; family Botryosphaeriaceae; genus Macrophomina; species Macrophomina phaseolina. The sequence continues at coordinate 304,539 of JAEQDS010000068.1, forward strand.
CGTGTTCAGTCTGTGGCTCAAGGCACTCTCTGTTGCATCAAGTGTTTCTCTTTCAAGCGCCAATGAAGCACCTGGTGCCTCAGATATGTTTACAGTCTGTCGCCATTGCCTGTTCACAAGTACAGCGGGATAATGCCAGCATCTTTGTCAAAAGTTGATCCCACCATTGCAAATGCTTTAATGATCAAGGGGACTGCTGATGCTATGCACTTGAAGAGCAGATTGTTTGGAACATCCTTAGCAATGGTTCAGACTGCCTTAAAATTACTGATGTACAGCTTCGCTGTGAGCTTAAAAACAAAATCTGTGACCGTTTCTCGACGGCTGTTTCCGGGTAAAATGTTGGCCTCGTTCTGGGCTACATCAAGCCAATTAGAGACCTTATCAATGTCTGGTCAATTGGGCCACTAATGGACATGCCGCAGTATTCGGGTTTCGCTGTGAAAGATGCTTTATAAATTACAAAAAGACGTCTTAAGGACGAACAGCATGCACGAGATGAGAGGTGTCGATTATATATACCGGCAAAAACAATCTTCTGCCATCGATGATGGAATGGACTAGGTCCATCCAGCTCATGCTGGATGCTTTGGGCCTGGGTACAAAGCGTGCGGACGTGGTGATATCGTTGAGGATGACTGCATTTCGCCAGGTTTCCCTACTCCAGATGACGATCCGTGGATGGAGCGTGCTATACACTTATTCCTGTCGAGGATTCATGGGAAAGGTTGGTTTCCAAACCTGAGATAAAGTTAACGGCCGGTGTCCCGCTATTGGTGCTTTCCAATGTCCAAAACAATTGGGCCTTTACGGCGGCCGCATGGACGAGACCAGCGAACAAGAATATATCGTCCCACCAGCGCGCCCTCGGGCTCTGACCCTCCCAACCCTCCCGCCCCCACCCACCCACCGACACAAACACACACACACACACACACACACACACACACACACACACGCACACACAAAGAAAATAGTAATAGAATTTACCGTAATGGCTCGATCAAGGACCTATATATGAAGCTGTTGTTGCAGTAGCAGCTTCCTTTTGCTCATCAGCATCGCTCATCCACAACCACAAACATCCGTGTCTTGGTAATTACCAATGATGACATAGTAGAGATAGACGGGGTTTCCCCTTGACCTTCAACTGCCGTAGTTTATCAGGTAGGATGTGAGCGTCGCGGGATTCGCTGCCGCTATCAGAATGTCACTGGGTGCTGATTAGATGATAGCGTCAGTAACCAGGCACGGACGGTTAGCAAGAAAGGTATGAATCGATGATTAAAATCGATCAGGAAGATCTTAGCTACTTCTCAGTAAGAGGACTTACGTAAAGTGGAATTGTGGTTGGATTTTTTGTGCAAAGGAGCCTGGGGTGTCAGGTGTTTATGGAGAACGAGGGTTGGATTACTCCTGCAAGAGTGCGACGAATGAGTGAAGGCTTCTTGGCGGGCTCGAGTGTGAGTTGCTCCGTGTCGGAATCCTTGCATCTGGCGGTCGGTACGGGGGCTCCGCTGTTTCCATCCTACCGAAACTGAGCTTCTCCGCGGCACAGTCGTAACAGGAGGCTATCACAAACACTTTTGCGATCTAATATTGAGACTATTTTGCACTGGCTTCCGTCTCCACAACACCTTACCTGCAGAAACTATGGAGATCATATTTCGTTGGACAACATCATGCTAAGAGCGCCATTGGGAACATTGAGACGCCAAGTCCAAGTCACACCTTTCTCACGGCCCTGGGAATTACCTGCCAGCGACCTTGATGTTCGATACTGATACAATGAGAGCCCGCCCGTTTGACTGCTCGCTACGAACGGGGTGAAGGGCAGCTAGGCTGGACTAAGCCAGTGCTGGCGGGTCGGGCATCTTCGCTGTTACAGAAAGACACTTTGTTGAACCATCAAAAAGGCATACCTTCTTCTACACTGTCCAAGATGTTCTAAGCGGGAAGGCTCCGGACACACCCTCTTGGCGCACTTTACTGGGACGTGGACGAGGCGGTCACATAGCTGGGAATTGTTCTATTCTGATTGTTCCTATTATGCTATGTATCGAACAGCTCCCCGCACTCTGCATATATTCCGCCGAGGTTATGTAACGGTAGCTAAGATATCTTTTAACCGTTACCGCACCGTCACCTACGTAACTAAGCCAATATAGGCTCCTCCGTTCCTCCTACCGCCCAACAGCACTTGCCCGGCATGTCTGCTATGGAGTTCATCGATTTGAGTACTCACTTGTTCAGTTCACCGCTTAATCAGCCTCCATATAAACTTATTGTTGGATCAATCAGGCATATTTGGCTTTCGCCAAGTGTAGTCTATTCAGGAGAGGACAAAAGGCCACTCCAGGCCCGCTCTCCTCCAACACCATGCCAATCTATGCCTTCATTACTGAATAAGCCGTCACATCACTTGTTCCAACACTTAGTATAGTCCATTGCACGTCTGGTAGCGTGCCCGGAGTTAAATGGCGAGGCGGCGATCGCCGCTATACGCGCTGCTATTGCTGCACTTCTTCCGTCTTTTCTCTCTGCGTCCTTTGTTAACGAGCGCTTCAATACGCCGTACAGGGCATCCTAGCACTTGTATAATTAGGTATTTAGCCAAAACCACGCGCTTATCATACGCACATCAATAGCGGTTCAAGTACGCCTAGCGTATAAACACCACGGGAAAAGATGCGTATCACAGGGGAGATTACGACAAAGACGCGCAGCGCAGTCATCTATAAAAGCCCTCATGCTCATCGTCTGACGCTTCCACCCCAGGAGGGGCGCTGAAGGATTGCATTCCGTCTGCACGAAGGTCAAGCTGGGACGGAAATAACACGCGTCCGCAGCGATTTTATTTAGGCGAATATTAGCACTACGCGTGTTCGTCTCAAGATCCATCCGAGACACCGACACGGGTACAAGCATAAGACCTGTCCACTCATTGCCATCCGACTCTTCGCTTCAATAACTCCTTCGACCTACTCTGCTCTAGAAAGCCTGATAGAAGAGGCCCGCCGTTACATGGTGCCTTCTAGAGACTACTTATAAGACCTAAACTAAGTCTGTACAAAGTAATAAGCCTTATTAGTACGCTAAGTATTGCAAACGAAGCGCCTAATAAGTATGCTTCTTAAGATGCCCTATGTTAATTGACTACCTACTTCTAACATGCGGAGTTCCGTAACGCCAAAGCTCCAGCTGACCGGCTTGCCTCTCAGCTTGCGACCAATTCCAACCGCCTTGATCCTGGTTGCTCAAAATCCAAACGCATCCACAGCATTTCAGTAGCCAGCCCTCGGCCCAGCCGCACTCGCGCTTTCAAGTATGGTGAGAGCCTCGTTCAACTGCGCCGTCACCTGTTTCACCTGCACGGGTCCTCAGCACATGCACACAGCCCAACTGCAGTCAGTCAGTTTTACCTTCTTGAAGTCAAAGATGTTGTAATGGTGGGATTCGACATCGAACACGGCCTTGATAAACTCGGGGTGCCTGCCGTCCCAGCCGAGCACCAGCTCATCGCGGAAGTAGTCGACGCGGCACGGCGGCCCCTGCGGCTCCTCGCTGGGCACGCGCTCGACGCAGCGCAGCAGGACGCCCGGCGGCGGGGCGACGCCGTCCTGCCGCAACGGAGCGGCCCCGGCCCGGAATGGCTGCACGGCCACCAGCGTGCGCTCGCGCCGCAGCGGCGTGTAGAGGACGCTGGCCGGCGGGATGGTGGCGGCGGCGGCGGCGCAGCGCAGCTCGCGCCCGCGACCCGCGTCGCCGTCCCACTCCGGAAGCTGCCAGGACGCGAGCAGGCCGTCGCAGTTGTCCAGCGACTTGCGCACGAGGTCGGGCAGGCCCGGCAGGCTGGCGGCGGAGACGGGCGCGGGGAAAGCGGACCACGGGATGTGGAAGGGCGAGTCGATGATGAGCAGGCCGGCGACGGAGATGCGAGATGACGACGGCTTCGCGGCCAGCATGCGCGCCATGGCCAGCGAGAGGAAGCCGCCCAGCGACCAGCCTGGAGAGGGTGGGAATGTAAGCGGACTAGGGCCCCTTCGCGTGCGTAGCTTTTTGTGTGTTTCTTTTTTTTTTCCCCCCCTTCCATGCTCCTGATCTGATGTAGTTGCTCGTCTCTCACCTCCAAGAAAGATGGGTCCGCTAATGCCGGCGTTCTCTATCAGCCCAATGTAATGGCGGGCCATCTCGTCCATCCCGCCCTCCCACGGCTCGGCGGTGAAGAAGTGCGGGTTGTGTATGGCCCAGACGTCGCGGTGCAGGTTCCCAAGGGAAAAGTAGCCAAAGGTCGTGCCACCGCCGTCGTGGACCAGCACCAGCGGCGTCGCGAGCGGGCGCTGCGAGCGCGGGGCGAACTGGATCTGGGTTGGGTTCTTGTCATGCATCTCAGCTGGGCGTTGGGACCCTCAGCGGTTTGCGACAATCAATGTGTGCGGCGCGGCATCGAGACTACCTATGTATGTATGTACCCTCGCGGCCCTATTGCATTGTACAGTACTAAGCGACAGGGAACGACTCATGCTGCGCGGCGGCTGACTGTGTCAGACCCAACCCCCCCTCCAGGAACCAGCACTCCGCAGCTTCGTCATCTACTCGACGGCAAACGTCGTCGTCTCCCCGATCATGCACGCGTCGAACACACCCACCGTCGCGATGCCGCACGTCCTGAGCGCCTGCTCCAGCAGCCGCACCGGCTCGCGCACGTCTTCGTCGCCCATGATCCACGTGCCCCAGTGCATGGCGAGGGCACGGCGGCAGCGCGTGTCCTTGAAGATCTCGACGGCGTCGCGCGGGTTCGAGTGCACCGACGCCATGAGGGCGCGCGGCTCGTAGGCCCCGATCGGCAGCAGGCCGAGCGTGAAGGGCCCGCGCAGCTCGCCGATCTGCCTGAAGCCCGGGCACACGGGCAGCCCCGCGTCGTACGGCGCCGCCCAGTCGTCCGACGTGCCCGCCGGCACTCCCGTCACGTCGCGGTACCCCGTGTCACCGGCGAAGTAGACAGAGGCGCGCACCTCGTCGTCCTCGTCGTCCTCCTCGCCGTCCTCGTCGTGGCCGCTATCCGGCCGTGCTGGGGCCGACGACATGTCTGTCACGGCCCAGGACGCCCAGAGGCTCTTGTCGGTGCCGAGCGGCCCGCGGCCGGTGGTGTGCTGCGCGGGGAGGCAGCTGACGCGCGCGGTCATGGCGCGTTTGTTGTCGCCGGCGCCGTGCGGCTCCAGCGTGATGTCGGCCTCCTCCCACCAGTCCAGCTCGGTGACGTTGGGGATGCCGCTCGAGCGGAACCATTCGGCGTCTCCGAGAGGCACGAAGAAGTGCGCGTGCGGATGCAGCTTGTGGATTTCCACGACGGTGGGGTGGCTCAGCTGTTCCGCGGAAATTGGCGTGTCACCTCGTCAGCACGCCCAGAAACCAGCTCTGCTCTGCTGCCAGAGAGGGAACGTACATGGTCGTAGTGGTTGTGCGAGATGACGACGATGTCGATGATGGGGATCTCGTGGACTTCGCACGGCAGTTTGGTGAAGCGCTTGGGCCCGAACCAGCTGACGGGCGAGCAGCGGTCTGTCAAGACGGGATCGAACAGGACGCGCAGGCCACACGGGAGCTCGACGAGATAGCAGGCATGGCCCAACCAGGTAGCCCGTAGGGATGTGCCGTCGGTGCCGTAGCGGGCCGTTGAAAATGTAGGCTTCAGGACTTGTATCTGGCATTTTCTCAGCAAGCACTCGGGAGCAGGGCAGTGGCCAGGCTCACGTTCGCTTCTGCGGCGGATGGGCTTGGAGGCCAGCATGTCAGCTGGAGGGGCACGCCGGCGTTGGGTCTACGGAGCAACTCACTGTGTCCACGAGCTCAGCCATTTTCGGCTGGAGCAGGCAGGCCACGTATTAGCCTCGACTTGCGTCGCGCGCAGGTCGGCACACTGACTTTTTCAGATGGGCCTTGGCCGCTTCTGGGTTCATTGGCTGCCAGCTGGGCCACGGATTGACGAAGCCGGTCTTGCCATTCTTGAGGTGATGCTTCTTCTCCGCTGCGTCGGCCGGGGCCGTGCTATTCTCGACAAGGCGGACGGCTGGAGTGGGATGTGTACACGACATGGTGGACTGGACGCCGCGATCGACGGCGCAGGGTGGCTGGCGGCGACAACTATAAATGAATGAGATTTGTCTCGCCCGCCGCGTAAGCCAGCGGCAGAGCGCGACGCCCAGAGGGGAGCAACGGCGTGAAGCACAGCGGCATAGTAAGCGAGGCCACCATCGCCTTGTCGGGGGGTGAAGAGCATAGGGTGTAAGATAGAACGGGATGCCCTGGCGTTGCCCCCGACTGCGAGATTGTCTTTAGCTGTGATATTCCTCGCCGCGGGGCTGGTGCTGCAGCCGTGGCGAGGATGCCGTTCAAGTCGACACGCGCGCCCTCAATGACCCAGGGCGCGAGGGGCGTGGGCGTGGGCGCAGCGACGGGCTGGCCGGCCGACGGCGCGGCGGACCTGCATTCACGGCCGGACAGCGCGCATGGCTCCGGCGGGAGCAACTGGAAGACGGCGAGTCGCGAACGGCGCGCATGGCGGCGCGACCGCCTTGAGTGCCGGTGTAGTGACGCGGTGGCACGCGCAGAAGGCGACGTGTGTTGCTTGCAGGACGGGCGACGCATGACTCGGCGGGCGGCGCGGCCGCGAACAAGGCCGGCGCGGCAGCCTCGGCGGCGCCATCCACCGCCCGCGCGGCCACGGCGGGTGCCGGCGCTGGTGGGCACGCTCGCGGCCAGCGCCTCACGGCCGGAGCGCAGGCGCAGGAGGCTGCCTGGCGCATGCGGCCCGCGTCGCTGAGCCAGGCGGGCGCCGTGTGGCAGCGGACGTGCGAGGCGCTGTCGGGCCCCGCGGCATCGCCAAGCGGCCGATCAAAGCTTGTGTGCGAGGCTTGGCAAACGCCGCGGCGTTGTGTGCGCCCGCGGCGGCGACTCGAGGCGCTGCGCGGGCTCCGGTGCGCGCAGCACCGTGCTGACGGCGCAGATCCCATCGCTTCTACCCCCGCCCCTGCGTCCTGGCAATCCCTGGCGCGGACAGTCAGCCCGCGCGCTGCGACGGCGGTGAATGACTACATGCGCACCGCAGCCTCAGTCAGAAGACGCCTTGGCGCTCGCCTGCCTGCGCACGGCCGCGCGCACCCGTACTTATTGCTGGTGCAGCTGGCCGGCCGTCCTTGAGCGCTTACTCGCACACGACGGCCTTCTGGACGCGTTTTTGACTCGCCGCCGTACTCGGCTTCTCCTTCCTACCTCAGACGCCGCCGCCATGCGTCCCGCAACCTCCGCCATCGGCCGCCTCGTCCGCCTCCGTCTTGGGGCCTCTCTCGCTCGCCGTCCGGCCGCTGCGGACGCCCGTCCCACCGCCTCCGCCGCTTTCTCCGCGCGGGCCCCCCTGCGCGCGGGCCAGCGCTCCGATCCCAAACACGGCAGCGAGTCGTCCGCCAATCCGGATTATCCGCCATTCAGCTTCGAGGCTCTCGGCGTGAGCAAGAACATGAAGATGCTCATCATCGGCCTGCTTTCTGTATTCGGCACCATCGAGACCTGGTTCTGGTGCAAGGCCATCTGGCGCTGGTGGAAAGGCGAGAGCAAAGCTGAGGCAGCAGAGTAGATGGAGCCAAAACATTAGATTTGACAGGCCATTTCGAAAGCCTGCCGGCATCAATTATCCTTGAATTACTTTTCTCCGCCATAAAAAATCAACGCCGCCGACGGCGTGAGCACCATTGACGCCGAATAATGCCGTGATAACCAGCGCCTTCGTGCGCATGCGGAACTCCCCAAAGTGATCACGCAACACTAAGATCACAATCATTTCCCGCAACCCAGCCCCTCCAGGCAGCCCGAAAGCACGGTGCCCAGTTGCGAGCTAGAGATGCGGCCGGCACAGCACAACACGAGGAGCATGGCCATCACCGCATTGGGCCGATCGCGCTGTCGCACTGCCGTGTTCTCTGCCGCCATTGCCGTCAACAACGCTCCCAGGTTGGGCATCTGGGAAAAGCCGCACGTTAGCATCCATGTCTGAGCATAAGGGCCAACTGCGGCGAAGCCAAAAAACGAAAAAGGGGAAAAAACTAAAATCAAAACAAAAAAAAAAGAAAAAGAAACCAGGCGCCCACTCACTTCGTTCTGGAACAGGCGCTTGATGGCTGACTGGTCCTGCGGGAGGCTCCTCCCCTCCTGCGCGTCGAGAGCTTTGGCGAACCCGCTGCACTCGGCCACCAGCATGCTCTCCGCGCTCTGCAAGATCTCTTCGTAGAAGCCGCGCCGCTCCCACGCGCTCCACGCGCCGGCCGCGTGGAACACCTCGGCCAGCACCTTGGGCAGCCGCCGGTTGCGGCTGAGCCGCTGCTCCGCCGCCAGCAGCGACGACTCGTCGAACGTGCCCGTGTAGTACGCCGCGGCCAGCGAGTCGAGCCCGTCGAAGCCGGCCGCCGCCGCGCACTCGAGCACGTACTCGATGCGCTCGTCGAGCGAGGCGTCCTTCGCCGGCGGCCTGCACACCTCCGGCCCGCCCGCATCGGACGACGCCACCGACGACGCGGGCGGCAGCGCCGCCATGTGTGCGGCCGGCAGGCTGGCCTGGAACGCCGCCGGATGCGGCGAGGCCGACATGTCCATGGCCACGGGCGGCTGCTGCATGGCTGCGGGCGCCATGTCTGCCGGCTTCCACAGATCGTGCGAGCCGAGCGTCGATACTGCCTACGCTGTCAGCTGAGCCTTCTCCGGGGCCAACGCCTTTTGTTGAAGATGGGGCGGCCTACGTGACAGATCGTCCTTTTCGTTGAAGAATTCGTTGAAGTTGGACTCCCCGGGCGGCGTGAGTTTGCTGATCAGCTGCATCTGGAACCGCAAGCACTCCTGCATGAACTCCGGCGACATGTTTGGCTCCTGGTTGGCCATGTCGGCGAGAGCGCGTGGAGGGTGGCCGTGGCAGGGCTGGGGCGCCTTTTGCGGGAATAATGTGTTGTTGAAGATTTGTGCAGGCGGCAGGAAAAGGCCGTCGTGATCGGTTGCTTCCACGTGCGGCGCGTTGAAATTGTGCTGCGTGTGGGGACCGGTATTGTCGGAGGGGTTTGGGGACGGCGAAGTTGTAGACCTTGTTGTTGGCAGAGCTTGAGTGCTTGCTGGCGAGGTGCCACGGGCCTCTACGCTCCCGCTCTTGCCGCCGGGGCTGTCGGTCCTTTGCAGAGATGCTGATCGTTCTTCATGGAAGTCGACTCTAGCCTGCAGCTCCCCAAGGCGCGCCTTGATCCGCTGGCCTGATGACAGTCAGGGCTGAGCGCTTTGGAGTGCGTGGGACAGGCAGGCTTACGATATGTCCGTTGCGCCACCCGGTTCTGTATCCTCTTTTTCTCCTTGCGATCCTTGACCCTGGTCCAATCATCCTCTGGCGGCATGGTCAGGCCGTTCGTCGTCGGCAGAGAGTAGGTAGGCTCAGAGGTCGATGTGGGCGCTGACCTCGGCATGGTGGAAGTTGCTGGATGTCCAGTCGGCATCGTCCTTCTAATGCACATATATGCGGCTCTTGAGTCTTATCAGAGCCTCGACGCAGGCGAAGCCAGCGCGACATTACTCGGGAACACGGGCCGGGGCGGTGCCCGCGATTCTGGAACTGCTACTCTCGAGTACCAACAACCGCACTGTGCGCGCCCTGAGCCCCGGCCCAGGGTCAGAGCCTGCTCTTGCCCTAAAAAAAGCTTGGCCGTAAAAGGACACCAGCCTCGCTCCCCCTTCCGCCAACTTCCGCGGCATGCTCGGGGAAAACCATCATTAGGGGGCGCGGTGAGCACGTCGCGGTGATACTGTGCCTTCACTTGGGATCACTTTCCATGTTGCTGCTGTGCCTGAGTGAGGCGCGGAGAATGTACCGGGCCAGACCTCGGTTGAACGCTACATAACCTTACGGCCGGTGTTCGGTCGCCCGTCATGTTCCTCACTTCTGAAACACGGCCATGAAACAGGCACCATTTAACACACCATCTGCTCGTGTTCGACCCGGACTCGATCGGCAGCGTCGACTGGATTCGGCCCTGATACGCGATACGCTTCCTGTGCATAGCATCCCCGCACCCAGATCTCGGCCCAATCGTCGGAGGTTCCAAGCAAAGTCAGGCCTTTAATGAGAGGGAAAAAAAGTTTTAGATCAAGGCGCCCACCCTTACCGCCATTGGCAATTCCAGGGCGGCCGATCACTGGGAATCTACGAAATCTGCCATCTCGCGCATGTTCTTGAACCGCCAAGAGATATCCACCTGCCCTTCCAGGTCCTTCAAGTCTCCTGCCATGGCGCTGGGTATTTCTTCCCCGCGCTCAATCCAGGCCCCTGTCAGCCCCACCTGCTTGGCGGGGGCGAGATCGTGTAAAAGGCTATAGGCCGTGTGGATGATGCCGGCTGGCCCCACCCCCAGGTCTTTACCACACCGCTCGATTAAATAGCGAAAGTTGCGCAGGTCGGGCTTATACGAGCCGATGTCCTCGGCCACGTATACCGCATCGAACTTGATCCCTGCCAGCGGGCCCGCGAGCGTCTTCCGGAACGATTCCCAGTCTACGTTGGACAGGATGACGAGCTTGAAGTGCTTCTGAAGCCGCTGTAGCGCCTCGATCGTATCGGGGAATGCAGGCCACTCCCCCACGCTGGCTCCAAACTTTGCCTTCTCCTCCGCCGTAGGCTCGGCGAGACCTAGAGTTGCTGCAAAGTCACCGTATGCAGTGCCGAGCACGGTGCTGTATCCTGCCGTTGGCTGAGCAGCTTGCACGTGGTCCTCGTGTTTGATGAAGCTGCGGAGAGTCCCGGGCTGATCGTTGTACAGTTCGTGCGAGGGGGGAAGTTGGCTCGTCAACGGAGCCAAGCCTTTGTAGATCGCGCTCTCCCAGTCGACAAGGGTGCCGTAACAGTCGAACGTGAGGCACGAGTAGGACTTGATAGGTCGGGCCGGCATTTTGAGAGTGAATAGGAGTCGAGGCAAGAGAGGCCGGAGTTGACCTGTTTCATCATGCGACCATCTTGCCAGTAGACGCTTTTATAGAAGGCTTATACGATGTTTGTTCCAAAAAAACTCCACCCGTCTCCTTACATTCTTAGTAAGATGTCTACTAAGACACATGGGCGTTTGGTTACTTGCCCCTGGCCCCGCGGAGAATTACAGCTCAGGGTGACCCGCCGCGACAGCTCCGATAAGCGATGAACCGATTTTATGTTAAGAGAGATAGAGCTAACGACAGCCCATTCCCCCAGGTTGGCTCGCCTCGGTGCAGCGGCGCTTGGCAGTCTCGCAGGCCTGCCAAAGCACTGGTCCATGCTCGTGTTCATAATTAAGTCGCGCGCTGATGTAATCCGAGCAAGGGCTACGCTGTCTCTGGCAGAGCTTCCAGCGGAGAATTCTAACATTAGTCAGTGCGGGGCCATGCCCGCACGCCAAGTACAGTCTGACCCAATCCTCCCTCCCTCCCCTGTTTAGCATTGCTCAGGAATCAAGCCACGGGCTGCTGCAACTCTCTTTGTCTGTTTTCCAACCACGCACCACACAATGGCCCCATCAATTGAAACGCCTAGGCTGGCAACGCAGACGCCCGCCAAGGTAGTGTATAACGAAAATGTGAAATTTCCGCCAGACTCTCAAGTACAGATTATGAGCCATGGGCCGAATCCGCTGGTAGGTAGGTAGCAGCAACACAGTGTCACATCAAATAGAGCCAGAAGTCGTGCTAATAACTCCGTGCGGCGCCTGAAAATACAGGCATTCCCAGCTTCAACACTCACCAGGAACATCGACAGCACATTCTCGTGCACCTGGCAGCTATATTCCGGAACTGGGCACGATGTGGCTTCACCGAAGGCATATCCGGCCACATAAGCGTGCGTGATCCGGAGCACGCGGACTGCATCTGGATGAACCCGATCGGGAAGCATTTTTCGCTGCTCAACGCCAGCGACATGCTGTGTCTGGAGGTCGATACCGGAAGAATCGTCGGCGGCAACAAGGTACAAGAGCGCCCGAGGCTTCTGGAGCGGCAGAATATGCTAACGCCAGCACGCTGCGGTGCCAGACACGCCCCGCTAACGCGCCCGGCTTCTACATCCACTCGGAAATCCACAAAGCGCGACCGGACGTGCACGCCATCTGCCATGCACACACGATCGCGGGGCGCGCGTGGAGCGTCTTCGGCAAGCCGCTCGACATGATCACGCAAGACGTGTGCGACTTCTACGGCGCGCTGGCCGTCGACGACGAGTACGGCGGCATCGTGACGGCGGAGGAGGAGGGTCGCCGTATCGCGCATCAGCTAGGGCCCAAGTCGAAGGGCGCCATCTTGCTGAACCACGGCCTGCTGACTGTCGGCCACACCGTTGACGAGGCGTCGTTCTTGTTCGGCCTGCTGGACCGCAGCTGCGCCATTCAGCTGCAGGTCGAGGCCGCATGCAATGGCAACCCTACCCTGAAGAAGAAGATTATCCCGCACGAGCAGGCAGCGTTGAACTACAGTCTTGCTGGAGAGAAAAACTGGCTTTATGAGGAGGCGCAGCCAGATATTCAGATGGAGATTGAACTGGCGGGGGATATTATCAGCAGAGGCGTCGAAAACATGACTATTGAAAGGTCATGATAAATGCCTCTCGATTTGAATGAATAGCAACTTTTATTCGCCTGGTTTATGGTCCTAGTGGTCCTCACTACATGTTTGCCGAGTGCTTCGAGGGTTCTCGACCGTGATGAGCGTCTTTTCAAGCTGTAGACTTGGTCTTGCTGGCTGCCGGCGCTTCCTCTGCCATGTAATATGAATTAATTAGTGCATGGCTGTCTATAATCTGAGGCTTTTGGCACCGACTACTATGCAACTACACCAAGCATCTCCTTCATCACATCCCTCGTCTCCATAGCTTGCCTCTCTTCCTCCTGCTGCAGCTCTTGTTCAAGCGTGTCGCCATAACCAAGATGTTGTTTCAGCATGCTAATGTAGAACATGATGTTGAACACAACAAGAGCGTGCTTGGACATCATATTCTGCCACAGCGTTTCCTGCGTCTCATCGCGCAGCGACTTGGCTGCCCAGAGACCGATCAACTTGCTCCTGTCCACCGGCGATCCCAAGAAACGATTGTTTCCGTGAACAAGACCCAAGCTTCTCTCAACCAGGATGAACTCGCGGAACCAGCTTCCATCCTCGCCAAGTAGTTTCACCGCCTCCTTGACCCAGCGCTCCTTGATCTCTGCAGTCGTCTCTTTCTCTCTCGGCTCGCCGCTGGGCCTGTACGGGCGCATCAGGGCGGCATTGGCGATGGGCTCGCCGCTCGAGAGACCCCAAGAGCGGGCAAGCTCATCGAGGGTGGCATCGTCGCGCATAAGCAGGGCCTTCCAGAAGCGGGCATACTTGCGGCGAGAGTCGTCGGTCAGCGTCGCGTAGAGGCCATGATCGATCAGGACGATCTGGGGCTTGCCAGAAGGCAGCCGACGCACGAAGATGTTGCCTGGGCTGGGATCGCAGTGCACGAAGCCCCACTGGAACATCTGCGCCGAGAAAAGGTCAATGACTGTCGTCATGATGTCGCCCAGTCTCAGGCCCAGCCCGCCGTCCTCGGGGCTGCGGACGAGCTGCTCCTTGTCCCAAAGCTTGGTTCCGTCCACCCACTCGGTTGTCAGGACGCGCTTGGAGCTCAGTTCGGGGTAGACTTTGGGGACGTGGACTCGGTCTCTGAGTCGAGGCTCTGCGTCGATAAACGCGGCCAGTTTCTGGGCGTTGCGCGCCTCGTGTTCGAAATCCGTCTCCTGCATGACAGACTCGGAGAGGTACTCTCCCAGGTGTCCGACTGGGAGGCCGGTGGCCCACGCGACATAGTCTGTCAACTGCCTGTGACAGGCGTCGATAAGTGTTTGGCGGCTGCAGCAGAGAAGGGGTCATACCTCAGCGTCCACAGATCCCACGAGACCTGCCTCGCAATCTTCGGCCGCTGGACCTTAACTGCAACCTCTCTCCCATCCTTCAGACGCGCCCAGTGCACCTGCGCCATCGAGGCACTCGCCCTCGCCTGACGGTCCACCACGCCCAGCTCGTCTGTGACCTCGCCCTCCAAGGCGACGCCGAAGACCTCCTCGAAAGAGGCGCCAAGATCTTGCTTGACGACCTTCTCTACGTCTCGCCACTTGCCCGGAGGCGCGTGGTCAAACGTCTCCCCGAAGAGCAGCTGGTACTCCTCGGGGAGCAGCGCACCCTGCATGGCCACCGCCTGGGCCATCTTCAGGTAGAGGCCGCCGTTGTGCTGCAGCATGTCGCGCACGCGCCGCGCGTTGCGGCGGTGTAGCTCCTCCAGCGGGACCTGCGCGAGGAGTGCGTCTGGGCCGGCGTGCAGCTTGTAGTCGAGCGAAACCCGCGCGAGCGTGGCATACGCCCGAATCGACCGCTCGCCCGACCCCGCGAGCACGAACTTATCGAACATGTAGTCGCAGAGCACGACCTCAAGCCCGAGGATCAAGATCTTCCAATACCAGGCGATCTTCAGCTGGGGCTTTTCCTTGCGTCCAGCGCCTGAGGTGTCAGGCTTAGGTGGTGCCGTGCTGCCATTTGCTGCGTGTGAGCTGTGACGGGTCGCTCGGGCGCGAAGCGGTGCGCTGGAACGGAGAGGATGATGGGAAGGGAGGCGCAGCGGGCGATAGCGAAGTGCTGGGGCTGCTGCGAAGCAGCGGAGAGAGCGTGACGAAGCCATGAGATGCCGTAAACCGAGAGAGAAACGAGAGTGGCATCCGAAGATGTGGCAGGAGGAGGGGCAGCGGAAAAATAGAAAAAAGGCCGACGTCACCGGGCCTGAAAGGGGTAGGCGACCTTGCGGAGCCCCAGGACATGATATGACAGAGCGCCTGTCATGGGATAGTAAGCTCCGGCAGCCAATCAGAACCCCCTCACGCCGCAATCACCCGGAGACTGCTTAGCTGCGAACGATCCGAAGGCAATCCCATACTGCGATCCAAAGTGCGATACCCTCATATTTCAATGCTCCAATCAACGATAACTATTAAACTTTTAATGGTCTACATATTCTAAAGAACAAAAAAAATCTATTGATATGGGGCTCCCATTCCCGCTTTGTTTTTGCTATTGTTTGCTGGGGGCACCAGCTCCTATATACCCAAAGAGCGCAAGGTGCCTGAGGTCCTCCTGACATAGGCAGAATCAAGTGCCCGTGTTCATCTTGTGTGGAGAGTGGTCGTAGAGCTCTCTGAAAACCGAATCCCTCGACAGCAGCGCCCTGGGGTGATCGAACTCTACTAGATCGCCGCTGTCCAGGACCGCAACCTTATCAAAGTCCAGAATCGAATCGAGCTTGTGGGCAATCGAGATAACAGTCCGGTCTTCAAACCACGTCCGGACAACGTCATCGATGATTGCACTGGTCTCATCATCCAGACTGTGTGTACGTAGGTCAGCGGTGAGCACTCTTTCCAAGAAAACGTCTATGCTTACCTGCTGGTGGCTTCGTCGAGCACGACGACCTTACTCTTACGTAGCATCGCCCTCGCACACATGAGCAGCTGGGATTGGCCTTGCGAGAAGAAATTGTCGTTAATGACCGCATCGAGACCACCTCTCTGCTCAACCTTCTCCCAAAGCTGCACCTTCCGCAGCGCCGCTACGATCTCGTCATCGGAGAGGGACTCAGAAGGGTCTGCGTTGAACCGTACAGAACGATCAAAGATGTATGGCTCCTGCGGTACCGAGACAAGCCTGGACCGTACGAACTCATGGGGCAGCGTCGATATATCAACGCCATCAATTGTAATCGAGCCTCCGTCCTGGTCTATCATGCGGAAAAGGCAGAGCGTCAAAGAGCTCTTACCACTGCAGAAGAAAGGGTCAGAAATCAATTGAGAAGGGAAGAGAGATTAACGCACCTGCCAGTCCTTCCGCATATGCCAATCTTTTGGCCAGGCTGGATGGACATGGAAATCGACTTCAACACTCGACCTGAGGACCTGAAAGGCTAAGTCAATTGCCGGCTCGAAAATACAGCTCGTTGGGGAAGCCTTACGCGTACGAGGCGGAAACTTCTCGGAGCTCAATGGCGCCCTCTGTTGGCCAGTCCCTACTAAGCGTTTCCGGCACGTGTCCTTCGGAGTCGTCCTCTGGCTTGACTTCAGACACAAAATTCTTAATACGCGCCACCGCGCCCAGGGACACCTCTAATGATACCCAAGAGGTGATGGTGGCTTTCATCGTGGCGCTGAACGCCAGAATGTTGCTAAGAGCGATACCCATATAGCCAGGTCCGATCTGCTCTCGCAGAGTTGTGGTCATGACAATAAGGATTAGAGCCATCAGTGCAATAATCATATCAACAGCGAAAGTAAGCCAGCGTTGGAGACAGTACAACAGGTAGCTTGGACGCTGCGAGTCGTCGAGAATGCTGAAGTTGCTCTTTTCAGATTCTTCTTCCCAGTGAAAGGCTCGAATGGTTGGTAGTCCGTTGAGCGTTTCAATGAGTTGAGAGTACAGAGGTGCCTTGTACTCGATGTCGAGGAGACGCATCTGTCTCGAGGTGCGGAGGTAAAAGTGCTGAATGGCGTAGAAGAGCAACACGAGGAATGGCAGAACAATAGCCATGTATTTAGATGACACGGCGATGAGAATGCACTGCGCAATGCCAAAGGACAAGGCTGGAGGTAATATTCGGTTAGCCTCTCAGCAGGCCTGCCGTTGGCGGCCTCTTAACTCACCTGTCGTAACGCCCAGGGCTGCAGAAGGCAGTTCCATGTCAATCAATGCCAGATCCTGACTGAATCTATTGACCGTCACGCCACTATCGACCATTGCGTGAAGAGACATGGGAGCGCTTCCAAGGTTAGCTGCATTTCACCCTTGTCAATAGAATACTTCTTACCGGGAGACGGTGTCAATGAGCATGCCATGGAAATAAACGGCAGACCTGCTAATAACGACGATGAAAAGTGCCCTGAGGGCAACGATTAGAATTAATTCCGCAGCAAAGGATGGATACGCAGTCCTCACCATGTGCCTACGAAAACGGACACAACAGCGCCAACACCAAGCGCGGCGTATACGCCAAGCCACTTGCCCAGGTCAGCATTAGGCTCTCGGGCATTCGCTTCGGCCCACCATTTGAGCCATATGTCTGAGCAGCGACGTCAGCATAGTCCCATGAGACAAGTTCCGCAGATAGAGGATCTCACTGGGGAAGGAATCGCAAAACGCGAAAACAGCCATGGAGATGAAGAATATAATGAGAGTAAGGTTCCCGGCGGATTTCATGTAGAACTTGTAAACAGCCGAATCACCCATTTGACGGGCTGACTTCAGGTTGTCTTCTGTCGATGCGAGGACTTGGTGAACGGTGTCAGCTCCAGCATCTGGGGCACGGGCAGTCTCAGTCTTGCGCTCGGTAGCCTGCGGCTTTTCAGAGAAGCCAAAGACGTGGCTGAGGTCCGACGAAGTTCCAGCCTCTATTATTTGGCCTTTCTCGTTGAGTAGGACAATGTAGTCGGCGTAAGGCACGCGGCGAACTACACAGGGTGAGCTTGTGTGAGAGGTCAAATGTGGGAGCGTTACAGACCGTCAGATGATGCAACGACCACGGTTGTTCTTGCGTTTCGGAGCATCCCTTCCTGACCCAACAGGCTGTCGAAGACTAACTCCTCGGTAGCTGCGTCAAGGCCGCTGAAAACGTCGTCGAATATCACAAACTCCTTCCGCGCATACACCGCCCTCGCAATTGACTTTATGTACGTTAGCGGTGATCTGCGTCTCCACAAGGTAAAGTCTTCTTACCAGACGTTGCTTCTGGCCACCACTCATTGAGATCCCCTTCGTCCCCACGGTCGTCTCGTCCCCTTTTGGCCAGCTCAGCAGATCGTGTTCCAAGGCGCACGCCTTAATGACCTTCTGATACCACGAATCGTCAAAATCAGCATGCCCGACAATTACATCACGGACAGTTCTATTGGGAAGCCAGGGCGTCTGCTCAGAATATGCAACGCCCGAGTATTTGGTACGGATGGTGCCTCGGAATGACGAGAGCTCGCCAAGAAGCGACTTCAGGAGTGTCGACTTGCCGCACCCAACGGGCCCAAGGACCAGAGTAAAGGTCCTCCGCCGAATGTTCCACTCGGTGATGTCGATGACTGGCTCGGAGTCATCGCTCCACGCAAAGCTTCCTTGGACCGAAGCGATGACGTCTTCGTTGAGTGTGCAAGTGCTGTGATTTCGTAGCTCGTTCAGCTCGTGCTCATCTCCGCGAGGCCAGCTGTCCAGGATGGGTGCCTCGGAAGTTGAGCGTTCGCTCTTCTGGGTGGGCAGAGCACGGGTCTCTCTGGGGTCTCCGGCCAGCCTCTTGTCTTCTCGCTCTTTAGCATTGAGGTAGTCCTGAATGCGTTGGAAGGACGCCATGGCACCGGCGATCGTTGGGAGAGCGATGATAATATTGGCCAGGGGCTTGTTCAGCAGGACGAGAAGCGAGAGCGAGGTAAAGGCTTTAGAAATTGTCAACGTGGTGCTACCCCCAGCCGCTATTCCTGCAAAGGTAAAGAAAGTTAGGATCGGCCCCCAGATGGGTGTGCAGATGGCTGGTTGTTGGTCAGTAACAAAAGATCTTGCATCCGCGTTTGCAAAGACCTACAGAATAGTATAGACACGCCCAGCAGCAACCGGAACTTCCGAGAGATTTCCATCTCGCGAACCCTCAGTTCACGGATGATAGAGAAGGCCACGTCGCTGAGGCCCGATATTTTGAGCCATTTCATGTTCCCGAGAGTCTTGGAAGTTGCTGTCACACGCTCCTGGGATGCCTGGATCCAGGCAGCTTGGCGGGTCCCGGTCGGAATCGCGAGGAAAATTGTACCAATCATGACAACTGCGCAATTTATATTAGAATCCGCACTCACGGGTGACAGGTTCAGGGAGCAAAGACACACCAATGGAGAAGGCAACTGGCATAGCGCATGCTGCTCCGAGCTGTCTGTAGATCAGGTAGACCGCAACGCCGATTTCAACTAAGCCGCCCCACGTCTCATGCAACTGAACAATGCCCTGGACTATCGTGTCGATGTCGGTACTAATGAGCGTCAGGGCATCCGCAGAGCTCACGGCAGATGAATCCAAACGCAGGGTCTTGTTGTAGATGCACGGTACGATGCCTCCCCTCATCATGGAGGCAGCGCGGTAGATACGCCACTCATACTGACCGGTAGAGATCTGGACCATATTAGCAACTGGTTGTGTCACGCTGGATTAAGACAGACTTACAGCAATGCCCGTGTACACAATTATGTAGGCACCTATCAATCCGTACCCTATGTTGTCATACCGCTGAGCTTTGGGTGTGCTCGCGAGCGCAATTGCCTCGGTGATCAGGAACGGCTGGGCATACGTGAAGCCGATGGAGCATAACTTGGGGATTGCAGCAGACATGACGGGCCCCGAGCATGCTCCCAACCACGTGTTGAAGAGAGCGCCCGCAACGGTCTTATCGGGAACTACACGAAACGTCAACGTGGGCATCCAAAGAAGGAGATGTAGGGTGGGGAGTTCTTGAGGGCCACACCTCTTTGCCATGCCTCCTCCAAGCTCTTGTACAGCCGTTCGGACTTGAGTTTCTTGTCCATCGGATAGAGGTCATGCAGCCCCAAGATGTTTCGGTAGCCGTAGATAAAAAGTGAGGTCAGCCAGAAAAAGACGCTTCGGTTGAAGGTGCCGCTGGTAGCATCTTTGGAGCGGTCTTTGTGCGCCGGAAGCAGAATGTGCCTCTTTTCAACTGACTCCAACACCATCATGACGGCTCTGATAACCATGGTAGATACGAACAGCGCAGGAATGGTACGGTATGGCCCTAGCATGTACAGAGTCCGCGCTCGAGCCGTGTCAAGTAGGAGCGACAGGAAGAGGTAGATGTTGAGAATAAACGAGGGCCGAATTGACCTTGCATGCTCGAGCCATGAGAGCAGGCAGAAGCCCAGAGAAACAGCAAAGGTGAGAACTGCAGCCGGGACAGAGGCGCGGGTGTGCGTGATTGTGGATGATGGGGTGCTTGCCCATAACCCGACTAGAGCAGTATTGAGGCATAGCAGAGTGACGGCGGCAGCCTTTGCATGCAGTGAGCAATAGCGACAAGGTATGACAGACAGACACGCACGAGCTTGAGAAGTGGGAGCGGAGTGCTCAGGATCTTGATGTCGGATTTGACCAGGTGCAGCGTGCGGCTCGGTAGGAGCAGCAGGAACAGGCACGACAGTGGAATCGAAAGTATGCTCTCTTCAAACAACAAGGTGAAATCGAAACCGCCGCGGCAGCTGTTCCCCGCCCAGGGACCAAAAGAATCATCGACCGAAATAGGGCATGATTGGTCGGATTGGGACATGGCGAGCGGGCTGGAGGCACGCCAGACGCGAGGCGGAGAATGGTGGTAGAGGCCCACTAAGGACGCGTTGAGGGGGGAGGCGGAAGGGGGGCGCGAGAGAGAGAGAGAGAAAGCGAAATGACGCAAGGAATTTGCGAGGTCACAAGGCAAGCGAGGATGCAGTCGTGATTGGAGGCGGCACAGGTTGCGGTGTGGCCGAGTCGGCGGGCACGAAGTCGGCGCAGCTTCCGACTCGTTCCGCTGCCCGGCTTACTGTCCGTACAGGCCTGTTCGGTTCTCCAACGTGCATGTCCTCCACAGCGCAATATGCGTGCTCCTTTCAGCCAGTTGCGCTTGGCTTTCGACGACGCAGAGTTCGTTGTGGATACCCCAGCATCTCGCAGGGCCGGCCAGGGTGTTTCTCCCAGCCCCGTGCACTGTGAGTGTAATTGTCTTCGTTAGCCGGCATTGGCTGGGCTCCAAGACCCCAAAAAGGCTAGCACGCAGTTATTATAGAAGCACCATGTGGTTGCGACAGACGCCTAAATAGGTGGTGCTAGTACCAGAACCACTTGCACCTTTCGTCTGCAGTATTACTCAGTCTTTCCCAGTGAGAAAAGACAGCGAATATGGCTCGTCACGCCGAGAGGCCCGCTATATCTCGATATAAATCAGCACTAGCCACATTTCACGAACCGCTACCCTGCAACCTTGCCCCTACGGCCATACCTTCATTTCCTCCCGCCTTCGGACATCTCCGAAATGTCCGCTCTTGCGCCGATCAGAAGAGCACGATGGGCCAGTGCAACAAGCATGCGCTTTTTGCAGCCCCCCGGGACTCGCTGCTATCACGAATCGGCAAAGAAGAAGGCTGCCCCGGTCGCCATGCCCAAGGTCGCTGGGGAGTCTCTTCACCACCTCCCTCCTCAAAAGTGGCTGGCACCGAAGCGTCAGCTGAACATTCATGAGAAGGCGTACGAGCCCTCATACTACGATGCTATCTCCAAAATCATGAAAATAAGGCAGAAGTACGTCGAGGACCGAGGCGTGTTCGTCCAGGGCAGGGAGATAATTCCACTTCTCAAAGCGCTTGGCGCCACGGACGAGGACTTTGACCTGCTCCAGACCGTTAGCGACAATCTCGTCGGTGACCCGACACTGCCTTATCGCAAGACGAGGAACGGCAGGTTCTGCATCGACTTCGACTCGAACACTGTGCGGCGCCTGGAGTTCCAGCCGTTTGCCCTTTCTCTCGAGGAGGACTTCAAGCGGCACGACTCTGGCAAGGTCCGGATCTTCGAAGAGGTCCAGAACGAGCTTCAGCTCAACACGGCCTTCCAGGCCCTGCTTGTCTTCAAGGTCATGGTCCTCCACGGCATGGATACCAAGCACCGACCGAAGCTCGACTACGAGACTAACAAGTGGGTTTGCACCCTCTTCAGCGTGCGGACGATTACGACTCCCGCCATCCTCGGCGAGCCTGCCCTCGAGGGAGTGCACAGCGACGGCGTCGACCACACCATGACCACCTTCCTCGGCAGCACCAACATGACGCCGGAAAGCGCAGTGACATACATGCACGACATGGCCGAGCAGACGGGAATCCGCTTCCATGAAACGCGGGGCGAGTACGTCATGGGTCGGGCCCAGCACCGTACGTTCTTGGACACGCTCATCGTTGCCGACCACGAGAGGAAGCATAGCCTCTCGCCCGTCTACGCCATCGACAGCACCAAGGAAGCCACCCGCGACATGCTGGTCTTTTTCACCCGCAAGCCCGTGACCAAGGGCCACATCTCCGAGCCTTTCGACTCTCTCCGACCGCACAAGGAGATGCCCATGGAAATCCCTCTCTTTGTTCCCGGCAAGCATTGATCCGCGCCTGAGTCGATTCGGAGAGCTGGAGGTCTCCGGGACCATGGCAGTGGAAGGACGCATGGAGGGCCTTCAGCAGACCAGAAAAGCCAGGCGGAGAGCAATGGCAAAAATTCCATGACTTCATATTTCGAGACAAATGATAGGTACAACGAATACGAATGTTGCTTTTCAAACCCCTCTGCTGGTTCATTCATTGAAATTGTGCTGTGACTAAGGCAAACTTAACGCCAAGGACCATGTACAAAGTTCCTTGATCATTGAAATTACGACAGGTGCGTCGAATTTAATCGGAAGAATGTTCTTTTTGAAGAACCCGCACAATTGGGGGTAACCAAAGGATTACTTCGGAATGCTTCATGCCTTTCCGGACGGGGATTGGTTTCAGTAAGTCCAGGTTTTCTGCATGTCCTCATCTTCACCCCATCCCTTGAAACCTTCCAGGCTCCTCGACCACGAAGCGCTAAATGGCCAAAGATCTAACTGCGCAAAATAGCCTAACCTTACCTTCTCCACGTGAGAAACGCTCACTGAAAAGTCGACTCTCTCAGCCTTATTGAACCACCAAAGCCCATCACTAGCGCTTATTCTCGATTAAATCCATCACGGAGTGCCAATCGAATCGAAGGTGCGTCATCCAAATCTTAACCTAATATGGCTCAGAATGCACTGAATTCCTTAGTTGTGTCGTAATGTATAATTCATCTCCAGTATAGGCAACAACGTGGTCACCGACCCGGGATCACGTATCCTGAGAGCTCGCGGAGACACCCATCATCTAGCCACAAACTTCCAACTTAAATAACTAAACTTGGGGTATAGCTTCATGCAAATGTAAACGAAAAATTTCTGGAGCATGACAGTGTAGCACGTTCCATCGCCGATAACGGCACAAGTCTAGAAGATAGCCCCCAATGACGGATAAGTCCCTTAAATCAGTGCGTTCAACATTTGCTGGAAGGTTCTCTTGCTTGGCTTTGGCAGCATGATTCGGTCGACGGAAAACATAAGCATAGTTTACTCGATCAATGTCCTCTCACGTCTTTAGACATATATCTATTCAAATGCTGATTCCACATCAGTATGTTGGAAGAGTTATCATTTATTGCAAATTGATTAGAAAAACACCCCTAATGGATTATTTTTCCTTCAGGGTTTTATAGGCTGCTCCGAGGTCCATAAATGCCTCGATAGATCGAAGATGAAGACTGTATGACTCCGTCTACCACCTGCTGAACATCGGCCTTCCGTTGCGATCGCTTTAAGCAAAGACAAGTATACTCGATGGGAGCCG
Organism: Macrophomina phaseolina; assembly: GCA_020875535.1. Taxonomy (NCBI): domain Eukaryota; kingdom Fungi; phylum Ascomycota; class Dothideomycetes; order Botryosphaeriales; family Botryosphaeriaceae; genus Macrophomina; species Macrophomina phaseolina. The sequence continues at coordinate 328,076 of JAEQDS010000068.1, forward strand.
CGAATTAAGCTACCGCCGACGCAAATCTTTGACGTTACAAGAAGTTTGAGGCAAACGTAAAACTGGCGAAGTGGACGGGCGATCGGAGAGAGGGGACAATGACTCAGCACCGATGCGAGGGCCGGAACAGGCCCGCCACCCCGCGAGAGACGCGAATGCCGTAAGCCCTAAGGGAAATCTACTAAGCCCCCCTAATTGGATCAGGCTGGCTCTGCACTTGCCGAGCGACTTGTGGTCACTGAGCTGGCTTAGCGCCAGGGGCACAGGACGCACAGATCGTGTGGACACGATGCTGTTACAACTCCTTCCGGGCGTGCCTACATATTCTCAACCCGGCGGCGGAGTTATCACGCCCAATTTCACGCTAGTGTATGAAAATATATAGTTAGCGCAGCACGGAACAGATCTTGTGCCTTTTTGACAGTTGGATCTTGGAATATCCCCACGGCAAACCTGATTTTGAACGGGTGTTTTCCCGGCACCGCAGTGGTTTCCATCTTACAGGCCAAGATGACGCCCGAGGACGAGCAGGAGCTCGCGCACACTCTTCTTATAGAATTGATCGCGTAGGTAGATTTTTGAATCAGCTGACCCATCTGCGCTGACTTGGATCCAGACACCAATTTTGTTACCCAGTGAGATGGTACGCCCTACAGACCAAGTCACGTTGGACCACTCAGTAACTTACCAAGAGTTGGGGCACAGGATAGAGACACAGGACTGCTTTTTTGCTGAAAAGGGTGTGGAAAGGCTTGTCGAGATTGGACCAACGCCAACCCTGACGAACATGGGAAAGCACACCATTGCGTCCAAGTACCGAGAACATGACGACGCCAACGCTATCACAAGAAAATGTCTCTCGACCAAGTTACACAGCAACGAAATCTATTATCAGGCTGAGCCCGTACAAGAGCAGGCAGTGGCAGACCAATCGAGATCAGCCTCGACAGAAGCAGTTGCGTCGAACACCCCAGCCACGCCGAGCCGGGCAGCTCCCGAGCCTTTGCCTCCACAACAAACCACACCGTTAGTGGAGGTTGCTGAAGCTGTTGCAGACTCTCCAATCGGAGTAGCGGACATTTTACGTAGCCTCATAACCGTGAGGCTACGGAAACAGGATGGCACGCTCCCGCCTCTCACGGCAAGTATCAAAGACCTTTGCGGCGGTAAGCTAAAGCCTGGAATTCATACGAAGTCCTCGACAGCTAAGTAAAAGAAAGGTCGTTCGGCGCTCCAAAACGAAATCATCGGCGACTTGGGAAAAGAGTTCGGATCTCTGCCAGAGAGCTTGGAAGATACGCCTCTTGGAGACCTCAGCGACCAGCTGCAACTATCGTTTAACGGACAGCTCGGCAGCGTCTCGCGTTCACTGATCGGGCGTATGGTGGCCACAAAGCTTCCTGGAGGCTTCAGTATGACTACGGTCAGGGATTATCTTGAGAAGCGATGGCGACTCGCATCCGGGCGGCAGGATGGAGTGCTCCTGGTTGCGCTAACAGGGCAGCCCACTAGCAGAATAACGGCGGACAAGGACGGCGAAGCGTTTCTGGATACGGCGGTGGCCAAGTATGCCAGTGCAGCGGGGATCTCACTGTCGCCCTCTGTAGCAGCGAGTTCCCAAGGTGGACAGATCAAAGCCGCATACATCGACGAGGAGACGTTCGCCTCGCTGCGGAAGAGCCAGGATACCCTTTCACAAGCATTGCTCAAAGCATGTGCAGAGAGCCTGGAAGTCGATCTCAGCAAAGACGCTCGCCGCATCGACCAGCTGGAGAAAGCAATCACCGGCTACCAGAGCGAGCTTGAACTCATCAGCGTCGAGCACGGCGAGTCGTACGTGGCTGGGATCCAGCCGCAGTTCAAGTCGGTTCAGCTGAGGAGATTCGACTCGTACTGGAGCTGGGTGAAGCAGGACTATCTCGACATGGCCCACGCGGTGATGCGCGGTGCAATCGAGCCCGAAGATATCAGCAAGCGGGGGCGGATGATCACCAACAGGGCGACTGAAGATCTGCTACAGATCATGTCCTGGTTCACAAGAGTTGCGACAGCCCGAGGAATCGGCGACCCGATTGTCCAGCGCCTGGAGGAAATGCTGAAGGATTGCCAACGGGCCCTGAGCGCTCCTCCGAAAGTGCTGCTCCCCTCGTGGACCCGTCCGGAGACGGTCGTCAGTGCAGAAGGCTCGCCCAGCTACTCTGAAGTGCCCCGAGACAGCGATTTCGACGTCAACGCTTACATCACCGAAATGCTGGCCCCCGCAGCCCGCCACAGGGTCTCGCGGGACACGGATGCAGACCGCACCGCGAAAACCACGGGCGCTTGCGAGACGAGCTCGTCGAAGAACGCGTGGCAATACGTTGCTCCTCAAAACGCCGCCGAAGACCTGCCAACCCATCCGTACATCCACATCCAGAGGCGAGGGAGGCATTCGGCGTGGGAGTACAGCGCCGTCGACACGGGCAGATACCTCGAGTCCCTGCGGCAAGGACTGACATTCCAGTCTCCGGCGCCGGCGCACGTGCTCCTGACGGGCGCGGGGCGAAACTCGATCGCGCTCGACGTGCTCAAGGGCTTGCTGAACGGCGGCGCGCGCGTGCTCGTGACGACGAGCTCGTTCTCGCCGGACGTCGCGCGCTTCTACCAGCGCATCTACCACGAGCACGGCGCGCGCGGCTCGCAGCTGCTGCTAGCGCCCTTCAACCAGGGCAGCCGGCAAGACGTCGAGGCCTTGGTCAACCACATCTACGCCACGGACGACGGCGGGCTCGGCTGGGACCTCGACTACATCCTCCCCTTCGCGGCGGTGTCGGAGAACGGGCGCGACATCGACGGGCTCGACGGGCGCTCGGAGCTGGCGCACCGCATCATGCTGACGGGCACGCTGCGCATGCTCGGCGCGGTGAAGCGGCACAAGGCGCGGCGCGGCATCACCACGCGGCCGGCGCACGTGGTGCTGCCGCTGTCGCCCAACCACGGGGCCTTCGGGCACGACGGGCTGTACGCGGAGAGCAAGCTGGCGCTCGAGGCGCTGCTGGACAAGTGGGGCAGCGAGGGGTGGGCCGAGTACCTGTCGATCTGCGGCGCGTCGATCGGCTGGACGCGCGGGACGGGCCTGATGAGCGACAACGACCTGGTGGCCGCGGGCATCGAGCAGTGCGGCGTGCGCACCTTCTCGCGGCAGGAGATGGCGTTCAGCGTGCTCGGCCTGCTGGCGCCGGCGGTGCGCGACGCGTGCCAGGAAGCGCCGCTGCGCGCGAACCTCGACGGCGGCCTGGGCGGGCTGGCCGACTTGAACGCGCTGGTCGGCCGGGCGCGGGGCGGCGCTGAACGGCGCCTGCGACGAGCCGGGCCGTCGCCCTCGACGCGGCCCGGACGCCGCGGTTGCCGGGCAGGCGGCGCCCGCGCCCCGCCCCGGCAGCGTCGTCGAACCGCGCGGCGGCGCTGGCTTCCGGGGCCCGCGGCTGCCGGACTGGGAGGGCGAGATCCGGCCGCTGAGCCGGGAGCTGCAGGGCATGGTGGACCTCGACCGGGTGGTGGTGGTGGCCGGCTACTCGGAGCTCGGCCCGCTGGGCAACGCGCGCACCCGGTGGGAGATGGAGGCCGAGGGCGCCTTCTCGGTGGCGGGCTGCGTGGAGATGGCGTGGATGATGGGCCTCATCAAGCACCACAACGGGCCGCTGCACGGGAAGCCGTACTGCGGCTGGGTCGACGCGGCCACCAACGCGCCGCTGGCGGAGCGCGAGGTCAAGCAGAAGCACGAGGCGCACATCCTGGCGCACAGCGGCATCCGGCTGGCGGACACCGGCGCCGGCCCGGTGCTGCACGAGGTCGTCGTGCAGCACGACCTCGAGCCCTTCGAGGCGCCGCGCGAGACGGCGGAGGACTTCAAGCGCGCGCACGGCGACAAGGTCGACATCGCGGCGGTGCCCGGCTCCAGCGAGTTCCGGGTGCGGCTGCGGCGCGGCGCGGTGCTGCGCGTGCCCAAGGCGGCGCAGCCGGGGCGGCGGGCGGAGGGCCAGCTGCCGGCGGGGTGGGATGCGCGCGCGTACGGCATCGCCGACGACGTCGTGTCGCAGACGGACCCGGTCACGCTGTACCTGCTGGCGTGCACCGCCGAGGCGCTGCTCAGCGCCGGCGTGCGCGACCCCTACGAGTTCTACCAGCACATCCACGTGTCCGAGGCGGCCAACTGCATCGGCACCGCGATCGGGCCGGTGCGGTCGGCCAAGGCGATGCTCAGCGGCCGCGGCGCCAACGAGAGCGTGCAGGACGACATCCTGCAGGAGACGTTCCACAACACGCCGGCCGCGTGGATCAACCTGCTGCTGCTGTCGGCGGCGGGCCCGATCAAGACGCCGGTGGGCGCGTGCGCCACCAGCCTCGAGTCGCTGCAGAGCGGCTTCGAGAGCATCGCGAGCGGGCGCGCGCGCATGTGCCTGGTCGGCGGCTACGACGACCTGCACGCCGACGTGGCGGCCGAGTTCCGCAACATGCGCGCGACGGTCGACGCCGAGGCGGAGCTGCGGCGCGGGCGCGCGCCCGGCGACATGTCGCGGCCGACGGCGGCGTCGCGCGCCGGCTTCGTCGAGGCGGCGGGCGCGGGCGTGCAGGTGCTGACGAGCGCGCGGCTGGCGCTGGACATGGGGCTGCCGGTGTACGGCGTGGTGGCGCTGGTCGAGCTGGCGGCGGACAAGGCGGGCCGGTCGGTGCCGGCGCCGGGCGTCGGGCTGCTGACGGCCGCGCGCGAGGCCCCGGCGCCGCCGCCGTCGACGCTGAGCCTGGCCTACCGCCGGCGGCGGCTGGAGCTGCGGCACGCGCAGATCGACGAGTGGCAGCGCGCCGAGCTCGAGGGCCTGCACGGCGAGATGGCGTCGCTGCGCAAGCTCTACCACATCGCCGACGCGCCCGCGTACCTGCGCGCGCGCGTGCACGAGGTGTCGCTCGAGGCCGCGCAGCAGCGCCGCGCCGCGCTGGCCAGCTACGGCAACTTCTTCTGGAAGGGCGACGCGCGCATCTCGCCCCTGCGCGGCGCGCTGGCCGTGTGGGGGCTCACCGTCGACGACCTGACCGTCGCCTCGCTGCACGGCACGTCGACGCGCAAGAACGACGCGAACGAGAGCCGCATCGTGCACGAGCAGCTGCGCCTGCTGGGCCGCTCGCCCGGCAACCCCGTGCTGGCCGTCTGCCAGAAGCACCTGACCGGCCACTCCAAGGGCGCCGCCGGCGCGTGGATGATCAACGGCTGCCTGCAGATGCTGGACTCGGGCTTCGTGCCCGGCAACGCCAACGCCGACAACGTCGACCCCGAGCTGGAGCAGTACGCCAACATCGCCTTCGTGGACGCGGGCGTGCAGACGGCCGGCGTCAAGGCCTTCTCCGCCACCTCCTTCGGCTTCGGCCAGAAGGCCGGCCAGTGCATCGGCGTGCATCCGAAGTACCTCTTCGCCACGCTCGAGCGCGACGACTTCGACCGGTACCGCGCGAAGACGGAGCTGCGCATGCGGCAGGCCGCCAAGGCCTTCGCCAACTCCTTGGTCAACAACGACATGTTCAGGGCGAAGGACAGGCCGCCCTATTCCGCCGAGGCCGAGGTCGCGGTGCTGACGGACCCGACTGTGCGGGCTGCGCTCGACGCCGATGGAGAGTACGCAGTCACGCTGGACGCGGCAGTGCATTTTTGAGCTTCTAGACTGTAAATTCGCGGTGGGCTTAGGGCGTCGGGCGTCCTGGAGTGCTTGGGAATCTGCGCTGTAGCTTGACTTGTTTGTTTTTCTTGGTGGTTAGAGAGAGAAGGGGGGCACAATTTGGCATCTGCATTGCTGGGTTCGGAAACGCACTGGCTGGAATGAAAGGAATCATATGAGCCAGCTGGCCTGACCTTCTCTTGACTCCTAATGGCCCCCTTCGTGATGCTCGAAGTGGAAAGTAATGTAATCGAGGAAAATGCGTCAAAATCATGAAAGAAATCGAGCTGAATATGTTTCCGGCGAGCGATCCTCGGGCTGCTTCAGGGCTTACCAATTTCTCACAGCATCTGCGCGGTCTGATTCTGGCAGGAAACAAAGCTTGGGCTGAAGTGTACCGCCGGGTGGCTTCTTCAAGGGACAGAACCATGCATTTCCAGTCGCTCTCGACTGCGTGTCTGGCCTTCACTACCTTGCAAGAATAGGTCAGGAAGCAGTTTGAGGAATCCACACGCGAAGGAAGACGCATCGACGCAGAAGCTGAAGAGTGATGGCTGCAACTCAAGATGGGCCAGATGACTTGCGGGAAAGAGAAGGCGCCGATCCAATAGAACGCAAGCTGAAATGGGCTTTGAAGATGCGTCAGGTGCAAGCAGAGAACAAAGCGCGAGAGTCTACCCTGGCCTAGGAGCTTGCGTAATCGTTATGCGCGCAAGCTCAAGGAATTTCAAGCGAGATTTGTATTACTGTTTCAAGGCATCACCCGTTCTCATGGACAATGCTGTGTGCATAGTGGAACCTCCCTATTTATGCGCCCGCATATGCATGAGCACATACTCTTCACTAAAATGCCAACTGCCTCCCCTTCCTTCCTCAAATTGATGGAAGCCTCATATATAAGGTTACCCGACATCACAAATGTGGCAATGCCAATCTGTGGCGTCGCCTATGATGAAGCAAGCCTCCTCAGAATCCGTATCGCCAGCCCATTTCTATGCTAGCGCGTTTGAGTCTCTGTGATCTTTGGTTGCAACATCAAGCATCCCTATTAAATCGCTCGAGACAAAGGCGAATATAGCCGTGGAAATAGACCATGACAATATTTGGATGGAGGAGCCGCTGTCTGTTTATTCACCGGTGCTCTGAAGCTTACACTCAAGCTATGTATTCACTGCAGCATGTTGGTGATGTGCAGTGGGGAAAACCGACCTCAAACATTTTCAATGATGTGTATGACACACCCACACACACACACACACACACACACACACACACACACACACTCTCTCTCTCTCTCTCTCTCTCTCTCTCTCTCTCTCTCTCTGCATTTGCACACAATGCAGGGCTGCTTTCTACGTCGCTCTGCCAGGTCTGATAAAGCCTAGACGATATATTTACCGGCGGGCCTTCGCCTCCGAGGATACAAGCACCGAAGAGGGATGGTAAGCCGTATAGGGTTTGCTTTGAGCGGGTGCAAGGAGATGGCTGAGAATGAGCAGAGCGAGTAATATGACTGAGCGCTGCGTGCGAAGGCCTTGTTACCAAGAGAGTCAAAATTCTATCATTAAAGTCCATTACTAAGTTAACGACGAAGGTCCAAGCTATCTAAGGAACGTGACTTATACACAAGCAGGAAAGCACACACAACCCAGCAATGCCGCTCCGAAGCCCGTACACGAGAGCTTCGTATACCGTCTCTCGAGAGCGCCTTATGCCGTCCACTGAGGGTACGGCTGGCGTGCCGTTGCGTAAGGGCCCATGTGGGTCCCAAGTGACGTTCCGCGCGCGTGATCCTCGTAGTCCGGCGCTTCGCTTCACAGTTCGGGCTGCCAAGCTCCTCTCCAATTCTCGTTAAATCCCTCTTGTGGAGGCTGCACCGTAACAGTATAGACTTTTGGATCCGGTTTCTTGCACACCGTCCAGATATTAAATGGGCTCCGATGCAAAGGCGTCAAAAGATCTAGAGAGGCATGTACGCTTGGAACCGAAAATTGAAAACCATGTTGTTCCTATTCGTATGTCTTTAAATACACTTTGGTGGTCCCGATGCACGCGGGCGGGTCCGAGGAAGATTAAGCGGCCCAAACGGACCGAGCTGGCCAGTACGCACGATGGGCGACCGTCTGTTTGAGTTGCAGTGGCGCAGTGAGCCCAATCGGAAGCATTACAGTGCCGTGATTCAGCTGAGTCAAAAGCATAAACGAGTAGCGGTCAACTTTAGCTAGCTTTGACTGTCGGCTGCCCAGCCAATCTGGATACAAGGGCTTCGCCACGCACCTTAGACTACAAGGCTTTAGGATCTGCCATTAGTGTAGCATATTAACTGCCAAAGCCAGCGCCGATCTCTCCAGGCATAGAGCTCGCTTGCTGCGGGGTAGATATAGTCTGAGATTCCTTTCCTGCGGTCAGCGCTATCTCTTACTCTGCCCCTCAATATTCCTCGCTGACTTCTTCAAGCTCCCCAAAAGACATACAAAGCAGCCACGAGATGTCGTCTACATCCGGTCAAAGAGCTCCGAGGCGGAGCGGGCCTTACATGCCACCAAACAGGGCAAGGACGGAGATTGGGGAACACACGCCATTGGACGACCGACTAGACCATGTCCTGGAATGCGCGAGAACAGTTGGCTTTGACAGCCTGGATTCCCTTGTGGCACACTACTATACCGCCGACTTCTGCTCGAACGTGTCCTTGTCCAACCATCAGCGCATGAGCCGGAAACGCCATCTGCCAGGGATTGTCGCGGGGCTACGGAGCAGTGCGAGCAACTGGTCGTCTTGGGAGAAGGAAGGCTTTCAACACGAAATTCTGCGGACCGCCGAGAATCTGCTTGTAGAAGAGCTGAGGGACTCGAGCAGGAATGGCGATTTGCAGGAGCGCTTGCGCAGCACAGTCATGGAATATTCATGCCCGGAAGATGGACGCGGGGGAGAAAGCTCAAGTCTCCAGGCTGCATCAATGCCGCCCGTCTACAACACGATCCAGAATGAGGTCAGTGAAGCCATCTTTCCGCTGTTTGCAAAAGCTAAAGAAGACCGACAGCTGCCAAATCTATGGGCCTTCCTGACGACTCTGATACAAAGCAACGAGGCGCTAAACATGCACGAGCACGCGCGGATTGTCTTGGCCTCGGTCATGCTACTCCACGTCGCTGGGCGGATCCCGCATGGAGAGTTGATTCGCGGGCTCCGGTCCTGCCTGGACGCGGACAAGGTGCACGAATGGGGAGATGCATCATGATGGCGGGCAAGCTATCGCTTTCACTTGGCAGCCGCAACGCTCGCTCTGAATGTAAATAGGTACCGCATGCGGCGACAACGCTCGATTTGCGGCCCAGACCAAAACTATAATGACTCGCGGTGTCACTAAATCTTGGACATGAGTACCGTGAAGGCAGAACGAGGTGCCGCGTTGCCGGCGGACGTGATTCGTCTTTTTTGCGGGAGTCGGGCCGGGGCTGGCTTAGTGTCCGGCTGACAGACAGTAATCCGCGCCGCACGCTCCCGTTGGGCCTCGCCCCGTCCCGCGCCCTGGCACAAGCTCAGCCACCAGACCCCCTCGGGCGGTGCAAGCTAGAGCCTGGCGCTGGGTTGGCGCGCAGCACCACGACGGGCCATGAGTGATATAGCGGGCGTCCGTTTGCGGCAGCTCGGGGCAGCTCGAAGACATCCTCACTGCCCACACTCGCCGAAAAGAACAAAATAACAAAAAAATAAGGGGAAAAAAATGCATCTCATCCTGACAGGCGCCACGGGGCTGATTGGCTCCATCGTGCTCGCCATTATGCTCGATGACCCCGCCGTCGAGAGGATTTCCATCATCAGCCGCAAGCCAGTGCCGCAGGCTGACGGACACGCGAAGGCGGAGGTCATCATCCAGGAGGATTTGGCCAAATACGACCTCGCAACGCTGGAAAAGCTGAAGGGCGCGCATGGCTGCGTCTGGGCCCTCGGGCCGCCGCTGATGTCCGTGACGAGAGAGTGAGTTGCAATGCCGGTTGCCGATACCACAGGGCGGGGAGATGCTGAAGGCACGGCAGCCAGTACGAATACGCCCACATCGAGCTGCCCGCCATCGCAGCAAAGACGTACTCGACGCTGAGCGACCAGTTCAACTTCGTCTACGTCTCCCGTATGTTGCACGCGCGCCCCGGGTTGAGCTTGAGTTGGCTGACAGTTGCGCCCCAGACGACGGCATTGACGAGCCGGGCAGCCGCCGGATGGCTGCGTACGACGTCAAGTTCCGGGCCGAGGAGAAGTTGCTGAAGCTGAGCGAGGAGACGTCGTCGCTCCGCTTCTTCTCGGTGCGGCCGGCGCTGATCGACTACTCGTACCACACGGCCGTCCACCCGTACATCAAGTACCCGCTGCCGCTGCCCAAGAAGATTTCCAACTGGTTCTTGATCCCCGTCTTCAGGTTCTTCGGGTCAGTGAACGTGACGCGCTCCGAGCATCTCGGTACCGTCTTGACCGAGCTGGCGTACGGCGACGGTGCTGATCTCACGGTCGAGGGCGCATCGCACGGCGGCCGCTACATTGGCGTGGTGGGCATGGCCAACTACATGAAAGACAAGCGGGCGAAAGAAGGGGCGGGGGCCCAGTGATGATCTATCTGCTCTATTTTCTGTCAGCTTCTGAGCCACGAAGGTTGTGCTTTTTTTTTTGTACCAGTATCGCAGAGTATTTCTCCGGTTTCGAAGAAGGCATGGAAGGAGCACCCGGCAACGACTTTCTATATTTACATTGTGCCAAACATGGACTAGCGCGCCGCCCCCGTCGCTCAAAGGTCCCTCCGTGCTTCTCCTCTCGGGACCCCGCGCTTCCAGAACACGCATCCGCCTTCCCAATGAAACACGAGACGCCATCGTGCCCGCTACGCGCTGCCAGGGCTGGGCCGCTGCGTGGTCGAGCGAGTCATCGGTACCTGCAGCCGTCGTCTCCGTCCGCTTGCTCGTCCATGGTGAAGCTCTGCGTTCTGAATCGAGCAGCTTGCGACTCGCCTCGAAGCTTGCACACTGACCACCACTGGCCCGCGGCTCTTACTCAGACCTGACCGAACCCCAAGCAGGCACCGCCCGCATGACGTGGAGCGCGCGCCATTGGCTCGCCTGCCCGCTGCGGACCCCCCGGCTTCGCTTTGGCCTCCGTCCGCGGCCGCAACCGCTGGTGGTCCTTACGTGAATGCGCACAAGGTTGGATTGAGGTCTTACTACGGTCCAGCTGCATCGCGGCTGCCATTAGCCTATCCGCCTGCGGTGCGCACTCAGTCCCACAAGTGCCACAACGGCTCCGTGCTCGAGCCTGCGCTTGTCGCGCAATTGGTCAGCATGATTCGCATGGTCTGTACATGGTATTATTGAGTTGATGTGTCCTGTTCGATATTGCTATGCTACGCACCCGTTGACCCTCACCAAGCTGCTGCAGAGTGCCGGAACCTCCAGACTAGCTGCCTCAACTGTCTCTCTTTTGTCTTCTTTCTGTATCGCTTGCCGTACATCTGTAATCCCCTCGTTTCGCAATGGCACACCCTCTGCTCGTCCGGATGGAGCAGCAGCTTTCGGCGGACCCCGCTGTTGGACAGGCCAAGGTCCTGAACCTGGCCTCGAGCGCCGCGGAGGCGCAATCCGTTGTCGTGCTCTCCCTGCGGCATTCTCACGACGGCCCTGCTCCGGACCCCTCGGTCGTGAAGGAAATCCGCAGGAATTTGATCAAGGGCTTGGAAAACGACGGCGCCAAAGGAATCGTCCCGAAACGATGGGTTCTGCTGGACGATCTGCCCGTGACCAGCGCGGGCCTTGTTGACGCGGACGCCCTGCGCCTGCGGCTGAGTGACATGCAGGCCGAAGCCCAGGAAAACGCACTTGCATCGCCGATGGAGAGGAAGCTGCGCCAAGTTGTTGCTGATGTTTTGCGCCTGCCGCTGGCTGAAGTCCGGCTGTCCACGTCCTTCATCCGGCTCGGAGGCGACTCGATCACCGCCATCGAAGTCATGGCGCGATTCCTGGCTGATGGCATCGTCATGAACGTTCCCGACCTCATGACCTGCGACACCCTCGCCGAACTGGCTTCCTTGGTGGTTCCCGCAGCCGACTCTGTCGGGTCCACCCAATCTTCGATTGACGCCTCGGATGCCTTCGCCTTGAAGCCCGAGACGTTGGCGTACTGGAACGCGCCGCAAGACTGGTATGCTGACGAAGTTGGGGCATCGAGCGGCTTCGAAATCTCCGAAGAGGATGCCCATTTGCTTCTTGGAGGCCTCGAGACCATTCTGAAGATGACTCCGGCCGAAGTTTGTCTCGCCGCTATCTTGCACTCGTTCCAGAGCATATTCACCGATCGCGAAGTGCCTCCTGTCATTGCCATCGGGCCGGACCCTCAAGCACCAGCCCAACCGTTGAAAGTTCCCGTCGAGTTGGCACTCGTGCGCGAGGATGATTTCAAGCAGGCTCTGCGTCGCACAAAAGATGCTGTTCGCGGAGCCGCCGCCTCCCTGGGAGGATCTCCAGTGGCCAGCCCCTCGTTCGTTGAGCTTGTCGTTGACTACGTCGATGAACGCCGGCCGGGCACGCCTCCCATTTCTGTTGGCAACGGCCATGTCAACGGCAAGGCCAATGGAAATAGCCACATGGGCGGTAGAAAGAGATCACGCGAGACCAGGGCACTTTTTGAAATCACCATCAGAGTGGACATGCGCAACCACGTGACGCTCGAATTTGACCATCCGCGGAACCTTCAGCGCCGCGAGGACGTCATGAACTGGGTGGACCGCTGCCAGGAGCTGCTGCAGGGCGGCCTTTCCTCTCTGGCATCCTCGGCTCCCATCCACTCCCTGGCCGATTTCGCGCTCTTATCGCTCGACACCTACGAGGAACTAGACGACTTCACCGAGAACAAGCTGGCAGCGCTGGATGGCGCGGCAATCGAAAGCGCATACCCGTGCTCGCCGGTCCAGGAAGGCATCCTCCTCGCTCGGATCCGATTTCCGGAGAGCTACCGCATCGAGCGCGTGTTCGAGGTGGAAAGCCACGGCTCAGCGAAGGTGGATTTGGAGAGGCTCGAGGACGCCTGGCGGACCGTAGTCAGCCGCCACGCAGCTCTGCGGACCGTCTTCGTTACGAGCTCGCGCGAGGGCGCCATGTTTGACCAGATCGTGCTCCGAAGCATCGAGCCAGAGATCGCGCGCATAGGCCCCTTCAGAAACGGCACGGCCGCCACTCCGGTGCTGAACGCACTGGAACCTGCCGAGTTCGAGGATGCTCTGCCCGCCCATCGCTTGACGGCATGCAGGACGGCGGATGGCCGCGTTTTCTGCAAGCTGGAGATCAGCCACGCCGTGGTGGACGGCATGTCCGCAGGCGTCATCTTCAGGGAACTCAGACTCGAGTACAGCGGGCTGCTTCCACCGCGGCCCGCCCCCTTGTTCAGCGACTATATCTCCTACCTCCAACGACACGCGAAGAAGCCCGCGCTGCAGTACTGGGCCGACTATCTCCAGGACGTCACCCCCTGCCACTTCCCGGCCATAGTAGACCATGTCTCGGAGCCGGTAGAGCTCAAGTCTGTTTCCATCGCCATAGGTTCGATGCAGAATCTCCATGGGTTCTGCAAGGCGCAAGGCGTCACGTTTGCAACGCTCATGCAGGCGGTGTGGGGGACCATCCTCCGTGCCTACACTCAGTCCGACGACGTTTGCTTTGGTTTCCTCTCCTCTGGCCGCAACGCACCACTCGCAAACCTGCAATCCATGATTGGCTGCCTGATCCATATGCTGGTCTGCCGCATAGACTTTGGCGGCTTCGCCAGCTTCAACAGTTTGCTCCAAGACCTGCAAAAAACGCTTGGCCGCAGTTTAGTCAACCAACACAGCTCCCTCGCCGAGATCCAGAATGCCCTGGGTCTGGACGGGCTGCCGCTGTTCAACACGCTCATGTCCATTGACTACACGGCTATGGGCGAGGCGGACGGCGATTCCGCCATCAGCTTCAAGCAGATGGTCAACTACGCCTCCACTGAAGTAAGTCGCCAAATCCGCGTGCAATTCCGTGTCATATTAACCACCTCCCCCACAGTACGATATTACACTCACCATCGACTCCACGGCCAAGGGGCTGGCCTTCCAGCTGGCATATCAGACGTCAGTTTTGTCCGAGGCGCAGGCCAACAGCCTGGCAAGCTCCTTCACCAAGGTCCTTGATTTCATTACGAGCAGCCCCGACGCCGCTCCTTCAGCTGCCGAGGTCATCGGCGACAAGGACCTCGCCCAGCTGGCAGCCGAGTGCCGCATCCCCGGGCGAGAGCAGTCGTGCGTGCACTGGCTGGTCGAGAAGCACATCAAGACCAGCCCAGACGCGCCTGCCATTGCGTCGTGGGATCGCGACCTCACGTACGCGCAGCTGGGCGCCCACGCCTCGCGGCTGGCGTTGCGGCTGCAGGGCCTCGGCGTCGGTCCCGAGGTGCTGGTGCCAATCTGCTTCCCCAAGTCCACCTGGGCTGTGGTCGCCATGGTCGCAGTGCTCCAGGCGGGCGGCGCGTTTGTGCCGCTGGACCCCAGCGCGCCTGCGGCGCGGCTGCAGAGCGTCCTCGACGACACGAAAGCCACGCTCGTTCTGGCGGCGCCGGCCACCGCCGAGAGGCTCCAGGAGTTTGCTGTCACAGTCCTCTGCGTTGACGAGGACATCCTCGCCGCGCTGCCCGCCCCGACGGAGCCCGTGACGTCGTCGGTGCAGCCCCACAACGCCAGCTTTGTTATCTTCACGTCTGGCAGCACGGGCAGGCCAAAGGGCATGATCATGGAGCACAGCGGCACGGCCACGGTGACGGAGGCATACCCCAAGGCGCTCTCGATCGGCCCGGGCACGCGGGTGCTGCAGTTCTCGGCCTACACGTTCGACATGGGCGTGCTGGACCCGTTGATGACGCTGGCGCGCGGCGGCACGGTGTGCATTCTGTCGGACACGCAGCGTGTCAACGATCTCGCCGGCGCCATCAATGCCCTCGGCGCCACCTGGGCCTTCCTGACGCCCACCGTCGCCGACATGCTGGACCCGCGCAGCGTGCCGTGCCTCGAGATGCTCGTGCTGGGCGGCGAGGCCATTCCCCCGCGCACCGTCGACCGCTGGAAGGACTCGGTGGCGCTGCACGGCGGGTACGGCCCCGCTGAAGCCTCCGTCTGCGCCTGGAACCCGGCGCTGGGTAAGTCTGGCCAGAAGACTACTAACATAGGAAACCCCCTCTACAGCGCTTTTTGGGTCGTCGACCCCGCTGACTTTAGGCGCCTCGTGCCGCTGGGCTGCGTCGGCGAGCTGTTGATTGAAGGGCCCATGCTCGCACGCGGCTACCTCAACGTCGACGCCAAGGCCGCCGCCAACTGGCTAGAAGACGTGGATTGGCTCCCCGGGGGAGGCAAGAGGAGGGTGTACCGCTCGGGAGACTTGGTAAGGCGAAACGCGGACGGTACTTATGACTTTGTAGGTCGCAGGGACACGCAAGTGAAGCTGCACGGCCAGCGCGTCGAGCTCTCCGAAATCGAATCCCGGGCCCACGAGGCACTCCCGGACACGGCGGCGTCCCTGGTCGAGGTGCTCAAGGCAGACGGCCAGGCGGACGCCCTCACCCTTTTCCTCTGGTTCACCGGCGGACCGCACTTCCAGCCCGGCCCAGCGCGCTTCGCCGATACCCTGTCGCCGGATCTGCGCGCACTGATATCGGATCTGGACACGTCGCTGGCGAAGGTTCTGCCGTCGTACATGGTGCCGTCGTTGTACCTCGTCGTGCAAGGCAGCCCCGAGCAGACGACGTCCGGCAAGGTGAATCGCCGCGCCCTCGTGCAGATGGGCGCGTCCCTCTCGGCCGAGCAGCGGCTGACCTTCTCGCTCGACGCGGCCAAGAGCGGGGAGGTGCCGGCGACACCCATGGAGAAGTTGCTGCAGGGGCTGTGGGCCGAAGTACTGCGGATTGATGCGAGGCTGATTGGCCGCAGCAACAGCTTTTTCCGGCTGGGCGGCGACTCGATTGCTGCTATGAAGCTCGTCACGGCGGCCATGCAGAAGGGCATGCGCCTAGACGTAGCCACCATCTTCAGAGCCCCGACTCTGGCGGAAATGGCTGCCCGCGCGGTCGTGGATGACCCAGAGCAGCTGCAATTCCTGGAGGCCTTCTCTCTGCTCCCAGACGGGGTCGACGTCGACAGCCTGCGGGAAGAGGTTTCTCAGTTGTGCGGTGTTGATGCGCTCAGCATCTCCGACGTGCTCCCGTGCACTCCGCTGCAGGTCGGCTTGATGGCCCTTTCGTACAAGCAGCCAAAGGCATATACCGGCCGCATCGCGTACCTGCTGCCTGCGACTGTGGACGTGGAAAGATTCAAGTCTGCCTGGGCCACCGTGCTCCGCACTCACGCCATGCTGCGGACTCGGCTGGTCGACACCAAGGCTGCCGGTATCGTGCAGGTTGTTCTCGACGGCGAGGAAATCGAGTGGAAGTCCACGACCGACGTGGACGTGTACATGCAGCAGGACGCCGAGATCCCCATGGCCATCGGCGGCCGTCTTTCACGATATGCCATCGCCGAAGAGAGCGACGGCCGGCGGTTCTTCGTCTGGACCGCCCACCATGCCCTGTACGATGGCCACTGTCTGCCGTTGATCCTGCAGCAGGTCGAGGA
Organism: Macrophomina phaseolina; assembly: GCA_020875535.1. Taxonomy (NCBI): domain Eukaryota; kingdom Fungi; phylum Ascomycota; class Dothideomycetes; order Botryosphaeriales; family Botryosphaeriaceae; genus Macrophomina; species Macrophomina phaseolina. The sequence continues at coordinate 344,423 of JAEQDS010000068.1, forward strand.
AGCCTACCGCGGCCACCAACTGGAAGCGCCCACCCCCTTCGCCGAGTTCATCCGCTACACCCAGAGCCAGGAAACGCCGGAAGCAGAGAACTTTTGGCGCAGCCAGCTGACCGGATCCAGCAGGACCAACTTCCCGGCGCCGCCCCCTGCGGACAAGCTTCGCGTGGACGGCGAGGTCATTCACAAAATCCAAGTGGCTGCGCAAGCACGCCCTGGAATCACGCTCTCCACGCTGCTCCGCGCTGCCTGGGGCATCGTGCTGGCCAAGCACGCCAACACCGACGACCTGATCTACGGAATCACAGTCAGCGGCCGCAGCGCAAACGTGCGTTGTGTCGACCAGATGGTCGGCCCCACCATTGCCACCGTGCCGTTGCGCGTCCGCCTGGCCCCGCGGCAAAGCATCGCGGAGTTCTTGAGCAGCCTGCAGAGCCAGGGCACCGACATGATTCCCTACGAGCAGTTTGGTCTCCAAAACATTGCCCGGCTGGGCGGCGGCGCGGAGAACGTGTCCTCGATCCAAAGCCTTCTCGTGGTGCAGCCGGTAGGACAAGACACCGAACCCCCGCTCGGATTGACGATGGAAAAGGTCCACGGCGCCGGATTCCACACCTACCCGCTCATCATCGAGTGCCGCTTTGCCGGCAACGCCGTCGAGGTGCACGCGCTGCACGACGTGAACGTCGTGCCCGCGCCGCTGATGCAGGCTATCTGCGCTCAGTTCCAGAGCGTCATGGACCAGCTCACCGGCGGGGCTGTCCAGCGGCTCGCCGACATCGACATGCTGACGGCGGCCGACATGCTCCGCATCCAGGAGTGGAACAGCCAGATGCCCGAGGTGGTGACTGCCTGCGCCCACGACCTCATCCACCAGCGCGCAGTCGCGCACCCAGACGACATGGCCATCGTTGCGTGGAACGGCGACTTCACCTACCGGGAGATGGACCGCGCGGTCGCGAAGCTGGCGAGCCACCTCGTCGAGCTCGGGGTGGGTCCTGAGACTTTTGTGCCGTGTTGCTTCGAAAAGTCGGCCTGGTACGTCGTTGCGCAGCTAGCCGTCATGGTGGCCGGCGGCGCGTTCGTGCCGCTGGAGCCGTCGCACCCGACGAACCGCCTTCTCGACATCATCGAGCAGCTGGACGCCCGGGTCATGATAACAACGCCCTCGACTGCAGCAAAGTTTGCCCCTGGGACTGTGTCCAGCGTGGTCGAGCTGTCAGAAGCATACGTCTCATCGCTGCCGGAGCCTGCCGGGCCGTTGGTCGGAAGAGCGGAGCCCAACAACGCTGCGTACTGCCTGTTCACTTCGGGCAGTACGGGCAAACCGAAGGGTGTTGTGATCGACCACGAGACGCTCTGCTCCAGCGCCGCCGGCCACGGCAGAGCCCTGGGCGTGTCCAAAGAGACGCGGGCGCTGCAGTTTTCCACGCACGTTTTCGACGCCAGCATCGTCGAAATCCTCACCACACTCATAGCCGGCGGCTGCGTCTGCGTGCCGTCGGAGGAGGCCCGAATGAACAATGTCGCGGCGGCCATCAACGAGATGCAGGCCAACTGGGCCCTGTTCACGCCATCATTCTCGCGCCTGGTGCGCGCCGAAGACGCGGCATCTCTGAAGACGCTGGTGCTCGGCGGAGAGGCGGTCAAGCCGGAGAACATCGCGCAGTGGCTGGGCAAGGTCCGGCTGATCAACTCGTATGGTCCGACCGAATGCACAGTCACTACCGTCGCGCGCGAGATCACTTCTGCGGACGCGCCTCCCGCCACCATCGGCCGGCCGGTCAGCTGCAAGTGCTGGATCGTCGACCCGGCGGACGAGTCTCGGCTCAGCCCGGTGGGCTGCGTGGGCGAACTCTTCGCTCAAGGCCCGCTGCTCGCCCGTGGCTACCTGCACGACCCGCAAAAGACGGCTGCCGCCTTCATCGAAAACCCAGCCTTCCTCACCGACCGTGTCGATAGCTCCGGCCTGCGCAGGCGCGTGTATCGCACGGGCGATCTGGTGCGCTACCTGCCAGACGGCAGCATCGAGTACATGGGCCGCAAGGAGAACTCGCAGGTCAAGCTCAACGGGCAGCGCATGGAGCTTGGCGAGATCGAGCACCACGTGCAGGAGAACATGCAAGGCGCCAAGCAGGTTGTCGTCGACATCGTCAAGCAGTGCCAGGGCGCCCAGCGGGCTCAGCTGGCCGCCTTCCTCTACTTCGGCGGCGACGAGCCCAGCAAGAGCGCAGATGGGGACGACGAGTCGTGGCTGATGCCCATGGACGCCGAGCTGGAAACGGCCATCGCAGACCTCATGAGCACGCTCGCCATCGCCCTGCCACAGTACATGGTTCCCAGCCTCTACATCCCGCTACGCCGGCTTCCCCTCGCCGTCTCGGGCAAGAGTGACCGCAAGAAACTGGTCGACATCGCCGAGAACATGTCTGCTGCCCAGGTGGCCAGCTACTCGTTGGCCGGCTCGGAAAAGCGCATGCCGACCACGGAGATGGAGCTCGAGCTCCGCGGGCTCTGGTCTGCAGTGCTGGGCATTGACGAAGAATCAATCGGCGCCGACGACAGCTTCCTGCGGCTGGGTGGCGACTCGATCGCGGCCATGCGTCTCGTGTCCGCCGCGCGCCAGAGAGGCCTCACCCTGACCGTCGCTAGGGTCTTCAAAGATCCGCGCCTCTCTCAACTCGCGCTTGGAACCGTCCGCGAGGACCAGAACGTGCAGGTGCTGGAGCCGTTTTCGCTGCTCCCGGGCGACCTCTCCCGCGACCAGCTTGCCGAGGCGGTGCGCGCCCAGTGCAGCGTCGATTTCTCCAAGGTCCAGGATGCGTACCCCTGCACCGCGCTGCAGGAAGGCCTCATGGCCATCTCGATTAAGCAGGCCGGAGCGTACATCGCCCGGAACGTGCTGAAGGTGCCCGCCTCCATTGATATCAACCGGCTGCGCAAGGCGTTCCAGACGGTCGTCCTGGCCCGCGAGATTCTCCGCACGCGCATCGTTCACTTCGCCCACCGCGCGTCCGTGCAGGTCGTGCTCGAGGACGACGTCCACTGGGAGACGGTGGGCGAGCTGCAGGCCTACCTGGCCCAGGACCAGCGCGCACTCATGACGTACGGGGCACCGCTGATCCGCTTCGCCGTCGCCAGCGACGAGACGCATGGAAGATGCCTCGTGCTGACGCTGCACCACGCGCTGTACGACGGCTTCTGCCTGCCGCTCATCATGCAGGACGTGCAAAAGGCCTACGACGGCCAGGCCCTCACCAAGCTGCTCCCCTTTTCCACCTTCGTCAAGTACCTCGACGAGGCCAACGGCGACGGATCGGACGCGTACTGGACCGCCCAGACGGCCGGCGCCAAGCTCACCCCCTTCCCCCGCCTCCCGAGCAAGCAATCGCCGAAGCGCGCGGATGCCGCGCTGCACCTGCGCGTCCCCTGCAGCCGCGCTGCCGGGTCCGACGTCACCATGCCGACCATCCTGCGTGCCGCGTGGGCCGTCGTGCTGGCGCGGTACACGGACTCGGAGGACGTCACCTTCGGGTCGACGCTGTCCGGCAGGAATGCGCCGCTGGGCGGTATCGACGCCATGATCGGCCCGGTCATCGCAACGGTGCCGGTTCGCGTGCGCGTCGAACCCGCGAAGTCGAAGCTGCAGTACCTGGAGGAGGTGCAGCAGCAGGCGGCCGACATGATCGCGTACGAGCAAAAGGGCCTGCAGAACATTGCGCAGCTGAGCGCCGACGCGCGCGAGGCCACCAACTTCCGCACGCTCATGGTAATCCAGAAGGGAGTTGCGCGCGCGGATCTGCTGGGCATGGCGAATGTGACCGAGGCCATGAATGACGGCTTCTACTCGTACCCCTTCATCCTCGAGTGTACGCCCTTCGACGACGCGGTGGACGTCGATGCGCGCTTCGACGCCAATGTCATTTCTCCCGCGCAGGTCGAGATGGCCTTGCACCAATTTGGCCACGTTGTGAAGCAGCTGGCCAGCTCCACCGACTGCTCCCTCGCCGACGTCGACATGTGCAGCCCGCACGACCTCGAACGCATCTACGCTCTCAATACCGCTCTTCCGCAGGCCACGCCCGACCTGGTGCACAGCTTGATTGCCCAGCGTGTCCAGAGCCGCCCGACCGCCGAGGCCGTGTGCGCGTGGGATGGCTCCTTCACCTACGCCGAGCTCGACAAGCTGTCGGACGCCCTCGCCGCGCATCTTCAATCCCTTGGCGTCGGCCCTGAGTCGTTGGTGCCGTTCTGCATGGACAAGTCCAAGTGGGTGCTCGTGGCGATGCTCGGCATCATGAAGGCCGGCGGCGCCTTCGTGCCGTTGGATCCCGGCCACCCCTTTGCACGGCGCCAGACTATTTGTAAACTTACTGGTGCTGAAATCATGATTGTTGCACCCTCGACGCGCGACATCAGCGAGGGCTTGGTTGGGACGGTCGTCGAGCTGACGCCAGACTCGGTCGCCTTGATGCCTGCCACGCTCGCTGCGCCATCTGATGTCCAGCCTGACAACACCGTATATGTCCTCTTCACGTCCGGCTCGACAGGCGTGCCCAAGGGCGTGGTCATGGAGCACCGGGCCGTGACAACCGCCGCCCCGCTGTTTGGCGCGTCGATGAACCTGAACCAGGACTCGCGCGTGCTGCAGTTCAGCAGCTACGTCATGGACATTAGCGTCATGGAGACCATCGTCGCCCTTTCCCAGGGCGCCTGCGTCTGCGTGCCCAGCGAGCACGACCGCATGAACGACCTCGCGGGCGCCGTCAATGCCATGAAAGCAAACTGGACGCTGCTCACGCCCTCGGTCGGCCGCCTGCTGACGCCCGACCTGGTGCCGTGCATGCGCACCATGACGTTTGGCGGCGAGCCCGTGGGCAAGGACAACGTCGAGACGTGGTTCGGACGGACCAATCTGATTCTGGTGTACGGCCCCTGCGAGACCACCATCGTCTGCTCCACCTACACCGTCCAGGACGCCGCCGACTCGCCAACCATCATCGGCTCCACCGTCGGCTCGCTCTTCTGGGTCGCCGATCCCGCCGACCACGACAAGCTTGTGCCCTTTGGCTGCGTGGGCGAGCTGTTGGTCCAGGGACCCCTCATGGCCCGCCACTACCTCGGGGATCCCGAGAGGACGGCGGCGTCCTTCGTCGACGCGCCGCGCTGGCTGCCCGAGCAGCCTGCGGGCTTTGGGCGCAGGGTCTACAAGACGGGCGATCTGGTCAGGGCGCGGCCGGACGGCATGTTCGAGTGCCTGGGCCGCAAGGACACCCAAGTCAAGCTGCGCGGCCTACGCATCGAGCTCGGCGAAATCGAGCACCAAATCCGGAGCAACCTGCCGGACGCCCAGCTCGCCGTCGCCGACGTCGTGGCCATGAGCGAGGACCCGCAGGACAACCTGCTCGCAGCCTTTGTTGCGCTTGCTGAGGACAGCGAACTGCTCCACACTGTCGAGGCAGAGGAAGATACGGCGCCGCTGCCCATGACCAAGCCCATTGCGGCTGCGCTGACGCAGCTGGTGGCCGCACTGGCAGAGACGCTGCCGCGCTATATGGTGCCGACGCTGTTTGTCCCGTTCAAGCGCATCCCGATTGTCGGGAGCGGCAAGACGGACCGCAAGCTGCTGCGCGAGTACGTGCGCGGGCTGACAAAGGAGCAGTTTGCCGCCCACTCGCTGGCCTCGTCGGAGAAGCGCGCGCCTGCGACCCCCATGGAGTCCAGGCTGCAGGCGCTGTGGGCTGACGTGTTGAGAGTGGAGCCGGAGAGCATCGGCGCAGATGACAGCTTCCTGCAGCTTGGTGGTGACTCCATCACCGCCATGCGCCTCATTACCGCCGCACGCGCCGAGGGCATCGCGCTGAGCGTCAGCACCGTGTTCGACAGCCCGCGCTTGTCGCAGATGGCGGCACTGGTTGAAGAAGTGGAAGAGGAGGAGGACGAGCAGGGTGCGCTCGAGCCGTTCGCCCTGCTCAGAGACTCGGTCTCGATGGAGGTGCTGCGCAAGGAGGTTGCTGACCAGTGTGGCCTCGATCCGGACCTCATCCAGGACAGCTACCCATGCACGCCGCTGCAAGAGGGGCTGGTCGCCCTCACCGAGAAGCAGGCCGGCTCGTACATCATGCAGACGGTTTTTCAGCTGCCTCCCGGCGTGGACCTCGCACGATTCGAGAAGGCCTGGCGTGTCGTCGAGGCCTCCACCGAAGTCCTCCGCACCCGCATCATCCGTCTGGCCGACGACAAGGACTTTCTCCAGGTCGTCGTGAACGAAGCGGCCACTTGGGCGCACGGTACTGACCTCGCCGCCTACCTCGCGGCCGACAAGAGCGCGCACATGCACCTCGGCAGCCCGTTGGTGCGCTATGCGCTGATCCAAGATGAAGCAGACCAGACGGCTTACTTCGTCTGGACGATGCAGCACGCTGTATACGACGGGTGGAGCATGCGCCTCATGCTCGAGAAGTTCCACGATGCGTACGAAAGCGGCGGCAGCAGCAGCATCATCAGCGCAGAAGCAGGCGACACTGGCCGGTTCGCAGACTTCATCCGCTACGTGTCGGGCCAGGACGTCGAGGCAATGGCCCAGTACTGGCGAGCGGAGCTGGACGGCGCCACGGCCACGCTCTTCCCGCGCGCGCCCCAGCACCGGCGCAAGTCGGGCGAGGGCGCGGTCTGGCGCCGGGTCTTCCACGTCCAGCCGCAGTCGCAGCTGGCCGTCACCAAGGCGTCGGTCGTCCGGGCGGCCTGGGCGCTCGTCGTCGCGCGGTACGCCGACACGGACGACGTCGTCTTCGGGGTCACCGTGTCGGGACGGAATGCGCCCGTTGCATCCATGGAGTCCATCGTAGGACCCGCCATCGCGACGATCCCGATGCGCGTGCGCCTAGACGGCCAGAAAACGGTCGCCGCCTTCATGGCCGGCGTGCAGCAGCAAGCCAATGCCGCGATCCCGCACGAGCAGCTGGGCTTGCAGAACATTGCCAAGGTCAGCGGAGATGCCCGCAGCGCCTGCGACTTCCAGAGTCTGATGGCGGTGCACCCGCCGCGGCTGACGGCGCAGGACCGCGACGCGACCATTCTCGACTTCCAGCCGCGCGCCGAGCTGTCGACGTCTGACAGCAGCGGCTTCTTCAACTACCCGCTTGTGTTCCAGTGCCATCTGGGCACCAGCGACGAGCTCGACGTCAGCATCGCCTTCGACACTGGCCTGTTCAGCGAGCAAGAGGCCGAAGCGCTGGGCTTCCAATTCGAGCGCGTGGTCCAGCAGCTTATGGGCCCGCAGGTTGACAGCTTGACGGTCGCCGAGGTCGATGTCTGCAGTGCCCGCGATGTGCGCCAGATGACCGAGTGGAACGCCCGCGACCTGCCCGAGATTGTCGACGAGTGCGTCCACACGCTGATCGAGCGCCAGGCCGCCGCCCGCCCGCACGCCCCCGCCATCTCGGCGTGGGACGGCCAGTTTACCTACGCCGAGCTCGACGCTGCCGCCAACCGGCTGGCGCACCACCTTTTGGCGGCGCACCAGATTGTCCCGGATACGCTGGTGCCTATTCTTTTCGAGAAGTCGGCCTGGGTGATCGTGTCCATGCTCGCCATCAACAAGGCGGGCGGCGCGTGGGTGCCGCTGGACCCCTCGCACCCGGAGGGCAGACACCGCGCCATCGTCGCCCAGACGGGCGCGCAGGTGGTGCTGGCGTCGCCGGCCAACGCCGCGCGCGCCGCCCTGCTCGCTCCGCACGTCGTCCACGTGTCGCCAGCCCTGGACGTAGCCCTCAAGGAGAAGCTGGGCGCCGTCGGCCGCCCCGAGACCGCGGTGACGCCCGCGCACGCCGTCTATGTCCTGTTCACCTCGGGCACAACCGGCGTGCCCAAGGGGATGGTGATGGAGCACGGCGGTGTTAGCACCAGCCAAACCGCTATCTGCAGGCGCATCCGCATCGGCCCCTCGGTGCGGTTCCTGCAGTTTGCGTCGTACGTCTTCGACATGTGCATCGGCGAGATCCTGCTGCCGCTTCTATCGGGTGCGTGCATCTGCGTGCCGTCCGACGACGTGCGCACCGACGACATCGTCTCCTTTATCCGTGACCAGCGCATCAACTGGGCCTTCCTTACGCCGTCGTACGCGCGGCTGCTGCACCCGGACGACGTGCCCTCGCTCGAGCTGCTCTTCCTTGCCGGCGAGGCCGTAGGCCTCGACCACCTGCGCACCTGGGTGGGCCGCGTGCGCCTGCTCAACGGCTGGGGCCCCTCGGAGACGTGTGTGGTGAGCACGCTGAAGGAGTGGACGGCGCAAGAGGCCAACCCGTCGCCCCTCGACGTCGGCTCGGCCATCGGCTGCCGCTGCTGGATTGTCGACCCGGACGATCCGGCCCGCCTTGCACCCGTCGGCTGCGTCGGCGAAGTCGTCATCCAGGGGCCCACCATCACCCGCGGCTACCTCGGCAGCCCGGCCCGCACCGCCGCCGCCGTCGTTACCGAGCTGCCGGGCTGGGCGCGGGCCAACGACACTGCCGCCGGCCTCGACACAACCTCACCGCGCCGCTACGGCCGCTTCTTCAAGTCGGGCGATCTCGCGTACTTCAAGCCAGATGGCAGCGTTGAATTCGTCAGCCGCAAGGACACCCAAGTCAAAATCCGCGGCTTCCGCGTCGAGCTCAGCGAGGTCGAGCACCACGTGCGCAAGAGCTTCCCCGGCGGCGTCGAGCAGGTCGCCGTCGACATCTTCAAGCGGCCCAACGGTGGTGCGCCCGCCCTCGCTGCCTACCTCTGCTTCTCGGATGCCACCCGTACCATCGCGGCGCGCGGCGGCGAGGACGCGGACAAGCTGTTGCGAGAGATGCTGCTGCCTATGACCCCGGACCTGCAAGAGCGCGTGCAGGCGCTCATTGGGGACCTAGCCGTCGCACTGCCGTCCTACATGGTGCCGACCATCTTCGTGCCCCTGGCGTTCATGCCGTTCGTCACCGCGTTAAAGCTCGATCGCATCAGCCTCGGGGCCCTTGCAAGCGCCGTTTCCGACGAGCAGCTGGCCGCGTACGCGCTGCAGGACACGCGCAAGCGCGCGCCGGCAACTCCCATAGAGATTGAACTGCAGCAAATCTGGAGTAAGGTGCTGGGGTTGCCGCTCGAGGGGATTGGGCGAGATGACAGCTTCTTGCGGCTGGGCGGCGACTCCATTGCGGCCATCAGGCTCGTCACGCTCGCGCGGGAAGCCGGGATCGCGCTCACGGTGCGGGACATCTTCGACGAGCCCCGGCTTTCCGGCATGGCGGTCACCGCGACCGCCGCTGGTGCCGCCGGCGGCGAGGGTGAGGACGGAGAGGCGGCGGCCGAGCCGTTTAGCTTGCTGCCCGCCGCCGTCCGCGAGACGCTCGCCAGGCGCGTCGAGGAGGCATGCGGCGTGTCGGCCGACACCGTGCAAGACGCGTTCCCGTGCACCGCGCTTCAGGAGGGCTTTATGGCCCTCGCGGAGAAGCAGCCCGGGTCGTACACAGCGCGCAACGTCTTCAAGCTGCCCGCGGCGGTCGACGTTGAGCGGTTCAAGCGCGCCTGGGAAACTACGGTCAAGCGATGCGAGCTTCTCCGCGCGAGGCTGATCCTGTGTGAGGGCGTGGCGGTGCAGGTGATACTCGACGAGCCAGTCGTATGGGAGAGGCTACAAGAGGAGGGAGGAGAGGATAGAAGGAGAGACGTGGCGGCCTTCGTTGCCGAGATGGAGAAGACGGCGCCGATGAAGTACGGCTCGCCTCTGTCGCGCTACGCCATGGCGACGGATGCCGAGGGGACAACGTACTTTATCTGGATGGCACACCACTCCATCTACGATGGCTGGTGCCTGCCGCAAATCTTTGCCATGTTGGAGAAGGCGTACGCGGGCGACGAGGCGAACATCGAGGCGCCCAGCTCGTTCCGCGGCTACATCGAATACGTCCAGTCGTCCGACCCCGAAGACTCGGCGGCTTTCTTCAAGAACGAGCTCGAGAGCGCCACGGCTGTTGATTTCCCACGCGCTGCTCTTGCACGCGCGGCAAAGAGGAACGAGGTTCGCCACGACGTCTTCACTCTCGACGTGCCCGCCGCTGGCCGCGCAGACGCAGACGTCACGGCAACGACGGTGCTGCGCGCGGCGTGGGCGCTGGTGCTGGCGCACTGGACCGAGACGCAGGACGTCGTCTTCGGCACCACCGTGTCTGGCCGCAACGCGCCGGTGCCAGGCATCCACAAGATGCTGGGCCCGACGCTTGCCACGCTGCCCATCCGCATCAACACCGCCGCCAGCGGCAACCACACGATCGCGCAGCTGCTGGATTCCGTCCAGCGCCAGGCCAACGCGCTGATCCCGCACGAGCACTACGGCGTGCAGAACATCTCGGCCGTGGCGCGCGACGCCTGCGACTTCAAGAACCTGCTCGTCGTGCAGCCCGACCACCGCTACGCCAACGGGCTCGGCGTCGAGGTCGTCGACAACCTCGTGTCGGCGCACCAGGGCTACCACGTCTACCCGCTCGTGCTCGAGTGCCTGCTGCACGCCGACGACATCACGCTGCGCGCCACCTTCGACCCGCAGGCGCTCCCGCGCACGCACGCCGAGGCCCTGTGCCACCACTTGGCCACCGTCGTGGACCAGCTGGCCCGCCTGCCGCCGCAGACGCCGGTGGCAGCGGTGCGGCTGTTTGGCGAGCACGACGAGGCGCTCGCCCGTGCCTGGAACCCGAGCCCGGCGCCGCTGCAGGCGGGCGCTACGCTGCACGGCGAGATTGCCGCTGCGGCGGCCGCGACCCCTGACGCTGAAGCTGTCTGCGCGAGCGGCATCAGCTTCACGCACAGGGAGCTCGACGGCAAGGCGGCTCGGCTGGCGCGCCGGCTTAGGAAGCTCGGTGTTGGCCGGGGTGATCTGGTGCCGCTGTGCTTTGAGAGCTCGGCATGGTACGTTGTTGCCGTCCTGGCAGTGCTGAGGGCTGGCGCCGCCTTCGTGCCGCTCGACCCGAAGCACCCACGGGATAGGCGGGAGGCGGTTATTGAGCAGCTTGGCACCAGGATCCTCGTCGGCAGCCCCCTGGGCGTGGAGAAGTCGGAAGGGATGGCGGACGTGTTGGTTGAGGTGTCGCAGGAGACAGAAGAGGTGTTGGAGAAGGAAGAGCAGGAGGAGAATGAGGAGGATAAGGAGCACACGGCCACTGCTGAGGACGTCGCGTACGTCATTTTCACATCCGGCAGCACGGGCAAGCCGAAGGGTGTGGTGTTGCAGCACGGGGCCGTGTGCACCGCGAGCCGCAACCACTGGGAGCCGTTTGGGGCGCAGACACGCGTGCTGCAGTTTGCCGCGCACGTCTTCGACGCCTCCATCTTCGAGATCTTCACGACGCTTATGCACGGCGGGTGCGTCTGCGTTCCGTCGGAAGAGCAGCGCATGGACCTGACGGCTCTGGGCTCGTTCATCAACGAGGCGCGCGTCAGCTCGGCCTTCATGACGCCCGTCATGGCCCAGATGCTGCATCCGGCCAGCATCCCCACCATGAAGACCATCATCATCGGCGGTGATGCGCTCACGCCCGCCGCCGTCGAGCCGTGGATCTCGGCCGGCCGGCAGGTCATCAACGGATACGGCCCCACCGAAACGTGCGTCTTCATGACCAGCTATACACTCAACTCGCCCGCCGACGTCGCCCTCATCGGCCGGCCCCGCGGCTACCGCGCCTGGGTTGTTGAGCCCGACGACAGCAGTGTGTTGGCGCCTGTCGGCTGTGTCGGCGAGCTGGTGGCACAGGGCCCGTGTCTGGCGGCCGGCTACCTGCACGACGAGGCCAAGACGCAGGCCTCGTTCATTGCTGCCCCCAGCTGGGCATGCGATGACTCTGCCGCCGGCGCGCGCATGTACAAGACCGGTGACCTCGTGCGCTACGGGCATGGCGGCAATCTCGAATTCCTCGGGCGCAAGGACACCCAGGTCAAGATCAACGGCCAGCGCGTCGAGCTCGGCGACATCGAGCAGCACCTGCGCGCCGGCGGCCTGAAGCACGTCGTCGTCGGCATCGTCCGCCGAAGTGGTGACAAGGACGCTCTGGCCGCCTTCTTCTCTACCACCGAGGACGCCCACGCCGTCGACCATGTCGCCGGCGCCTTCCAGCAACTCGAGGGCGAGGCCAAGCAGCGCCTTGCCAGCCTAGTTGCCCGGCTCGAGGGCGCGCTGCCGGCATACATGATCCCGTCGCTGTTCTTCCCGCTGCTCTTCCTGCCCCTGACGACGTCTGGCAAGGCCGACCGCAAGAGCATGCTCCAGCACGTCACGGACATGCCTCGCGACCAGCTTCGCCAGCACGCCCTCGACAGCGGCAGTAAGCGGGCTCCAGAATTGCCCGTCCAAAAGGAGCTCCACGCGCTATGGGCACAGGTCCTACGGCTCGACCCTGCCACAATTGGCCTCGACGACAGCTTCTTCCGCCTCGGCGGCGACTCGATTGCGGCAATGAGACTCGTCGGCGCCGCCCAGGATCGAGGCATGCGTCTGACCGTTGCCGCCATCTTCGAAAACCCACGTCTGGAGAGCATGGCAGAGGCGGCGGCAACGATGCAAGAGGGAGAAGATGACTCCCAGGTGCCGCCGTTTAGCATGCTGCCGTCCATGGATCCCGAAGAGATCAAGAAGCAAGTGGCCGAGCGGTGCGGCGTCGAGCCCAGCCAGGTCCGCGACGCATACCCGGCGACGGCGCTGCAGGAGGGCGTCATGAGTTTGTCTCTCAAGCAACACGGCACTTATATCGCCCGCAACGTGTTCCGCCTGCCGCCGCACATTGACATTGACAAGCTCAAGGCGGCGTGGGAGACGATGCACCTGGCGCACGACATCCTGTCCACGCGCATCGTCATGCTGCCCGGCATGACGGTGCAGGCCGTCATCGGCGACAACATCACGTGGCAGACCGGCAACGACCTCGACCGCTACCTGGACCAGTGCAAGGACGCCTTCATGGACTACAACAGGCCCCTCGCACGGTATGCTATCATCGACGACGGACAGGGCAGTCGGTACATGGTCTGGACGCTGCACCACGCCATCTACGATGGCTGGAGCGCCCGCATGGTCCTCGAGGCCGTGCAGGCTGCCTACCTGGGCGCCGACGAGCCCGCCGCGGTGCCCTTCTCACGCTTCATGCGGTACATCACCGAGGCGGATGTCGACGCGTCGGCGGAGTTTTGGCGGCAGCACACGGCGGGCGCAGAGCACGCGTCGTTCCCGCGGCGCTCGCCAGCCCACGGCGGAGGCCAGAAGGAGGAGGACTGGAATCGCATCCGCCAGACGCTGCCGCTACCGCAGGGCGCGTCGGCCGCCCACGATGTCACCGTCAACACGCTGCTGCGCGCGGCATGGGCCTTGACCCTCGCCCGCCACGCTGACGCAGACGACGTCGTCTTTGGCGTCACCGTCTCCGGCCGGAATGCTCCTCTCAACAACATCGAGCGCGTCATGGGCCCGACCTTCGCCACGGTCCCGCTGCATCTACACGTCGATCTGGGCCAGGACTTGGGCGACTTCCTCCAGGGCATCCAGCAGCAGTCGGTCGACGCCATCCCGCATGAACAGCTGGGCCTGCAGCGCATTCGCGAGCTGGGGCCTGACGCCCGCACCGCATGCTCATTCCAGACCCTACTGGTGGTGCAGGCTGCCGGCGAGCAGAACCGCGCGCAGAACTCGCTCGGCCTGGAGGTGGTGAGTGTGCCCGCCACGGACGAGGGCTTCCGCTCCTACCCCATCGCCATGGAGTGCTTCCTGTATGACGACAAAATCGTCGTTGACTCGCACTACGACGCCAACATCGTGGCCACGCCCATCATGCAAAAGGTCGCCGCACACTTCCGCCACGCGTTCGAGCACCTGCTGGCGCCTGCGGAGCCCGCCAAGGGCCGCGCGCTTCGCTCCGTGGAGATGGCGGGCCCCGAAGACGAGGAGCTCATCGAGCAGCTGAACGGCGCCAGGCTGCCCGCGCAGGTGGACAGCTGCTTGCACGAGATGGTCGAGCGCCAGACCGTCCAGCGCCCAGACGCCGAAGCGTTGTGCGCCTGGGACCTCCAGCTCTCCTACGCCCAGCTCGATAAGGCAGCCGCAGACCTTGCGCGCCACATCGTCAATCTGGGCGCCGGCGTTCCCGGGACATTCATTCCTATTTGCTTTGAGAAGTCTGGGTGGGCTATCGTTTCGATGATAGCGGTGATGAAGGCCGGCGCGGGATTCGTGCCGCTCGACCCAACTCATCCTATCGAACGTCGCGTCGAGATTATCGAAGAGGTTGGCGCGAAGGTCATTCTAGCTTCGCCCGATGCTGCCCCTGCGTTTGATGGGCTGGTCGGAGATGCGAAGGTGGTTGTTGTCTCGCCTTCCCTTATGGAGTTGCTTGCGGCAGAGCCTCGTGCGCAGATTCAAGCGGTCACTCCCGTTCAACCGACCGACGTTGCCTACGCCTATTTTACCTCTGGCAGCACTGGCAAGCCCAAGGGAGTGGTCATGGAGCACAGGTCCATCTGCTCCGGCCTGGCAGCGCAAGCCCCGGCCGTTCGCATCACTTCCTCCACCCGCGCCCTCAACTTCTCAGCCTTCGTCTTCGACGCCTGCCTTCTCGAGATCTTCGGCACCCTCACCCAAGGTGGCTGCCTGGTGGTGCCGTCGGACAGCATCCGCATGAACGGGCTTGCCCAGTTCATGAACGACACTGAGACCAACTTCGCCATCTTCACGCCCACCTTCGCCACGACGATGAGGCCCGAGGACGTGCCCGGCCTGCGCGTGCTGGTGCTCGGTGGCGAGGCGGTGCGCAAGGAAAACCTCGACACCTGGCTGCCCGCCGTCGAGGTCATCAACGCATACGGCCCGACCGAGTCCTGCATCGCCGTCGTCTTCCATAGCTTCACCGCGCCCGACCAGGCCACTATTATCGGGCGCGCCGAGGGTGCCGTCGCGTGGATTGCCGACCCCGACGACTACAACCGGCTTGCGCCCGTCGGCTGCGCGGGCGAGCTTCTGATCCAGGGCCCGTCGCTCGCGCGCGAGTACCTCAATGACAAGGCAAAGACGGACGGCGCGTTCGTCGAGCCGGCCTGGCTGAAGAAGAACCGCTCCAAGCTGCTGCCTCGTGTTTACAGGACAGGCGATTTGGTCAGGTACACGGCAGAGGGCACGATTGAGTACATGGGCCGCCGCGACTCTCAGATCAAGCTGCGCGGCCAGCGTCTCGAGCCCGGAGAGATCGAGTACCAGGTTAAGAGAAGCCTGGGCGGCGATAACGTGCAGGTGTCGGTCAACCTTCTCAAGGGCGCGACTGCTGCGAGCGCCGCAAACCTGGCAGCCTTCATCTGCTTCGATCCCTCCGCTGCAACCACTAGCGGGGACGACGGCTTGCTCCTGCCCATGGATGAAGCTGCCGTTGAGAAGATCCAGGAGCTCGTACGCACCCTCGCCAAGGTGCTGCCCGAGTACATGGTGCCGACCATGTTCTTCCCCGTACGCCAGATGCCCATGGCGACGTCGGGGAAGACGGACGCGCGCCGCCTCAAGCGTGCCGCCCTGGCCCTGACGCACGAGCAGCTCAAGCAGTACCTGCTGTCCTCTGTCGGCGATGGTGCCAAGCGCCCGCCACAGACGGGTATGGAGATCAAACTCCAGGCGCTGTGGGCCGCAACAATTGGCATCCCCCTGGAGGAGATTGGGCTTGACGACAGCTTCCTCCAAGTCGGCGGCGACTCGGTGTCGGCTATCCGGCTGGTCACCAACGCCCGAGCCGAGGGCGTCCACTCGCTCACCGTTGCTACCATTTTCTCGAGCCCGCGGCTTGAGGACATGGCACGCGAGTGCGAGGCGCTGCAGGCTTCCGAGGAGGAGGAGGAAGAAGCCATTGCCGCTCAGGCTGCGGAGAGGAAGAGGCCGTTTGGCCTGCTTCCCGACGACATCTCCCCGGAACGCGTCAGGGAGGCTGTCACGGAGCAGTGCGGCATCGCGTCGCCGGCTCTTTCGATCGAGGACGCCTACCAATCCACGGCGCTGCAGGAGGGCATGATTACTCTGACGGAGAAGGAAGCAGGCACATACGTTGCCCAGAACGTCTTCCGCCTCGGCGCTGCGGCGGACGTGGGTCGGTTCAAGAGCGCATGGGAGTCTGTGGTTGCAGCAGTCAAGATCCTGCGCACCCGGCTCTTGTCCATCAACGAGCGGTGCATGCAAGTCGTCCTCAACGAAGACGTCACGTGGCACACGGCAGCCACTCTCGAAGAGTACCTCGCCCACGAAAAAGCCCTATCCATGCATTACGGCAGCCCACTCTCCCGCTACGGCCTCATCACCGAAGGCGACGAGACCTTCTTTGTCTGGTCCATCCACCACGCCGTGTACGACGGCTGGAGCATGGCCCTGATCAAGGACGCGCTCATGGGCGCATACTACCACGGCGCACCTCCATCGGACGGCGCTGCTCCCTACGCTGACTTCGTCGCATATACGCTGAGCATCCCGCGCGAGGAGACGGAGGAGTATTGGCGCTCGGAGCTCGCGGACTGCAAGAAGACCAACTTCCCGCGCCTGACCAACCTGGCCAAGAAGCCGCGCACCGACGAGGCCATCCGCCGCTCCATCGCTCTCCCGGCAAAGCAGCTGGGCAGGGGAATCACCAAGGCGTCGCTCATGAGGGCCGCCTGGGCGATCGTTGTGGCGCGCAATGCCGGCGTGGATGATGTGGTCTTTGGCACCACGGTTTCCGGACGCAACGCGCCGGTGGCAGGAATCGAAGGCATCATTGGGCCGGCCATCGCCACGATGCCCGTCCGCGTGCGTCTCGGCGACGGCTCGATGCCCGCGTCTCACTTCCTCAAGGCCGTGCAGGCCCAATCCAACCAGCTCATTCCCTACGAGCAGTTCGGCCTGCAGAACATCTCCAAGCTCAGCAGCGATGCGCGCGAGGCGTGCGACTTCCAGACGCTGCTGGCCATCCACCCCCCGCAGACGACGGCGACATCGGACGAGGCCGAGCCGTTCCTGCACCAGCTGAACCAGGACGACAGCGCCGAGAAGACGTTCTTCACGTACGCGCTGGTCTTCCAGTGCCACTTATCCGAGGGCGACGAGATGCAGGTGACGGCCACGTACGACTCGTCGATCCTACAGAGTTCGCAGATCGACAGGCTGGTCTCGCAGTTCAGTCACGTTGCCAACCAGCTGATCGAGGCGTCTTCGCGCCCCGTCGCCAGCCTTGACCTTGTCAGCCCGCACGAGCTGCAGCAGCTGCGGGCCTGGAACAGCGAGGATGAGCCGGAAATTGTCGAGTCCTGCGTGCACCACCTGGTGCAGCGGCAGGCGGCTCTGCGCCCCGAGGCACCGGCAATTCGTGCCTGGGACGGCGTCTTCACGTACGGCGCACTCGACGCCGCCGCGAACCGCTTGGCCCACCATCTGGTCAGCAACGTCGGCGTCCAAGTGGACCAGCTCGTGCCCGTGTGCTTTGAAAAGTCGGCCTGGTTCTTTGTGGCCATATTGGCCATCTGCAAGGCTGGCGGCGCCTGGGTTCCGCTGGATCCTTCGCACCCTGAAAGCCGCCAGCGCCAGGTGGTAGAGCAGACGCGTGCCAGGCTCGCCCTCGCATCACCCGCGAACTTTGACCGCTGCAGTAGCCTGGTGGAGACGGTCGTCCAAGTGTCCCCGGCTCTCGACGAGCAGCTGGCAGCCACCAATCCAGATGCCAGCTCGCACCCGCCGGCGTGCGACGTCTCCCCGCGCAACGCTGCTTACGTTCTCTTCACCTCCGGCAGCACTGGTGCGCCGAAGGGCATTGTTATGGAGCACGCCTCGGTGTGCACGAGCCAGACGGCCATCAGCAAGCGGCTCGGCCTTACGCCCGAAGTCCGGATTCTCCAGTTCGCCTCCTATGTCTTTGATTTCTGCATCGGAGAGATTGTTGCGTCTTTAATCTCGGGCGCCTGTGTTTGCGTCCCATCCGAGTACATGCGCATCAACGGGCTTAAGCAGTTCGTGCGCGATATGGACATCAACTGGCTGTTCCTCACGCCTGCCTTTGCGCGCACCCTGAAGCCCGAAGACGTGCCCGGGGTGGAGCTTCTCCTGCTGGGCGGCGAAGCGGTCGGTCAGGACATCCTCGACACCTGGTTTGGCAAGGTACGCCTCATCAACGGCTGGGGCCCTACCGAAACCTGCGTCGTCAGCACACTGCACGAGTGGGCTTCGCCCACCGAGTCGCCGCTCACCATCGGCCGCCCGGTTGGCGGGAAGGTCTGGATCGTCGAGCCCGACAATCCCCAGCGCCTGGTCCCGGCTGGATGCATTGGCGAGGTCGTTATACAGGGCCCCACGATGCTGCGCGAATACCTGTCCGACCCGGAGCGCACCGCGGCGGCGACGGTGACGGCGCTGCCCGAGTGGGCGCCGAAGCGCACCTCGCGGGGCTGGGATAGGTTCTACAAGTCTGGTGACCTGTGCTTCTATAACGCCGATGGGACCATCGAGTTCGTGAGCCGCAAAGACACCCAAGTCAAGATTCGTGGTTTGCGCGTTGAACTGGGCGACGTCGAGCATCACGTTCGCGCCACGCTCGAGGGCGTCAAGCAGGTCGTTGTGGACGTCTTCGAGACGGGCGCGGGCTCCACCCTCATCGCCTTTTTCTGTCTCTCGACCGACACGCGCGCCCAAGAAGACGTCGACGACGCCGACGTGTTCCTACCGCTAACGGAAGAACTAGAGAGTAAGGTTACGGCCGCGGTTGGGCAGCTGAACGTCACCCTGCCGCGGTACATGATCCCAACCGTCTTTGTCCCGACGCGGTACATGCCCTTGGTCACTTCGTCAAAGCTCGACCGCAACAGGCTCCGCAGCCTGGCCGCCGCCCTGCCCACCCAGGAACTTGCCATGTACTCGCTCGCGCAGACCAAGAAGCGCGAGCCCGCCACCGACATGGAAGCGCGCTTGCAGAAGATCTGGGCGGATATTCTGCATGTCTCTCCTGACACTATTGGGCGGGACGACAGTTTCCTGCAGCTGGGCGGCGACTCGATTGCGGCCATTCAGCTGGTCACGCTGGCACGCGACCACGGCATCTCCCTGGCCGTTTCCGACATCTTCGACGACCCGCGTCTGACGGCCGTCGCCCGGGCAGCGAGCCTGGTTGATCAAGACGAGGCGCTGCCACACGCACTGGAGCCATGGGGTATGCTCGCACATATGGACCTCGAGGCTGTTCAGAGCCATATCCGGGACCAATGCAACCTCTCAAGCGATCAGGTCATTCAGGACGCGTATCCGTGCACCAAGCTCCAAGAAGGAATGATGGCCCTCGCGGTCAAGCAGCCGGGCTCGCACATCGCCAAATACGTGTACGAAATACCGGCACATGTGGACGTGGCCCGTTTCCAGCGCGCTTGGGAGGAGACGGTCCGTCTCTGTGACAACCTCCGCACCCGAATTGTGCTCTTCAACGGCGTCTCTATCCAAGCCGTGCTCCAGGACGACATCTGCTGGCAGCCCGCTGGTGGCAAGTCCATTCACGCGTACATGGAGAGCGAGCAAAAGGCACAGATGCAGTACGGCTCGGCTCTGTGTCGGTATGCCCTGGTGCAGGACCCGCGCGACGGCGCCAACTATTTTGTGTGGACGATGCACCACGCGGTGTACGACGGCTGGAGCATGCGCCTCATGCTCGAGCGGCTCCAGCGCATATATCAAGACACTGACGTGCCGGCCGTCGTCCCGTATGCGGGCTTCATCAACTATACGGCAAACCTCGACATCGACGCCGCCAGCGCCTTCTGGAAGGACCAGCTGCGCGCGGCCAAGCGTGCGGCGTTCCCGCGCATGCAGAAGAAGAGTCAAACCAGCACCAGCGCTTCACTCAGCCGCGACATCGTCTTCCCGCGTAACACCGGCTCGTCAGTCACCAAAGCCACGATCCTGAGGGCCGCCTGGTCGCTCGTGCTCGCCCGCTACAGCGACAGCGACGATGTGTGCTTCGGCGCCAGCATCTCCGGACGGCAGGCCGCCGTCCCAGGCATCGAGAACATGGCCGGGCCCGTCATCGCCACCATTCCCGTGCGCGTGCGCCTTGACCGCCGCACACCCGTATCCAAGTTTTTGGAAGACATCCAGGCGCAGGCGTCCGACATGGTGCCACACGAGCAGCTCGGCCTGCAGAACATCGCCAAGCTGGGGCCGGACGCCAGGGAGGCCTGCGACTTCTCGAGTCTGCTGGTGATCCAACCGGCACAGGTCCTCGAGCTCGATGGCGCCAGAGAGGGAAGCATACTGATCCCGAGCACCGACGCCGCCTTTGCGCCCGAGACAGCAAACTACTTCACCTACCCGCTCGTGGTGCAGGGCCACATCTCCGACGAGCGCGTCGGCCTGCACCTCGTCTACGACCCTGCGGTGCTGTCCGAAGGGCAGCTCGAGGCACTGGCGCACCAGTTCGAGCACGTCGTCCGGCAGCTGCTCCTCGCCTCCCAGGCCCTCAACGACAATGAGAAGACGATTGCGGACGTCAGCCTTGCCGGCCCCTTCGATCTGCAGCGCGCGGCCTCCTTCAACGGCCCCGTCGTGCCAGTCCAGCATACAACCTTCCACGCCCTTGTCGACAAGCAGGCACGCGAGCGGCCGCACGCCCCCGCCATCCACGCGTGGGATGGCGAATTCACGTACGCGCAGTTGGCCTCGGCGTCGGACCGGCTGGCGCGCCACCTGCTCGCCACCACCGACATCAGGCCCGACTACCTGGTGCCCATCTGCTTCGAGAAGACGGCCTGGACGTACGTCGCCATGCTCGCCGTCAACAAGGCCGGCGGCGCGTGGGTTCCGCTCGACCCGAGCCACCCGGACGCCAGGCGGCGCGAGATTCTGGAGCAGACGGGGGCCAGCTTCATGCTGGCGGGCGAAGCTGCTACTGCCAAGTGCGGCGGCCTCGGCGCGAAAAGAATTGTTGTGGTGGGGAGGGCGCTGGATGCAGAGCTGTCCGAGAAGCAAGCCGCACCAGCTAGCCCTCTCCCCTCGACCGCAGGCCCGCAGCACGCCGTGTACGTGCTCTTCACGTCGGGCAGCACCGGCAAGCCCAAGGGCATCGTCATGGAGCACCGCAACGCGTGCACCAGCCAGCTCGAGATGGCGCGCTGGCTGGGCTTGTCGGCGGGGGTACGTATGCTGCAGTTCGCATCGCACGTGTTCGACATGTCGATTGGCGAAATCATCGGCCCGCTCATTTCGGGCGCCTGTCTGTGCGTGCCGTCGGAGCGTGACCGCATGAACGACGTGCCCGGCTTCATCGAGCGGGCCAACGTCAACTGGGTGTTTTTCACCCCGTCGTTCGTACGCCTGCTAAGCCCGCACGATATCCCGAGCGTCACGACGGTGCTAGTCGCGGGCGAGGCGGTCGGCTACGACAATTTGGAGAAGTGGGTTGGCAAGGTGCGGTTCGTGAATGGATGGGGCCCGTCTGAGACGTGCGTCTGCAGCTCCCTGCACGAGTGGACGCAGGTCGAGGGCAGCTCGCCACTGACGGTGGGCAAGCCGCTGGCGTGCAACTTGTGGGTGGTGGAGCCGGACGACCACAAGCGCCTCGCGCCCGTCGGGTGCGTGGGTGAGATTTACGTCCAGGGCCCCACGATCTCGAGGGAGTATTTCATGGACGACGAGAAGACGAAGGCGACGTACATTGACGACATTCCGGATTGGGCGCCCAGGCTGGGGGCTGGCGAGGATGCGCACAGCAGCCGCTTCTACAAGACCGGAGACCTGGGCTACTGGAATCCGGACGGCACGCTGGAGTTCGTCGGCCGCATCGACACGCAGGTGAAGATCAGGGGGTTCCGCATCGAGCTGGGCGAAATCGAGCACAATATCAGGAAGAGCCTGGCCGGTGTGGAGCAGGTGGGCGTCGACGTCGTCAAGACGGACGACGGCAGCAACCCGACCCTGGTGGCTTATCTCTGCTTCTCTGAGGAGAGCCGCACCGCGGCCGACGATATCTCGGACATCTTTGCCCCGGCAGACGAGCCGCTGAAGGCGGCGCTCGCCTCTCTCGTCGACGACCTCAAAGCAGCTTTGCCCCCGTACATGGTCCCGACTCTCTTTCTACCGCTCAGTTACATGCCGTTCATCACCTCGACCAAGCTGGACAGGAACAGGCTCTCCGCGCTCGTGGCCGGCATGTCGCGTGACGAGCTGGCCGCCTTCTCGCTAGACAACCAAGAGAAGGTCGCGCCGACCACGGCGATGGAGGTGCAGCTGCGCGATCTTTGGGCCCAGGTGCTCAAGGTGGCTCCCGAATCGATTGGCAGAAACGACAGCTTCCTTCAAATCGGAGGTGACTCCATCACCGCCATCCAGTTGGTGACGGTGGCCCGCAATCAGGGCGTCGGCCTCAGCGTCGCCCAAATCTTTGCAGACCCTCGGCTTGGCCGTATGGCTGCCGTGGCGCAGAGCGAGCTGACTGCCGAGTCAACTTTTGAAACCGAGCCCTTCGGCCTTCTTCCGGCGGGCACGCGCGACGTTGTGGTGGCCGAAGCGGCCAAGCAGTGCCGCGTCGACGCGGGCAAAATCCTCGACGCTTTCCCCTGCACACCGCTCCAAGAAGGCCTCATCGCGCTGGCGGAGAAGCAGCCTGGCTCATACATGGCGCGCTTCGTCATGCAGATTCCCCGCGGACTGGACATGGCGCGCTTCAAGGCCGCCCTGGAGACCACGACGTCAGTCTGCACAAACCTGCGTACGCGCATCGTTCTCTCCTCCGGCCAAGGGCCCCGGCAAGTTATCCTCGACGAAGACGTCGCTTGGCGGGAGCAATCCGAAGAGTCGTTGGGCCAGTTCCTCAAGAAGCCGGCCCTCACTATGGGGTACGGCACGCGGCTCTCGCTCTTCACGCTCGTCCGCGACCAGATCTGCACCTACTTCGTGTGGGACATACACCACTCTATGTACGACGGCTGGGCCCTCTCGCGCATGGTCGAAGTCCTCCAGCGCGCTTACTACCAGGAAGACCTGCCTGAGCCCGTCCCCTACGCCAACTACGTCAACTACACACTGGCTTCGGGCGAAGCCGAGGCCCGCGCCTTCTGGACAGCCCAGCTCGACGGCGCGCACAACATGGCCAAGTTCCCCAAGGCCCCCGCCGACCTGCCAGACGTCCGCTCTGACCGGACGATGAGCCAGTGGATGGCGGTCCCGGAGGCCCGCAACGCCGGCGACGTCACCACGCCGACCCTCCTACGCGCGGCCTACGCCTTCGTCCTCGCCAAGTACCTCGAGAGCAATGACGTTGTATTCGGCAGCACGGTCTCCGGCCGCAACGCCCCGGTGCCCGGCATTGACAGGATCCTGGGCCTGACTATCGGCACGATCCCCGTGCGTGTGCGCATCGACCGCACGCAGACGGCGGCGCAGTACCTGGCTGCCGTGCAGCGCCAGTCTAACGACATGATACCCTTCGAGCACACCGGCCTGCAGGTCATCTCGCACTTCGGCGAGGGGTGCCGCGCGGCGTGCGACTTCCACAACCTACTCATCATCCAGCCCGGCTTCTCCAACGACTTTTCGCGCGACATGGGGCTCAAGCTGGTCGACATGACGGCCGAGAACGAAAACTACCACGTCTACCCGCTCGTCTTCCAGTGCTCGCTGGAAGACAAGGGCCAGATCCGCCTGCACGCCACCTACGACTCGCGCGTGCTGTCGGAGGCGCAGATACAGGCCATGATGAACCAGTTCGAGCACGTTGTCGGCCAGCTGGCCGGCGGCGGCGACGAGGTGCGCCTGGCCGACGTCAGCCTGTGCGGCCCGCGCGACATCGAGCAGATCTGGGACTGGAACACGCAGGAACTGCCCGAGACGACCAGCGCCTGCGCGCACGACCTCATCGCGCTCCACGCGGCCTGCGCCCCCAAGCGCGAGGCCATCTGCTCGTGGGAGGGCAGCATCACGTACGCCGACCTGGACCAGCTGTCGTCGCAGCTGGCCAACCACTTGTTCCAGCTCGGCGTGCGGCCCGAGACGCCCGTGCCCATCTGCTTTGAGAAGTCCATGTGGACCATCGTGGCCATGCTGGGCATCATGAAGGCGGGCGGCGCCTTCGTCCCGCTCGACCCCTCGCACCCGACGGCCCGCAGGCAGGAAATTGTCAAGGAGACGAAGGCGCAGTTCATGATCGTCTCGCCTTCTGCCGCAGCGGGCTGCGCCGGCATGGCGGAGCACGTGCTCCCGCTGTCGGCGTCGCTGATGGCCTGGTTCCCCAAGACGGCGAACCACGGCATGAAGCAGCGCTCGAAGCCCGCGCCTTCCAACGCCGCATACACCATCTTCACTTCCGGAAGCACTGGCAAGCCAAAGGGCGTCACGGTCGAGCACGCGGCTCTCTGCTCAAGTATCATGGGCCATGGTCGAGCTTACGGCCTGAGCCCCTCATCCCGCGTGCTCCAATTCTCCAACTACGTCTTCGACGTCAGCCTGGGCGAGATCTTCTCGACGCTCGTCTTCGGGGGCTGCGTGTGCGTGCCCTCGGACGACGCGCGTCTGCGCAACATCGCAGGCTTCATCAACGAGGCCCGAGTCAACACGGCCATGCTGACCCCGTCGTTCGCCCGCACCTTCGTCCCCGACGAGGTGCCAACGCTCCAGACGCTTGTTCTCGGCGGCGAGCCGCTGGCCAAGGACAACCTACTCACCTGGACCGATCGCGTGCGCCTCATCAACGGCTACGGCCCTGCCGAGGCCACCATCTACTGCTCGACCTACGTCTTCGACAGCGCTGACGAGTCTCCGACAATTATTGGCCGCGGCGCCAACGCCACGTGCTGGATCGTCGAGCCCGACGACCACCACGCTCTCGCCCCCATCGGCTGCGTAGGCGAACTCCTGGTCCAAGGGCCCGCGCTTGCTCGCGGCTACATGAACGATGTCGACCGCACGCGCGACTCTTTTATTGACGATGTGGCATGGCTGCCCCTGCGCGCAGCCGGCCAGGCTCCCCGTTTCTACAAGACGGGCGACCTGGTGCGGTACCGCGTTGCCGATGGAGCCATCGAGTACGTCGGCCGCAAGGACACGCAGGTTAAGCTGCGCGGTCAGCGCATCGAGCTCGGCGAGATCGAGTTCGGCGTCAAGAACGTCGCGGAGGTCGACGTCGCACAGGTGGTCGTCGACCTGATCAAGTCACTGGGCGGCGAGGCGCTGGTCGCGTTCGTCAGCTTCGAATCCGTCGCCCAGCAAGAGAGGGATGGCAGAGACAAGAGGGCCAGTATGCACGCGAAGAGATCGAGCGTCAGCAGCATTGCCAGCATCAGGAGCACTAGGAGCAACAAGTCAGGCAGCACCCGCAGTGCCGCTGATGTCAGCCCGCTCCTCCCGATGGACGACGAACTGCGAAGCAAGCTCGCGGGTCTGGCGAACAGCGTCGCCGCGACGCTGCCGGCGCACATGACACCGCAGTACTTCGTCCCAATGCGGCGCATCCCCGAGACTAGCTCCGGCAAGCTGGACCGCAAGACACTGCGCGAGATGGCGACCAACATGGCTGCCGAGGAGCTTTCTGCCTACGGCATCGGCGGCGGCAGCGCCCCCTCGGCCTTCCGCGCCCCGGTCACAAAGCTACAGACGGCGGTGCGGAAGCTTTGGGCGCAGGTGCTGAACATGCCCGAGGACAAGATCGGCATCGACGACAATTTCTACCACCTCGGTGGCGACTCGATCCGCATCATCACGCTAGGCAAGCTCATCCGCAAGGAGTTCGACGTCACCCTCGGACTCGCGCAGCTCAGCAGCAAGAACACGACTGTCAGCGGCCTCGCTGACTTCGTCCGCCGCGCGCGCTCCGGCTCTGCCCTCCGAGAACAAGAAGAGCCCAAGGTCGACCTCCTGAAGGAACTCAACGCGCTGTCAATCTCCCCGCTGTCGAAGGAGCTGCTCGCGCACCCAACTAGCACCCTGCCCATAGGGGGTGCTACGGTCCTGCTGACGGGCGCAACCGGCTTCCTAGGCACGCACATCCTCGAGAAGCTACTACACGACGACCGCGTCGCGCACGTCATCGCGCTGGTCCGCGCGGCGAGCCCGCGCCACGGCCTCGAGCGCGTACGCAAAACCGCCCACATCGCGGGGTGGTGGAGCGTCGGCGACGCGGCTAAGTTGACGATTTGGGTGGGCGACCTTTCCCACACCAAGCTCGGGCTGAACGACAAACAATGGGATGTGCTGAGCACAGGCGTGGACGCGATCGTGCACAACGGCGCCGTGGTCAACTGGAACGCCGACTTCGACAGGCTGAAGGCCGCCAACGCGGAGGCGACGAGGGACTTGCTGAACGCTGCCGCGTCGTCGCCCGCCCACCCCAGGTTCGTGTACGTGGGCGGAGGCGTCAAGGGCGTGGACACGCTGAGCGACCTCCCTGCTGCGGCGAAGATGCTGGGCGCGCACGGGACGGGGTACGTCCAGACCAAGTTCCTCTCCGAGGCGCTGGTGCACGGCGTCGCGAAGGAGCTGGACTCGTACCACCGCCACCACCAGCACATACGCCCCCAGACGCCGCGCTCGCCGCGCTCCCCGCTCTCGCTGCTGCACTCGTCGCCCGGCTCGCCACGGCACCCGCCGCAGCACCACCACCACCAGAGCCGCAGCGAGCTCCCCCAGCGCCAGAACCGCATCTCGACCGTCAAGCCCGGCCTCGTTGTCGGCGCCGCCGACACGGGCGTCGCCAACCTCGACGACTTCGTCTGGCGCCTCGTCGCGGCCTCGGCACGGCTGCGCGCCTTCCCGGCGGAGCCGCGCACGCACTGGCTCTACCTGGCCGACGCCCACAGCGTCGCCCAGGCCGTCGTCTCGCAGCTCTTCCTGCCGTCGGCCGCCGCGTTCGTCGACATCGCGACCGGCATGACCGTGCCGGCCTTCTGGGAAACGGTGATGGCCGGGCTGGGCGTCGACGGCGAAAGCGTGGGAGAAGGCGGCGTGGGCCGGTGGCAGGAGGTCGAGTGGCGCGAGTGGATGCAGCGCGCGCAGGAGGACCTGGACGAGGTCGGCGAGCAGCACCCGCTGTACCCCGTGCAGCACTTTCTGGGCCGTCTGGGCTCGGCCGAGACGCCGCAGGACTGGGTCGAGGGGTGCGATGAGGAGGACGGGCTGAAGAGGGCGGTGCGCAGGAATCTGGAGTACCTTGTTGACGTTGGCTTTGTGGAAGGGACGGCGCTTCAGCCGAGGCTGGCGAGGGAGAGGAGCGGAAGCGTTATTCGGAGGTCTGAGACGGCGAGGTTCTGAGAGCGGTCCATGGGAGGGTAACCCTTTAGATTGAGTTTTCTTTTTGTCTCTTTGGTAGCGTGCTATTGCGTTTTTAGGATGTGGACATAGGGCTTTTCCTTTTCTGGCGGGTTTTGCGTTGTTGGACTCGTTTTGTGTACATCTGTTGTAATATCTGTACGTGGTACTATGCTGTTTCGTGTAGGCTTGTAGAATCTCGTTCATTATTAGCTGTTTAGATGCGCGTAGTAGACTGAGTTTGTTGTCATAGAAAATAGTTGGTGTTCGCATTCAATTATCATGATATTTGCTATTTCACAAGATCGGTCCTTGCTGGAAGAACACATTGCTTCGTTATTCTCAAAACTTCCTTCAGCTGCTACGCCATCATCAGAGCTGTTTGAACTCAATGGTTGTCCCTTAGAGGGCCTTCGGTGAAACTGCAAACTATATCACAGTGCCAAGAGCCACTACACTTACATTTGGATATTCTCATTTGGACTATCTACTGCTACGCGCATGTTCGCCTTCAAACAAGAGCGACCGGTATGCCCTAATCTTAGCGGAACTGCCGAATTTGAATCAAGCAACTTTTCCTTCTGAATGGACTGTGCGGTGTGTATCTACCTGTGTGATAGGCTAGGCCAACTCCTTTTCACTTTCCAAATTGCCTACCCATGCGGCAGTGGTTATTATCTTTCACCAGCGGCCGTCCTCGGCAATTCTATAAGATCGGTGAGTCTACCAAAAAAAGGTATGATAAGCAGTGCGTCCCTTAGGGAACCAACTCGGTAGCGGCGTAATTTCGAGAGAGAAGCGAGATGGACGTTGAGTCACTACATTAGCACTATCCGTGGGCAGCGTCAAGCCTTACGTTCAAACGCTCATGGTCACGAGTAGGATCAGATGGGAAATCGCGCTTGTCATACGTTCGACGGGCCTTTGGACAGCGTGCCGGTCGGCCCGGAAGAGCGGCGAGCAAGAAAGTTTCGTATCCTCCACTTAGTAATACAGTTGACAGGGTGTAGGATCGTTCACTGGAACGCCCGCCATGGCCAAGCGACTCGCAATTACTGCAACTCTTTTCCCATTCATGGAAATTCATTACGGATCTGACTGATCTGTCTTATCACAACCCTCAAGAATGTCTCCTGACACTCTCCTGACACGGTGGGTATCAGGCTTACTATCCCGCCATTTTCTTGCTTGCGATTCATGCTCCCCCGGAATCGGCTACTTACTGTCGGTGGCTGTGCGGATCTGATAACTTCTGCCGCAATTAAGGTTGCGGATGCATCTTTCAATAAAGCGTACTAGTTGAGCACTTAAAGTTTCCGTTGTCGACACTTGTTCGGGCTATCGCACTCGCCACCCTTGCGGCCTATTGGACTTTTTGAGAGGCTTATACATACCATGGCCATCGAAATCCGCACCCTGGACTTTTCCAAGTTCCATAATGGGACCGACGCCGAGCGAAAGGAGTTTGCCCGGGGTCTTTTTGACGGCTGGTCCAAAGAGGGTTTCGTGAAGATCATCAATCATGGCTTTACGAAAGATGACTTCGATCAGCTTTTTGAATGGGTACGATAAAAAAAATATAACAACCCCCCCAACTTTGGACCCCCCCTATTCGGCAGCAAACCCTGACTTGTGTAGAATCGCAAATTTTTTGGTCTCCCAGAGGAAGAGAAAACGAAGGTGGCCAACCCGCCCACACCAAACCCGCAGCGCGGCTGGACCAAGGTGAATGGCGAGAAGACAGGGACATTGAACCAGAATGGCATCACGAACCTACGCAAACTTGAACACGGAGATCTCGAAGACGCAAGGGTGTGTGGATTGAATTGCTGAATGCTTCCCTCTGCACCAAAGCTAATCTCAACCACGCAGGAACATTTCGATGTAGGCCCTCCGAACGACGAGGAGTACCCTAACCGCTGGCCGGCCGAAGAGGTGATTCCTGGCTTCCAGGCTTGGATTGAAACCTACTTCCGAAAAGGCCGGCAAATTTCGCTGGAGCTGATGGAAGCCCTCGAAATCGCGACCAATTGCCCCAAGGGCTACTTCGCAGAAAAGTTTCAGACGGATGCGAGCGAGCTCCGCCTGAACCACTATCCTTCCGTCCCCGTCTCCAAGCTCGAGACCGGCAATACCCGCCGCATCTGGCCGCACACGGACTTTGGAGTCGTCACTCTGCTCATACAGGACGGTCACGGCGGGCTTGAGATTCACGATAAGAGCAAGCCCGGAACCGTCTTCGTCCCGGTGAAGAAAACGTCGGACACCGAGTTCATCATTAATATCGGCGACACGCTCGAAAGGCTGACCAATGGCGTCCTGAAGGCGACCCTCCACCAAGTCACGTCGCCGCCACACCTAAAAGATCGCCATGACGAGGTTCTCCCGTCTAGACACTCCATCGCCTTCTTCCTCAAGGCCGATCGGAACGTGTCCGTGGGGGCAATGGACCATTTTATCAGCGAAAAAAGGCCGGCGGCATACGATAACATAACATCGCTCGAGTTCCAGAACCGTAGAACCAATGTGCTGTATTAAGGGTAGTCTATCGGCGTCCTTTGCTTTACGTGTAAATGTTTCCTGAACCTCTTTTACTAGCAACTAAATAAAGAATTCTTCTCCCCACGAAACCTTGTGTATATGATCAGGACTAAATCCAGATAATCACTCACCGATTCTTGGAACTGTGTTCGAACAGAAGAATTCTTTTTTTTTGTTACTCATTCAAATTTTTAGACGAATTAAACTCGGGGAAAAAATAGACTCTGTCTATACCAAAGGAAGAGAAAAATTGGGAACACCCACGCGAAAAGGAGTAAGAATTCCTTCATTAAACGACATTCATCTACGCTCTTCTTTGCCCGCCCTTTTCCGCCTGGATTCTTCTCTCACTTTCTTTTGCACGTCTTTGAATGAAGGAAAGTCGCGGTTTGGGGTAAATGTGGGTGAAAAGTGACGTAAACAGCAAGTGCCCAATAGATCCTGATATTGTTTTATGTAAGAACGTAGTCTCTAGGTCGATAGATATATAGTGCCCAGGCTATTCGCTTAGGTCTAGCCTTACATGACTCGCGTGTTTCCCAGTCCGCCCGGTGAGTAACATCGGATAGTAAGCCAACTCGTATTACTACGCATCTGTATATACGATTCTCGTTGGATGATTAGCTCGCTGCGGATCCTTGTTTGAGGTCCCTTTATCCATGCCAGCCATCCATCTATCCAGCTCAGAGAAAATTGGCCAGCAGGTTGTAGCTTCACAGGAATGGGTCCGGAAGTCTTATTGTCTCTGCCGGGGGCCGGGGCGGCCTGGATGAAATTCGTTGCCGGCTGCTTTCTTGGCTCGTGCCTTGGTTATGTATGCAACTCTTCTACATTCTAAATACGATTGCATTAACGTTTCGTTATAGGCATTGGTGATTGCAATCTATCGACTTGTATTTCACCCGTTTGCGCGCTACCCTGGCCCATTTCTGGCTAAATTGACGAACTTCTACGCCGCCTACCATGCCTGGACAGGAGACATCCACGTAGACATGTGGGAATGCCATGAACGCTATGATGAGTTGGCCTGCCTCTAAATCTGCAATACACAATGACTAACATCGCTAAACGCCCGGTTGTTCGATATGCACCAGATCGTATTATGATTAAGAGCGTGACGGCTCTTAAAAGTATGTTGGGATTGTCCGATGACGGAGCAGCTGCTGATACATTGTAGCCGTCTATGGGCACGGAGCCCCGATGAAGAAAGCAGTCACATATGATGCACTGATTCACAAAGCACCGAATACTCTGACATTAAAAGATAAGAAAGAGCATGGCCGGAGAAGGAGGATTCTCGCCCAAGGCCTCTCCGACGCCTCCCTTAGACGGTTCGAGCCAAAACTCGTCGAGCTTATCAAGGAATTATGCAACCAAATCGGTCCAACAAAAGATGACGGCCAATGGTCTTCTACTCGCAATATGGCAGATTGGTGTAGGCCGTTCCACCATCATTCATTATGAGTCAGATCTAATATTAAGGTCACAGGCAACTATCTGACATTCGATATCATGGCCGCGCTGATCTTCGGGTTGAACTATCACGCCTTGACTGATACGGCGTTCCGGCACGTGGTCAATGATATCCATGAGTCGAATATCCGTGTGAGCGTGTTAATGCAAGCCTTGGAGCTCCGTTTTGCTCGACTTGACCGACGGCTTTTCCCCAAGTCTATTCTGGCGCGAAACTCATTTCTCAAGTTTGTCGGTAAACTGCTGCGGGATAGAAAACAGAAGCCTACAGACACAGACGATCTGTTCTCCTTGCTTGCCAATATGAAAGACCCGGAGACACAGTCAACATTGAGCCCAGACCAGATCGCGGCCGAGAGCACGACGCTGGTTGTTGCTGGTGAGGAAGACCTTCACCCATTTTTCATACTGCAGGAAATGTTCCAAGTCGATGGGGCTCCATCCATCGTGGCATCGTGCTGATACTGACTGGGACCCAGGCACCGACACCTCGTCTACCGCAATGGCATCGACCTTCTTTTACCTCAGCAACAACCCGGACGCACTGGACAAAGCGTGCAAAGAAGTGCGCTCGAAATTTCCGAGCGGCGACGCCGTTCGCCCAGGCAGCTTGCTTACTTCGTGCCGCTACCTCCGCGCGTGCATCGACGAGGCGATGCGGCTGTCCCCGCCCGTCGGCAGTGTGCTGTGGCGCGAGGTCCAAGGAAGCGGCGTCAACGTGGACGGTCACTTTGTCCCAGAGGGCTACAACGTGGGCACTGCCATCTACGCGCTGCACCACGACCCGCAGCTCTACCCGCGCCCGTTCGAGTACATCCCCGACCGCTGGTTGAGCGACATGGCGCCCGGCGCGCAGGCCGCACTGAACCCCTTCTCCATCGGGCCTCGAAGTTGCGTTGGCAAGGGCCTGGCGCTGCACGAGATCCAGCTTGTTGTCGCCACCGTACTGGCGACGTTTGATCTGGAGAGAGTTGGGCCGGAGGAGAAAGAGTTCGAGTTGAGGGAGCACGTCACCTCAAGCAAGAACGGGCCATTCCTGCGGTTTTCGTATAGGAAAGATTGACGCAAGAAGACTTGATGCCAAACAGCACAGGTGGACTCTCTGAGCTTGGTTTCGATCTCTCTTCTACTTCGATTGGCGCACATACACCATCCACCCCCGGCGTACAATTTGACCCTTTATAGCCGTGTACAAAATCATGACCAATTCAAGACTTCTCATTCACCGTCCTCAGCCCTTTTGATCTTCTCCGCTCTAATCGCCACCCCCTTCTTCAGCCTCTCAACCTCCACAACCGCGCGCTTGTGCGTGCCCCTTCCCGCCTCGCCCGCCGCGTCTTCGGCGACGACGTCGAAGACGAACAGCTTGCCCTCGACGCCCTTGAACGTCGCCGTGGCGGTGATGGTGGCGCCCAGCGGCGTGGGCGCGCTATGCGTGGCCTCGACGTGCGCGCCGACGGACGCCTGGCCGGGCGCGAGGAACGGCGCCAGCAGCTTGGCGGCCGCCAGCTCCATGAGCGCGATCATGCGCGGTGTCGAGAGGACGGCGGGGAGCTCGATGCTGCCGGAGTCGGCGCTCTCGGCCGCGGCTGTGGAGGCGAGGTCGGCTGAGGAGACGACCAGGGTCGCCGTGCCGGTGGCGCCGGGCGTCGGTTGGTGTGCGCTCATGCTGGCGATGCGGGCTTGGACTCGGCGCGGTCAAATCAGGAAGGCTGGATATTGCGCCGTGGCAGCGACGGCGAAGGTGGGAGGATGGGAACTTATAGCGCTTACTGCTCACGTAAGGCGCAGAAACACGTGTTAGGGCACCAGCTGCAACAGACAGAGAGGCATCGTGCGCACGGCCCCCACCGCCAGAAAAGGTTTGCCGGCTCAGGCTTGGCCCATCATTGAGCCTGTATTCTCACAATCGTAGATATGGGCAGTCGACGATGCCGTGTCTGGCCCGCATGTTGGAAACTTGTTGTGAAACAGCGAAGCCCCATTCTATCCGAAGGATTTCGCCCTGGCCGCGACCTGAGAAGGAATTCGAAATAAGCAAATTGTTTTTTTTTTTTTTTTTTTAAATTTATCAGAAGAAACTCAAAGCCGGGCCTTCACGGCTTAGGCCGCAGTTACGGACGTCGTAACCCGTAAACACCCGAAACCCTTGCGAATGTTGTAGTCTGACGCCTAGCAAGGCAGGAAAGCTTCGGGGGAATCCTCAGCAAGGCACGTGATATTGCCATGCGTAGTACAATAGATGATTTTTCTTTTTTTTTTAGCGATAATGGCGATGGTCCAACCCTAGGATAAGTGGGATGATGGATCACCGAACCTCAACAGGGTCGCCGCACTAGAACACGTGACTCGCAACGCACTCATAGGTAGCTCGCCTACAAGTATTAGGCAGCTCGTAAGGTCTTCGTACCTTCGCATGTCAGTTGGACCTTAGTACCCTCACGTTTTCCTCGTTCTATTATCTTAGCCGTAGATTAAAAGCCATTTATAATACTAATCGCATTGTCATAATGAATATCTGCGTTTGAAGCTGCGAAGACTTCACTGATCATTCTGATTTAGAAGCCGGCGCAGATCTATCTCGTCGACGTCTTTGGTCACGCACAGGCAGTCTCTGCACTTGCAGCGATGACCATGCTGCGTTCCGGTTTTGCTGCATTCCTTCCTTGAGCAGCCCCACATCTTCATCATGCCTTCGGGCTGGGATGGAGAAACAGCTTCCTCGTATTCCTAGCGCTTGCCTTTGTATCCCTTCTAATAAATTCTCACAAGCATGGTGCAGCACCCAGACGGAAATTCCCTCGAGCCTTATGATGTGCCTTTACTCCCGCAGATTCAAAAGGGCTTAATCCAGTGCGCACGGAGTGCCAATCTGTAAATTATCCAATGATCATATAAAACAAAGATCCTCTATCCCGTTTGGTGTCGGAGTTACAAAGGTGCAAAGTGTCGCAGGAGGTCACCTGTTCAGGTAAGCAAATGAGTGGTGAGAAGATAGACGAATGAGATGACGACTTAGTCACTGGAGGGGTTGTTACTGATTGTAGGTCAGTTAGAGGAGGAGTAATCATGTGAGTTGATTAGAAAGGTTATAAAGCTATCAAAGGGATCACTTTTTAGATACACACTAGTGGTCGAGGTTTCCACTCCTCCAAAACACTCTCAGCGCATCCATCACCAGTTGCTCCAGTTGGTTAATCGCAGTGAGGCGCTCCTTGAGCGCGGCGGCTTCCAAGCTGCACTTGAGAGCATCCGTCACGTCGCGCGTGTGACTTGCTTTGACGGGGTAATTCCTGAGCGGGCGGCTGCGGATCCGATATGCAGTCATCCAAGGTAGAGCTTGCCTGGCGTTTTCATTCATTTGCGTGACAGTCGATGTTTTCAAAATTCTAGTTCGCATTCTTGCTGTCTAAACCCAAAGTGAACTCCAACCGTACAGTCTAAGCGATCTAAATACAAGAAATCCAAAACAAGCGTGCAGTCTAATCCATCGAAATCCAAGAAATCCAAAACATGCGTACACCCCGATCTTCCAAAACACCAACGTCAACCAATCTCCAAACCATTGTATCGTGGAAACCGAGGAGTGGTGAGGCCGATTGCCGCGTAGAGAGCGAGCTGAACGCGAGCCTTCTAGCAGGTGAGGTCACCGGTGTTGCCGTCAAAGGTGCAGGCGCCGCGCTGGTAGGTGTAGGACAGGTTAATGAAGCCGCCGTCGCCGCGGGTCCAGAACGCGTTGCCGCGGCCGAGATACATGCAGTCGTAGTCGGTCTTGAGAGCGCCGAGCTTGAAGTTGGCGTCCTTGAAGCCGGCGACGTTGTTGCGGTCACGGACCTCGTAGGCCATGTTGTAGCAGACGGCGGCCTTCCAGCGGTTGAAGTCGGGGTTGCGCTTCCACATCTCGGCGGTAGTGGTGCGGGTGAAGCGCTCACGGGCGGCGTTCCAGTTGGCAATGTTGCCGATCAGGCCAACGGCGGCATTGATGGCGCGCGTAGTCAGGTCGCCCAGCACGGCGCTGCCCATGGCGGAGCCGGCGGCAATCACAACGACGGGAATTGCGCGCTTCTCAATGGCCTTTTCGGTAGTGAGATCGACGGCGACCTCCGGGTCGGTGGGGACGCCGTCCCACTGGACGACCTCGGTGGTATCGACGGCCCTGGGCTCGTTGCTCTCGGTCACAGCGACGTCGAGGGGCTCAGTGCCAACCGCGGGCATGGCGGCAGCGCCGGCAACGGCGGTGGCGGCAATGAGGGCAGTGGAGAAACGCATTTTGGCTGCTTGGTGGTGTTGGTGTAATTGGAAGATGAGAGTGAAAGCGGTTGCTGTAGTAGCTAAGCGAGTGTCTGAGCGAGTGACTGAGTGAAGAAGGCAAGAATGCTGTACAAGCGAGTGACTGTGATCGAGTTGGTGATGATTATGAGAAGTGGGCGAGGGTGGAGGGTCTTATATACCAATGTGAAGGCTCTATGGCGCTCTGCCCAGGGACAGTCTTCCATAGCGCTTTGCGCCCACTGACATCGTGGCTATTCTCAGAATACTCACGATGCATCGAACCTGATAGAGCGTTACAGGTGGTGAGACTGTTGACTTACCCATTCTGGCTAATGCGTCTACCTAGCGCGCCTTCTTTGTTCCACTATATCTAAGCTTGTAGCAAACCACGAGAGGTTGACACAGCACTATTGTCGCAGATGATTGGCGCGACGGCGAAACAAGTACGCTTGTTTAGTTGGCGTGGTTAAACTACCCCAGCTATTGTCGAGAGTAGTTCCGAGCATCTTCTACGCACGCACTGTTTCTCGAATTCTTTAGAAACGTGGCATTATCTACCAGCACACTTGGTAGTAGCGTACAGTCCCGCGGTTTCGTAGGACTGAAACACCCCTCAATTAGGGTGGATAGCGCTGCTTCCAGATCCTCTGGGAAGCCGGTGTGTTGTACATACCTCCACCAGAACACAACGCTTTGCAGTGAGCGCGCCGGCCAAACAAGCAGGGCCTGTAAACTCTACCCCGGGTGTAGGCTCACTCGTCGAGCAGGATTAATGCGCGCCGTGGGGCATGCACAGTGGCGCGCGTTTACGTGTTCGCTCGCCAAAAAGTGTTCCTTGCTCAACTAGGGGTTCCTCTAAAGACTTGGCGCGTGCGCGACGTGCACATTTTCTCGCGGTAAGGTCTCTCTCGCGCGCCTAGCCGGATTCTTGTCGCGTGGCGGTTACAGCCTTAGGCTTGAGTTCGTGATGTGTAACTGCTAGTTCTAGCACAAACAACCCCTGCATACTGGAGCCGCCTCTCTCGCTAAATACGGCCGCTTATATTCAGACTACTTTAGCGCCGTCGCCGTATAGAGACGAGTGCACTTGAACGCACGTGCTGTCTACGACCCTGGCTCGTATCCTGTGCATTAGCTAGAATAGATACAGGGCCATATGGATCTACCCCGTTATTCAATAGCTATCTCCAGCTGAATGATCCTTCGCCCCGTAGATAGCTGGTTCTTCGATACACCGAAGAGAGTACTCCATTTAGTTTATATTCCCATTGCCACCCTGCCCGTCATGGTAAGGCTCGCTAATCATACCACTGTGTACAGGAAGAAGGGACGGCCCGTCAGCGTGGAATTCGTTTGATCTAAGACAGGCGTCTCCGCACTACTTTAGCGCCCCGCGCCGCTTAGGTCGCTAGTGCCTCACTAATGAGATGGTCGAGACGGCTTCCTAGTATAGCTAAGAACTTCAAGAGAGTGATCGAGTATGCTCCGCGGAAGAGTACCGTTTACTTATCGCCACGTTGGTGCGCCTTTGGTCGATAGTATTATT
The DNA here is from genome assembly GCA_020875535.1 of Macrophomina phaseolina. Classification (NCBI taxonomy): domain Eukaryota; kingdom Fungi; phylum Ascomycota; class Dothideomycetes; order Botryosphaeriales; family Botryosphaeriaceae; genus Macrophomina; species Macrophomina phaseolina. The sequence continues at coordinate 381,520 of JAEQDS010000068.1, forward strand.
ACTCGCTACCTCAAACACACAAGATTCTGTAGCCTAACTCGGATACTACCGGCGTCTGAACTGATGGATAGGTATCTCGTAATTGTGAAGATAGCTCTCTCCGCATGGTCGGACTAGGTGCTTGGCGATACGTTATCATGAAGCCACGGGCACTCCAAGCATCTGCATGCATGGCCTTCACACCTTAATTGACCACTTATTTCGTGAGCCAGAGCTGGCCAGAATCATTGCCGTCTCATTAGCACGTCAGCGTGCCTGGCGGTGAACGAGGGCTGGTAGGTAAGATGCTGTCCCCGCGCGCAACAGAGCCGATACGGTTGCGAACGATGGAGAAGCCGGCTCCACTGTTTGTGCTGAACAACACGATTGATGCTGTGTCTGAGGCCGCGGCTGACATGGCCATTTTCCTCATGCTCGCGGCTATCAGGGACACCACGCGCGCGGAGAAAGCAGCGCGAGAAGGCAGGTGGCGGGCTGGTCCTGTCCCAAGCCGTGATTCTACATGCTTGATACTCGGCATTGTCGGAATGGGTGCTGTTGGCAAACACACGCGCGGAAGGCCACCGTCTTCAATCTGGAAGTTCAGTATTACAACCGGAATCGTCTTTCAGAAACAGAAAAATCAGCGTCTCACGTAGCGTACTGCCATTCTCTGAAACTCTCCTTAAAACTTCCGATATTGTCTCTTTGAGCGTACCTCTCAATGCCGACACAGTTGGCATGATAGGCGCTTCTCGGTTCTCGCTCATGAAAGACCTCAGCATACTCATCAATACATCTCGAGGCGCGGTCGTTGACGAAGATGAGCTCATAAAGGCACTGGAATCAGGGAAGGTCTGGAGAGCTGGCCTTGACGTGTTCTGTGGTGAGCCTGGGATCAATGACTACTTCATGAAGAGTGAAAAGGTCATTATTCAGCCACATACGGGTGGACTCACCCGAGTAAGCTTCAAAAAGGCCAAATAGGGAGCGCTTCGAGAATGTGAGAGCATTCGTTGACACAGGGCGTCTGCTAGCGCCCGGGAATGAGCTCGCGGAGAAGGAGGCTTGAGGGCTTGTGGAATCGAGAAATTTCTTATTACAAATATATGGAAAGAGAAACCGACCATACCCACGCACAGGACCTTATTTCTACTCCTTCGCAATTTTGAGAACAATACGTCCTGCAACGTCTCCCCTCTCCAATTCCGCGTAGACTGCAGGCAGCTCTGTGAAGTTACGGATTGAAACCTTTGGTTTAACGAACCCGAGCCGGACCAGGTCCACGGCTTCTAAGCATTCCTTGAGAGATCCCACCAGATTGCCGGTGATACGGAGGCCCTTGATGACGATAGTGCTGATAGGAGTCTCAATGAAGCTCTTACCAGGAGGAATGCCCACGCAGCTTAATGTTCCACCAACTTTCAGCATGCCAGCGCCCTGTGCAAACGCCTTAGCATTGGCTGTGGCTACAATTGCAGCTTTTGCTCCACCATGTGTCATTTCCCGAACCCTTTCGACGACATTTGGTGCGGCTTCGAAGTTGACGTACTCGCGCGCACCGATTGATTTGACAAATTCACCCTTTGCAGACCCTCCATCTACACCAATAACCAGTGCTCCTTGTGCGCATGCGTACTGGACTTTTCCACACGGTCAGTCTGGGAAGCAGTATGCCACTGAACGTAATCGACAAACCTACCTGCTAGGTGGCCCAACCCGCCACCGGCACCAATCACAACAACCCAATCCCCCGCTTGCACATTCGCGTTTTTGACGGCCTTGGAGACTGATCAGTCTGTGGCACCTTGGAGCAAAGAGTTTATAATCTCACCTTGTACGAGGTCAATCCAGCGCACAAGACCGGGCCCATAACAGCTGGGTTGATGTCATCAGGAAGAAGGGTGAGGTAGCCCGCATCCAGAACAATGTACTCTTGGAAGCTCCCGTCCTCATGGTGCAAGTGGTTCGTGCTGTTGATGCAGTACTGTTCTGTACCGGCCAAGCAGAATTCACATCGCCTGCAAACACGGCTTCCGAACCTGATGCCGACGAACCTGCCGAGCTTGATATCACCGTCACAGCCGGGTCCTAGTGCAATGATCTTTCCGATGCCTTCGTGTCCTCCTATATGCGGGAGTTTGACCTTCGTTATGGGGCTGCCGTCCGGTCCGGAGGCCGTCCCCCGCTGTGTATGTAGGTCTGTTGCCCGTGTCAGGAGGGTTGCCCAATCAACTCTATGTACCGCGAAGGATGTTGGTTTACCGCTTTGACAGACGCCTGTATAGAGCACTTTCGCTAGGACCTCATTTTGCTGTGGCTTCGGCACCGGATAATCATCGACGAACTTGACCCCGCTGCCGAGCTCGTCGACAATGGCCGCAGTCTGCGTCTCAGGGATCACGGGCATAGTAGCGGAGGGTGTCACAGTGAATTGTAGGTACGAATGGGCCAACTGGGTGTAATGCAGCTAATAGCCTCCCTTTCGTTAGAATGCGAAGAGAGCGCTATCGCCCGATAGATCTGGCTCGTTCAGGCTTCCTCTCGCTATTGAAATGAGATTTAAAAGGGCCCCGAGAAGTGAACGCAGTAGAACTTCACTCCACCCACCCCGCATTTCGTGCAACCCGCTTACGTGGCTGCAATTTCCTGCTGTCAGCGTCCCCGCAACTACACCCTGTCGTTCAGCTCATGCGCGGGTAAGACAAACTATTGGAATGCGTATTGGCATGTTCACTATCACTCGTTCTTGTTATTGGAATGTAATAGTCCATTCCCTAGTTAGAGGTTTAAAGGGAACCCCAGGGGCCATCCTCCTCTCCGTCCTATGCCAATTCATACATTCATTACTTTGAATATGCTGTCACACATTTATTGTTCAAACACAAACGAGCAGGATCCAACGTCTTGTTGCAGTTTGCCATTGCGCGAAACCAGCACTACCGATTGTCCAACTCCAAGTCACAATGACGGAAGAAAGAGACTGGTGTGTGCTACCAGTTCGCGCATATTTTATTAAGACAATTATGGGCCATTATTGCATGGTAATCGTAAGCGCACCTAATTCCCATATACTTAGGGTAAGGTGAAAGCTCAAAGCTTAACTCCTCCTCGAGTTTAATTCAAGAGGGTTTAATGCAAGGCACAACGACAGCGACACTTCACTACCGACGAATTAGTATTTTTCCACACTTATTTTTCTCTAGCTCCTTCAGCACCTTTCAATTTAAACTCATGATACTCTCCACTTCAATGCCAGACCCTCTCCTCCTCCTCTTGCTCCCAAGCTTGAGCCGCTCCCTGGTAACACCCTGAGATGGCAACGACGGCGTTTATGTGCCGAATGCGGCGCACGAGGTCGTGAAGCGTAACGCCCGGGCCGACAGCGTGTGCACCGTCACCTACAACTGCCGGGCCAGTGGCGCCGACGCGGTTGCCTTCATCGTCACGGGCGAGCTCACCTTGAACCAGAACGGCGGCGGAGCAAGGGCAGGGCGTGCTCATCACCCCGCCGACTAACAAGGACATCAGCGTCTTCCTAGCCAGCATCGGCGAGAATTGTTTTTGTAGTGCTGTAAGCGCGTCGCCGGCGTCAGCGCCCTGTACCTCCCCACCTGGAGCTTCAGCCTCGTCGCCCAAATAGACAACCTGAACCCGTTCATCTACCAGGCCTTGAGGACTGCCACTGTCAGTGAAATCTGCGGCAGGCCCGAGGATGACGGAGTGCTCGTCGCCAACTAGGAGCGACGCGGTGAGGTGCCAGGCGAGGCCGGGTACCAGGTGTGATTGGACGCTGATTAAAGAAAAGAAGAGGTCATCATCACTCGGTTTCTTAGGAAACTGGAGACGCTTGTCGCGTTTTACTTTTTTTGACGAGGAGCAGGAGAAGGAGGATAAGTGGGGTGGAATATTTTAAGACGAACCGGACGGCCGTAGTGAATAGGTTGAAAGACATAATCTATCTACTTACCCTCGCTTTAGCCACCTTCCGAACACCTGGAAAGGCCTGGCCACGGTTGCCATGTGGAGCGGCTCATACTAGAAGCCGAGGTGGCAGGCCCCAATAGGCTCATGGTTTTGAGTTTACTAGAGCGGCTGCCTCTGCAGCCTCCCCTCATCACCACCTTTTTTCTTGTTATGAGTCGTCTCTTCTTAAGCGTCAATCAATTTAATTCAATTAATATCGTCTTATTGATCAGCTAATTTGACATTGTTGGAAAATCTCATTAATGAATTAAGCAGGACACGATATTGGCGATAAATGAACGGATCGCCACCCTGCTGAATTGTACGTCAAACTGGACGAAAGCGTTACTAGAGCATGTCGAAGTTAGAAGGTCAGCACTAATGGGTTCGATTCTATCTAGCTCTGTAAGAGCCGTTGAATGAGTGTTTTATACACATTGGATAGAATCATAACGAAGTAAATGATAGATGCGAGGAAAGACAGAATACTAAGGCGTAGGCGAGACCGAGGGAGGAATCTACGTATAACCGAAGGTAGCAATGGCAAATAGATGATAGACCTAGGGATTGACAATTACATATCATTGAGCAGTATGTAAATCTCGTAGAAACGGCTGAATGCCTACTGCAATCTTCTTGAATGGGAGAATGCGAGGCCACAGATTTCGCCGCAGCCGCATGCGCCTTGCTCGCCCCCTGATGCCCGATTTCCTTGCCCAACGATCACGCGCCGCACCCTTCACTGCACCCACGTTGATCTTCCCCGCACTGTTCAACATGGGGAACATAAATTGATGCCCATACGGCTCACCCGGATACACACCCAACCTCGATTTGACCCCATTTCCCTTCGGAATACGCTCATACACCAACCCATCACCCATTAGCGGACCCTGGCTGCACACTTGGATATATACGGACGGCATACTGACGTGCGCACCCTCGAAGTTGAAAGCGCGAGAAATCGGGCGACCGCAGATCGTGGGCGAAGATAATAACATTTTGCTGACGTGGCCAGGTTTTGTGTGCAAAAATGGCTTAAATAAGCTTACCCTAGTCCAGCAGCACCGGTACTACCCGATTGGTTATTCTAATAACTTTTAAAATTCAGAGCTCAGCATCCCGCGTGGGGGGGGGGGGGATAATACTGCCCAATTAGATATTATACCTCAATAGGCAAGCGGGGTAGTTCGTCCTTGGCGAATATGGACGGGAAGAAATCACACTCTGCAGCCAAAGCAAAATAAGCGCACCCCAGTTTAGGCTCACATGTACGACGTGATTAGTTATTCTAACAGCTCTGAGGGTTTAAGAGCTCATAGCATCCCACATGGGAGACGGAACTGTCCAAGTGGACATTCTACTAATTATTTCCACCACGAAGACTTCGATTGACTCACCCTGTGTTGCTCACCCTGATATCTAGAGAGCAACAAAATGGCCTCACCGAAAACGGACGCAGTGGTTGCTATGAGAGAAGATGGCGAGTATAATCATCACTCTGACTTGCAGTTACGGCTTATAAGGATGGGACTGGAACATGGAATAGACACTCCCAAGAGTAATAGACTGTCTTTACCTGCAACTATGTTTTCTACTAACACAATATAGCATTAGAAACAGCTGATGGAAAGCCGATATTAACGATTGCTGACTACGGATGCTCTCAGGGGTTGAATTCGTAAGGCGCGGGTACGATATGCAACCGGTTTGTCGGCTTACCAGAGCACAGGGCTCTGTCAATCCAACAAATCCTTACAAAACAGCCACCAGGAACAGGCGCCCGCATATTCCTCCTCGACACGCCATACAACGACTGGAACTCGGTGTCCCAGACCTTTCACGCCCAGGAAGCCGCAATCTCCGAGAACGGGGCCCGCAGAATCTTCACCGAAATGGTTCCCGGCAGTTTCTTCGAGCAGTGTCTGCCGGACGCTGCCGTAGACATTGGGACCGCATGGTCGTCCATCCACTGGCTGTCCGAATATTCTCCTTTGCCCGCCGGCACCACCTTTGATGAAATTATTCGCCAGTTCTACCACCACGGTAACAGAGTGGCACATAGCGACCTTGTACGCTTCCTGAATAGCCGGGCCCGTGAGATCAGGCCTGGAGGTACCCTAATTGCGGGATTTGCACGCCAGGGCTTTGATGACGCTGGCCGGCCGTGTCTGAACATGCAAGGCATCAATACTTCGGCAGTACTGGCGCGGGAAGAACTTATTACGGAAGGCAGGCTGCCCGAAGAGACCGCCACAATTGTGCCGCCCCTTCATGACAGGACGCATGAAGAGGTAGAAGCTGCTCTACAAGCGACGAAGGAGTTCTGGGCGGTTGAGGAGCTTGTTCCCCACACAATGGCTCATCCGGCGTACGAACGGCTGCAGGTGGAGCTGAAGGCCGGCTCTAGTGAAGCGGCGTACCGCAAGTACACGAGAACTCTTGCGACATGGTGGATGGCAGCACCTGGAACCCTGATGTTTGGGCCAAAGACATCAACAGCAAAAGAGACTGCTGAAGAAAAGATGCTTATCGAGGATTACACACAGAAAATTGCTCGACATTTATTTGAGAAGTTCAAGGATGATCCTGAGGTGATTAGGTTCTGGTATATGCGGCTTCGGAGGAAGTAAAATAACCTGTACAGCGAGGAGACAGTTTATTAGTAGGAGGCCCTACCTTCTTTTCAATGTCTTTTTTGAGTTTGTTTTGGAATACGTATTGAAATTTTTATTATCGCGCGTTCTTGTTATGGGAATGTTATAGTCCATTCTATACATAGAGGAGAGAAGTCACGTCCAGGGCTGCCGTCCTCTATTCTTCTTCTAAATCATACCTTTATCTACTGAATAAGCCACCACATACACTAAGTAATAGTTATAAGCCTAGGTACGTTAAAACCTTCGGGCACGCGTAGTAATACAACATGCGCCAAGGTCAGTACTGTTCGAAAGCTCCCGATTACTGTAGCTAGGATCTCGAATATAGCTTCGTAGCAGTACGCGCTGCTACGCTATTACATAGAAAAGTGGCCCTTTTCAACCTCCAGGGCCCCCCGGCTATACGCTAACCCACCACGACCCATCCACGGGATTCATGAGCACGACCAGAGTATTAGCCCTAGGTAGGAATATTATACAAGCAGTAGGAAACCGCAGTCAAAAATCCAGGAAGGAATAGAACAAAGAGCAGCATGGTGATGGGGTGAATTTTTAGCTGGTAACTTGACGCAGGGCGACATCGTCTTAAATACCACAATACGCCCACCCTCAGCTCCCGAATTCCAAAATCGATTTGACTACGAAAGTTTATATCCAGATAGCAATCGGAAATGTTGACTGTATGGGTAGTTTGGCCAGATAGTCTGTGCAAAAGCTGTCAGGGGAGACCGGCCTCCAGAGAGTGAATGTTTATAAATTACATTATAACTCTTTTACCTCCGTAGCCTCCTATTTGAACTCATCTGTTTCCAATGGTGCTGCCAAAATGATTGCGCAATCCTGTCCGAGTAGGTTTCTTTATTATCACATATCCCACCTCCGTCCGGGCCGACGCGTGCACAATGAACATCCGTTCTCAGTGGGACCATCGCGTAGTGCACCATCCTTCAAAGCAAAGTATCTCTCCCCATCTCATGGGGCTTCCCGAAAGGCACAGCAGAAGTCAGGATGCGGACATGTCCTCGTACTGCTGATTTCGCCCAGTGCAATGTTGCTCGTGCAACTGGCAGAAAGTATTGGCAAGCTGATCTGCTGCATATGATTTGGTTCTCTTCACTGAAACTTCAAAGTTCTGTTTTGCCAGACGCTCAAGGCTCTCCTCCACAAACAGGTCCCAATACCTGAATGTTGCCTCGTACTGCTGCAGCTGGCCGCGGACGTTGAACTTGTTCGACGTATGGACTTTTAATGGGAAGTGCCCCCATAGAGAGCTGGGAAAGTTTATTAGAGCTGCTGTGCTCTCAATATCCCGGTCTTCCGCGAAACGAACGATTTCATACCATACCGGAACTCCGAGAAGGCTGAAAGACTGAGTGCTCTGCAGTCGTGCACAAAGCCCGAGAGGTACTCAGTGTTGAGCCCAACTCCGATGAATTCGCGGGTCACGTCAATCCGAACTCTGACGCTCTCGGCCAGAAGTGAAGAATTGACCTTCATGGCCTGGATGGCGTTGTTCGGCGCAATGAAGTTCTCCCCGATAGATGACTGCAATTCGTACAGGCCTCTTGCGGAGAAATGCGGCCTTTCTTCTGCCATACACAAGAGGCATGTGGCAAAGGTTGTAAGGAAAAGGTGTGAGGTGAATCCGACCGTAGCGTAAAAGGTGCCGTGAAAGGTTCGTTGACCGCTCGTCCCAGGCGTTGAATATATACGTGGTCCCTGCAGTCAAATAGCAATTACCGAGAGACGTTCCGAGCGCGTGTCTAAGAGAAGCAATGTACCCAATGTTGCCGAACAGACACCAGCAGCAAAGGGTTATTTCACAGGCAGGAATGTCGATACGAAGCTCATACCTTGCACCGAGTCACGCTGAGATAGCCTCGGCGGCGGAGAGAAACGTTGCGTGGGTCAGCTTGTTAGCATCAGCAGCATAAGGTTGTTTCTACATATCTACCTGCTCGCAAAATTGCCTCAATTATAGACTTTCGAGCTGTTATGTCTCCGCGATAAGATGGATGGGCTGCGACAGATTCTCATACATACGGGGTAGTGCTAGGCTTGAAAGGGTATTTGCCGCGTTTACGGGTCGGGCTTGACCGCGCGTTTAATGGCGAGTGGAGCAATGACTGCTCAGTATACATACAGTCTGAGCTAAGTAGACCTCTTAACTTCTGATAATGTCTCTTTAAATGCTAATATCGAAATCGGCAAGGAATTAGGGAAATTAATAAGTAAAGGAATTTCTTCTGTTGGAATATCACGTGTATGTACAATAAACTTTAGCTTAGTCACGGAAGAGGACGGATAAGAGGACTCCCCTAAGCGTCCCTCTTACGCCTCATACCACTTATTCTTAATTAATAGTATCACCACCAATTCCAACAGTTATAAGCCCGGATATGCGTTTAATACCTTCTACTATCTAAAGTATTATCTATAACTACCTTTTAGTCGTTCTAAGGTATCTAGTCGATATTCGAAGCGGCTTAAGCACACGGTGCCACTAGTAGTACGCAACCTTAACCGTTATTAGCTAATTAAAGGTATATACTACGGTATAATAATAGCTAATAATAGCTAACCGCACCTATTATAGCGTAGCTACGTATAAGCGAGCTATAGCTAACACTATTACTACGTTTCTAAGCGATTAGTCGATCCATCGGCCCGTTTTACACGTGCGACCGAAGAACCAATCTAGAAAACAACGCATTAAAATTAATAACTATAACGTCCTTAAAGCTAATTATTATCCTAAAAGGCTCTCTAGACTAGGATATCTAGTTTAACCTTATCTAATCACGCGCATAACGCGCTAATATATTTAAATATATCGATCCGAGCAAGCCGGAACTTCTAGCCTAATTCGCGGCACCGGTTAAGCTAGCTCGATAATAAGAGTAGACGATTAACTATTACCGTCTTAATCTAGATAACTATAAGGAGAAAAAGAAGGACTATAAGCGTATTTATAAGAAAATTAACGATCTTTTAACGGTTATTAATAACTCCGTAGGAGCCTCGCTTTAATCGATTCTTTAGAATCTTTCTAATACGTACCCGTACTATTAACTCAGAGCCCTATAAGTAAGAATTAAGCTATTTACCGCTACGTAGAAACGCCTTATCGTTAACTAGCTTCGCTAGCTAGAAAAGCCTCCTAATAATTAAAATATAGATAAGTAGCTAAACCAATAGAAAGAAACGGTTTATAAAGCTAAAGCTCTAAAAATACCGAAGATTATATTAAGGCGAGGTATTAATATTTTTCTTAATTTACTTCTTTCGTACGACTCTAAATATACTATAATAGCTATTAGAGAATCTTCTAAAATAGAGAATACTAAACTAAAGATTATTAACTATATTATCGATTACCGAGAGCACGTAAGGCGTAAGTAAGTAGCCTAAGGTAAAGATACTACTTAAATAATAATAGTAGTAACGCTTCGAGGTAAACCCTAATTAAAAGGTCTACTACTAAGTTCGTACTTATATAGTATACTTTACTAGAAAACTAAATACTACTACCTAAACGAATAAGTGCGCCCACCTAGGTAGAAGCTAAAGAAGGACATTTAGACTTAGATTTAAAAAAAGATAAGTAATCCACGTACTAAAGTAATAGTTAAACGCGCACTAGCTAGAGAAGCTAAAGAAGGCAAACCTACTAATAAGAATTAAAATTATTAAAACTTATTACTATAAGCGGAAGAGCCTAAGAATAAGAATCTAATAGCGCTTATAGCTATTATTACTACATTACTTATAGCTAAACGTAGTAAACTAACCACGCTATAGCTCTTATAGATAGTTAATACTAGCTCCTCGCATTACGTATACAACCGATATATAAAGAAGCGGTTTACTAAAACACGTAATATAGGCCCTAATAACTACGTTATAAGCGGTAATACACGCATTCTAGTAGAAGCGTTTAGTATAGTTACTATTAAGGCTTATCGTTATTTAACGCAAAGAATTCTAACGTTATTAGATACTACCTACGTACTATTATTTATAGCTAACCTCGTGTTAGTTACTAAGGTAAATAAAAAAAGGGTTTATCTTAATATAGACCGCCTAGTCCTTTATAAGAAAGATATTATTACGTATAAACTAACGCTCTACTAAAACCTCTACTTTATAGAGCTTAATAAGATAAAGAATCTAGAGAACTAAATTACTATAGAACTTATAATTCGTAAGCGTCTAGTAAAGTAATAGTATAAAGTCTTTACTTACGTATTATCTATAGTTATTAAAGCGCTGCTAACTATTTATTAGGATAATAGGTCCTGGCATACCCTTAGGGTACTTATACCGTGCGTCCCACGTGCTTATTACGTGATACGCATAGACCCCTAGTATATAATGCCACTAAGGAGCGAATCCTACACTACTAAAAATTTATATCTAAGAATATACGACTCTTCTAAAGGCTTCCTGCTTATTACTACCTTATTTACTTATAATCGAATCCTTTCCATTTTCTTTTAGAAAAGTAGCCGGCCTTAAAGGGCTATATATAACGATTCTAACAATTCCGACAAAAAAAAACGACTTCATAATAATAGGCATAAGAGGCCAACAGAGCCGCTCGAATACTCGAGATAAACGAATAAAAATAGGCTTATTAACCCCCGAAAGCTATTAAACGCTAATCGTTAATAGAAGCGCCCAGGGCGTCGAATACCTAGTAGGCGAAGCTACCGAACTAGGGGTGCCTATAGCCGCCGACGAGCTATAACGCTTACGTAGCGCACCTACGGAAGATATATCGAAAGCCGAGCTTCTAGAGCGTCTTAACCGCGTTAAGGTTCTATAATAGCTGCAGGCGGCCCTTAATAGCGAACTTCCTACCGTTCCTACGCTAAACGCAGGCGAAACGCATACGAAAAGTAGGGTAAACGATAGCGAAAAGCGACTTAACCTCCTTATAAGAAACTTATCTCCGAAACTCGAAGGCCTTACTTAGGGCTTATACGACTTATAGATAAATACGGTGGAGACACGTTTCGGCGTATACCGGGCGGATAAGAACTGCCTTAGAAGAACCCTCTAGGCTACTAAAGAGCTATCTAAGTATAAGACCCTCTCCTAGTACGTTTAAAGACGTTTAACGAACTAGAAGAAACTAGCACTACTCTAGTAAAAGTTTAAGACGTTAGTATAGAATTATATTCGTAACCCTATCGTTTACCGCCTTAACAACGCTATTAGTTATTATACTACGGTAATAAAGGAGGGCTAAAAGTTTATAGAATTCTACGCCTAAATAAAAACGTATGAGGACAAATTCACGTACTAAATTTAAGACGTAGATTATCGTATTAACTAGATTTACTCCCGGCTTCTACTATCTATACGTACGGAGCTCGTGCGCTAGTCCTTTCTTACTAGGGTATAGGTAGAAGAGAATTTAGTAGCTAAAATCTAACGCGTTAAATAAACGCTAGAGGCAACGAGGCCCTATAAAAAGGGCGAGGACGGATAGTCGTAGGAGACTAAGCGCCCTTTTACTACCTCTAGCCTAGGACGCAACGGTCCCTATAAGGGTTTTAGAAATAGTAAGAAGGCCAAAGGGGACTAAAGGTCTAAAGCGTTAGCTCTTCTAAAGAACGTAGGCGATTCGCATAGGTCTAGCACCCCGAACGCAGGCGAAAAGCAGGCCAAAGGCCACGCTAACTAGACGAACTATAAAGATAAGTAAGGCTCGGAAAAAGAAAAGCTCTAATCGCTTCCCTCTTCTCCTTGCGGTTAGGGCCTCAAACGGGAGGTAGTTTAAAACGCATAGAAATTATCGCTTCGATAGAAACCCTATCCGGTTCTACTAAAATTCGAGCATTAATAGATTATAGTTGCGACCTAAACCTCGTGTTCCTTAAATACGCAGAGCGACTTACCTTATAAAATATATAAGCTAGTATTAAGCCGTTTACCCGCCTTCTTAATAATACTACCGTTACGTTGCACGACTCTTATTATATAAGGATTACCACGTGCGACTCGGGGGGCGCTATACGCACTACTGAACCCTAACCTTACTAGAGTAGCTCGTTTACGGGCTACGATACTATACTTAGTATATCCTAGCTTAGAACTACCGGGCCAGTTATTGATTTTAAAAGAGAAATGTTTTACTAGAGTATAAACTCGCTAAAGCGTGTATATCTAGTAAGCGCTACTAAATTATTCTAGGACTTAGAACTAGGAAAGCCTATTTACTTCCTCTAGCCGTCCGACTACTAGCTCTCGCCTACGGGTGGCCTAAAAAATTAAAGAAATAAATTCGACTCTTTCGCAGCCTCCCCACAGGCGGAAAGTATACTAAACGCATACGAGAAACAGGGCGGAGATAACCGAAATCCGAAAGGGCTTCTATCTAACTAAACTCTCTTCTATCTACGGGGGCTGCACTCCCGCATCTAAAAAGCATGCGAACCGTATAAGGAACTCGCCGGTTTAGTAGACGTACTACTAGCTAAGGTAGCTAAGGAGGTCCGCGACGAGATTCTAAATACTTATAGAGAGTACTTAGACGTCTTTTTAGACGAATAAGCTGCTAAGCTACCGCAATATACTAAGTTTAATTATACTATTAACCTCGTTATAGGTTCTAAGCCATCGTTAATACCCCTATATAGACTCTTCTAATCCGAACTACGGATCCTTAGGGAATACATTAACAAGACCTTAGAACGGGGGTAGATTAGGTATAGTAAGTCGCCTACGGACGCGCCTATTCTCTTTATCCCTAAGGTAGACGGCACTATACGGTTATACGTAGATTATAGGGGCCTAAATAAGGTTACGGTTAAAAATAGCTACCCTATACTACTAGTAGGCGAGCTGCTAGACCGCCTAAGCACCGCAAAGATCTTTACTAAACTAGACCTACGCGATACTTATTACCGAATCCGCATAAAGGAAGGTGATAAGTGGAAAATAGTATTTAAGACGCGTTATAGGTATTATAAGTACCTAGTTATACTATTTAGCTTAACTAACGCACCCGCAATCTTCTAGTCGTATATCTACCGAGCCCTAGAAGGCCTAGTAGACACGATTTACGTAGTATACTTAGATAATATACTTATATACTTAGCGGATAAGTCTTAGTATAGCGAGTACGTTAAACGTGTTCTCTAAAGATTGCGTAATTAGAACCTCTACGCAAAACCGTCTAAATGTAGCTTTTATATAAAGCACGTCGAGTTTCTAGACTTTATTGTTACCCCCTAGGGGGTTGTTATAGACCCCGTAAGAGTCGAAGCTATTAAGAACTAGCTAAAGCCGTAAAGCTACCGCGATATTTAGGTTTTTCTAGACTTCGCCAACTTTTACAGGCGCTTTATATAGAACTACTCTACGGTAGTTTAACTACTAATAAGCTTGTTAAAAGAGGCGGCCTAGAATTCTAATCCGGAGGCTAAACGGGCGCCGAAAAAGAGGCTAACTAAATAGTATAAGCCCTAGAAGTAGCCCGTAGGGGCAAAGCAGGCGTTTAGTAGGCTAAAAGTATACTTTACGCAGGCTTCTATACTATAGTACTATAACCCGAACCTACTAGTTATACTAATTACCGACGTATTAGACTATGCCTACGGCGGCATCCTCCTCTAACCGCTAGATAGAGAGAATAACTAGCGCTACTAGTATCCCGTGGTATATTTTAGCTACAAGTTTACTAGCGCTAAAATACGGTACGACACCTATAATAAGAAACTCTACGCTATCGTATAGTACTTTAAGCATTGGAGACCTTACCTAGCACACGTATAAACGCCGGTGCGGGTATTATCTAATTATAATAATCTACGTTATTTTATAATAACTAAGAGCCTTATAGCTTAATAGGCTCGGTACGCCGAAGTCTTAGCTAAATTCGATTTTAATATCGAATATAAGCCGGGTAAGTCTAATCTAGCGGACGCCCTTTTAAGGCGTCTAGACTACGCCCTTAGCTTTAAGAAGGGTGATAAGCGCACCTACCTTAATACTATATTACCTATACTATAACGCAAACTCTAGATTTAGGGGTTAGAAGAACCCCTACGCACTACTAAGAACCCCGGCTAAGAGCACGAGGAAAACCTACGTATAAACGGCGGTAATAATTACCGAACCGCCTTAGTCTGTTCCGTTACTTATAAGGAGTATAACGAGTTTACTTATAAGGGCCTAGAACCTCCGGTATATACTTACTACGAGAAAGCTAGTATAAGCTTAGTATAAAACTTCGTGCCTTAGTCTATAGTAATAGTGGCCGCTATAACTAAAATAGCGTTCGAAGCTACTTCTAAATCGTTAGTCGATTTTATTCGTATTAAGTAACGAAGGGACGCCTTCTACGTAGACGTATAAAAATAGCTTGCGAAAAGGGTGCTTTTAGCGTGCGATTAGTATACGATCGACGAGCAAGGACTCCTACGCTATAAAGAGCGGGTATACGTACTAAAATATACCCCGCTACGCGAGGAAATCCTACTTAGGAATTATAACGATCTAAGTAGTAACTATTATAGCATCCGCCGCACCTAAGAAGTACTTTCTAGAAAGTACCACTAAGAAGGCATTACCGCGGATATTAAAAAGTATATATAAAGCTACGATATCTACTAACGCAATAAGGCTCGCCGGTATAAGCCGTATAGATTATTATAGCTACTACTAATAGCTATCTAACCCTATAGGCACTACTCCCTTAATTTTATTACGAACTTACCAGAATCCGTAGGGCGGGATAATTAAGTATATAACGTAGTTCTCGTACTAGTTAACCGTTTTACTAAATATATACGTTACCTACCGGTTAGGAAGACGATTAATAGGGTAACGCTCGCGAATCTTATCGTAAACGACGTCTTCGTGCAATTTAGGCCGCCTAATAGCCTAGTCTCGAATAGGGGCTTAACGTTTACGAGCTAGTTCTAGAGCGAATTATGCTACAATCTTAGAATTAAGTATAAGCTAAGTACCTCCTTTTACCCGTAGACAGACGGCCAGACGGAGAGATAAAATTAGAAGTTAGAGGCGTATCTACGCTATTATACCTTCTAGAACTAGTTAGACTAGGCGAAGCTTCTCTAGTAGGCTTCGTACGCCTATAACTAGAAAACCTACTCTTCTATAGGCTTCGCACTAATTTAACTAGATGCGGGAGTAGAACCTAACTCCTAGAACGGGGTTTAGAATAACCTTAATAGGAATTCCCTAACTAAATCGGCCGAAGCAGCCTAAAAGCATGCGGAAAGTATATAAAAAGTATAGAAATCGGCTACGAAATTCCTTAAATACTCCTAGGAGCTTTAAACGAAATACTATAACCGAAACCGAGCCGAAATATATTTCGATATTAGATAACTAGTCCTCCTCTTAGTAAGAAATATTAAAACTAAACGGCCTTATAAGAAACTTAACAACCGTTACCTAGGGCTATTTTAAATTCTAGAGAAGATTAGCTTCTAGACCTACCGCTTAGACCTACTATAATCTATATCCTAGCTATATAACGTTTTTAACGTTGCACTACTGGAAGCTTATACGGTAAGACTAGGGTTTTAACCGCCACTAGTCGAAGAAATTGACGATAGTGGATACTAGGAAGTTAAAGCCATAGTAGCCTATAAAGTAGGGCCACCGAAGTAATACCTACTTAAATAGCTCGGCTAGCCCTATAAGCACAACGAGTAAAAGTAGGAAGAGAAACTAGATAATTATAAAGAACTTCTATAGAATTACCTTAAAGAAAATCCTATTCCTTAGAACGTATAGCTAAAACGCAAGCGAAACGCAGGCGAAACGCATACTAAAAGTAAGCTACGGCGTAGGCGCCCCCTAGGATTAAAGAATAAGAAGAAATATTAGAAGAAATACTTAATTTATAAAGAAGAGCCCTAAAGAAGCATCTACTTTATATTCGAGCTATACTAAAACTACCTCTTATCTATATTAGATATTCTCGTAAAGTACTTATTCTTAAACTCCTTATCTACCGTTTCGTTAGTTAGCTTTATTAAGCTAATCCTACCTAATCTAGCCTAATAGCGCTGCTAATTCTCTAAGCGCGATATATTACACGTATACTACTAGTTACTACGGCCGCTAGCAGCCGTAATCTCCTTCGCCTTCTACTTCTTATACGCCGATACCGCCTCTCCCAACGCACCGGCGTACTTATATAGTGCAAGCACGTTCTTCTCTATAAACTCTAGTACCTTCTTATCGGGGGCGCTATCGAAGCTATCGTAGCAGAACAACAGCAGATTAGCGGCACAGCGAAACTAAGAAGGAATCTAAAACGAATTTTATTATTAGCACTAAATATAAAAGCAGCATAAAAGTATATAAAAAGTATACGGAAAGCAGGGTAAAAGTAGGCTTACCGAAGTATAATTATAACTACTCTTCGCATACTAATTATACTTAGCGTACGACGGGTTCTTATAGTAAATCTAGCGAAGCCCCCTAAGAAGCTCCGTAGGCGTAAAGTTAACCTATTTCTTACCCTCGCGGTAGCGCATCGTGCCCTAGTAGCGCACGCAACGCATATAGTATACTAACACTAAACTAGGCTACGGCTAAAGATAAGAAAGAAGCTTTATTATATTATCTATAATAGGCGTCTACGGAAGCTTATCGTAGAAGTAACCTAAGTAAACGAAAGCGGGAGGGGACTATATAGTAATAGTTATTTAAAAGAAAGGGGTAGAAAAAAGGTTTAGTATTAATTAAAGACGTTTTGGTTAAAGAAGAAAAGCTAGACCTAAACTATAAAAATCTAGGAGGGTACGAGGGGTTATTATACCTATTAAAGCCGTCGAAAAAACGACCTCGTGCCCTATAAGCATTATTAGCACTCGTAAGTTACTAATTAGTATATTCGCTAGTATTATCGGCTACGGCCGCCTTCTATTATCCTTAATAGCGACAATAACTAATAATAAAGAAAAAACCGCACCAACGCACCAACACCTACGTTACTAGTACGTACGGTATACTACTAGCACCGCTAATAACCGCTTAGTAGCATAATTCCTTATTTTCTTTATTATTTATTATTTATTAGTTATTATTCCTTTATTTATTATTCGCAGCAACGGCCACGTAATAAGGTTAATCTACCTTACCACGTAACGCCTATAGCTAATATATAATACTACTTCTATATAGTAATTTAGTGCACTCTTTTTCCTTACTTAAGGTTTTTTAATAAGGCACCGGCACAATACCTCCTAATAGAAATCGGGGCGATTCCTACTAAAGGGGGAGGTAGTATTAGAATAATAGGTCCTAGTATACCCTTAGGGTGCTTATACCGTGCGTCCCACGTGCTTATCACGTGATACGCACAGACCCCTAGTATATAATACCACTAAGGGGCGAATCCTGCACTACTAAGAATTCGCACCTAAGAATATACGACTCTTCTAAAGGCTCCCTGCTTATTACTACCTTATTTACTTACACTACTATAGAGGGTATAGCTATTATAAAAGAAGCTATACCGTAGTACTATAATATATACGCTCGAGCTAAAGCTTATTAAATTATCTTACGTAATATAACGCCCGAGGAATTATCCTTAAAACTATTCTTCTGAATATTATTTAATCTTATTTAGATAATCGAAGCTACTAATAGATATATATAAATAACGTATCTCGAATACGTAGCTACGTAGTACACGATTATAGTAACTTATATTAATAAAAACGACTACGTAGACATCATCTTATTAACGGAATAAATAATTAAAAAGCGCTTTTAACGAAAAATAGTCTTCTTACGTTTAGATAGAGAAAAGTCCCTAGGAACCGCCTTTTAAAGAGAACTATAAAGGAGAGAAATTACCCTCGAGGTATTAAGTTCTTAAATACCTAAGTAAAACGGCAATACTAAACGTTCTAGATAGTTACTCGTCTTAAAAGTAAGAATACTACGAATTAGTAGCAATCTATCTAATTATAACTAGCTTAAATACGTCTATACGGCTACTTATATCTTAAACTAAATACTAGCTAAAGGCCTTAACTAGAAGACTCTATTTAAGATAGTTTATAGTAAAAAGCCGAATATTAGCTACCTACGTATATACGGCTATAAAGCGTACGTACTAAATAAGATAATTCTACGTACCTAAAAGCTTTAGGAACGAGTACTAATCGAATACTTAGTTAAATACGACTTTACTAATATCTTTCGAATCTAGACACTAAGTATAGATAAAATTATACGCGTCTAAGACGTTACGTTCGATAAGAATAGTAAATACTTACCTTATAATTAAGAGCACTATTAAGAAGTATTTAAAGCTAAGAAAGAATAAACCCTCGTATATCTATAAATCTATTTAAATAATAACGATCTTATATTATCCTTAATCTTATTAACGAGTACTAAATCTTTAGAAGATAAGTTTCTTAAATTAAGCGAATAGTACTAAGCTATAGAAGCTAGTAGTAGCTAATAACTAGATTTACTTATTCGACTACTAACGCTATTACCGTCTACAACGAGTAATAGGTCGAATTTACGAGAAGAGCAGCCTAAAAGCAGCCTTTAAGCACGCTAAACGCAGGGCACTAGAACAACCGCAACTAGAGACGATTAAATCTAAAATAATTAAAAGCTAGAGCGGGATTTAAAAACCACGCCTTTAACGCTTAAATAATATTACTAACCAGCTCCTTAAGCCTTAGGGGGTAATTAAGAATAATAACTAAGACTCGGGCACCTAATACTAGTCTAATACGAGACTCTACCTAATCTAGCAGCCGCACGAGGTAACCGTATACTAAGGGGCTTAGAAATTAGCGCCCAAATTAATCTAAATTCGATTATTTAAGGTAAAAGAATACGTAGATCAGCCTATATTACGTAACTCCTACTTAATTAGCACTTAGATTAAGCCTAGAGGGCTATATTCGTTATAGCGTTATCTACTAAATAGCTAATACGCCGGTACCGAGATACTCTTTTACCTAAGCCTAAGACGTATAAGGATGCTCTTACGTATCTAATAGGTGCTAAATTTCTTAAAGTAGTAGAAACGAAACTATAGAAAGTCTAGAATAAGGGAATATAAAAGGTTATTTTAGTAATAGATATATAAGATAATACTAAAAAGGTAATACCGCTTACTTAGGTATTTAAGTATAAATTCGACGAAAACGGCTATCTACTAAAATATAAGACACGTATTTACGTTAGAGATAATCTATAAATAACGTAGAAAGACACCTTTATAGCTACTCTAGCCTTTCGTATTTTCTAAGCGCTTATAGCTATTATTTACGCCTTCGACCTTAAAACAAGATAATACGACGTTATAAATACGTTTTTATATATTCTACTTAAGTAAATAACGTACTACAAGCCACTAGAAGAAATAACGTTAAAGAATAGATAAGTTCTTTAACTACTAAAAGCGTTATACGGTCTTAAAGAATTACTAGCGCTTTAGTAACGTTACTTCTATAATACACTTACTAAACTCGGCCTAGAACTAATTCTAGACGCTCTATATCTCTATACGAATAATTATCTATTTACGTTCTTTTTTATAGATAATATTATCGTTGCTTTTTATAAAGACGACGAACGCTACGTAGACGTATTCTAAGAGAACCTATTCTAGCGCTATAAAATACGTATAATAGACGAAATCTAGTAGTTTCTTATACTACGTATAGTCCGTAACCGATAAGAGCGTCTGCTTTAGCTATCTTAGAAATCCTATATTAATAGCCTAATTACTAAATATAACGTTAAGAAAGCGAACGCTCTAGTAATACCTTTACTATAAGATAAGCCTCTTATACTAAATAAGAACTTATACGTAATACTATAAGACGTTTATACCTTCTAAAGTAAGATAGAATTAGTATAGTTCGCTATAATTAGTACGAGAGCGGATATTACCTTTACTATATTAGCTTTATTAGCTTATCTAACTAATCCGTTATACCGTTACCTTATACTAGCGTAGAGACTCCTTAAATACCTTAGAGAAATAAAGAAACTCGCCTTATACTTTAACGGCTTAGTCTACTAGAATAAATAAAATATCTTTATAATTAGTAGTAACGCAGCGTACGTAAACGATTAAGAAACGCGTAGAAGCTACTAAGGCTCGCTCGTTATACTATTTAGAGGTCTAGTAGATTAGAGAGCCACTAAATAACCGACTATTACTATATTAATTACCGAAGCAGAGCTCCTTACCTTATTTAAAATAGCTAAGTAGTACTTCTAGTAAAAACGATTCTTTAACTAACTATAGTTTAATCTAGGCCATCTTATATAGATTTAGTATAATAACTAAATAACACTACGGCTTATAGAGGAAAGCGTTGGAAAACTAATAACAAAGCTACGCTATATTAATATTTATTATTACTAGCTTAGATAAGAAGCGTTAGTAGGTAATATCTACTTTAGATAGATATCTATAGCCGATATAATAGTAGACGGACTTATAAAGATACTACTAAAGTAAAAGTACTAGGTATTTACTAACTAATTAGGACTTACGCCGCTAACCGGATAAAATTACCGAGTTTCTTCTATTTTCTTTATTTAACGTTATGCGCTTTTTATTTTTTTTATTTAGATGTATATAGCCTATAGCAACCCGCTCGGCTAAATTATTAGCTACTTATTAGTTATTACTTTATATTCTATTAAATCTAATACTAACAAAGGACTTATACCTAACTAAATATAAGTCTCCCCCAATCTTCTAAGTATTTTATAGTTATTACTTTATATTCTATTAGAGCTAGTAACCTAGCCACCTATATAGTTAAATAGTCTAGATAAAGCCAGGCCTAATTGGCCACTTTAACTATGTCCTGGCTAATGGAACCCGCTCGCTATTCTTTTTAACCTCGAGTTCACAAGTTCAATTCTCAGTTATACACGTAGTTATTCTTTTTACCTATAGCTATTGTCTTATCGTGCGCTGGCTTCACCACCACACGAAGGGGGTGTGTTGGAATATCACGTGTATGTATAATAAACTTTAGCTTAGTCACGGAAGAGGACGGATAAGAGGACTCCCCTGAGCGTCCCTCTTACGCCTCATGCCACTCATTCTCAATTGATGGTATCACCACCAATTCCAACATCTTCTTTAGGCAGTCAGATAGGGTTATTAGCTACAGTTGCCGCGGTTTCTGCTAGCAAGACAAATTACCTTAATTGCGGAGTTACCAGTATCAAATAAAGGAACCAGAGGACCCTTCTAGTCAGAACTTCAATGCATTTGGTTATCTCGACCATGGATGTGGGAAGCCGGAGCGGATCGCATCGGAGCTCTTTGTGAACTAGAAGTTTGTGTCAGGTGGATGGTCATCAAAGCAATCATACACCAGTTCTTAGATATTTGTGTTGCAGAAGCATGTGAATTGTATTCGAGCTGATGAAAGATTTACAATCCCGTAACTGTCCACTTCAACGCCGTTAGAACCGTTGTATACTCTAGGGCACACTCCGCAGCTTCTCATCGACCTCACCCTTTGGTGATATTTAAACCTCTGATAGCGTCGTCCTTTTGAGATGGCTCCACTCAGCTTTGAGCGTTTCCAATTCGCCTCGGCCATTAGATCGCTCGCGTTGATTCAATTCTTGGTTGCACTCGACTCGACCATTCCCTCCGTCGCCTTGCCAGTGAGTGTTCTCCTCTTCCAAATCATCTGCATGTCGTATATTGACAGGACACAAGTACATCTCCCAGGACTTGGGTGGAACGGCTACAGCCCGTCTGACTTGTCAAATTCACCCAGCTCTTTCTGCAACAGAGAGATGACTGTCTCGATTGTTGACCGCATGAAACCATCAATGGTGTGGTGATCATGCCGAAACTCACGCCGAGAGATGAGGAAGTTCAAGAGCGCTGTGCGCTCAATGAGAGATTGGGTTCGACGGATGCGTTCGAACGCCTCGGGGAAGTTGCGGCACTTCAAAGAGCTCGCGTTCCAACCAAGGGATGAATCTGCAGAAGCGCCCAGAGCTAACCTGCTCGGGTGAGCGCGTACCATTCTAACCACGTGATCGAGAACAGTTTTACCGGCTCAGCAGGTCTTTCATGTCAAGGATTTGGCCTTCAGGCAGGAACCGTAGCTAATCTTGCACAGCCTTTCAAGTTACTCACGATGGCTAACTCGTTGACGTGTGAATAAATGCCGCACGCATTGGCGATAATCGTGCCATGCGTGCTCATGCAGATTGAAGATGCTGTTACCCATGAGCGCAGACCGTTGCAAGCAGGGCTTCGATACTTTCAGGATCTGCAATAAAGAGAGCATGGTTCCCATCATGCTAAGCTCAGACGTAGATGAGTGTTTTCTCGTTTGTTTGGCGTCGTCGAAAGAGTTGTCGAGGGATTTGATAATACTCTCCTAAAGAGCATGCGGAGTAATTGTGCACAGGAAATAAATTACCGCTATAAAATCTACAGAGCATCAGCATAGGCAACGCCGGTGTATGAAGACATAAGCGAGGGGATCAAAGGTGTGAACCTCTGCGCATGCTCTCCATGACGATTGATTCGTCTTTCTTCACTCAAGTCCACGACAATATTGCAGGGGATAATGAGCAGCACGACAAAAACGGCAATCCGTCTTGCGAAGAATAATCGGGCATAACAAGAGCACAACTCATTGTCGAGTGATTTCGTCGGCCTTGGGGATGGGCACACAAACAGCACGGAGCAGGCGAAGATACCAACTTGACCTCGGTACAAGTCATGCTCTCTTGCGCTTGCCACAAATTATATTATTACCGGATTAGCTTCCTATGGTGGGACTTAGCGTTAACGTCACTGAATCAATCCTGGTGTCCGGGGGAGTGGCGCTGGAATAGAATTAAACAATACGAGCCTAACAAATAGCCAGTCTTCTCTGTTGTGGCCCTTAATAGCATTGGCAACATGCTTAATGCCGCACCATCCGCGTTTAGATACTGCCTACAGTCGAGCAGATGGTCCTTGGAAATTTCAAAGATAGGCGCCAATTGGTTTTTACGCGCATCGTCATCGGAAGCGGGCTCCTCCGTCTCCGCTGTCAATTGCAGCACCACCATTCTCAACCACAGTCTCTCTCATCTCGTTCCTGATCCAAATGGCTGCAGTGAATGCCACCGCAGGCCCTGCCGTTCATTTTCTGTTCTTCCTCCGCCCCATATACGACATTTTCATCCTCCGCCTGTCGTGCCGCTATATCTGGCGATGCCCCCCGACAGACTCCACGCGCTCTGCACAAGGCGTACCACATCCGCGGAGAACTCTCAGCCGTTTCGGCCATAATCGAGAACCCAGCCCAGCTCCTCGATATTGGGGCAGGAGCCGGCCGTTTCCTAGCGCACGCCCCGATCGTTAGCCGAATCCGAGGTCACCTTGGCAGATTTGAACGAGAATAGTCTCAACGCTGCCGCGTCTCGCGTGACCCAGTCACGTCTCCCTGTTTTGATCCGGACCACACGCATGGCCCTTCCGGAAGCAGATATGGAGATTAACCTGGCTTTTTGTCCCGACCCTCTGGGCGGAGCGAAGTTTGACGTTATCTCGTGTAGCCGGAATGCAAGCTCAGGGTGTGATACGACTACACGGACACCTGAATATGAATAGAATCATGGCCGGGTCAGCAGTGCTGCCGAATGGCCGCAAGCATAATCTACGGGCTAAAGTCATTAATTTCTGGCACAATCGCCGTGGCTTATTTGATGATTCCCCCCTTGGACATTTTGCAAGCACCCTAAATGACATATAAAGCTGCAATGCCTCGTGGCTGTGAGGTGGATTAAGGTAAGCTATAGAGAATTTCAAATCAACAAGAACATACCATAACCGCTAATCGTCTCACCAATCTTGGGAACGCACTAAAGAAAATCACCTACAGACAGCAGGTCGCCATCACAGCCGAGCACTTCCTGAAGCTCTCCTACCAGCCAGCAATGTACTATAGGATAAGCTGCAAGCGAATACCAAGCGAGTATAAATATTTGGCTAGTAGGCTCATGACCTCCAAGAGAGTACATAAATAGGTTTCCGCGCACTTCGGATGCTGTCAGATAAAGACGATCTTCGGGTAGAGCACCGCCCTGCTCCGTCCTAAGCTCCTAGCTTTTCCAGACTATGTATTTCAAGAGGTTCCTGGCTTGCATATTTGCCTTGCTCTCCGGAATTCCCGTACTCTTGGTGCACTTTGCACCCACAATGTGCTCTATCTATCCAAGTCCAGTCGAGGGACTTGTATCTTGGCGAATCACCAAGTCCAAATGGAAGTTGTTGGATCATTGGGGAGCTTCTTGGTGAAGAGTATCCAGGAGGGGTTGAAGGGGCTGACAGGACTCCATACTATGGGGAACACCAATGGGTCGCGCAATGCGGGATATTAGAAAAAAAAAAAAAGAAAACGAAATGTGGTCCTTGAGTGACGTAAAGTCCGAAAAGCGCTATAGAGAGGAGAAGGATTTGTGTAATCAAGGGGCAAGAGCTGATTGCTGATGAGGAAGACTTGTGGGGACGATGAGAGCTGATTGTTGTTGAGTTCACAGGCGAAAGCATTTCCAGCCTCACGTCAATGTAATTGGAAGCTTCAAACACGGTCCTCCCACGCAGCCACAAAATTTTAGTATGCCGGTTCAATGAACCTTTGGCCTTAGATAAACGGTACTTCTCCTCGATCCCTAAATACGACACGAATATCGCTTTCAAAGCCGAGAATTTCGCACTCCGGCCCCCTGGTCTATATCTAGATGAGGGCCCGCACTAGCGTCAACGATGGGGACTTAAATAGCCACTCAACCACGCTGGGAATTTTCGCTACGACGGAGCTGGATACGCGAGGTAAGATAATGGTTTGAGGTGCAGTATACGAGATTTAAAGTTCGTGTATACGGCAACCGACGCTCCCGAAAGCTACGAGAGCCAATAAGCCAAAGCGGAAGTACAGAAGGAACGCCGCAACTTACACACGGCCTACCTACTTGCCAGCCATGAAGTTAGTCACAAACCACGGTTGATGCATGTGAGCTATTCCGTTTCGTGCTCGTGATCGGCTACTGCGCAGCCCGGTGTTTTGCAGCCACAGCGCCAGACGTTTCACGGCAAAAGTCATTTGGTTGGCAAGCTGATAGTGTTCTCGTAAAGAATTTGTCAGATCGGATGTGGTATAAAAGACAGCACACAGTGGAGAGTGTCACACCAGCAGTTAGCATCAACCCATTTGACTCTTCCTTTCGTCATGGAACAAGACAAGATTGCGCCTATTGCCATTGTCGGACTGAATTTGAAATTTCCCGATGATGCTGTTTCCCCGCAGGCATTCTGGGACCTGATTTACAATGCTCGATCTGCTGTGAGAGAGGTACCTGCAAGTCGTTTCAATATTGACTGTGAGTGGATGCATACGATATGAGAGAAATAGAGTGTCTGATGGAAGGGTTCAGCATTCTATCATCCAGACCCTTCTCGGTTGGACAGCGTAAGTGTTCTTACACACCGTGGGGAGCTCAAGCAGTCAACCGGATTTAGATTCGCTCAGACTGTCTAGATACTTGCATCTGGACTGCTTGAACTCCCCAGAGCGAAGGCACCGAATCCTTCCTGATGCCTGGCAATGATTAACGTCACCAGATCCGCGTCCGCCATGGACACTTCATGGCGGAAGACCCGCGAGCTTTTGATGCTTCTTTCTTCAGCATGTCTCCAGCGGAAGCTGCTGTGCTCGATCCTCAGCAGCGCGGCCTGCTTGAGGGAGCATACCGCACTTTCGAAAACGGTACGGTAGGCCCCGCACTGATATAAGCGGATGGAAGCTGACATGAAACAGCTGGGATTCCGATCGAACGTGTTGCGGGGTCCACAACATCTGTATTTTGTGCCTCCTTCGGGCGAGACAGCGACGCCATTCTGGGAAGAGATCCGGAGTTCCAGTCCAGATATCAAGCAACCGGATCCGGATCCTCGATGCTGTCAAACCGCATCAGCCATTTTTACGATCTACGCGGCCCTTCGCTCACGGTGGACACGGCCTGTTCCAGTGGGCTGTACGCCTTCCACCTCGCTTGTCAGAGCTTGCTCTGCGGTGAGTCGGAAATGAGTCTTGTCTGTGGCTCCAACACGTACATTACGCCTGAATGCATTTCATTACCACTCAGTAACGCCGGCTTCCTTTCGCCCGACGGTCGCTGTTACAGCTTCGACCACAGGGCGAACGGGTACAGCCGCGGTGAAGGCTATGGCTTTATCTTGCTCAAGCCTCTCGCCCGCGCATTGAGTGATGGCGACGTGATTCGGGCTGTCGTCAGAGCGACAGGAGTGAACCAAGACGGCCGGACTCCCAGCATCACACAACCTAGCCGAAGCGCGCAGGTGGATCTCATCCGCAAGACGTACGAGGCCGGCGGGCTCGACCTCGCTGACACTGAGTTCGTCGAGGCTCATGGCACGGGCACAATCGTCGGTGACCCCACCGAGGTGGGCGCTATTGGCGAGGTCTTCCGGGAACACCGCTCTCGCCCGGTCTGGGTGGGCTCAGTCAAGTCGAACATTGGCCACCTGGAAGGCGCCAGCGGCCTTGCGGGTATTGTCAAGACCGTTCTGGCTCTGGAGCGCGGGGTCATTCCGCCGAATACGAACTTTAGCAAAGTCAATCCGGCGATCGATATGGCAGCGCTTAGAGTTCAAGTAAGTGGTGGCATCTCATTGCTGCACGCTGTGGCTTTCAGGCTAACGCTTTCGCTGAAGTTTCCGACTAGGCCTGTGCCGTGGCCGCCCTGCCACGTCCGACGAGCGTCTGTCAGCTCGTTCGGGTACGGCGGATCAAACGCGCACGTAGTACTGGATGATGCCTTCAACTACCTGAGGAATCGTAACCTTGTCGGCTACCATCAGTCGGTCGGTGTCTCGGCTGCGAAACTCGACACCGTATATGGCTGTGCTACAAATGGCCGTACTGTCAATGGCCATAGCAGTTGTACAACCAATGGGGATGCCACGGCCAGCGGATATACCACTAATGGTGGTGCTCTCAAGGGCACCGCAACTAACGGCAAGGCCAATGGTGCGAATGGCAACGGCGTCCACGTACACGGTGATGTTACTCATTACCTCGACCGCACCACCACAAATGGCAACAGCACGCACAGCGGCGATGACGACGATGTCCAGGCATACGCAGTCATTCCGCTGTCTGCTGCTGACGAGAAGGGGCCTAGCAGGCAGGCCGAGGCTCTGAAAAAATTCCTCGTCTCTCTACCAAGAGAGGCGAAGAACGCCGAGTTCTTTGCTGACTTAGCACACACTCTGACAGTTCGCCGCTCGTTGCTGAACTGGCGCGCATTTTCCGTGGTCGAGCCAGCGGCCGACGCCGTGTCTACGCTGACAGATACGCTCTCCTCCGCTGTTCTCGGTGTCTCATCCAAAACACCAGATTTGAGCTTCGTCTTCACAGGGCAGGGTGCGCAATACGCACAGATGGGCCTGGGGTTGCTGTCCTATCCCACTTTCAAGCGCAGCCTGGTAGAGTCTGGTATTTTTCTGGAATCTCTTGGTTGCGCCTGGTCTGTCCTCGGTTCGTCGTATCCAGCCCGGTGCCTATGGGAAACCAATGACTGACCGCGGAAGTAGAAGAACTGGAGAAGCCGGGAAGCTTGAGTAAAATCGATACACCAGGCCTTTCGCAGCCATTGTGCACTGCTATACAGGTCGCGCTGGTTGATTTGCTCCGCTCCTGGGATGTTGCGCCTGTGTCGGTGTGCGGCCACTCGTCAGGAGAGATTGCAGCGGCGTATTGCGCAGGGGCAATAACGCGCGAGTCTGCGTTGAAAATTGCCTACTTCCGCGGAGTCATCGCCGAAAAGCTCATTGGGGATGCTGAATCCAATCCCACAACAATGATGTCTGTGGGGCTGGGGGATCAGGATGTTCTGCCCTATCTTGCCGGCACCGGCGTGTCCGTGGCTTGCGTCAACAGCCCTGTCAATGTCACCCTTTCTGGAGATAAGGCCGCCATTGATGCCATAAGAGAGCAGCTTGACGAAAAGGAGATATTCGCGAAAAGGTTGGCTGTCAAGATTGCGTATCACTCGAAGTTCATGGCTGCGGGATCTGCTGCATACCGAGCCATGATCGGCCGCATCGAAAGACCAGAACAACCTACGTCGTTGAAGCATCACGCCGTCGGTTTCTATTCCTCCGTCACCGGCGACCTTGTTGTTCACCCGGCCTTGCGTGACCCTGATTACTGGATCCAGAACCTGGTGTGTCCAGTGCAGTTCAGCCGCGCTCTCGTAGCTATGGCTACGGGAAGCGAAAACAGAAAACAAGGCGCTCGGTTCCTTGTCGAGCTCGGTCCCCAGTCTGCATTGCGTAGGCCAATTAAGGACAGCCTGAGTCCTGTTCTTGCAATGGACAAGTGGCGCTATGCTTCCATGCTGAACCGAAGAGTCCCAGATGTGCGTTCTGTTCTTGAAGTGGCTGGGCATCTGTGGTGCTCCGGGGTCAGAGTCAGCCTGGAGGCCGCAAATCGGGCGTCGCTCCATACCAAAAGGGCACCGAGATTATTGGTAGACCTCCCTTCGTATCCGTTCAGCCGCATCAGGGAATACTGGGACGAAAGCCGGCTGAGCCGTAAGTATGCGCTTCGGCCATACCGTCGACACGCACTGCTGGGACTGCGGGAAAAAGACTGGAATGCAGCCGAACCCTCTTGGAGGCATTTGATCAGAATCCAGGAGAATCCGTGGATAGTTGACCACGCTGTAAGCAAATCCCAGCGTCTGTGGCTTCAGATAACTGACCTGATTACAGTTGAACGGCTCTCCCCTCTATCCCGGCGCTGGCATGCTTGTCATGGCCATCGAGGCAGCACGGCAAATGGCAGCGCCTCACAAACGCCCCATAAGTGGCTACAGATTGAGGAATGTACGCTTTTTGAGAGCCATTACAGTGGACGACTCGGAGCGAGGCAGTGAAGCCAAGATCCATATGCATCCAAGGAAGCAGGCCGCCAACAGCACGAGCACCGTCTGGTACGACTGGCGCATCTACACAGCGACTGGAGATGAGTGGATTGAATGCGCGTACGGCAGCGTGAAAGCTGAACTCGACCCGGATGTGAAGCCCGAATTGGCCGGCGCGTCAGACGCTCGCTGGCTTCGGTTTGTGGAGGAGCTGCGCGGGCAGCATGCCAGTGACGCAGAAAAGTGCTCACTCCGAGTCTACCATACACAGTTGTACCAGAACATGGCCAAGTTGTCCGGCTTCAACTACGGACCTTACTTTCAACAGCTTCGCAACATCACCTACGACCGAAATGGTCATGCCTCGGCCGACCTGGCGCTCAGGGGATATTTTGATCAAATGCCATATGCTTCCGAGGACCCATGCGTCATCCACCCAACCACCCTGGACGCCATCTGTCACCTGCAGATGGTTGCCCTGTCCAGAGGCGGTTGGCAGCCGATCCCCACGATGATGTTCTCACACCTCAAAGACCTGTGGATATCTCACAAGCTCTTCACCGCCGGCAATGACGCGCAACTGCGAGCAGCAACTCACGAGACTATGCGGTCATTTAGAGAGGCCGAGTGCAAGACTGTCGTGCTTTTTGCGGACTCCTTGGAGCCCGCCCTTGTCGCTGAAGGGCAGCGCGGTACCGCCATCACGAGCTTCCCGCGATCACCGGCCGGTAGTGAGGATGACAGCGCCAGTAGGATGTCGTACGGCATCTCGTATCAGCCTGATCTTTCACTACTCACCATGCAGGAGACTTGTACATATCTCAAGTCAACCTTCAACGGTTCCAAGTACGGCCCGCCACCCAAGGCAAATGTGGATCGCGGCGATGCCATATCACTTCATTTTGTGGAGACAGTGCTCAAACAACTTGATGTAGACGGGCCACGCCATTGCGAAGCCCATTTCGAGAGGTATTTTGCCTGGATGCGCCGGGTTGCTACCAACAGAGACAAATGGACGCTCGAATCCCGCGGTCTCGGCCATTTGGACATTCGGGACATCCTCAGGGAGGCTGATGCGGAACCTACACAACGCCTGGCGAAGACGATCGGCGAGCATCTCTACCAAATCCTGAGAGGGGAGGTTAATGCGTTGGAACTTATTTTCGAGGGCAGACTGGCCGATGGTGAGTGACCAGTGGTCTGCACGGGGCCGCAGAAGCTGACGCACAGGTGTAGATTTCTACCATTCTGAAATGTTCTCAGTAAGCTATCGCAAGGTAGGGGCATACATGGGTATCATGGCACACGCAAATCCGCAGCTACGCGTGCTCCAAGTGGGGGCTGGTACGGGTAGCTCCACAGCGCAGATCCTCCCGTACCTGATTTGTGATGAGGGAAATGGAAGGGAGTCTGTGCGGTAGGCATCAGCTCTTACGCTTTCGCCTCGCACGCTCAGCTGACAATTCGATGCAGGTTCGCCGAATACGCATATACCGATATGTCCCCTGAATTTTTTGAAAAGGCAAAGGATCGCTTTTCGAACGTAGCCAAATACATGCGGTTCCAACAGCTGGACCTGCAGTTCGATCCGTGCTCCCAGGGCTTTGCTGAAGGAAGTTACGATGTTGTTGTGGTGGGCAACGTCCTTCATGCAACGGCTGATCTCATGCAGACGTTGCAATATACGAAGAAGCTCTTGCGTCCCGATGGCAAACTGATAATGTGCGAGGCCACAAACCTTGATAACATAAGAGATGGCTTAGTCTTCGGTCTGTTGCCCGGTTGGTGGCTACGTGAAGAACAATGGCGTTCAACCAGCGAGGAGTACCAAGGCCAAGGCCCACTGTTAACCGAGAAGCAGTGGGCTAAAGTTCTGCCGGAGGCTGGATTTTCTGGACTCGATATGGTGTTCCGCGATCATGAGCACGAGCCTCATCACCGCGTCTCCATTATCGTTGCCACTGCCCCACACGATACCCAGGATGATCTCTTAATTCAAAAAGACGCTACATTTATTCTCATTGATTCCCAATCCAGCTCCCAGAAAGGGTTTGCTGAAAAGATTCAACGTCGACTGGCAGCAAGCACCCAGTCTATTCCAGAAATCGTCAAGTTCGATGCGAGCCTCGACCGGAGCTTCAAAGACGCAACAGTCATCAGTCTTTTGGAAATTGACGGGTCTTTGTTAAGCAATGTCAAGGAGTCAGAGTTCTCAGCCGTCAAACAGATGAGTCTTGAGGCCAGGCTCGTTCTTTGGGTCAACGGAGATGCAGGCCCAGTAGCCGGTGATCCAGAGGCGGACATTGCCCTTGGTTTCGGCAGAACAGTCTGTTCCGAGCGAGGGGACCAGAATTTTGTCAACCTGAGCCTGGAGCGTCCAACCATGAGACTGGATCCCTGCGTTGAATCCATTCTCCGCGTGTTCCGGAACATTACCCGTTCCCTCGGTTCCGCACATGAAAACGAATACTCAGAGAAGGACGGGATCATACAGATCCCGCGCGTGGTCCCCAGCCCATACCTCAACGATTTGGTTACTGCGAGGTCACACCAGCCTGACGAACAGACCTATAGTGTTGGAAGCAACGGACGAAAACCGCGCTTTCACCTCAGCATCGAGACGCCTGGCCTGTTGGATACGCTGTACTACATTGAAGATCAGGATGAGCACAGCATCCTGGAAGAAGAATACGTCGAAATTGAGGTCAGGGCCACCAGCCTCAACTTCAAAGACGTGATGGTCGCGCTTGGACAGATCCCTGGAAAGGGCTTCGGCCTCGACGGTGCTGGCATCGTATCCCGGGCGACCCCAGGCAGTCGTTTCACTCCTGGCGATCGAGTTGTCTACTGCAGCTTTGCTGGTGGTGGACTTGGGACCTTTGTGACGTGCTCAGAACTTCAGGTGGAGAAAATACCAGACGATATGGCATTCAACATAGCGGCAGCCATTCCCACAGTTTACAGCACCGTGGTATACTCGATCGACTACGTTGCCCATCTGCAAAAGGGAGAGTCCATCCTCATCCACGCTGGTGCTGGCGGAGTTGGCCAAGCAGCCATTCAGCTTGCGATGATCCGTGGAGCAAGGATATTTGTTACCGTCGGAAGTCAGGACAAGCGACATCTTCTCAAAGACCTCTACGGCCTCGAAGACAGCCAGATATTCTACAGCCGCGACAGCACGTTTGCAGAAGATGTGCGAAATGCCACTGATGGACACGGGGTGGATGTTGTCCTCAACTCTCTTGGCGGTGAATTGCTTCAGCAATCATGGGACTGCATTGCTCCCTTCGGGCGGTTCGTCGACATCGGTAAGGCAGACATTATCGCAAACAACATGCTTCCAATGGGGCCGTTCGATCGGAACGTTACCTTCTCCGCTGTTGATTTAGTGGTTATCCATGAAAAGGCCAAGCCACTCTTGAAGAAGATAATTCAAGACGTCATCAGGCTGTTCAAAGAGCACACACACCTACATGAGCCAAAGCCTCTACACGTGTTTCATCCGTCAAGGTTGGAGAAAGCTATGCGCTTCCTGCAAGGCGGTAGAAACACAGGAAAAGTAGTGGTGGATTTCGCCGCGTCTGGGGAGCAGATAAAAGTAAGTTCATATTTTTCGAACAGCGTGTTCATGCACACGCTGACCAAGTCTCGCAGTTCCGCCCTGCGCTGAGGCCTGCATACCACTTCAGCAACCAGGCAACCTATGTTATCAGCGGCGGCCTTGGAGGTCTGGGCCGCGAAATCATTCGCTGGATGACTCGCCGTGGCGCCAGAAATTTTTTGGCTCTCTCTTCGTCAGGGGTGGAGGGAAAACCCGACGCACCAACCTTCATCAAAGAAGTCGAAGGCATGGGTGCAAAAATACTGGCTCCGGCATGTAACATTACCAACAGGAAGCTACTCGAGAACACCCTGCAGAAGGCAATGAGGGAGTTGCCGCCCATCAAAGGTTGCATCCAGGCTGCCATGGTCCTGCAGGTTCGTGCCTCCGCCCTTCTTCTTCCCTTCCTTAATTGTTCATTATCTGAC
Organism: Macrophomina phaseolina; assembly: GCA_020875535.1. Taxonomy (NCBI): domain Eukaryota; kingdom Fungi; phylum Ascomycota; class Dothideomycetes; order Botryosphaeriales; family Botryosphaeriaceae; genus Macrophomina; species Macrophomina phaseolina. Next base: position 415,128 of record JAEQDS010000068.1, read on the forward strand.
CGTTGGATTTTTAGGATGACATGTTGATGAACATGTCGGCAACCGGGTTCCACGCTGCCAAGGACCCAAAGACGATTGGATCGTGGAACCTGCACGAACTGCTACCACCGGATATGGATTTCTTCGTCCTCCTTTCTTCCTTCTGCGGCGTCATGGGTAATCCTGGCCAGTGCAATTACTCCGCGGGCAACACATTCGAGGATGCTCTTGCCCGGCACCGAGTCTCAAGGGGCATGAGGGGTGTCTCTGTGGACCTGGCCCTCATCGTCGAAGCAGGTTGGGCGAACGACAACTACACTATCGTCACGGAGAGCTTACGCGCCAGTGATGGTGGTGTCAAGCAGGAGCAACTGATGGCCATGCTCGATGCTCTGTGCGATCCGACATATGACTGTCAGAACTTCGCCCAGGTCGTCAACGTAATTGACAGTCCCGAGGAGCTTTACCGCATGACCAAGGAGGGTCGCCTTGCCTGGGCGGCCAAACCAATGTTCAACAACCTTCTACGAATAGGTGAGCTTCGTCTCGCTTCGCGTGAGGCCGCTAAAACGGATGACAAGGCATCTGTGGACTACGCTGCTCTTGTGAAAGCTGCAGCGAACACCGAGGACGCAGGAGAAGTGGTCGCGCAGGGCCTGGTGCAAAAGCTGGCAAAATCACTCTCGGTCCCGCCAGAAAGCCTGGATGTCCAGAAGCCAGCGTTCGTGCTTGGGGTAGATTCCCTCATTGCTGTTGAGATCAGGTATTGGTTCATAAAGCAACTGCAAGTGGAAGTGGCCGTGTTCAGCATCTTGAAGAACCAGAGTTTGGTGGAGCTGTGCCAGCAGGTTGCTGCACAGGTCATGGAAAAGAAGGAATGAGCAAGCTGATAGCGTAACGAGGTAGTGGATGATATAATTCAAGCCCTCCGGCATGCATGTTTATGCGCATCCTGGCGTGATCAGAGGCTCAGGAAATATCCACCCGGATGGAGTGGCGTTGACAGCAGCAGCAACAGCAGCTGTGCACGTGCACATGCACATAATCACGCTGTGACACGCTAGTATCACATTCTTCTGCATGCATATGCAAAGAGTACGTAGCACATGCTCCGTGGCGGGCAACGAATGGTTGACCCCGCACCTTCCGTCCTGTCATGTTTGATTTTCTTAGCGAATTTGGGAGCAAAAAAAAAAAACAAAAAAAACAAAAGGGGGGGCCCTTGGCTGAATACGACCCGGGGACTTTAAGCGGTCATCTGGACGCAAATTGTCCTGAGTTGCAATAATTTTTATGTCTCGATGACTGCTTCGACTCCCCCACGCCCTGTTCAGCTGTCCAAAGGCCTATTTTGATTATCGCCGTGTCAGGCAGAGGGTGAAGGCCGGTCTTAAGAATATCTTTCCATGCAAGTTAGCATTCTTAATTCACAATTCTCTTACAGTTTTGAGTTGATTGGCCTCTACGTCGACTTTAGAACTGACTACGGAACCGGCATTTGCGCAGATCGAGAGATATCCCTTCACAGCAGCTCGAACATCATGTCCACCATCAACATTGAGTAAGTGAGTGATGACTGTTTCCCCAACCCAACGCTAAAAAGAACGTTGCAGGGCATTCTGTGCCGGGACTTTTGATTTCTACATCGGTCCTGAAAGGGTTCGATTCGTATTGTACAGGAATCTCGTTGCGCGCTACTCCAATCCACTTGGCAAAATGATGTCGAACGGAATGAAAGAGAGTCAGGAAGGCGCTGCCTTCCTGGAACATGTTGATTCTGAAACGTTCGGCCGGTTTGCAGAGTATATTCACTCTGGGGATTATAGCTCTGCTGCACCAGTTGATGCGCTGCCGACGTCGCCCACGCCGCCCGCGCCTGAAGAACCCGACGGCTGGTACAGACATCGGCCAACGAATAGAGTTCTTATTCCACCCCTATCACCAGAGGAACCAATTACTCAAGATGCTGTCGTCGAGGTTGAACCGGAAGTGGAGCCACCTGCAATCTCTGATTATTCCCGTTCGGGTACGTAACAATCTAAGACAAAGAAAAGGAGGAGAAAGGGGGCACGGGGGGCTTTCGATTATCGCGTCCAGCAACATCTAGGCTTACCGTAAAACAGGCACACCAGTAGCGGAACCCATGCCACAGCCTTTCCCCCTCATTCCAGCGCCTGGCCGGAACCAGACCTCGTCATCAAGTTACTCTCCGGTCTTCAGATCCCATGTGTGCGTATACCACTTCGCTCAGCAATATCTCATCCCCGGCCTGAAAGAACTTGCCCAACAGAAACTTGCAGACACATTCAACTTGTTCCGTTGCTACCCTGAGCGTGCGGGGGACATCTGTGAGATCATCCAACTAGTGTACAATCACGAGGACGGAAATATGGACGATTGCCCCCTCCAAAAAATCGTTACGGAGTATGCGATCAACAATTTCATTGTGCTCGTGGAGACTACTCATTTCAAGAATCTCCTGGCCGAGGGCGGTACTTTTCCGGTCGACCTCTGCAGCAGAATTGCGAGTCAGCTCTTGTAGATACAAGAATTTCATTCTTCAGCATCCCCGTGCTCATTCATCGGGGCTTTTGCTTAAGCAGACAAGAAACCCGTCACCTAGCAGTACGCCTCTGCCAAGCGCACTGCATTCGAGCGCAGTAGGTCTGGTAGCTCTAGAGAAATGAGCAACCCACCAAGCGCTATGGCGCTCAGTGAAGAGGTCTGCGGGTCCGAGGCGATGACGTTTCCCGGTGCCAGTGAGGGTGTTGCTTGGGATAAGATGCACGCTGTTAGACTCAGCTATGGCGCACGTTTCAATTGAATCCCGTTGGATTCAAAATGTTTGCTGGCGCTCCATACAGCGTGGACGAATTTCATCCCTCAGCCGATGGCCGGCAAGTCGATGCTAAGTGCGGAGACGAAAGGGACAGGCTCGGCCACTTTGGTATTAGGAAACTTTGCCAATGTGAATACTTCGTCCGAAATGCAGTGCATTCCCTGCTTTTAAAAGATTTCGGGATTTAAGCCTATACCTAAGGTCGACTTTCTTAATGCGGTGTCCGTGCTAAACGTCGCGAACGAAACGACTTCATTGGCATAGTCATCCATTCTAAGGCGTGCTAAACTCAACTCTGCAAGCGCTTCGGTAATAAAGCAATTGAGTCACTTGTCAATCTTCACTAATTAAGCGCAAATTCTATTTACTATGAGAAAACATCCTGCCGTCTATTCGTATTACATAGTGCATAATGTCATACCGCTCGCACTGCTCTTCTATCTAGGCGCCCCTTTTAACCTTGCTTTCAGCCTTATCTAAGATAGACTTAACAACTTCTGGTTTATTAAGTCCAACGGCTCCCTTAACCACCCCGTCGAAAATCTTTCTATGTCCCACCGCATCTAAAGCCCATATCGTCGACGCATTCGATCCCTCCCAGAGATGCTCGCCAGTTCCAATTTGAGGCTTCTTAACCAGGACGTGGTCAACAACTCTCTTCGCAAACTCCTCTGGCTTCACACTGCTCTTTGCATGTTGTCGGCTCCTCTCCTTAACCCGTTCTTCAACACCGGCATACAGACTGTCGGAGCCGAAAGAGATGTTATCGGCTGACATCAAACCAGTCGAGACTTCCCCCATGAACAGGGTTACGACTTTGATGCCGAGCGGGGCAAGCTCTAGGCGCAGCGTGTCGGAGTAGGAAGACACAGCCGCCTTAGAAGCATTATAGGCCGCCGAAAATGCGTACGGGAGGCGTGCGAGGATTGAAGCGACATTAATTATCGTCGGCGGGTGGTGGGAGTCGGAAGCAGCGGCTAGGAGCAGTGGAGTGAAGACCGAGACCATGTCGAATAGCCCGAAGACGTTTGTGTCAAACATGGTACGGACGCGCTCGGGCGACGCTTCGATGGCTGGAGCTTCGTACACTGATCGTAAAGAGTCGCCGTATTAGTCGGAAGGGATGATAATTAGACTGAAGGTTGAAACACTATGATAGGACATACTCATGCCGGCATTATTGAACAAGATATCCAACTTTCCGCCAGTGCGCTTCTCGATCTCATCCCTCAGGGCGAGGATGCTCTCTCGTTTTGTGACGTCAAGGGGAAGCGTCTCGATCCCTTTCGCTTCGAGCTTAGTAAGGGATTTAGTCGACCGAGCAGTTGCAAAGACGCGCAAGCCGTGCGAAGCGAATTCGAGCGCGAGTGCGTGACCGGATCCACCCTCAGAACAACTATAAGAGTCAAACTTCGTTAATGATTTAAAGTGAGGAGGAAGGAGCTCGTTAGATATACTAACCCAGTAATTAGAATTGAACGCTTTTGCTGTGACGACATCGTGAAGTTCGTATGACCGGGCAGTAGGGTCGAGTGCTTTCTGAGGTTTTAGGAAGATCAAAAGTAAGATGCTTTATATAGGCACTAGATTATTGTACCCTTTGCAGCTCAAATCGTGGCTTTATCAGGGAGTAAGGCGATTTTACGGACGTAGTCGGAGTGGATTCTCGTCTATAATAAAGCTAAGGTGCTATTGTCTAAATTTGCTCAGCACGGCCGTATTTTAATCCTTGCCACTAAATCGTGCTTTAAAAAGTAATCTTTCAACTGCTAAAATGTATATCCGTGATCGTAAACAGTAATATGTAATTAATTCAGGTGCTATATTTTGACCTCGGTATCTTGCGATTAGAAATCAAAAAATCTTATACATGGCTTAATCCAAGTTAAGCGGCCGGGAGATGTATTCCTCCGAGCCTTAGGCTTATTTTACTTTCGGAAGGACCAATAAGAAACCCCGATCCTAAGGAGAAGCGCTAAACTAGCACCATTAGAGCCCTCGGGTTCCTTAGCTAGATCCTCCGTGAGGGTCGGTCGTTAAGGAGAGAACGCAACAGGGTAAAATAAATTAACAAGTAATATCCGACCCCGACGCTAATACTAGGTATGACGCCGTAGCTTTGCTTATAAACTTATTAGGAACTTACTGAAAGGGCGGTTACATAACAATAACCAGGAGAAAATTCGCCCGACTCTACGTGCGGGCACAGCCAATGATTACTACAGCCGGGACGAAGACGGTCCGGTCATCACTACTGCGCCACCGACGAAGGCGGAAGTAGTATTAACTTGTGGGGCTTGAAGTGTCTCCATTGCCACCTGCCTGGGGTGGAGCCCTAGCAGCTTGCGCTCTGTTTCCATTCTAAATGCGTTACCGGCACCTGTCGACCTGTGTGAGTAACAGGCACTAGGCAACTAGCCTACTGGAGCAAGCAGCGACTCCTTCGAACTCTCTCCCAAGGCGAAAGTTTGAAATCATCCGTACAGACGGCCACCGCTTTCTACACTTCGCGTAGCCCGGCCCCGCGGTCGCCCTAACGAAAGTTACTAGCTAAGAGGGGCAAGCGAGGTGTTAAATCCTCCGATTTTCGCTGGCGCTCGGACACCGGTACTTGGCAAAGGGCAGATAGGGTCTGACTAAGCTCCTCGAGTTCAATCGAAGGCTCAAAGCCGGCTCCACAAATCTGCAGACATTAACAAAGCATGTCTGCGGGTGCCTAATTGCGGTTAGCGTCCTATACATCCATGCTTCAGTCTGGTGGCAGGCGTAATTGAAAATGGTGCCCGGGACAAAGTGGGTACGAGCTTGAGGAAGCCGGGACAGCATGTTACGGGAGTTCAAGAGGTATGTGCATGTTCACGCAGAGTCTTATTCCGGCAAAGCGAGACGTAGCTTCTTTCGTTTCGTCCATGCCGGTAGGGATCTCGTTGGTGGAAGTTCGTTTCTCCAGCCAATCCCGGTTTGCTACACCAAAGCCGGGCGAGGAAGGAAAAACAACCCAGCAGCAGTCAACAAGAATAACGGGGAATCTGTTTAAGACACAAACTATTCAAGAGCTCGAGACAGTTAGCATGAGGCCGCAATATACGTCTCCGTGTAGATCCCATTTTCCTCGCCATCCAGTTTTCTACCTTCACGAAGGGGAAAGGTCGTTGTTGAGCTCTGCGAAATCAATATACAAAGACGCTGTCCAAATGAGCGGTCGGTATCTCTTCCACGGGCTTTCGATCGCGACCGCAAACAAGATGGTTCCCGGTGCCGGTCAAATCGCACCTGTTCTGGCCCTGCTCTTTGTTTTTTTTTTTTTTGCAATCGCTTGGGGCGCCTCTTCTGGACTCCATAGCAAATCCCTACCTGAAAACTTTCAGATCCATTCTTAGCGGCAAAGGACTCATTGAGGGTACTCTTGGTGCTGTTGCTGGTGCAGTCGGCGTTGAGGAGACGTTGGATTATGTCGTGATCGGAGGGGGTATGAAAGGCAATGCTATATGCGTGCGGCTTGCCGAGGCCGGCTTCTCCGTTGCCATCCTCGAGGCTGGTGCATACTGTGTTATTAGATAGCCAGTCTTGGGTATGACACAGGCGGGTGGGGTTCTGGGGATTGGTGCTTCTCCCTCGGATTCGGATCCGCTGTAGACTGGGCGTTTGTAACACAGCCCCAGGCCTCAATGAACAACAGGAAGGTGAATTACACGTGTGGGGGGAATGCTTAGGCGGCTCGTATGTTTTGCGCCTCGCCCGAGTATCCAATGATACTGATTAGGATTTGCAAAGGTAGGCTCTACTTTTCACTTTGGGCGAGACTGAGCTTACACTCGAGTAGGGGCTCTAAAGAGAGCTGTGACCAATAGACAGAAGCGGTCAGCTACGTGTCGCCCTTTTCAACCTGGTTTGAGAAGGCCTTCCTCGCCAGTGGTATGAACAAGACCAAGGACTTCAATAACGGGCACCTACTCGGCACACACTACGTCCAGACGACAATCCGCGCATCTGATCAGACGCGGAGCAGCTCAACAGCGTACATCGGCGAGACGTTTGACAACAAAAATCTACGCGTCTACATCATTACATTCGTCAGAAGATTTTGTTTGACGGTAGCAAAAAAGGCGACTAGTGTGGAGGTTTGTCCCCCGGGCTTCCGTACAACATCAATGCGGTGAAAGAGGCCATTTCCTCTGCTGGCACGTTCCAGTCCCTTCAAATCCTCATGCTGTCAGGCATTGGACCAAAAGAAACGCTGGAACAGTATGATATCGAGGTGTTTGTTGTCGGACCTCCCATTTGTTAGTCAGGACGTAAGTGGACACGAGCATTTCCAGTCTGCGGCTATTGAGATGATCCTCAGATGTGGAACCACACAATGTTCGGCCCCGCCTACGAAGTGAACATGGATTCGCTCGACCGCGTCCTCCATGACCCGCTCGTCCTGGCCAAGGCCCTGACGGATGACACCACCGAAGCCGAGGGCGTCCTAACTTCCAACGTCGCTGAATCCATTGGCTGGGAGAGACTGCCAGACAAGTACCGCGCCAACTTATCAGAGAGCACTGTCGAAGCACTCAAAACGTTTCCAGATGACTGGCCTGAGGTTGAGATGAGTGCCGCTATCATTCTCGGGATCTCGTCCACTAATGCATCCTATAGCTCATATCCGGCAACGGCCACGTCGGCAGCTTCAGCCTTCCTGTCCTCCAGCAGCCTCTTAGCGGCAAGCAGTACGCGACCACTCTCGGCGGCATAACAGCGCCCTTGTCGCGTGGCAACGTGAGCATCTCTTCCTCTTCCACATCTGACCTTCCCCTCCTCAACACGGCCTGGCTGTCGCGTCCAGCAGACCAACAGCTGGCCATCGGGGCTGTTCCGGCGGATGCGTGACATCTGGGAAAGCACGGCCATGGCGCCTCCATTGGCCAGCACGGCAGAGGAGTACTGGCCTGGCAAGTACGAGAGCGACGAGGAGCTTCTGGAGACCATCAAAGAGGCGGCGATAACGATCTGGCACGCGGCAGGGAGGTACAAGATGGGCAAGAAGGAGGGCAAGGAGGCGGTGATGGACAGCGCGGCGAGGGTCTTCGGGGTGGAGGGTCTCCGGGCTGTGAATGCGAGATCGTTTCCTCTTCTGTCCCCAGGCCATCCGTCTTCGAGGATCAATGCTCTGGAGGAGAAGATTGCGGCGAATATCACGGCGCGGGTGCAGGAGCGGGCTTGTTGCTGGAGGCGTGGATGGCTGGGTGGAGCCGGCGCGCAGCTACACATGGTTCAATTTCTTTCCCTCTGATTTGCAAGCTTTCCATTCAGATATTGGGTTCCTGCGAGATTGACATCAAGATTCTAAGCCGACACCACCGACGTCGACGCATTGATCTCTTCTGGCAGAGATGGAAGATCGTTGGGGACGTAAAGATGAAACCATTTGGATGGCCGGACTCCCAAATTGATATCTGCAAATGCACGGCCTCTATAATGATGAAATCTTCTCCACGCAGGAGTGTTTGTTGCTTCTGAGAGTTGCAGACGGTTGAGCGGTGGCGAGGAGGGGAGCCCCAGACGCGTTTATGTCGACGCGCTTCTCCATTCGTCTTAGCGCGCACGTGACAAAAACGCACGAGCCATCCCCAACCTCTCGACGCCGCGCTCTCTGCCTCTCTCTCTCTCCGTAACATCCTCTCCTCTCATCTCTACCGCACTGCACACCGCCCGCCATCATCAATCCATCTACACGCCACAACCGACCACCCACCCGCTGCCGCTGCTGCCCACGAACCTGATCGCTTAGACCGCCGCGGCGAGAGTTCCGGACGCGCACAAGCAGGCCAGCTGTTCCAGCCAGATCTGGGGTCTGTAGGATATCCATCCGTTTGTGTCTCTGGTTGCTCCGACGGCGTTCCGGGCCGCTTCAGGGGTGGGAAGGGCAGTGTGCAGTCACCCCGTTCCCATCATCACACTGTCGCTGGAGGGGGGCTGGTGGAGCGAAGGCTGCTCGGAGGCGCGTCGTTCCTCAAAAGGCCTGGGTGGGTGGGCAACATTGCGCACTGAGCCGTGCGCGGGAATCTGCTTTTCCTTCATCACGCCCAGTCTTCTAACGTATTTGGCCCGTTGAGGCTACTTGTACATAGTCTTGAATGAATCTCCACCATGGCCTCGCAACCCCTTGACGATACCTTTTCTGTCTCCGCTCCCGTGATCGCTGAATGGCGCGAGGACGATGTGCGATGTCTAGGAACTAGCCCCCAGCCGCTCTCGCTTGAACTCCGTATCCATGGTGCTGAGAGGCAGGCCTCGCTGAAGCTCCGGCTATCTCTCGCTCTGTCCGATTACCGGAAGAAGAGGAACATATACCTGCTCGTCCACCCCGAGCGAGTCCTCGAAGCCCGTCCCTACGACGGCCCCGTCCCCGACCGAATCCGGGCCGACTTCACGAAGAACAAGGGGGCTGAGGACGCTGTCGGCGTCGGCTTCAGACTGAAGGAGCAGAGCGTCGTCCTCGCTCAGTCAGGAACGAGCACGCAGCCGAAGCGAGGCTCTTCGGCATACGCCCTCGAGTCGTTGGGCTCGCTCAGTCGCGCCACCTCTTTCGTACTATACGTCTCCAAGTCCAGCTTCGAGGACTGGCAGCTCGAAAGCCTGTATAGCCTGGCCGACGGCGATTTTAGACTAGCCAGCGGCGAGCTCGAGAGTCTGTACGGAGGAAAAGGCGCAACAATCGTTCCACAAACTGTAGACGGCGCTGGCAGCCCGCCGTCATACGACGAGCTTGCCCTATCGCCACCTCCTCAACTTGGACTCTCAGCGGAGCCCTCGGCAGCATCAGGTCCGCCTGTCAAAAAGAGGAAATACAATGCCGAGGCTACCGATTCCAAGGCCCCAGCGTGGAGAGCGGCTATTCAGCAAAGATTAGACGCTCTGACCGAGATGGTCGGCGAGGTCCGCAAGGAGATAGCATCGGCCGCCGCGCCAGCCATGGAGACGCGGGGCCTGTCCGCCCACGTAAACGATCTGGCATCGCAACTCGATTTCCTGCGCGACCAAGTCTCGTCGATGGAGCAGAGGCTGGAGAAGAAATTCGAGGAGAAGCTCGAGAGCAGGCTGGCCGAGGCGACCGACGACATTGTGGAGCAGTTCGAGCAGCGCCTCGAGAAGCGCATGGAGGAGATCTCAGATGACATGGAGGACCGCTTCCATCAGCACGACCAGGAATGGGAGGTCAAACTGGATGACACGTTGATCGATATGAAAGAGGAGGCGCGACAGCGTGTCAACGAGGAGATGTTGACGGTGGAGGATTCGATAAGGGCGGATATTAGGCATGCTTTGTCGTGAATATTGTATTTTTGGAAAGGAATAATATCAAGACTTTCCAGCCGGCTGTTTTCGCAGTTTTGCTTTGTTCATCCGCGCCATGATACCCAGGTATGGTGCTTGACTGACTTCATCCACGGGAAAGTAACTATATACTCAACTCAAATAAGAACTTGTTTTAGCAGCATCTACTTCGAACGTCGCCCTGCTCATCTCCCATGTCTACAGGTGTACGCACAAGCCACTTTCCGTGGCCAGTTTAAGCACTCGTTCAGCCGGGAGCATAATACGGAATTCTTCTTACAGTCGAGTTCATACAACTGCCTCGATCCATTCCCCCATTGGCTTCAGGGAGCCAGTATGAATATCATTGAAAGCTTGATAGATCAAACTGACAGTTTGCATCCGTTCATCGACCTTCCACGTCGCGAAGCAGCCTGGCAGAGTAAACAAAACTTCTCCCGCACAAGCCACTTTCCCAGGCAGGGACTTGTCTCTGGGGCTCACGTCATGCGAGAGCGTGCCGAAACGCGCCTAAATGCAGGGTCTGTTTCCCGAAGCGATGCAAAGAACGTAAGAATGTCGCATATTAGATTGCAGAGTGCGGTTCAAGCCTGCTTCGGGAATGTTGAGCCGGTGTACTTGCAGGTACTCGCACCAGCGCCCCTGCGGAGTCTACCGGAAACAGGGTGACAAGGGCGAGCTTCCCATCAGAAAGGTTTTTCGAGAAGTTTTCGCGGTTTGCTTTCTCGTCGGGCCCTGTTCCCTAGTCCATCGGGGGCGCGGGGGGGAGAGGGAGGGAGTGGGGTGCCTACAACTGTATGCATTCGCTCCAAGCCGCAAGAATAGCCTTTGGGATCGGCACGTGTTTCATATATCCTGACTTCGGCCATAACACCAATGTTTGTCGACAAGGAGCTTACCGGTCCTCTTTCTCATCGACGCCGACGGAAAGAAAAAAGTACGATAAAGACCGAACCTGCGTGGGAAGTGCAAGGTATACTGAAGGAAGTCTCGGCCGGGTCAGAGGTCGCTTGCGCTCGATGATAGGACGAGAAGGTTGGAAAAAGCCTTTGGAGAATCAAAACCAAGTTCTCGGTGCTGCCGAGTCTTCGGCTCTTCAGCGTGAGCCGTACTTGCCTGCTGTACTCATCGGCATCTTGCGGCGAGGCAGACGGCAAAATGGAGAGCGAAAGTCGATGGGCACGTGGGCAGAGTTGGGCTACCGGCCACCGGAGTATTCCTCAATAGACCTTAATGCGAACAACGAGTAAAATAGCAAGGAGTAGACATAGAATTCTGGGGAAACCCCGACATCACTACGGCAGAGACCTCGCAACGAGAGCGCCGACAATCCGTAACGAGGCCTGGACCCAAGCCCGCCAGCCGATTTAAAGAGGAGCAAAACCCGTAGGGTCGACCGCACACAGCCATTTTTCCGATCCACATGTGCTTCGTATTGAGACACTCTGGCTAGCCGTGGCGATCCGCGTGCCCAAGGTTAGAGAACTTGCACACATCTGACTGATCGGGATCGTCTCGCGCGACGCAATTGGCCAGTCACGAGCACCTTCACGTTCAACAGCAGTCTATTTAGTCTTTTCATCGCTGCTGCCGTGATCTCGCGTGGCCCTTTTAGAGTTAGCGGGGCTGCAAGATGCGGCAATCCGTGACGAAAACTCAAAAAGAGAAAAAAAAAGAGTTGAGGGCATCCAGCAACTGCAAGAGAGAACGTGCCCGATCCAGGCCAACCGCACCATTACCGTAGAGGGCCGTTTCTCCGAACAAGCTCGAACACGTGGCGGGCGGAGGGCGGATGAGCTTCCGGGAGCCGGGATACGACAGTGGTGTTGATGAAAGCTGGTTGCTGCCATGCAACAGCCGACCGGCCACCACGGCCCGCGAAGCGTGCGTCGGATGGCTCATCAGACGCGGCCTCCGGGCGATGAAACCCCTCACCGTGTCATATATGTGGCTCTTAGAAAGCGTTATGCTGGTCAAAAAGTGCCACGGCCATGACTGAACCGGACACGGTTATATATCCAAGAACTATATGAAACTCCGAATAATCCAGCGTCCAAAATACCCCAAAGAGAAGACAGAGGGGCAGAGTAAGTCGAGTGTTCCATTGCACAGTATCTCAAAGCCAGTGAATGACCGTCGTGGCGTCAGAGTTACTCCCATCTATGCGGACCAAGAAAAAAAATAAACTCTCAAAACCAAGTGATCCCAAATCGAACGAAGAAGGAGACTGAGAACAGGGCGAACCCAACCCATACTTTTTGTTTTCCCTTCCCACTCCCGAACTCGCTAAAAATGTATTCAGAGAGAAGCATACACCGACTGGTTGTTATCCCAACCCTGCCACGGACTATAGAAATTCGAATCAACCGTCGTCCGGCGCGAGCTCGACGGCTGCGCTGCGCTATTGTGCCGTGATGATGATGATGATGATGAGGAGGAGGAGGAGGAGGAGGAGGAGGATGACGACAGTTTCCGAGACTTGCCCTTCAGGCTGTTGGAGAGGAAGGTGGCGGCGAGGAAAGCCATGTCGGACTTGCGACCCAGGTACCACAGGGCCTTGATGCAGAACTCGCAGCGGCGCATGTACTCGTTGGCGGCGTTCATGTTGATGGGAATGCTGCCCGGCGGCAGCTGCGAGGGCACGGGGATTGAGTCGAGCAGCACGCGGGCGGCCTTGGCGAACGAGCGCACGAGGACGACGGTCCACGGCTCCGTGAGCAGCGCGCCCTTGTTGACGGCGAAGTGGTACTCGCGCGCCTTGGCGAACGAGGCGTCCGCACTGGGCGACGACACGCGGCCCAGGTCCGACACGGCCAGCGCGTTCTCCTTCCTGAGCATGATGCACAGCCGCGACTGCTCCCGCTGTTTGCGCTGCAGCTCCAGACCCATCTCGCCCTCGTCGATCCGTTGGATCATGTCGGCGAGGCTCAGGGCCGCGAGGTGCCAGTGGCCGGCCAGGATGACGTACCAGGACTGGATGCGGGCGGGCAGGTTGTCGTGGTCGTTGATGCAGTCGACGAAAAACTGTCCGTACGTGTGGTTCCAGTGCTGGTATACCTTGATCGACTCCATGATGGCGGCCTCCATCTTCTCCGGCTTGGTCGTCACGCGCGACATGAGTGTTTGGAGGCGGGCGACTTTTCTGTAGAGCAACACCTTGACGGGTGCGGCATTGCACAGCGTTGTTGCAGCCTCCTCGTAAGAACACGGCCATCTCGGGATCCCCTGGTTCCACCGCAGCTGTTTAGGCTTCAGGAATAAATCGCCCCAGAGATCCGACTGTGGCTCCTCCGGTAAAGTGGACGAAAAGGCGCCATCCGTGAACAGATCGCCGCGGGAGCTGCCGCCAAAGGGGTTCTGTGCTTGGTTCACGTTCCGACCGTTGCGTCCGTTCGGCTTGGATCGGTCGGGGTATATTTTGCTGTCCTTGTCGGAGACGATGAGAGGTCGATCGTTCATGACGGCCGAGAGCGTATCAAACATGACGCAGAGCCAGAACATCATGTCGAAGGTCTGGAGAGATTGTTAGCACACGCATGCCAGGCAGAGTATGCACACATACTTTGCGATCGACAGAGTCCAGTTTGCTGGCTGGGGTTGTGGAACCGTTCCTACCCATCATACGATGCAGTTTGGCCCGGTTTGCAAAGACCTGTCTGGTTGCAGTTTCAAGGAACACTGGGGGCCCCTCAGCGTCGATGATGTCGTCCAACTTGGATGTGTCTTCGCCCTCGAAGTTCGCGGAGTCTACGTGTTGGTCGAGGTTCAGAGGCTTCTGGGTGAACGAAAAGATGATGTGCGCAAGCACGACGCGGAAGGATTCACACTCGGCCGCATCCTGGAGAGCGCGGCGAGCCTGGTGCCAGAAAGACTCCTGCAGCATTCTGTCGAACTCGCCATCAAGCGGAAAAGCCGAGCCGTCAATACCCCCCGAATACTCGGCAGAACTGCGCTGGCTTCCTTGCGCCCATTGCGTGGCAAAAGCCATGATGGAAAGCTGCAGAGCCTTGGAAGCGGCGCGGTCCTCGCTCGGGCCCATCGGTTTGTTGCGTGTTTTTGCCCAAGACTTGTCGAGATGGCACACGCGGTGCACTATTCGATTTCCCTGCAGCTCCATTAGCGCCTCCAGCGGCCTGAAATGGCGGTAGGGCCTCACCCAGGACGGGCCCCATACTTCTGACAACGATTCGCCGTTGTCTCCAGGTGCTGCTATCATCTGGTAAGTGTACGGACATGTCTTCTCCGTCAACCAGCAGGACAAGGCGTTCTCGAAACTGTCGTGATACACCTTCCACAGCCCCTTCGTCAGCATGGCGTGGTTCATGGTTGACGATAGCCGGCTCTGCACGTTCGAGGGCTGCAGATGTTCCAGGAAACTGTTGAAGCTGGCGGCGGACGGGCTTTGTGCCCTGCTTTGACTGAAGCTATTCCGCCACGGCATGAGCTCGGTGTGGGCTGCTTCAGTCAAGACGTCTTCCACCCCCTGCTCGACGCTCTCCGGGCTCTCTTCATTTTCATCGCACTCCCACGCCGTCCCGGGCATGTACAGGTCGTTGGACGACTGGCCAGAGGAAGAGGTCGAGGGTGCGGCGGAAAAGAAGGCGGGGTTGTACTCGGGGTTTTGCAGATCCTGGTGCTGGATGTCGTCGAAATTAAAGCCGTCGTCCAGCGGGTCAATCGCCGTCCGCATCGGCAGACAGTCGTAACCAGAGGCCGGCCATTGCTCGGCAGAGGGGGCGTTGTGGGCGGCGGCGGCGGCGGCGGCGACGGCGGAGAGGTGGCTTTGAGGTGGGAGAAGCGAGGCAAGCACTTGATCGTCGACGGGCGGGGAGTAAGGGTACGAATAGGCGCCGCGCAACGGGCCTCCAGCTGCTGCGGCGGCCGGGTGCTGATCAGAGGTCGCGACGGCCGTGCGAGAGTCCCGCGGCCGCGTCGAACTGGCCGTCGCGGAAGTGGTGCTGGCGGCGGAGGGGGGCGGCTGCGGAGCGGGCTTGGGCGTCTCCTCCAGCTTCGGCGCTTGGCCGGGAGTCGTCGAGAAGTCGCCGCGCGGGCGCAGCGAGGCACGATGGACGGCTCGCAGCCATTGCAGGGTGCAGTTCTTGCCGGTCCGCTTGCAATTCGAGCACGGCCCGAGGGCGGTGATGTCGTCCGAGTTTCCGCCTGCGCGAGAGCAGTGATGAGCTACAGCGTCGTCGATGCAATTTCTCTTCCCGTCTTACCCGGCTCTTTTGCGAAGGCGACGTCGCAGGCGCGCTTGCCCTTGCGGCATTGGTCGCAACTCCGGTGCTGGCGGCGGCCGGTCTTGAACCCGGCCTTCATCGGCTGCTGTTGCGTCTGCTGCGTCGTCGAGAAGTCGCACACGGGCTGCGGATGGGACATGATGTCGGCTCGTCGGCGGCATGCGAGTGACGTGGTAAGCGGGTCTTCAGGCGGCGGGGCCCCTGGATCAGTTATAAGACGATGCGCTGCTAGCCTCATCCTGACTCGAGCGACCACTGCCCACGGACAGATAAACTCCTGGGATCAAGCCCTCGAGGCGTGGAGAATGCGGGGAAGGCCGCGCGCTCTGCTGATTGGGCTGCCCTTCGTAGCCCGCACACTTTAGCTCAATCGATCAGCACGCGTCCCGCGATTCCTGGTCCTCCTAAGTACAAAGGAGTACCCGTGACGCCTCATCGTCTCGACCCTGCCGCCCCTCCATTGGCCAGCCCTCGCCCCTTTTGAGCCCGTGCAGGCAGATCCCGCTCGCATCAGGGAGGCGTCTCTCCGCTCCTAACCAGCTTGAGACGCCTGTTTCCTTTCTGGAGGCGCTGGTGTCTTCAGTCGTCGGCCAGCTGAAGAGCGCGACACGTGGCCCGGTTCGCGCCACATCCATGATGCACTTAATAAGACTGTCGCCAGGGCGCTGTGCCTTCTCGGCGCTTCTAAGCCGCCGCCGGCGGGATGGGCGGGAGCCCAGATCACATCCACGTGGAGCTTCCGCCCCTATCTATTATTACCTTCGGAAGTGGCAGTGTTCCCGCGTAGCGGCGGCTCTCCAGTCGCTTATTTGGTTGCTGCAGAGGATGAAGCTTACTCTTGCGGTTGGCATCGACGTGACGCGAGGAGTCTCGGGACGAAGAAGTTTTGCGTTCGGGCTGAAGCCCTACTGGTCGCAGCTATACAGCCGACGTGATCGTCTCTACCGCAACATCACCGCTAAATCCCGGACCCGCGCGGCTCGAATCCTTTCCAGAACCTCGGGGGGGAAAGTCTATTCAAACCGGTGGTAGTGAGCTGCGAGCTGTTGGGGGAGCGCGGCCACCAATTTCCACCATGTGGGCGTTATGCAGGGTCCAGACTCCGTGCTTGGTTTTTCGTTCTCTCTGCCGCTCGGCGAAACTTTCCCTCCCCGGGCTCAGTATTTCAGCCATCCCGCCTCCAGCAAGATCTAGAGCGCGACCGGGGAGGCTGAAGCACAAGAATCATCTCCACGCCATGTTTGTGGGACTGCACCCTCCTGCGTTGGGTCACAACTTACATGTGTCGGGGAATTTCCAGGGCTTGTTGAACTTGGCAGGATTTCCCCGTGGGATGGCATCCGAGACCTGAAAATATGCCGACCCCGCCATGCCTCCTTAGCGTGCTGTGCATTGCGGCTCTGATAAGTAGACAGATGCGAGCGAACCGCGATTGAAGCTACGGTTTGGTCTGGACGATATGTCGTAGACACCCTCGCCTTCCCGCGGGAAAACGGCCCGACGATCACCTACATCATGTACACAAGGGCGAAATGGATTCAGGCACGGTTGGTCCACTATTTGTGCAAGCGACGGGATCCATCGGAGAAACGTCTCCACTGATGCCGCAAGAGTGAGCAAATGCTGCGGGCGGGCCGGTTTGCCTGGAGATGCCCCGATGAAGCAGTCGGAGCCGGGCAAGAGGGTAAGGCCGGTCTAGAGCTTACACTCCTTTTCGGGAACCTTTCCGCCGTCTTTTGGGATACAGCGGATGGTTCTTAATGCCGTCTTGTGTATGGCGTGTTCACATGCAACGGGTGAATACTGATCTCGTTAGCGCCAGAAGAACGTCCAGGTTGAAACACACTCCACGCGCGTGACTTCATGCATCATTGTCCCAAGGTAGAACGAGCATACATTATCCTACTGATACAGAATATGAGGGACAGAAAATGGTCACTCGTGAGGCGCGCGTCGGAAATGAGATAGCTGCTGCCCTGCAAGCACTGGGCAATGACAAGTAGAGACAGGACATCCGCATGCACATATGCCGAAGAATAAACCCAGAAAATTCAGGCCTTCACAGTCTCAAAGCCCTTGAAGCTTGGAAGCACTTCACGAATCTCCTTGTGGTAGTTCGGGATGCCTCCGGCATAGTTGACCTGCTCGAAAGCCTTGCCGGGCAAGCTACCGCCCATGTAGGTCGACTTGGTGGTGGGGAAGAGAGAGTTGTCCGACAGCTCGTTGATCCTCTTCTTCCACTGCTTGCTAGCCTCAGGCGTGGGGTTGATGTACTTGAAGCCTTGCCTGTCCGTCTGCTTGATGGCATCCACGATCCAGCGAGCTTGCACTTCGATACTGGCCGGACCGTTGCTGAGGAGGCAGGGGCCGTGGGGTCCGTAGAGGTGGCTGTTGTACATTTAGTATATCCGCGCAATATTCCTTGATGGAGCTCACTTACAACATATTCGGGTAGCCGCTCACGGTCGTGCCGAGATAGGTGTAGGCAGCCTTCTTCCACTCGTCCTTGAGAGTGGTGCCGTTGATACTCTTAAGACCCATGCTCGTCATACCACCTTTGACAAGTGTCAGCTAATCAGCCATCTGCTGAACGGGTGCATGGACATACCCGTGGTGATGTCGAACCCAGTTGCAATGGCGATGACGTCAACTTCGTGGAGAGTCCCATCTTGGAGAAGGATGCCATTCGGCTTGATCTCAACAATGGGGTTCTTGCTGATGTCCACCACATCGACGTTCTCCCGGTTGAATTGTTCGTAGTAGTTCTGTTCCAAGCACGGACGCTTGACGCCGCTGCGGATGGTTTAGTGCATTCTCCGCCAATCTAGGATGGGGAAATACATACAACGGGTGCGGGGGCTCTAGCGGCGCGAGCAGATCCCTCTTTCGGGGATCGCCGATGCGAGCTCGCTGGTTCTTCGCCCTATGAGGCCAAGTGTCAGCTCAAATCCGATTGTTTCCAGTGAGCAAACTCAGTGGCGATTCTCAAGCTTACCAGAAGTCATACGCTGCTCTGTTCGCCTTGGCATCGAAGAGCATGTCCTTCGAAAGTCAGTTACTTTATCCACCGCGGCGTCCGTTCGGGTAACTCGCCTTATAGTTGCCGAGCCAATACGAAAATCCACCATGGTCCCACAACTTGCGGTAGTACGCCTCGCGCTCCTCGGGCGAGTCCTCGAAAGTGTTCTTCTCGCTGAAGCTGAACAAGAAACCACCGAAACACGACTCGCGGAACTTCATGAGCTGGGGGTAGAATGGCTTCACCTGGTTCTGCTGCTCGGGCGTCAAAGGTTTCTTGCCCATAGGCACCGCCAAGTTCGGTGTGCGTTGGAAGACCCTTGTTTGCGTTAATACTGGCCCATGGGAGGGGCGACGTAATACGTACTTCAGGTGGCCATCCGGCCCAATCTCCTGGCCCCATTCTTGGGAGATTTGCACACCCGAGGCTCCAGTTCCGATCACAGCACAGCGCTTGCCCTTCACGTCAACGCCTTCCTCTGGCCAGAAAGACGAGTGGCAGATAAATCCTGTAGGAGATTAAGGATTAGCATGCGCCTTGCGTGGTCGTGCATTGAGAGTAAATAGTACCCTTGAAAGAATCAATGCCGGGCCATTCGGGAACGTAGCGCTTCGCTGCAAAGCCTGCGGCAACGATCAAGAACTTTGACTTGGCATTGCGGCCATCCGCAGTCTTCACGTGCCACTTGCCCTCGCTCGTGTCGAACTGAGCATCCACCACGACGCTGCCGAAAGCGGTGTCCTTGGACACGTTGAGGACCTTGTCGACATGGTCAAAGTATGCGCGCAGCTCTCTGAAGTCGGGGTAGTTTGTCGTCCACGTCCAGTCCTTGTAAACCTCGGGAATCGAGAGTTCGTACTCGGGGACCTCGGAGTCGACGCGTGCGCCCGGGTAGCGGTTCCATCTCCTTCAGTCGCACGTCAGGAGAGAAAGAGGGGGAAGAGGCTGATGGAAAAGACCGTACCAAGTGCCACCAAAACCGTCACCGGCCTCATATATGACCGTCTTGTAGCCAAGCTTGCGCAACTCGTACAAGAGGTAAACTCCAGCGAAACCGGCGCCTACGATGAGGACGTCTGTCTCGAGGTTGTCGGCATAAGGTCCCTCATTGCTGGGGCGGTATGCATACTCGCTCAGCTCCTTCTTGATAGGACCGACCATTTTGAAGGCGTGTGAATAGAGGAGAGAGCACTAATTTTGGAAATGGTTGCAGTTCAAGAAAACTCCAAGAGATTGGGATGTGGAGAGACATGCGAGACCTGCTGGATGAAAGACCGAGAGATCAACATGGGGACTTTATAGATTGATGTTTCATGGAGGGTGCCCTCACCACGGCTCCGGTGCGGTTCGGCGGTTCTCATTTGCGGATTCCATCATGGTGACCTGGCAGGCGGGTTGTCCGCAACGGCGCAGCAGCAGCAGCAGCAGCGGCGGCGGCGGCGGCGGGCGGAGGCGGGGAAACAGAGAAGAGGGGAAAGAGAGCCTGCATCCGGAGATTCTGCAGTTGTTTGCCCAATTGCGCTCAAACGGCGTCCAGCCCTTTGCGGAAGCGTTCGAATACCTGCGGTTCCGCAAGTATTGAAAGAGGGGCCCACATCTCGCATTCTTGTAAGTGTACAGCTCGATGCTCTCCCCGCATGCCAAGCTTAGCACGCGGATACAAGTGGGAGGGTTCTCCTGCAGGGTGGATGCATACCTGGAGCTTTCCCCACAGTTACCCGGATTCGGATCCGCTGCGAGCAAGGGCGACCATCGTGTCCTCCTTTTGGAACCCGGCCGACTTATCCGCGGCCCGCCGACGAACCCGGAGGCGGGCTTGGTAGCCTTCTATTATTAATATTTTTCTTTCTTTTTTGGTTTTGGACCAGCGAATAGCGCGCCCTTTTGCATGTATCATGGAGCCCTGCATCGGCGCTGCGTTCGTACGTCATGCGGAGAGCGGAAGCGGGGAATAAGCAATTGCGTGACCCTGGAGATCTACTGTTATGACGGCAGCACCAGGTGGTGAATATTAGTGTTTTGACACGTATTCAAGTCAGGCTGTCACAAATCCAAGTTATTACCAGGTGCGACGGTTTTGAAGCTGAACCGAGACAGCGACCGTATCGGGCGAAGATGGGCGACCCGACGGCGCATGAACCTTGTTCAAGACTGTGCCTAGCACTGCAATCTATCTCGCCTGTCACTGGTGTGATGGCCGGAAGAGATCTCGCCTGCAGCTGGGATGGTTCGGCCCTAGGGTGTTGCTGCGGTTTAACATGCTACAGCAAAGGGTCGCAGCCAGCGCTTCTTTCCTCAACTGTGGACAGGGCGGCAGACTACCAGCAGCGCCTCAGCTGGTGTATAAGCTAGGCAACGTCTCATGTACCTTCGGATTTGCTACGTGGCCATGGACGATCGTCCTTTTCTCAGCGAATGCTGACACTCAATGAGAAGAACCGCGCACTATATCGAAGCAATACACCGTCATGCCATTTCTGCAGATCCAGGCACGCCTGCATCCACCAAGTGTCGATCTTACCGGCAAGATCGCCATCGTCACCGGAGCGAATGGGGGAATCGGGCTGCAGACAGCTCGGCAGCTGCTGCTTCTGCACGCGGGGACAGTCGTCTTGGCGGTGAGAAACATGGCAAAGGGCGAGGCTGCGAAATCTGAGCTATTGGCGGACAAGAAGATCCAGGGCGGAAACCCGGCGGCTAATATACGGGTGATGAAGCTGGACATGGCCGACTACCAGAGCGTCTGGGAATTCGCCAACAGCATCAAGGTCGACCTGCCGGCCTTGCACATCCTCATCCTGAACGCGGCGGTGGCCAACCTGCCCTGGAGCAAGACTGGCAGCGGACACGACCAGATCAGCCAGGTCAACTACTTCTCGAATGTGATGCTGCTGCTCGAGCTACTGCCAACCCTCGAGGCTACCGCGCGCAGATCCGGCGAGCCCTCGCGGGTGACGTGGGTGGGCAGCCGGTCATTCCTGGCAAGCAAGCTCTCCAAGAGCATCCGGCAAGAATCGGTGATTGAGTTCCTCGATGATCCGAAGAAGTACGGATGGTTTATGCGCTACCCCGATTCGAAGCTCCTGTCGGCCGCGTTTGTGCGCGAGTTCTCCAAGCACCAGGACCCGCAGACGGTCGTCGTCAACGACATGTGCCCGGGCATGGTCGACACCAGCATCACGCACCACGCGCCGGCGTACTTCCGGAAGCCGATGGCAGCTCTCACCAAGGTTACTGCAAGGACGCCGGAGCAGGGGGCCTGGGCGGTGATCCATGCAGCTGCAATGGCCGGGCCCGACTCTCACGGCAAGTATTTGGTGGACCAGAAGGAGATCTCGTCAGTGTCCCAATGGCCAGGGCAATCGAGCTTGCTGACACTGGACCACGCAGATCTTATGGGGGGCTGAAATCGGCGCAGGGGCACCGGCTCCGGCAGCAGCTGTGGAAGGAGACGGCGGCGGAGATGGTGCAGCAGGGCGTCGCGCTGCCCGCGTTCATGGAAAGCTTTGTCGCGGAGGATGCATGAGGCTGCACCGACAACTGGGCCTTGCAGCAACAGGGCCAGGCAGAGGCGAGAGACGGCGATTTGTAAAGCGACCAACCCTGCGGGCAGGCGCGAGTCGGATAGCTGTAAATTCATTGGTGACGTCATGTGCTGTGCGGGGTCGCGGTCGTTCCGGTGCCGGGGGAAGGAGCGAGTGTCCAAAGCGAGGGAGCTCGGGCGGCAGCGCTCAACGCCCCCGAAGCGCGACACACCATGCCGCCATCCTACTCCATCGCCACCTTCCGATTCAGCCCCCAGGCCAATGGCTTCGTGAAGAGGCAGGCAGACCGCGAGCTGGGCCACAACGAGGTGCTCATCAAGACGACCCACAGCGGCCTCTGCTACACCGACGTCCACGCCAAAGACTCCGGGAACGGCTGCGGCCTCGGCCATGAGGGGGTTGGAACCGTCGTCCGCGTGGGCGATGCCGTCCAAGACCTGACGCTCGGCCAGAGAGTCGGTTGGGGGTGCGTTCAGCCCTATCCGCCCTGCGGGAGTGCTTGTTCTGAGGCTAATTCGTGCACAGCTGGCTCCACCACGTGCGTCAACGCCTCCCGCCCCGCTCCCGCGGCTGCAGATCGTGCACCTTGCTGACCGTCCCAGTCGTGCGGCACCTGTGAAAGCTGTGTCGACGGCTACCGGCAATACTGTGCCGAAGCTTGCGGCTTTGGCTTTGGAGAGCTGGACCAGGGCTCCATGGGAGACTACGCAATCCGCAGTCGCCCATTTGTACACCCAATTCCCGACGGCGTGCCCTCGGAGCTCGCTGCTCCCTTGATGTGTGCTGGAGCCAGCACCTACGAGGCCCTGACTGCGGCTGAAACGAGCTCGAGCGACCGGGTCGGCGTTGTGGGCGTGGGCGGCTTGGGACACATGGCCATAATCTTTGCGCGGGCTTGGGGGTGTGGCGTCACGGCCTTGTCGAAGAATGGCGATAAGGAGGATGATGCGCGCAGGCTCGGGGCGGATGAGTTCCTGCGGCTGGATGCGCTCAGAGACGGACGGCCCGCTGATGCATCTCCCATCAACGTGCTCCTGCTGTGTTCCAATGGCGTGCCAGATCTGGCGTTGTTGCTGCCGCTGTTGGCCAGGAGGGCGCGCATAGTGTTCATGACCATTCAGCAGGCCCCGGTGCAGATCCCGTACATGCCGTTCATCATTCCGGGGCACAAGATCATTGCGTCCACTGAAGCATCGCGCAAGACCTACATAGAGATGCTTCGCTTCGTCGCTCGGCACAGCATCGCTCCGTGGATCCAAAAATTCCCGATGACCGAGGCTGGCTTGAAGGATGCATTCAATGCATTAGAGGAAGGCAAGATGAGGTACCGGGGAGTCTTAGAAGCTCAATCCTGAGATGTCAGCAAGGACGTAGTGCGCGTTGCGTTCCGACAAATGATATCCGAGTAGCCATCATCACGTGCGTCAGCGCGCATTCAGCCACAGTAGACCGGATAGGTGACTCTATCTCACACGGATTTGGCGGACTTAACAAAGGAGTTTAACTACGGCATTTACCGTGCAACCCTCTATTCGTTTGCACTTGGCGTCAGCTCATGAAGTTTCGCGTCGGATTTTGGCGGAATTTATGGAGGAGTTGCTCCGCGTCTAAGCATGGAGTAAACATTTCAGCAGGCAACCATCTGCTGAAAGATAACGGCCATCGCATGCACTAAACAAAGAAAAACAACTCTGATTTAACATCTCAAGCCCTCCTTTACGACTTGTCATTGCGCATCGGCCATCGCCGAGAAGATGAGTATTACCGCCAGCGTAGTGGTCGAACAGTGGAGGAACCTCCCGATCTTTCCGAAGGACTGCGCTGGACAGACGATCATCGTCACGGGAAGCAATACCGGAATCGGTTTCGAGGCCGCAAAGCACTTCGTCCGGCTCGGCGCTGCGCGCGTCATCATCGCGGTCCGTTCTCTCTCCAAGGGGGAAGCCGCAAAAGATGCCATCGAGGAAGCAACAGGTCGCATAGGAGCCGCTCAAGTTTGGCATCTCGATCTCTCCTCCAACGACTCTGTTCGCGCCTTCGCCAAGCGCGCAACTGCCGAACTGGACCGGATTGACGTCGTCCTCGAAAACGCTGGCCTCGCCGTAGCAGAGTTCACCGTAGCAAAGGGCACAGAAACAACAATACAGGTCAATGTGATCGGGACCTTTCTGCTTGCTTTCTTGCTCCTGCCTTCACTGAAGCTGAGCGCAAAAAAGTGGGGCATCACGCCGCACTTGACCATTGTGTCAAGCAGTGTGCATGCCGTCGCGCAGTTCGTCGAAGGACAGCATGAGGATATCTTTGCTGCGGTATCACAGGAGAGTACCAGCAACATGATGGATCGGTGATATTGTCTCCCACACCTATAACACCCAGCACGCATGTCACTGACATTGTTATCTGACATCCAGTTATCAAGTCAGCAAGTTGCTCGAAGTCTACGCCACACGCCAACTCGCCAGCCTCTTGCCCGTCTCCGAGTCCGGCGTTGTCATCAACATACTATGCCCCGGACTGTGCTCTACCGAACTGACGCGCAACGTTCCTTGGTTGATGTGGGCGCAGATCGGCCTGATGCGTCTTCTTATCGGGCGTAGCTCCGAAATGGGCAGCCGTACGCTCCTCCACGCCGCCGTGGCAGGGCCGGACAGCCATGGGCAGATTTGTGCGGATTGCAAGATCAAAGAGTAAGCTCCCAGTCCTCTCAGCCATACTTCCGCACTCACGCGCTGGCAGAGACAAGACCGCACCGTTCGTGAAGACGGAAGAAGGCCAGAAAATGCAGAAGAGGGTCTGGGATCAACTCGTTGTATGGCTGGAGAAGATCGAGCCTGGCTGCGTGAGCACCGCCCTGTCGGCTTGATTGCATGTTGCAGGGACGCGGAGCTTCGGGACGTCAATCACGCAATCAGAGCTATTCCATAAACCGTAATTTCGAATGCGTTCAATCTCAACGTCATACGTTATCACGTTTCATGAAACAGCAGTAACGGATCATGTCTGCGGTGAAGGAATGATGAATTCAACTATGTATCCTCCCAGGCAGTCGAGACCTTGGGATCGTCCTCATGCAGCAGGTTTATTTCTTGAACCTGTTAGCTTCAAGGCCCAGGAACTTCGATTGCGAACACTTACGCCGCAGCCGCTGCAGGAGCACTGTCCGCTCGCGCAGGTGCAGGAAGAGGGACCGTTGCAGGTGCAAGAGGATCCGCAGTTGCAGGCCATGGCTGTTGATTCGAATTTCTTGAGGGGAAGTTGATAAGTGCTGTGATTTGTTGCTCTGGTGCTGAAAGTGTCGATGCAGGAATCATGCGGATAATGCTGCAACAATATATATACGTATATCTCCGTCATACGCGGGGTTCTGCGTCATAGCTGACTTGATGACGTCGATCCCGAAAGCGGCGGGTGGAGAGGGGGAGAGGCTATCTGCTGATATCGCTGCGCTGCGGAGACCGCCTGGTTGGACCACCTTCGGCAAAGTGCGGCCGACGGTTCGTCTGTTCTCCGCCTACCAAACGGCTAGGTGTTCCCGCTGCGGCGTGTCACAAGCCCGCCTTCTCCGCACGTCTGGACCACCCGCCAAGGGGCGCCATCCAGCTGACATCTCTACTCAAAGCATTTTGTTTGCTATGGTTGGGCAGGTCTCTGTTTCGCCACAGTACCACCACGCAATACAATCTCTGATCAAAGACCGCCTATTTCTCCTATCTTGTTTACTTTTTCCGGTCGCTCTTCACGCTTGGGTGGGGTTGGTGGGACCAGCGTAGCCTAATGTTGCCGCAACCGAAACCCCCCCACATTCCTTGACGAAACTTCCGGAACTCTTCTCGAACTAGGGAGCATCATAGACTTGAGCGATAAAAAGATCTGGAGTCAGCTCAGACAAGGAGCTACGGATCCACTTTCTTGCCTCTGCGCCTATCTAACAGTTACGTGACGACGAGCCCGAACCGCGGTTCGTGCAACCCTACTTTTAATTCCTAGCAGCAGGAGCACGGCATTGGCCACCAAAAATTCCGAGACCATAGCCTCGCGGCTGTGCGGGGATGCTTAAAGATGTCATAATTCGTCGATAACGGAAGTAATCCTATCTGCCCTGGGGACGGCGGTTAAAGCAGTCGTCCGGACGTGAGTGCTATGATATTTTCTGAATAGTTACACCCGAACGCCTAACTCAACTCTCCACCTATGTCCGCAGTTCTCGCTACGATAATCTTGCACAGGCCTCGCTTCGTGGGACGGCTACGTGGATGACTCCGGCCTATAATTATCTTATACGATGCATCTACATTATCGGGCGTGGTTACCATTGTTCTTTTTGATCCCTCACGCGCAGTACTCCATAAGTCATTTCCAGTGTGAGGCTATATCTTGACACATGACACTTACAGTCAGCTCATAGAAGTCTACTTTAATCATTGCGAGAGAGAAAGCTCTGAACCGACCTTTGCTCTGCTATAGATATAAATGTTGCTGAAACCTCCCAGGTCCCTATCTTACCCGTGCACAGCGCGTTGACGATCCAACATTTTCCGCCAGAGGGGAAACCCTCGCCGTCCTAAGGGAGGTATTCGCGCTGGGAATCACAGCCCCAAAAGTGCACCTTTGACGGCACTGTCCAGCTGCAACACCCAGACTCGCGTCTCATTCAATAACACCACCTCTCCTCCTTCCGTGAAACAGAAGTTGGACACACCGCCGTCCACCAGCACCTTCATGAGCAACGTTCCAGCCGGATTCCAGACATTCAGCCCATCGCCACAACCGGAGTAGACATTGCCCTGCGCGTCGCACTTGATCCCATCCGGAATCCCGGTGTCTGCCATGGCGAAGACACGACGATTTGCCAGAAACGGCGCGCCATGCCGGTACTGTACGTCAAATGCATATCTGTCGCGACACCCCCCATCATCAGCGAACAATAGCCCTCCCAAAAGAAAAAAAAAAAAGAAGAAGAGAAAATAGCTCCGAGATCAGCAGGGCACCTCGGGGGAGGCCGAAAAAAAGAGAAAAAGAAACACATACATCGTGCTCACCCTCGCATGGTCCACCGACCCGTCCCCATGCACCCACTCCGTATCCGTCACGTACACGGTCTCCGCGCCGGGCGCGAAGCAGATCCCGTTCGGCCGGCCAAACCCGTCCGCGACGACGCGCACGTCGCCCGTCGCCGGGTCGAAGCGGTAGACCTGGTTGGGCAGCTGCGGCCGCGGGCGGAAGCCTTGCTCCCAGCCGTAAATCGGGTCGGTGAACCAGATGGAGCGGTCGGCCGGGTGCACGACGACATCGTTTGGCGAATTGAAGGTGCGGCCGTGGTAGTGGGTGAGGAGGGGCGTGGAGGATGGGGGGTCGGCGGGGGATGGGTCGAGGAGGTACAGGCCGCTTGGCTGGGCTTTCGTGCCTTGGGCGCAGAGCAGGACGTGGCCGGTGGAGGGGTGATTCACGCCGCCGTTGGGCATGGGGACGTCGTCGGCACGGAGCTCGGTCCACGTCCATGAGGCGCTGTCGGCGGGTTTGTGCAGGCGGGCGATCTTGATGTGCTGGTCGCCCGAGGGCGAGGTGATGCGGTTGCTGGTGACGAGTACGGACTTGGTGGAGGGGATGTACACGCCGGCCTCGTGGGCGAATGGATACGCGGAGTGTTCGAGCACGCAGGTCAGTTTTGGGGACTTGCCAAGCAGCGACAGGGCGGCCGCGTGGTATACGAGGATGGGCGTCTTCGAGATCTCGTTAGCGCCGACCGCGACTAAGTGGTGGCTTTTAAGCGTTTTTTCGGCCAAGGACAAAACCTGCAGGGCTGGTCAGCTATGCGGGAGTAGCGCGCATCGGGGAGGGGGAAAGGGGGCCAAACCTTGACGTTCGTGGGCACATCCATCTTGGGAAGACACAATTCGTCTTGCGTAGATGATGCGGTAAGCCGAGAGAAGGGCGATGGCTTTTTTAATGTGGTCATGAGTCGCTGAATCTTCCCTCAAAGTCAGGTCAGATGCCGACGCTACTCAAAGGCCGACGGGGCATTCCGCCGCCCTTGACCCAAAGCTTGCGCGGGGCCCCGCGTCGAGACAGTTTCATCTCCGCATAGACTCTAGATTAGCTCCGACTGTCCTCCGCATTCAAGTATCGTGGCTTGCGCACCATCCATCGGCCTTTGCTCTCGGCGAATGAACCCTACTCGAGTAGCTTGCGATTGATGTCTATAAAGTCATTGCCTTTCCCTGCACTATATCAACACAGCAAGTTTTGCCTTTGGTGGTGAGACGTCCACTCAACCCCTATTTGCCAACCATGCCTCTTATTCAACTGGAGGGGCGTGCGCTGCTATCTGCCGTCACAACCCTCACCTGCATGGGCTTTTTGTTGATTGGCTTCGACAATGGCTTAATGG
Organism: Macrophomina phaseolina; assembly: GCA_020875535.1. Classification (NCBI taxonomy): domain Eukaryota; kingdom Fungi; phylum Ascomycota; class Dothideomycetes; order Botryosphaeriales; family Botryosphaeriaceae; genus Macrophomina; species Macrophomina phaseolina. Next base: position 443,461 of record JAEQDS010000068.1, read on the forward strand.
GTGGTCTTGTAGGCGCCACAGCCTTCAACGACACCTTCAATAAGCCAGGAGCGACGATGATCGGTCTCATCGTGGCCATTTATGAGGGTATGAAGCTTTCCTCGCATTCAGGGATTTCGGCTGATCTCGGACTTGCTGCAGTTGGGTGCTTCTTCGGAGCCGTGGTCACCTCGATCATCGGAGAGACGTTGGGGAGGAAGAAAAGCATTGCCATCGGAATAGTCATCATGGTTGTTGGTGCCCTGGTTCAAGCCACCGCGTACAGCCGGGCACATTTGATTGTTGCTCGTATTGTATCCGGGGTCGGCATGGGCTTTATCAATTCAACAGTCCCTGTCCTTCAGGCCGAATTCTCGCCGAAAGCAACTCGTGGTGTCTGTAAGTGGCCATATCGCAGGCCCCATGTCCGGACGTCCCTAATATGACTCAGATGTCTGCGCACAGCTTTCTACCCTCAATTTCGGAATTTTTCTGGTCTATTGGATCGACTACGCATTTTCGAGCCACAAGGCATCCTATGCTTGGCGTGTGCCCGTCATCCTTCAATGTGTCTTCCTCATACCCATGGCCTTCATTCTACTGATCATTCCCGAGAGTCCTCGCTGGCTTGCTCGCCATGACCGGCCCGAAGAGGCACTGGAGGTTCTCCTGCGTCTCCACAAACATAACGCAGCCCCGGCGGAAGTGGCGGCCCTCCACGCGGACATTGTGCACACTGCAGCAATGGAGGCCTCCATCGGAGCTGGGTCTTGGAAAGACTTGTTGAAGGAAGACGAGATCAAGAGCCGGACGCGTCTACTGATCGCTTGCTCCATCCAGGCTTTCCAACAACTTGGGGGCATCAACGCAATCATATGTGAGTAGCCTCTTGGTGTGTTGCAGGATGTTCGCTGACACCACCCCAGATTATTCGGCCACGCTGTTCAAGAATTCCATTGGCTTCTCAGACCACATGTCGGCTTTGATGAGTGGTTTCCTCCAGACATGGTTTTTCTTGGCCTCCTTTATACCCTGGGCACTCATTGACCGCATTGGGCGCCGCCCCCTTCTTCTGTCCATGATATCCGTGATGGCTGCCGCTATGGCCGTCCAAGCTGCCTTGATCTACCAAGTCCAGCATAAGACTAGTATCCAACGTGCGTACACTTCCTGCCTATGTCATTAGCGTATTAACGATTTTGGCAGATGCTGCGGGTATCGGAGCGGCTTTCATTCTATTCTTGTACCAAGGAGCATTCACCATTGGCTTCCAGGCCACAGTTTGGGTTTACCCGTAAGTGTGTTGAAGGTTATTCCTAGATATTAGCGCTGACTCCTTCCCAGCTCCGAAATCCTGCCCCTGCGCCTGCGTCAACGAGGATCGTCCATCTCCACAGCAGCAAACGTAAGCCTGACCCCCGCACTAGGGCACAGAGGAGTACTGATAAGGTGAAAAAGTGGATCATCAACTTCGCGGTTGTGCAATTTACGCCTCCAGCAATCGCCAATATCGGATGGCGCACGTACATTATTTTTGCGGTTTTGAACACGGCGTTCCTCCCGGTCATCTACATCTTCTACCCCGAAACAAAGGGTATGCAGCTGGAGGACGTTGATCGTCTTTTCTCCAAGACCGGAGAGTTTGAGCGGGAAAGCATCCGCGAGAAGGGTGTTGTTGAGCACGTCGAGGAGATGAATGTGTAGTTGAAGCAAATTTTCAGAGATACCTACGCTCGTCAAATTATCCTCAACATTGTTGCTCTTTACATGCCTCGACTCCTTGTTACAAGGTCGGCGGCAGCGACCTCGGCCACTCCAGTGCAGGGGATAAGAGCAAATGCCGCGCCAAATTGAACAGGTCCGTGGAAGTTGAAGCAAACGTTTGGGACGTAAATGTTATTTGAATCGAGGAACATTTGCATCTCGTTGGCTGCTTCAACGCCTTACAACCGACTTTGCTGTTGTTTGACGTTTGGACGTTCAACGCCAGCCAGTCCGACGGTGAGGTCAGTGGACCAAACAGATTTAAGCGAGTTGGATTGGGGCTGAAGCACGGTCAATGTGCTGGCCTGAAGGATGCGAATGGTACGCGTCCTGATAGCGGGGGCGAGCCGGAAAGCAAGGCTCACGAGTCGTGGAAGCGCCACGACATCGCAAAGGAAGCCGAAAAGCGATAGTGCCAGGCCGACCCAAGCTTTCCTTGGCTCCAACGGGGCAATGCTTGACCGACTCGCTGGGGGACACAGACGCCCCGCTGCTTGTAAGTGGGTGGATCAGCACTTGCTGCCGTCAGCACTAGTCGGCTCAGAAACGGCGCTGGCAGTGGCTGAGCGCCCCCCTACGGCGCAGCTGACGGCGCAGCCAGTCTACGCGGACGCAACCGCCCTCCTTTGAGCCCTCAGGAACTAAGACTAGCCCAAAAGGAGCCACCTACGCGAGCGAGTTAAGCATGGCGAGTTTGCGAAGCCGCATCTACACCTCCAGCGCGCATATCCACCATGTACGGCCAGGAAGTATCCAGCAGCGCTATCTCAGCCCCCGTGCTGCGGTCGGCGGCGCCGATACACTCAGTATCTCTCATATATAGCTGATGCCGCAAGCCGCTGTCGGCCTCTATCGACTGCACTTCTACTCCAAATTGCAACCATGCTTGAAAGTCTCAAGAACTCGACCTGTCCGGTCCCAATCTCCACGGAGCACGCAAAGCCTCTGAGTGTTCGCATCACCTTGCATCGTCTTCTCATCTATGTGGCCGCACCATGCGTCGCCATCGCTTGCTGTGTCTCTCTTTTTCTGGTTTCAAAACATCTGCACAGATATACCAGGCCAGCGGAGCAGCGCCAGATTGTGCGGCTGATAATGACGCCCTTCTTCTACGCCATCTTCTCCCTGTTGGCGCTCATTTTCTACGGGGCTCACGACTATCTCACGCCCCTGCCTGATCTCTACGAGGCCTTTGCTTTGACCTGCTTGTTCATTCTGTTCATACATTACAGCCGAAACCCCACTGTTCGGAACGAGCAGGGTTTTACCAGGGCCACTACAAGGAATGACTTTGACGAAAGCGTTCCCCTCGATATCCAGGTACGTTTGCCCTCCCACACTCCACCGGTTATGCGCCTCGGTTCCTGACACCCCCGTTCTCCAGAGGGCATGGATATTTGCTTTTCAATATCCGCTGGTGAAGACAATTCTCACCATCGCGCAGCTGGCATCCACAGCCACTGGCACCTATTGTGAGGCCTCAAGGTCCATCCACTTCGGACATTTCTGGGTAGGCGCAGCTCCGTCGATCCCATGACCCAGGGACTGATTGAATTCACAGATCCAACTTATCGGAAATGTCTCCCTCTCCTTCTGCTTCATTACCATCGTGCGGTTCTATGGCAAGAACAAGTCCCGCATGACGGTGCACCAACCGGTGTTGAAGCTGGTCTCCTTCAAACTCATCGTCTTCGTCATCTTCCTCCAGTCCCTCGTCTTCAACTTTATCCCAACGCCCACGGGTCTCTCGTCCAACGGCACAGTATCGCCTCGAGACATCAAGTATGGGATCGGCTCCTTCCTAGTTTGCGTTGAGATGGTCTTCTTTGCCATCGGCTTCCACTTCAGCTTCCGCAGCCGCATGTACCATCCCTCCGAACGTGGCACCAACAAGGCGATGTCATTTGGGGCTGCTGTGTTCGATGCTGCCAACCCATCGGATCTTGTGATGGATATAATGCAGATGTTCTCCACTCAAAAGACTGCCAAGTATGCACCGCAATCTCAGCACCCCCGTCCGGACGAGTACGCTCAGCGGAGTCCATCTGCACACCCGCTTGTCCCTCAGAACGTAGTGCAGAGGCCCATCTCTCCACTACATATGCCATCGCAACAATCTAGTCCTCAGGAGCCCCCGATGTACTACGACGCAGGCAATCTGCACTATCTTGGCACGGATACTGCTTACAAAGCCCACCCTTGAGAACTGGGGAGCTCACTTTAACTACGCGGAGTGGCCACCTTCACTTGACCCAGCCATGACAGTATTTCGCCTCGGGCTCCTTCTATTGCTTTTTCCCTTTTGGTTTTCCCCACAGGGGTTCGCTTTTGTGGGGGCACACTGCGCCATGTTATCAGCTTTAGACCGTCGATTTCCTCCATATACCCATCTGTACATAACGGAATAGACATACGACCTTCCACATCCGCCTTTACAACTTGCTTTTCCACCACTACTTAAAAACGGCTGCTGCTGCTGTCTTGTCTGCAAAGAATCTTACCGAGCCCTGTCATCACCCCGCATCGTTTGGTGGATACTTCCCCGCACGAGTTACCATCCATGCAGCTCACTCGCAAGGAACGTAGCCCACACGACCCCGCGCTGTTGGTATATGCGAGGAAAAGATCAGCATGCGGAATGTCAAGTCTGTTGAGATAAAGGGTTGCAAGAATATGTCAATCCTGTATCCCCGAACTCTTCCTTCTCCTCAACCAACTGTCCAGAAATATGTCCATTATGGTGCCGTCCAACGAATGTTCAACGCCAGAATTGATCCATGCGGACGTCGGGTTCGTAGAGAATGTGAAAACAATCAAGCCCTCAACACTTCCGCCACTCTTGCAAGACCTCTTAGAAGATGACATCCGAGCCCTTGAGAAGAGGATGCTGCGCAAGGTGGACTGGAGGATGCTACCCTTGGTCATCCTGATGTACATTTTAGTGAGTGCATCGAAGAGCAAACAGCTACCGCTCGGCTGACAGCAAATAGAATTACTTGGACCGTAATAACATCGCGGCAGCTCGTTTGGCCGGATTGGAAGAAGACTTGCGCCTGACTGGCTCACAGTATCAGGTCTGTGTCTGGGCGCTGGGCTTTCAACTGCCGGCTGCTAACGTTTCCCACAGACTGCCGTGAGCATCCTCTTTGTTGGTTATGTGTTGATGCAGGGTCAGCTTCGGGCGCCGCGAAGCCAGAGATCATGTGCTGATGCCGCCAGTTCCCTCAAACCTCTTTCTTAAGTCAATCGGCAAACCAGCAATATACCTGCCCACCGCAATGGCGTTGTGGGGGGTCGTATCGGGCGCGACTGGAGCGGTACAGAATTTTGGCGGGCTGGTGGCCTGCCGTGTAATGGTTGGAATATTGGAGGCTGCATACTGGGTAAGATACCTTGTTATTATGAGAATTTGATCCACTAATGATTCTATAGCCTGGATGTATGTTCTATCTCTCGTGCTGGTATACACAGAAAGAGCTGGGAGGCCGAACTGCTATTTTGTTCATGGGATGTCTGCTCTCGGGAGCATTCTCGGGCCTGATCGCCGCGGGTATTCTTGATGGAATGGAAGGCGTGGCAGGCCTTCCATCATGGTAAGATCCAGTACTTGGAAGCTCACTGGTGTCATGCTGAGAGTCTCAGGCGTTGGCTTTTCATCCTAGAGGGAATCGCCACCGTCGTCGTTGCTATGGTGGCCATATTCTGTATGTTTTTCTTCCCGTCTCTTCAGCATTCGGGCTGACTCCATAGTGCTCCCAAACATGCCTACGACCACCAGCTGGCTGTCTGAACAGGAACGTCAACTTGCATTATGGCGGCTGGAGCAAGATATTGGTGGCAATGAGGACGAAGACTTGTCACTTCTCCGTGGCTTCCAGATGGCACTGAAAGATATCAAGGTCTACGTTGTTGCAGTAATCCTCTTCTGTATAGCCTCCTCAGCCTCGGTCCTCAACTTCTTCCCCACCGTGGTGGAAACTCTTGGCTACGGAAGCACGGAAACTCTGCTACTGACAGCCCCTCCATACGTAAGCGTCCGTAAATCCTGGCCAAATACCCGTTCTAATCGCCTTTTCAGATCCTTTGCATGATCACAGCCTATCTAGTAGCCTGGAACTCGGACCGCACTGGAGACAGATACTTCCATGTTACGGCACCCCTATACATCGCCATGATAGCATTCATCCTAGCAGCCTCCACCACAGCTATCGTGCCGCGGTACATCTCCATGATGCTCATGATACCCGGTTTCTACTCCAGTTGGTCCATCGTGTTCGCCTGGACCTCCAGCGCCATCCCCCGGCCGGCCAGCAAGCGAGCCGCGGCACTCGCCCTGGTCAACGCAACGGCCAACTGCGCTAACATTTTCGGAAGCTACATGTACCAGAAAGATCAGTCTCCGAGATATGGTGAGTCGCTCCGTCTCTTCGGGAGGTATCTTGACAGAATGATGCTGAAACAGCGGTCAAGTTCTTGCCATGTCGGTAAATACCGGGACCGCTTTCATCTCCATCGTGGCCGCTACAGTGTTACGCTTTATCTTGATGAAAGAGAACAGGACCAGAATAGGCGCTGAAATGGAGGATAGAGTGCGAATGGGATTGTAGAAGGAAATTTGCTCGTGCGAGAATGGTGCATATAGGGAAGTCTGTGTTAGAGACACCGCAGCAATAATCACAATGCTTGGAGAGCGGGCTTGTCAGATTTGGGAGTCATGGATATGGGCACCAGACCTTCATTCCTACACACCGCATTCTGACTCGACGGGCTGTGAGCTGTTCACGTCGAAGTCATGATGCAACTGACGCATCATCGCATTCGGAACGGGCCGATGTTGAACCAGAACAAACGGGGGACCACTCTTGATATCGCCGATGCAGGAATCCACCATTCGCACTAGTGCAGAGAGCCTTTTTTGAACCCTTCACATGGCGCACTAACGGGTTTCCTAGAAAGGCTGGCGTTGGCGGCGCGGCAGTATCAGCCGGATGACGAGGCTCCCCCAACAAGCTGGAGCGGGCTGCGCCAGGGCATTGTGTCCGGGTTCATCCGCCGGTCAGCCTGGTAACTTAGCCGTCTGCCGTTCCCGGGGCAAGTCTCCGCCCCTGGGATCTTTAGCGCCAAAATTCTTTTACAGTAAGGGATAGCCGCGTCGCAAGGGTTGACAATGGCTCTGAATCTACGGCGTCTCTTCGCAGCCATTCCTCAGACACTTCGCCAAGTTGCGTTTCTCTCATTCAAATCGTTGACTTGCAACCAAAAAGAGTGGACACAGGCCACGGGGACCAATACGATCAACGCCGCGCTATTGGAGCATTGCCGCTGATCTCTCATTTCAACTAACGGTGCCGCCAACGCTTAGTGCGCCATCGAACGCTGTCTCGAAGTAAGCAAAACTGAGCAAGTCGCCTACCATCCTTCACTCAGGCTCACCCCGGTAGTTGAGGAAGGATGGCGTGCGGACGTCTGATTGGGCAGCCACTTTGACATTCCGACAAATCACAAGCGACTGTGGAATAATGCAACCTGGCGTTTGCCGCGCACCGTCCTTTTTTTGCCCGACCAGAAAGCCAATGGTTTGGCCGTTGCCGTAAGCGAGCAAGATCAAGCGAACTCCAGGGAAAAAGTGCGAAAAAGACTGCCAGGGGCGGCGTTGTGGGAAATGTCACGAGATTTTGACACCATCATGCACCGCCCCGTAGTTCAGTGACTCTCCAAGGGTGCTCCAGCTAATGCAAGTGATGTTTTTTGCGTGTAGCTGCAGGGCTAATGTTGTGCGCATTTTTTCTTTTTTCTTTAAGAAGAAAAAACAAAGTGTCACAGCAGCTTCAGGATTCCGAGATTAGAATGATTCTTTAGATTGCTACTTAAAAGCACGGCCGTTGCTTGCAACATGGCCATTTTATCATCTGCATCCCAGATTGCGCGAAGGGGGTATTCGTAGATATTAAAAGATAAAAGAAAAGAACTCCGCGGTTTGAACAGACGAATAGCGCCGAGAAACTGGTATATATCCAAATCGTTAAGGGTATCTGATGTAGTTGCTTTTCTGCGACAGCCTTGGTTGTCACCTGCGCTCCTGCCACGAGAGGGGCACCTCGTCGTCCTGGTGGTGCGGGTGGCCAGGGTAGTCGACGTGGTCCTTGCTGCCCCGGCTGCTCGCACGCTCCGATTGCGAGCCCTCGGGGGTCATTTCGTGCGAGTCCGAGACTTGCACGGTGACTTCGCGCTTCGTGTAGATGTGGTTCATGCTCTCCGGGGCCGGGTCGCTGCTGGTGTGCTTTTGCGCGGACACGGTTGAGGTGTGGTTGGGCTCGGGGAACATCTCGAGGGGCACGTCCTTGCCGGTGCCGGTGGCGCGCGGGTTGAAGGTGAAGCGACTGTGACCGTGGCTGGTCGAGGTCGTTCCCATGCGCTCGTTGATGGATTCCTTGGAGATGCGAGTGATTAGATTGGTCATGGACAGCTCGATCTTGAGCTTAACGGTGTACGCGACCGGGTGGAACTGCATGAAGACGACTCCGTTCTCCAAGAACATGGTGCCGATGATGAGCAGCTGGGGAGGCGGTCAGCAATCTCGATCCGAAAAAGTCGTCAGTTGTACGTACATCCATGCCCACGGAGATCAAAATAATCTGAGTGTTGAAGCGGGCAAGCGCATTGTACTTCTGCAGGCCGTTCGCTACCAGCCGCTTCTTGACCTGCACGATGAAGTACCAGTTCAGGGCAGCATCGTTCAAGGCGATCAGGACCTTCGTGATCTTGTCCCACACATTGTTGACCCTGACAAATCTGCACAACGTCAGTCCTGGAGTAGTCGAATGCTGGTGCAGAATGCTCACGTGTCGCCAGCACCCAGATGGGCTGGAAGCCAGATGCAGAAGACGGAGATGTTGATCAGAGAAATGAAGATGATGGTGCCCCATCTGATCCAGTGAATCAGACGCGTATCCATGGAGATGATGGCCACGCGGTTGATGATGATTTGAAGGATAAACTGGATTTCAAAGACCCATGCGAGCACTAGTCACGTTAGGATCACTGACAGGAAACCGGCACAGGCGGTGGCTTACAGATGAAAAAGAACGTAGGCAGTGTTGCAGGCAATACACCCTCCAGAAAGAGCCAGGCTAGGATTGCGATGGCGAGGTTTGCGGCCAGCTCAGCCCATACCATCCATACGAAGAGACTGCGCAAAGGATTCCGGTTCCGGCTGGTGATCTTGTAGGCGTCCCATGCTGTCAGGTAGCCAAACCCCAGGGCAAACCCGAAGGCAATGGACGACACCTTTGTGTCGGTCGCCGAGGCCGACATGACAGCTCAGTCAGTGTGGTGGTGTGGCGCGGAACGGCAAGTGATGGGGCTGCGGTGCCCTGGGCCAGATGGGTGAGAGGATCCAACCAGACGCAAGGTGCAGTGCAAGAGCGGTCACTTAAGAGACGGAGATGGGATCACCGAGCTTGGATCGAACACCGGAAATGGTCCGGTGGGAGGAACAGATTGGACGGGGATAAAATGGCAAAGGCCTCTCGCGCGGAACGGGGTCCACAGTTTTTATGGGCCGGGGGGCAGGCATGAAGAACATGCGTCCCTGCCAAGGGCTGGATGGCCAAGAGCGGAACTGCCATGTACCTGCAGAAAGGGCCATGCTGCCACCGAGCCACCGCCTGCAGATGCCGATGAGATTGCGGCGAGAATATCGCAAGATGGGATGGGCCAGCCTGCAGAACCGGGAGGCAATAGCTGCATGAACAAGACTTTTAGCGAGGTGGAAATGCGGGGATGCGTGCGTTTCATCGCCGCCGGGTTCGCTGCATCAGCACGTGGAACGACGCGCCAGCTGCCGCCGTCGGTGAAGGCAATATCACCAGATCGCTCCGGGCTGCTCCGTCGCTCGACCTGGTTGCTGGGCAGGGCGAAGCGGCCGAGCCGCCAGGGGACAGGGCTTCATTGCCCCAGCTGGCAGGGCGGTGTTGAAGTTCCCCACGGCGCTGCTGGAGCTGCGACACGAGGTGGTGATGGTGTTACGTGAAAATGAGCGGATGAAGGCTGGATGTTTAAGCCCGATGGTGAAGTTGATCCGAAGCTAGCGCGTAAGGGGTCCGGGCAAAGCCTGGGCGGGCTGGAAGTGCCGGGATAGAGTGCGCGAAGTGCCCCCAGCGCAGGGCTTAACGGATGGCAGCAGTTGCTCCGCGGTCGCCACACATTCAGCCGGCCCGACACAAGATGACTGCGCCAAAGCACCTACGAGGCCCTCCTCCGACGCGTTACTGCTTCCGGAGCTTGCTTGTGGCAACGCCCGTGATCGACCGTGTTCAGCTGCTTGGCGAGGCATCTGGCGAGAGAAAGGGGCACCCGCTGGCAAGGAGAGCGTCGCTGCAAGACACCCGCCCAGTAGTCGCATCGCAGGGGGCAAGACGAGACGGCGTGATGTGCGCGCGCGTCGGCAGCCTTCCGGCGCTGGCTCTCTACGCGAACGCATCAGGTGCGCGAGGCGACGATTGCCGGGATACACCTGCTCAAAACATGGTGGTGCGCAGCTCCACCGGTCTCGCCCGAATGCTGTGTTGCGTCTTCGCAGCCCAGGGGCCGGGCTGGCCTCTGCTCATTCCCCAGCATCAAAGCGTCCGCTGCTGGTTTTGTCCCCTGCTGCGTCGACCTTTATATTGCTGTCCTAATTTCCGGCTCTTTCAATTTCACTCACCATATCAACTCCAAACCCCCTATTCCCACTTGTCATGACGAATTGAGTGATCGGCAGCTTCACTGAAGTTTCGTCCCGCTGACCGCTCCACCAGCATTGTCTCGGAATATCCTCCGCCCCATCCTCATCTTGTATCATTCGGTTAGTTCAGGGCGCAACGAAATCTGGTCAAGTGTCGGTTGCAGCGTCACTGAGAATCACTGATCAACCTCGACTGAGTGGCATGAGAGATCAACGTCAATACTATGCCATCCGTTATCCACTAAACGTTGATCAAGCTGGATACGTATGCTGGTTGCTCACATCAAACAAAGCCAGGGCTAGAGCGACAAAGCCAAACCCCCTCGGAAAGCTGCGAGACTGGCCGGATGCAATTCTTAAGCAACACAACGGCAGCCGAAACGCAGTATCGATGTGAAGTATCTACCTCAATACTTCCAGAAAAAGAAAAAATGGTTCTTACCTTGAAGGCGTTCCCCTGAAGCCTAGCAGCTTCTCAGTTCTCCGCAAGGTAGTCGATCTTATCAATTCTCCTGCCGAGCGAGAATGCGACCCCACTTGTCGGAATGTTTACCCGCTTTTACCCAGGAACGCGGAAGCGTAAAACAAGGTTTGCAGTACATTAAGACTCAAGTCGCATTAATATCAATTGTTTATATGCATGGGGTCTGCTCTCACATGCTTGTCTCGTGCTTCACCGTCTTCCTGTGTACGGCAACGGCCATGACCAAGGCTGCTCGAGCTACGCCCAAGAAAAATTCACCTCTCTTGCTCCAATTGCCTGCTTTGAAGGTCATCAGCTGCGCATATCGTTTCTGTGCAGCCTCCGTCCTGCGTCTGCGCCCATTTACCCCCAAGCAATGCTCTGCCGAGATGTTTGACCGCAATGGCTCACTTCCTGACGTTTCACGAATTCTCCATGGCACACCAGCCGCAATCATCGCCAGTTGTGAGTTCAGAAAGATGATTCTCCGGTCGCAACCCTCAATTCTTGATTCTCAAGTCTCAATCCTCATTTCTGTTCGCCGCCGTTCAACATTTCACGTGGTCTGTGCTGAGTGGAATAGGCGGCGGTGTGTATGGATGAAACCTGCAGTGGCCACAGTTCTGCCAGACACTTCCGCTCCTTTGAACTCATGACAATAGCAGTGCGAAAGCAGCGCAGCCACGACCGCAGTCGCAATTAGGTTGTTCTGATAAACGGGGACCTGACGATCAGCTCGTTCAACGAGTCAGTCCGCCGTCGTGCCACGCCACTCGTATTTTCTTGACTCGCATACCACCCCGACCCGCAACAAAAGCTCGCCGAAGTTCTCCCAATCAGGCTACAGGCTTTCCCTCTTGATGTCTCAAGTTGCGACATGACCATCTTCCAACAGCGCGGGGGAAGACAAGAGATGCCAAGTTGCTGGGACTGGGAAATCCCCCACAGCCGGAGGCAGGACCGTTCAGCCTTTCCCGGTGGATCAAACAAATCCCCACAACTCGGCTTCCCTGACGCCATTGGAACTCCGGAACTCCTTTGGGCAATCGGCTGCTTGATCACGCCAAGGCGTCCCGGGCTCTAAGTTGCATGGGGCCTTTTGTGGTGAGAGTTTGAACCGCTGCCCCATTCAATTGGTCTTCTTTGGAAGCTGGCATCCCGAATGCTTTCGCGTCCACATCCAACGGCAAAATCCATTCTGTACCCATGAAAGATGCTTTTCAGGCGCTTCAGACATCCTGTGCTACTGCGCTTATTCCAGCTTTCCCCCTCACCTATTCCCAATTACCATCTTTGATGTCAGCTCATCAAGTCCGTACAAGCTCTCCGGGTATCTTTTCCCCCATCCCGCACCCTACCCTGACCAGCTGTTCGCTCATGTCATGTCTGCACCCCCTGCCGCCTCCGCAGCCGTTCACGGACAGATTGCCGGACCTCTCGATAAATACTACGCACCTGCGGCCAGGACGTGGCGACGTAGATGATCCAATGCAAAAAGCCCTGCAACGGCCCCACAGCCGCATGCATGACGGTAAACAGCGGGCTGGGCACGCCATGGACAAGGCTATAAATACGGTTCGCGCTCGCTGGGACCTGACGTACCATTATCCCTACCGTATCAGCACTGGTTCTGCAGCACCTCCACGCCATCACCTCCACGCCGCCACCATCACCACCACCACCACCACTGGACCGGAGCACACAGAGGGGATACTTGGAGACGCTTACTCACCCAAATAATAATCAATCCCAAAAACATCAGAAACGCCACTTTCGCATACGCCCACGCGGCATCTAACTTATGGCTCGCGCGCGGATCGCGCCGGCGCGCGCGGCGCGCCGCCTCGCGCCGCCGCTTCCACCGCGCGTAGTCGCGCCCGAGCCACGCCTTCTGCCACCGCGTTGATTTCTTCTTCCTCGACGCGTCGCCGGCCGCCGTCGCGCTCACCGTGCACGTCGCCATCGTGTGGCGCGCGCTGCCTGCGTGCACGACGAAGTCGTCCTTCGCCGGAGAGGGCGAAGCATCGTCGGCGGCGCTGGCACAGGGCCAGGTGGCGGAGCCGCCGTGGACGTGCAGCGAGCCGAAGGATTGGAGCTGCGAGTGGCGGGGCTGCGCGAGCATGGAGCCGAAGGATTGGAGGGGCGAGCGAGCGGCGGGGTTGTTGCTGTTGCGCGAGGACGAGTAGTCTTCCAGACGGACTTGGACGCCCGGCGGGAGGCGGACCTTGGGGGGCAGTTTGAGGTGAGGCTTGCTGTCGTTGGCGTTGCGCTGGGGTCGGTGCTGCTGGTTCTGCTTGTGCTTCGGCTTTTCGTCATCGGGCTTTTCGCTGCTATACTGATCGTGGGAGGGTGATCCTTCGGTTTGGTGGGAGTGATCTTGATCTGGTTCGTCCTCGAGGCGCTCTCGGCTTTCTGTGTGTTCAAAGTCCTCCCGTGTTACGGCCGAGGAGGAGTAGTCGGGTTCCGGGATGACCGAGCTGAGGTGGATGTCTGTTACTCGCACGATCTGGTTGGATGGGATGTACGGCCGCTCGTTGTCCTGACTTTCCAGCAGCGTCATCTGAGCATCCGGACCTTGGTGGAGCTTGGTGAGCTCATAGTGCTGCTGGACCATTCTGGAGCCTGTTACGACAAAGATGGCGGTGACAACAAGCACGATTACCCTCAGTGTCGTCAGTTCTGTTTGTTGCGCTGAGTATTGGAGAGAATCTACCAGGTAGGTCCGTAGCTAAAGGCCAGCCGCATCCACTCGTAGTCGCTACTTATCCAGCACCACATCTGACCGCGTCACCGGTGGGCTTTCCAGGAGATTGGCTTGAGAGGCTTACCACTGCTGGGCCAAATATGCCAGTTTGTTGGGGGCTGACGTCGAGCATGAGCATGACGAACGTATGGCCGAAGGGCCATCCGTAGTTGATGGCGATGTACCACGGCTCGAGCCGCCGCAGCTGAACGGTGTCGAATTTTCTGTGTCCAGTTCAGTGAAATCGCAAGGCTATGTTGCGCACGTTCTGCCGGACCGGAAATAGATGAGGTAGACATTGAGCGCCATCGAAAGCGTCCAGAATACGGCTGATGTTGTGAACCTGTAACAACCTGAGCAACTGCACCTGACAGCGCACCCGACAACTCACAACCCACATCTGTATACAGAAGGCTTGAAAACGGCAGAGGGACATTGTGTTGCCGGGAAAGGGTAGACCGGATGTGCAAATGAAAAGAGCGGTTGCTTGGAAGATGTTGCCCAAAGACGCGTAGAAGAGCAGACGGTTCATAGGCTTCCGGAAGCGCGGGGAAAGAAGATATGTCAAAATGATGCTCGACGTCGTTAGGAGAGAGATTGAGGCGCTTGTCCGGGCAACGATGAGGTACTCATGCTTCTTCGCCTCCATTCCCCTCATCACAGAGGAGAGCTTCGTGCCCGAGGCTGCCATCCTGCAGAGGTACCGATGGTAGTGACATAGGAACGAAGGCGGGGCATCCGTTTGCGTAGTCCGACAGTTATCTGTAGGCAGTCGGGCCTATGCAAACTTTGCCCTGGGAGGTTTGGTTCGAAAAAGCGCGGCATGGCCAATCGGATCAGAAGCAACATGTCCTTTGAAGCTTATATCAGTTTGATTGCAGAAGCCACGAGTAGGAGTTGTATTTACAGCGGGAAGCCAAGACATGCCCCGCCAGCCCAGCAATCTTACCCAATGATCGATCTGCATAAGATCGAATATCTCCAGCCGACCTTGAAACTCGGTACAATCCCCGCAACTCTATTCGCGTGTTCGCATACATGACCGTCATCAATCATTGCTGCTAACCTTAGTCGGCTTAGCTGCAGAGATAGAACGTCCCACCAAACATACGACCTTTGGCTTTCTGAGCGGATCTCACCTTTGATGGCTGCAGCGCGGTCCGACTGATACGAAGCTTACCCAGCGACCGAGAATGAGATACGATGCATCTGCACGGTCCGGCTGATCCACGTGTTGGGTGGGTGCTTGTCTCCTCATGCAGAACATCGGAATGAATACCGGTGCGTTCGGAGAGAAGGCCACCAAACAGAACACGGACTTTCTCAAGAAATGCGGATTTGTCGGATGGCCAAAGTTCTCGCGGCAGCTTGGGTTCACAGCCTGGAAACGCTCAGTCGGATGCAGCGGCAACGGTGAAGCATATTACTGAACAGTCGGATGATGCGTGGGAGTGAGCAAAGCAGTGCAGAATGTCGATACCTTAGCAGGAAAATTTGTGCCGCCTCTACAGGTACATCCTCAGGATTTCTGCGGTGGATGGTTTGACCGAGAGCATTGCCAGTGAATGGTCCTAACAGCGTTGAAACTCCATCTGACGCAGTGAATGTTGTCTAGCTTCTACCAACAGAATTAGCCTTTGTTCCAGAAGCGCGCAAGACTTTGGAAGAGGCCGCAATTGGACCAGAGTGCCAGGCAACTTCCCAGAAGTAAGCTTTCAACTCCAAAGTTTCTGCGGAAGGTGAGCCGGGCGCAATCGATGTTTCATACGTAATCAAGATCTATTGATGTACCTGCAAGCTCGCCAGAGAGGGTGCACTCACCGGCAGGAATGCAAAGATTGGTTATGCGGACCAACGTTTACAGACATGCACCTTCCCTTGTTTCCTGCGCACACAAATCAGCATCGCAGCCCCGTGCTGAAACACCACTTCTTGACTCTGGTGATGTAGTATGCACTCAATACCCCGCAATTTAGTGTGGGACAAACCCTCACGCTCGGTACAAAGCGCCCCGCCAAAAGAGAGCAAGATACTTAGCACGGCCTGGAATTTGGTGATCAACCCCATCATGACGTCTGGCGGGACGGAGCTGCTCTTCTTAACTCCGCATTTTCTACTGCGTACCTGGGCACTTAAATGCAGCGAGGGGAGAGTGTCCCTTTGCTCCGCTTTTCTCTAGCATCTCCGAAACACTTCTACGGCTGGAATTCGCGTCTCACCACTCCAATTGGGCGCGATGTCCATTGGCGATGCTTGGGCGGGTGCGTGAGGCAGCACGGACAAGACCCAGCCATTCAAGCTTCTCGATGCGTACTTCGACGCGGGAGGGAATTTCATCGACGTAAGCCACCTTTCACGCGCTGAGATCTGCTGCCAATTGGCTCATCATCCCATTTACAGACTGCCAACAACTATCATGAGTTCGTTCTTCCAATTACAAACCCCCATTGGATCCTGCCAACTGACCCCCAACAGCGAGCAATCCGAGCAGTGGATCGGAGAGTGGATGGAGAAGAGGGGCAACCGCGACCAGGTTGTCATAGCCCTCAAGTACGCCAGCGCCTTCAGGAGCCACGCGCTCGGCAAGGGCAAGACGCCCACGCCTGCGGCAACCACAGGCGCAGCCTGCATGCCAGCGTCCGTGAATCCCTCAAGAAGCTGAAGACCGAACTGGATCGACATCCGCTACCTGCACTCGTGGGACCACACGACGTCCATCGAGGAGTCCATGGACGGCCTGCACATCCTGGTCGAGCAGAACAAGGTCCTCTACCTCGGCATCTCCGACACTCCGGCCTGGGTCGTTAGCGCCGCCAACATGTACGCCATGCTGCAGGGGAAGGCGCAGTCCAGCATCTACCAGGGCCGGTGGAATGGCATGCTTCGGGACTTTGAGCGGGAAATCATTCCCATGGCTCGTCAGTTCGGCGTGGCCTTGGCTCCATGGGATGTGCTTGGGGGGCGGCCATTTCCAGACGAAGGAGGCAATGGAGGAACGCAAGAAGAAGGGAGAGGGCATCCGCAGCATAATGAGCTCGGGCCAGAGTGAGGATGAGGTCAAAATGAGCGAGGCGTTGGCCACGGTGGCCGGAGAGCACAACATCAAGTCCGTCACAGCTATCGCTTTGGCATACGTATTGGCGAAGCTTGGTATCCAGGCGCCAAGGCTGCAGAAGTCCGCTAATGGTTTCAGACTACCAATGTCTTCCCTATCGTCGGCGGAAGGAAGGTAGAGCACCTCCAGGACAATATCCAGGCCCTGAAGATCAAGCTCACTCAAGAGCAAATCGACTTCCTCGAAAGCGTCAAGCCGTTCGAGCCTGGGCTCCCAAGCAACTTCGTCGGAGAGGACCCACGCGTCAGGGGCTAGGTGCCGCCTCTCATCGCTGCAGCTGCTCAGATTGATTTCGTGAGGCTTCCCAAGCCAATTGGGTACGAGTAAAAGAGAGTGACCGACCGAAGTTGACGCACGCACTCTACTGTAATCTGGGGACGGGGCCTAAATCAAGAGCTGTGATTACGTGTTTGTGGATGAGTTTGTTATAATTCCCCTTTTTATTCCTTTTTCCCTTTTTTTTTTTTCTCTCTTTCGCGTGCCTCTCCCTTCTTCCAACTACTCCAAGCTGGCACCCCAGGGTGAGTAGTCCTTGCTCATGAAGAGCTTCTGCAAATCCCTCCTCCTGATTCCGACGTTACCTCCATCGAAAATTGGCAAAACCATAGCATCGTTCAAGAAGCCGGTAAACGGCCTCGAAGTATCGTAGGCCGAAACGCCAACAAGATTGATAGCGTCTATGGCTGACTTGACCGCAGCATCAGAACAGTAGATCTTAGCCTCAAGAGCAAGTTCATGTCCCTTGCCGGACGTCAGAGCCTGCGCGGCTTTCCAGGTAAGGTATCTGCACCGGCACCGTCAGCCGCCAATCGCCGGCATCTCGGACGGCTGCACTCACCTCGACGTCTCCGTCCTCATCTTGATGTTGATCAGCAAATCCGCCACGCTCTGGTGCTCGACAATCGGCACCGAGCCGCCGCGCGCGTCGCCCTTGGCAAACGCCAGCGCGGCGTCGAACGCGGCGCGCCCGATGCCGGTGCCCATGGCGCCGACCAGCGCGGCGGACATCTGGAACGCGCCGGTCACGACGGGCACGCCGGTGCCGGGCGCGCACAGGAGGTTCCCCTGCGGCACGCGCAGGCCGGCGTAGCGGATGTGCGGGCCCGACACGGCCGTGTGGCCGGCCGTCTGCGGGTGCTGCAGCACCTCAAAGCTGCCCGCCGCGTTGCGCGCGATGTCGGCGGGCGTCACCAGCAGGACCATGATGAGGTCTTCCGGGCGGGTGGCTGCGGCCTGCGCGTCCGCGTTCGTGCAGCGGCAGACGACGCAGGCGAGGTCGGCGCCGCGGAAGTCGAAGCCGGCGGAGTTGGTGGCCCAGAGCTGCTCGCTCGTGCAGTCAGCATGCGTGTTGCGAGCCGGGGTTGGGGTTGGATTTTCTTGCCTTCTCGCCGGACAGCACCCACTCGTCGCCGTCCAGATACGCTGTGGTCTGCAGGCCCGGCGCGCCCGGCTCAAGCCAATTCGCCTGCAATCAGTTCCGTCAGCATCAACCCGCACACTCCCAGTAAGACACAATGGTATCTTATTAATTAAAAAAAAAAAAACGAAGCAAAGGAAAGAATGCCCTACCACACCCCCAGGCTCCGAATACACCAAACTGGCCACAGGCGCCCCCGTGCCCCTCAAAAACGGCTCCAAAAACGGCTCCAATCCCTCCCTCCACGCCGCAAGCAGTGGCGCCAGTCCCAAACCCGTCCCGAAAATCGTCAGCGACGCCGTCGGGTCGACCGCGTAGCACTCCTCGACGCACACGCACATCTCGACCAGGCTGCCCATCGCGCCGCCGAGCTCCTTCGGCACCATGCCCTTGATCAGGCCGCCCGCCACCGCCGCCTCGTAGATCGGCTTAAGCGACTGGAAGCGCAGGTCCGGCCGCGTTGCGGGGATGGAGCCGTAGAGGGCGGGTGCGGTGCGCAGGTGCGCGTGGGCGAAGGCGCGGGCGGCGGTGCGCGTGGCGGCTTCGCTTGGGGAGAGGGTGAAGTCGACCATGGTGGGCAGACGGGCCGATGAGGGGGGGCTGGCGGATGATGGTGTTGGAGGATTGCAGGTGGTGGAGAACTGAGCTGGGCGCTGGTCTTGAAGACGGGCCTATCCGTCTGAAGAATGGCCGCGTTGGCTTGAGGCCTGGCGGGGGTTATTGAGTTCGTCGCTCCTTTTGCTCCTCGGCGTCGTCTGTGCCACGGCGTCCAGCAAGGAGAAAGGGGGTTAATGCAGGGCTGCGGTGTTGAGTCGTGGAGGTTGATGTTGTGGGTTCCCCGCGTAAGCAGAGGCCCACTACCTCGGATAGGCGTCATGCCGCTTTGAGACGTGAGCACTGCATATGTGCTATGTGCTCAGGCTGTGTGGCATTTTCAGAGTCAGTTGCGGAGCAGATCTTCCTGGATTCGGCCGGAGCGATCGTCCCTATAGGCCCGTTGCAGACAGCGGCGGAGAATTGACTCGTTGATTCGCTGTTTCGCGTCAAACCTGGCAACTCCCGCGACACGAGATACGACAAGACTAACTCCTTGGGGTAGCGTGAATTGGCGGAGTTTCGGAGGTGCGAATTACTGCGCCGCTCAATTTTCGCCCTTTCATCTCTGCTCGAAGCCGTAGTGGGGCGGAGTTTCATTGAGCCCGCGACTCGGGTTGGTTTTAGGCATCTCATATGGTGAAAGGGAGCGGTGCTGATGAAGCGGTGAGCGTAGCCAATGTCTTGAGTTACTCGCAGTGGCCCGGCACCGCCGAATGAGACTTACAAGGTGACCAATAACGATTCTTTGCACCTGCCTACGTCATTCTCAAAGAGAATTCAGAGCTGCTTTTCTCGAGCGCTCGAAATAGCTGTGGAATCGTATGCGGCCCCATCTTGGCCTCCTGCGTGCGAACAGCTCTCTGGCTCGTCGGATTAAGTATTGCTTCTCAAGATCACCACCCCATCATGACTATATTCTGCATACCTAAAAGTACATATCCACCACGCTTTCGTCCTCTGCGCCCTCCCCACCCCTCAAAGCCACCGCTCCACCCTTCTCTCTGGGCCCCTTCCGCCCGAGTCAACGCTTTCCACATCCACCGTCCTCTGCACTGTCACCACCATCCGCGGCGCCTCCTCCGTGCTCCCCTTCGCCACGATTTCCTCCTGGCTCTCCGACATGGCCTGCGTGATGCTATACGGGTCCGGTTTCTTGCCCACCCTGAGCCCACCACCCAGACTACCACGACTCTTATGACTCTGCAACTCATGACCCTCACTCCCGTTTTTGTTGTTATTGCTTTTGCTGTAAGGACCGGTGCCGGAGGAGATGCCGCCGCTTTTGTGCTGCGACTGCCCGTACTGACCGCGCCAGAACTTGCTGCTGAAGATGGGGACAACCATGGGGGCTTGGCCGACGAAGATGGCGACGAAGTCTTCGCGGAGGGTCCACATGGCGGCGATGTCGCCGCGCTTGAGCTGTGGCGATTGTCAATTTTGTTTTGCTCTTTCGATATATATATATATGTCTCAACATACCCCGAAGACGAAGACGATGCGCAGGATAGCGGCGACCATGCAGAAGGCGCCGAGGCCGAAGAGGAAGCAGAGGCCGATTCGACGGAGGAGAGGGAGCTGAAGGGGTCCGATCACCTTTTTTTTGGGCGGGGGGAGAGCTTTAGTCACTGTGGACGGAAATCGATGGGGCCGGATGGCTTACCGGGATGGGAATGAGGACGATGACCAGGTCGGTGGTCAGGTTCAGGGCCAGGATGGAGTAGAAGAAGACGGTGTTTTGCGGGACGCAGTATTCTACAGCGCTGAGATCAGCTCCGAAAGGGCCGGAACGGGCAGAGAAAGCGCACCACCTGGATCAGGATACACCTGGAACAGGTGCCCGAAAGGCCGGCAGACGAGGGCGAAGAGTAAGACGATCACGAAGCCAGCGGTAACCACGAGCCCCATTGCCGGTAAGATGCACTTCTCAACCCACAGCCCTCTTACCAAGCGCTGGTAGAAGAAGAGCATGTTGAGCTTCAGAATCCAGACGATGGCAACGTAGGTGATCTGGCCCGCCATGAACAGCTTCGAGCCGTACTCCCAGATCGGCCGTTCCGACACGGGCATTGCTATGCGTTGGGCTGGCGTCAAGAGAGATGTGTGCTTGCCCCCAACGTCGAGAATGAAGATGTGAGCCAGGACGGTAATGGAAGTGTACACGGCCTTTTTTTCGGAAGAAGTGAGTCAGTGGCTGCTCAGAGCACATAGGCGATGTCGCTCTTCACTCACCCATGCCAGCACTACAAGGAAGTCATCAGGCTTGAAGTTTTGGATACCGACCAGCCTCCACCGGCAGAAGAGCCGCAGAAAGATAGCCAAGGTGCCGAAGCTGTAGAGCGTCCAAAGCTCGGTGATCGGTTCCACCGCCGCGGCTGGTAATGGTGCCATGACGGAAAACCGCTACACAACAGAGAGGATGGAGTGAAAGCAACTGGAGAAAATGGAATGCGAAATACTTTCAGCAGAAGGATTCGCATCGCGGAGATGGCGTTATAGATCTCACGGGGCCCAAATTGGCCATCCTGGATCGAGCAAGCCGAAAGAGAGATCGAGGCCCGGAGAACATATCGTGGAGCAGTTATTGGTAGGCGAATTACCCCATCCGGCAGTGGATTGTCTCGGCTCTTCATGCGAAAACAGATTCCCCTCGCGTCGCATATTTGAGCACGACTCAAACACCTGCAGAGTTGGCAAGGGTCGCATCGGAATTGGTTCCAATAGGTTGGAACCGGGAACGGGTCATCGAGGTCCACATCCAGGGTCATCATCGGTACCCTTCGCCGGCCACGGCCAACTGGTGGCCCTTCTGGTAGGCGCGTCTGTCCCGGCGGAACGATCAAGGCGGGCAGGAGAGTCAGGCGTCCGGTATCTCCCTGAACTCACTGACGGGCTGCTCCACCGCGCTGGCCACGCCCACGGCAGAGAAGAACCCTCTTAGTGCCTGTGCTCACACATCAATGGCCTCGTTCAAGTCAGGGCGTGGCGGTAAGAGGCCAATGTGATGTGCCGCTCGTCTCCGGAGATCGCGGTGGAGGCATTCGCGTAGAGAATTGGCGTTACCATAAGATGCGTGTGACTGCAGCTCCCTGGCCAATCTTCTAATCCAGCTCGACAGACACAACTGGACCCGAGGCGCGACCGCTGTGGTTGCGGTGAAGAGGAGGAGGCTACGGGAATGAAGATAGTTCGACAAAGAAGGGAAAAGTGAAGGGTGCCCAGTGGCGTGTGCAGATCTCGGGTAACGGGCCGCAAGTGAATTTTGTTGCTAGTCAGGCAGTAGCTGAGTCATGTCTAACGGAGCTCTACGGGGCAGTTCAGAAAAGCCTACTCTTACAACCCTCGAAATAAACACATCTTCAAATCGGTTAGCATGTGATCGGACTTCGTGTGAATGCTGGATATACAAACAGAGGGGACAAAGGAGCGTGGTAACATACCACAGCACAATGATTTCTTCAAACACAATCTCTCCAAAACTCCACCCATTGAACTCCACAAGCAGCCGCTCATTTCCCACCCCCACACTTGCTAGAGATAACCCGCAGTCCTAAGGAGACCACTAGAAAGAAAACAGCCACCCATTGACCGCTGTCAAACGCCACACACCCACACTCCTATATCGGGACCTGCGGCCTATTCACCCCTAAACAACCCCTCTCGACTTCCTCCACATTAACCAGATTCGGCGACGACCCCTTAGACGAAGCAGTAGTAGTCCACCCTCCGGGCTCCGGCCGGCCACCCGCCAGATCCTCCATCGCCATCTTCTCCCTTAGCAGATCGGCCAGCACGTTGGCCTGGCGCAGACCCATGGCCTCGCCGATGTGCGACAGCACGTTCACGGCCCATACCTGGGTCTTGCGGGTTGTGACGTCCTGGTTGCCGACGAGGAACAGCGTCCAGAGCAGTAGGGTCGAGCCGTAGGTGCGGACGAGCGGGATGTGCGTGGACGCGAGCTGCCAGGCCGAGTCGGAGAAGCCCATGTCGAAATCGGACCACGGAAATTCGAGAAGGCCGAGGCGGGTGATCATTTTCTTTTGGGTGCGGCGGGTGTTTTTGGCGCTGTCGCTAGACGAAGAGGAGAAGGAAGAGGAGGAGGAGGAGGATGATGATGATGAGGAGGAGGAGGATTCTGGGGTCGTGGGGCTGTTTGTGGAGGACGCGGAGTGGTACCTTTCGCGCTGGCGGACGGCGGAGATGTAGCCGATGTGCTGTGGGACGCTGGCCTGGACTTCTGCCTGCAGCTGGTACAAGGTGCGTGTGCAGTCGGCGAAGAGGTTCATGAAACGCGCCTCGGTGAAGATGGGCGGGATGGCGGAGAAGCCGGTAAGCAGGGCTTTGCGCATCATGCCCTGGAGCAGCAACCGGCAGTTCCGCATGCTGGTCCAAATATTGGCGTGCCAGTAGCCTGGATAAATGTGGTAGTAGCCATTCACGACAATCTCTGGATCGTCGTCGGTCGGAATGGTTCGATATTGCCAGGAGGCCGGGAGAGATTCTATCAGCTCTACTATCTGCGCATCAAGCTCAAGCGCGCGGTCAATGATGAGCCTGCAGTCCCAGGTGGACCTGCTCCGCCAGTAGGCCCGGAAGTTGGCAAAGTCCATCATGATTTCGCGCAGCCGGTAGAGCGGGTTCTCTCGGTCCACATAGCGGTCCCTGATGGCCTCGTCCATCAGTTGCTTCACTGGTTCTGGGAAGTTGACGTCCCGTGTGATGCAGCTGATCAGGAGGTTGGACGTGATCTGCATGAGCATCCGGCGACCAACGCTACTTTGGAGTTGACGGTGCCCGCGCATGCATATCAGAGCAGAAGCACCGTTGATATGATTTTCCCAGGCCACTAAAGACTCCTTCGTGCGGCCGCTGATGGCCTCAAAAAGACCGAGAATGATTACAGCCAAAACTGAGCTGTCCTTTATTGCCACGGCGGGGTCACGGAGTGCCTTGTTGGTGCTTTGGATGGCCTCGAGATAGCGCTTCCAGCCCATCTTCTCGAATTCGGGATTGTGGCTCTGGCGATACAGCCCCATCAGGCCAACGGCCTTCATGCTCGTGTACAGGTGGTCGTCAATTTCACATGACCAGACGTCTGCAGTGGATCCGGGTTGGGCCATGGGGCTGTTGGCCGAGAAGATGACGTTATTGCAGAAGTTCGAAAAGAAGTAGCCGGCCGCTCGATCATCGGGCGAAGCGGCCAAGGCGTACAAGTTCCCGCTGTTGAACCTGGGCTGGCCCGGGCTGCGGCGTTGAACTGCACGGGTCCCATTGAAAGCCGAGTTGTCGACAAAGGCGGCGGAGGAGTTGTTTGCTGAGTCAGAGGATGCGGGTATTGTGACCTGCTGCACATCGTCTCTGTGCTTTTTCTTGGCCGAGTTGGCGCGCACTCTCTTCTCCACCTTGGCGCTCTCGTTGCGAAAGAGCACCTGCTGCAGGTCACGATAGCCCGGGCATTTTCGCTTGGCCCGAGAACACTGCGAGCATCCGTCGGGCAGTGGCTGCTGGTCACACTGGAGCGCAGAGTCAGTCGAGAGTCATGCAACGTCCTCCGGCCCTACATACTCTGATCTTCCGTTTTCGGCAGGTTTCGCAGCCACGGCTCGGAGGACCACAGTAGACCATGGATGAAGTCACTGGCCGATGGACCTACTAGACGCCCCCGGCCCCTCGCACTGACGCCCGAACTGGCTCTGATGGCTGCGGGGCGTTTATCAGGGGAGCCACCACAGCTGCTGCCTGAGCGGTGCGTGGCGGTGCAGTAGGCGCAGGCAACAGAGGCGTAGAGAGCCCTTAGCTCTGATCGATGGGCTGGTTGCTAGGAAAGACGGGCGGGTGGAGTCGCATAGATGGCCAGAAGGGGAATGTAGTGCGGAGCTGCGAGGCTGATGAGCGGGAGGGCGGGAAGGCCGAGGGCGGCGTCCTCGTCAACGGCCAGCCCAGTCACGTGCCAATGTGTAATTGCGTCGCGGCCTGAGGCTGTGCAGGACCGCGCGTTATGCAGGATGGACCTGGACGAGTTTAGGAGGAATGGACGCGGCCAACCAGAGGGCTGGAGGGGCTGCGTGCTGCGTGCTGCTCCAGCCCCCGTATGCGCGTTGGAAACGACCGAGCGTCTCGCAGTCAGCGCTTTGCTACTTTGGGCCTGCAGCGCGAGCCAATCGGAAAACAGGGCGTCGGCTTCTGGTAGATCACGCATGCCTCAAACACCCGAACAAACAGTCACTGCGGCAGATAGTGCTGAGACGTATGCGTCCAGGTACGGCACCTCTCAAGCGACTTCGAGATCCAGCCTACTTTTTCTTGCGGAAAAGGATAGAGGAAACAGCAAAAGGCAGCTAAGATATAGTCACGTCGCTGGCTATGAATTAGGGGTAAGCAAGAAAAACATTAGGTAGTAAGTAAGCATCTTCTATCGCCCGTAAAGCCTTCTCGAGCGTCCGAGAAGTCAAGCGTTTCCCCATGTCGTGGAAGACTGTCCCGAATATGAGCATACTGGCCCGAAGTTCATATGTTCTCACCTTTACACACGAGGCAGAAATTTTAAGGATCATCTTGATTGGTTTCCATCATCAAAACCTCCGCGGCCATGTGAAACGCTCAAGTATTTCCGGCCCTTCCTCTTCCAGACTCTAAATCAACGTCAGTCCGTCCCGACCCCATTGCAGCATTCCCTCCATCCGCCTTTCCCGTCTCTTCATTCTCTAAATCCTCCTGCATCTCCCTCCACTCCTCTCTGGACAGCACTCTCACCACCCATCCCAGAGCCACATACACCGCACTCACCACCATCTCCGGCAACAACCCCAAACATAAAAAGAGAGTGGGATTTCCACTGGTTGCGCTGAAAGCCGACACGTCCCCTAGCACATCCACCGCCAAATAAACCGTCCGCACGCACAACAGCGGCAGCCCCCCCACCAGCACCACCAAAACCCGCCTCTCTCCCCGCAGCACGCACGCGCAGAACCGCGCGGCCAGCTCGCCCGCCGCGGCCACGACGCCCGCGCACGCGACGACGTACATGGCGGCGGCGGCCTTCAGCGTGTCCGAGTGGCGCGCGACGCCGTGCAGGATCTCGTCGCGCGAGAGGCCGCGGTAGCCGACGCTCGCGCAGATGAAGGCCGCGGCGAGGAGCAGCTCGACGAGGCGGAGGCAGTCTCTGCGCAGCAGGCTGGTGCCGGAGAGGGCGAATGCGCCGGGGTGCGAGTGCCGGATGAAGTCGCGCAGGCGGTGGACCAGGCCCAGGCTCATCAAGAGGAGGGGGGAGAGGCCGTCGACGGCGAGGGTCGCGGCCGCGGCGCGGAGGCCGGGCTGGGTTGCGTGCGTGTGCGCGGCGAGGGTGAGGGCGGCGTAGAGGAGGCGCGTGAGCGAGAAGGTGGTGAGGACGAACCACGTCCACCCGCTTTGCTGCCAGCCGTGGCGGAAGATGAGGAGGATGGAGAGGATGAGGCAGGGGCCATAGAAGATAAGGACGGGAACGGAGAGGGCGTCTAGGTAGGAGAGTTTCGTCATTGCGGGCGTGGCGTTGATGGCTTGGTTCGAGTTGTAGAGCCACGTCTAGACTCGGTAGACATCATCAAAGGCGTAGGCGAGGAAAGAGGGCGATATAAAGATTGTGGATGCATGTAGGATGGAGTGCCGCAAAGCCGTGTTGATGCTGACATGCGCTTGGCCGTGAGAGGCAATGGGACTCGAGGTGCTAACCGAATCGGTGCAGGAGTGCGAGAGGCTGCTGCGCAGGCCTGCGCTTTGATTCCTTTCAACGAACTCCACCAACGGCTCTTTGGGAGAAGAGAGAAAGAGGCGCAGCGTGCTACCCACTCGCAATATCCTCATGTTTTCGGCGTAGACCCAGTGCTCCCTCAGCCCCCACTGCGCCCTCAGGCATCACCTATAAATTCCGCGTCCCACTCCCGCCAAGGTAGGCCATCAGCCTGCCAACACCAGCCAAGCTTTCCAACGTTGCTCGGCATTAACGTCTTGCATCACCGCAACTAAACTTCCCGAGTCTCATACCTACCGGCGCCAGGGCGACTTTCCTTCGCCCATCGCCTCCCCTGACTCGCCCTCTCCCAACAAGCCATTCCTCCGGCCCCCAAACCTCGCCCTCTCAAAAAGAAAAAAGAAAAAAAAAAGGAATCAGGAAGCAGCGCACCACATAACCGACAACAAACACCACCAAAACTAGCCAGGATCTCAAAAAACACAAAGCATCACCATGACCCTCACCGAACGCTCCCGCATCAGCATCGCCCTCATCGTCCTCTACACGCCCGCCTTCTTCATCGCCATCTTCCTCACCATCCGCCACGGCCTCGGCCGCAGCTCCGGCTGGCGCTTCGTGCTGACCTTCACGCTGGCGCGGCTGCTCGCGTGCGCCTTCCAGCTCCGCACCATCGCCGAGCCGACCAACCTCTCGCTCTACATCGGCGAGTGGGTGCTGCTCGGCATCGCGCTGTCGCCGCTCGAGCTGACCTCGCTCGGCTTCCTGTCGCGCGTGGTGGCCAGCATCAACAAGAGGCACGCGACGCTGCTGACGCCGCGGCACATACGCCTGGTGCAGCTGCTCAACACGGCGGCGCTGGGGCTGGCGGTGGGCGGCGGCGTGCAGGCCGGCAACGCGGCGGGCAGCGGCGGCGCGATCCGGGCGCCGACCCTGACCAAGGTCGCGGTCGCGCTGTTCATCGCGACGTTTGCGTGCGTGGTGGTGGGCGCGCTGGCGACGTGGAGGAGCGTGCGGTATGCCGAGGAAGGCGAGAAGAGGCTGCTGGTGACGATTGCGGCGACGAGCCCGTTTCTGCTGGTGCGCGTCGTCTATACCGCCATGAGCTGTTACTCGGGCAGGAGCGAGTTCAACCCGGTGACGGGCAAGGTGGGGCTGTTGCTGGGGATGGCGTTCGTGATGGAGCTGGTGATCGTGTATGCGTTTGAGGCGGTGGGGCTGACGCTGAAGAAGATTGTGAAGGAGCCGGATGGTGAGAGGTCGGTTGAAATGACTCCGAAGGCGACTGCTTGAGGGCTGACGCTGTGAGAAGGGCGAAGGATGGAGGCGTTTATCAGATGGTTGGGCGAGTGTAGATATTGGTCGTTCAAGCATAGCGTTCCGATTTTTCTCTTTTTTTTTTTTTTAACATAGCTGGCTGGGGTTTTGTTTTGGTGCTTTGGTTGTATAGGGTTTATAGAATATTTAGAGTTGATACCACGCGGCGTGTTTTGCTCAATAGAGCCTCGTGGTGAAAAAAAAAAAAAGAAAAGAAAATCGAATTTGCTACGCTATATCATTTACTCATTCTTTTGCCATACACTTTCCTTACTCCATAGTCAGGACGGCCCTGAACCTAACCTTGCCGCTCAACATGTGCTCGAATGCCTCGTTGGCTTGGCTGAGAGGGAATTTCTC
Organism: Macrophomina phaseolina; assembly: GCA_020875535.1. NCBI lineage: Eukaryota > Fungi > Ascomycota > Dothideomycetes > Botryosphaeriales > Botryosphaeriaceae > Macrophomina > Macrophomina phaseolina. Next base: position 471,664 of record JAEQDS010000068.1, read on the forward strand.
CACCATGCAGTGCACGCCGTGCGTTTGCGCAAAAGCGATGGCCTCTTCCGCATCGAGGGCATGACCCGACGGCCAACCGCGAACGCTGATGCCCTTGCCAATCATGGGAATGGTGTTGACTTTGATTTCTCCTACGGGAGCGAGAATGATGACGGTGCCGCCAGCCGCGCATCCATTGATCAAATCTCCCATGATTTCGGGGTTAGGAGCGGTGACGACGATCAGGTCAGCACCTCCGATCTTCTGGAGGGCCTCGGCGGTATTCTGCTGGCTGCTGTCGATGTAGTCGGTAGCACCAAGCTTCGTGGCGAAGTCCTTCTTCGTCGCATCACGCGAGAGAGCAACCTAGCCTCGAATTTTAGTACACAGGCAGCGCAACAACAGGGTGGTGAACGAACAGTTCTGTAGCCCATCTTGCGCGAGTATTGAAGAGCCAAGTGCCCAAGGCCACCGAGACCTTGGATAGCAACGGTGCCTCCAGCAAGGACCTTCACTTGCCTGATTGCATTGAAAACGGTGACACCAGCGCAAAGCAGCGGGGCGGCCTCGACTGCATTTATCCCTTGCGGGATTCTAACGGCAGCTTCGCTGCGAAGCAGGACGTACTCGGCATCTTTGTGGTGGCGGCAGGTCAATGCATGATCCTCGAAGGTGGGGGTGACGAGAGCAAAGCTTACATCCTCCGTCCTGTGTGACACCGTTGATAGCCTCGTTGTCGCACATCTGGAAGAGGCCTCGGTTGCACTGTCTGCAGACGCCATCGTGGCCGCCGTGCCAAGGACCGCCTTGGATTCGACGTCAGCCCTCCACCTGGCACAAAGTGCTTCCAGCTCATCTTACCAACGCTATCCCCAACCTTCCACTTCTTCTCGCGAGGGCCGAGAGCAACGACCTCGCCAATCACCTCGTGGCCAGGGACAATCGGGCTGCGAGGAGTTGTCAGTGGTCGTTTCAAGGAAATAATGAAGACGCCAAGCCGTGGCGCTTAGCACCGGCATTCTGGCTTCCCATGGGGAATGCTCGTAGAAGAGTACAGAGGGCGGGCGACATACGGCGTTCCCATCATGCCCGCGCGCACGATCTCGTCAGAGTGGCACACACCGCAAGCCTTGACCTTGACCAAGATCTGGCCATCCTGAGGCTCCTTAAGAGGCAGGTCCTTGATTGTCAGCGGAGCATTGTTCTGTTCGATGACGGCGGCCTTGTAGGTCTTCGGGAGCGAGGGAGACATGGTTGCAGGCTGATTTCAGAGGATCGGGTTGCGCGCCTACAAAAGTCGAAGGGTTGCAGGCACTTAAATGGCGGGCAGAGCTACCCCACCACGGCCGCGGCTGACGTCGATGCTGCGCAAAAATGGGTGCTCCAGCCAGTTAGCACGAGCACTAAGACGAGTGCGGAGCTGGGCTCGGGCTGGAACATGGCTGCCGCAAGGTCCAAAGTAAGATGAGTAATTCAGCGAGATGGAGTGGGTGGATGGGATTGGAGGGCCTAGGTTGACTAAACGCGGGTCGAGGGACTTGTCAGCAAGTACACAGCGGCCGCGAGCGGGGCACCATGGCTTCATCATCATGTCGGAAGACGCGGGCGCACGGGAATGTTGGTCGCATTCGTGTGCAGGGTGGAATGCCGTCGCCAGCGAAGTCGCCGGCCACAGGTACCTACCGGCTGGGCTAGCGGCAGAATGGCCCCCCATACACAGTCATGCCCGGACACGGCAGCTCGAGCGGGCGCCAATCCAGGAAGATGGAACGGCGCGAGTGTGATGCGGAAACAAAATCCGAGTGTCTGCGACAACAGTCTAGCGAGCCCACTGAGATGCTTCCACGGCGACGACAAGGGATCCGGAGGGGGGTGAGTAAGCAGAGTATTTTTGTCGCTGGACGGCGCCTGAGAGGGTCAGCATGGACAGCGATAAGGCTAGGCACGGAAGTGCTGAGGGACGGAGAACTGCCGGGGCGGAGGAGCGGGGAAGGGGAGGGGAGCTGGAGGCCGAGCGGGCGGAGCGGAACGGAGAGAGCACCGCCATTCGAGTCGTGATGTCACCGCCTCGCCAGCCTCAGGCAGCAGCGACGCCGCGTCTTCCCACCCTCGCGCGCACTCGGCCGTCCCACTCTTGCTCCCTCACCGTGCCCCCCGCGAGTCAGCAGCACCGTCGCCCGCCCGCCATGCCCTATGCAATTGCTCCTCGCCGGCTGTCTGCAGCTCTCACGCTCCGCCGTCGTGCTGCAACCAGCCCTCCTGGCCATGGATAGCCTCTTGTCGCCTCGTCGCCTGCTTCGCCTGGCTCTAGCAGCTGTGCCCTTCAACACCCCAGCGGCCGCCAAGAAGAACCTGGTCGTCGACACCGATCTTTTCTCCGACGTTGACGATGCCGCCGCCCTCCTCCTCGCTGCCACCGACCCTGACGTCAACCTGCTCGCCGTCAATGTGAACTATCCCTCCTCTTACTCTGTGCTGGCCGCTTCAGCCATTGCCGCCCATTATGGCTACCCTGACCTGCCCATTGGAGTCGTGCGACCCCTGACCAATGACTCCTTCTTCGACGACTTCTATTTCGAGATGGGCGAGTATGCGTCCAAGGTGGCATATCACTGGGCCAATGGTTCGTTGCCGTGGGGTGAAGCCGACAGGGCCTGGGATCCCGTTGCCTTATATAGGAAAACCCTCGCCGGACAGGAAGACGCGAGCGTGACCATCGCGTCCATTGGCTTCTTCGATAATGTGAGATGGAGTGCTTGCCACTGGATCCGGGAACCCTACTAACCTTCGATATAGCTGTCCGGCCTTTTGAATTCCACCGCCGACGCCTACTCCAATAAATCCGGCCACGATCTTGTCGCCGATAAGGTTTCCGAGCTCGTCGTCATGGGAGGCGGCTACCCTTCAGGCTACGAGTATAATTTCTGGGTAGCTTCTGCCTCACTGGCCCGCCTATCCTGGGCTGACTGGATGTGAATAGGGTTCAAACAGCTCGCTGACTGCGCATGTGGTCAACAACTGGCCGGGGAAGGTCACCTTTTCGGGTAAGACGGTCAGCCCCCTATATGCGTGCAGTGCTGACGCCATCCGTAGGCACCGAACTTGGCGGCAACGTGACCTCCGGTGCTCCCTTGACTGTCCAGGGCCCTGCTGGCGACCCGGTTGCTGCAGCTTATCGCTGGTACACAGGCTACAACAAATCAAGATTCAGCTGGGACCCTTTGACCGTCCTGTATGCTTGCCAGGGGCTAGGCGAGCTTTTTGAGTATGGGAACTCTATCGGCTATAATTACGTGCATCCGAATGGAAGCAACGTCTGGGTGGATGATGGGTCGGTCACGGACCAACATTGGCTGCAATTGAAGGTGGACAACGAGACGGCAGCCCGGAAGCTGGATCGCCTCTTGCTGGAGGGCGCCGCGTCGGCAGTTTAGTTAAGAATGCTGTCAGCCATCAAGGTAATCGCATCTATCGACCCATCCACTCGGATCTGTTTCAGTTGCACGACAGGCACCGACCACATGGCCTCAACACGTCACACACGAAAATCCCCGCCCCGCGAAGCTTTTCGGGGCCTGCGGTTTCCGGGATCCACCCCCAGGCATAACCGGCAGTTGGCGGGTTTTCCCTGCAATACCCGCAATACGGCTTGGCCGAGCCCAAGCGGTCTTTTCCGGACTGGATCGGGAATTTGACATGTCCGAAACACCGGCGTCTCCTCTTCTGGTCAACACAACAATCATCCACCACCGCCTCCCGTTTTGCGAAAGAGGCTTGGTCTCCCCCTTCGGCTTGAATGAGTAAACTTCTAGAGCCGAGGCCGAAGTCGAATTGTCTCCACGTTTCCTGGGCGATCTGCCCTTTGCACGGGTTGCTGTGCTCCTGTATCTCACCGATCCTGCCATAATATCCTCTCCCCTACCATGCGGATTTGCAATCGGCCCTGTGACGCTATCAGTAATCTGCAGAATGGGGTCCGGTTGCTATCTGGAGAAAATGTGTTCGCTGATATTGTCGTGCCCCCTTCACCGTGCTGAGGCCTGGGGTTGGTAACGGATCGAAATTGGTCTGGAATAATGCCAAAGGCGTATCGACGTTCGTCCGCGTTCGAGCGAGCCATGCCGGATAGATATCTTGTCCCATCTGCACTGCTTTCCGAGCAATCGGCCGAGACGGCTTCCTGATGCCAAGCTGGGCGCCTTCATTCGCTCCTGTTAGGGCGGAGGAACGCTCGGTGCCAAAAGCCCGACGTCCGCCCCCCCGTCACACTAGTTCCGGAGGTCTGGCCACCCCATGCACGGCCTCGCCCTTTGAGAAAAAGATGCGATATCTGACCCGTCGGCACTCCGTTATGACTAAACTGCGGCTTCTTTTTGCTCCGGCTGCAAGTTGGCTGCCTTCGGACGGGGAGGGTCCTTCCGGATCTATGGCAACCTCCGTGCCTTGACCGGGGTGCCGGCGTACATCCACCATGTATTTCTACATTTCTCTCACCTTCTTCCTTTCTTCTCACCACTGTTGCACCTTCTTCCTCTCAGCCTTACAGGCTTAGCCTCACAGGCCGCTGCTTAATATAATATCCCCAACCCTATCCATTAATTCCTAACTCCACCAGCTGCTTCAACCCCCACAGTACACCGCTGCCTCTCGAAGGCAGCCCCCTACTCAACATGGTCAACAGCCAGCCGCACTCTGTGGGGTCTTACCCTGCCGGTATTGGAGAGGAGATTGTCCGCACACTTTCAGGACAATCACAGAGGGAGCGACAAATGCGGGACATCGATGAGGATTCGAGAAGCGAGCACTTCGGATCCGAGGATGCCGACGAGAAGTCAATGGAGAAGGGCCACGAGGACCACTCCAAATGGCAGATGCAGTCGGACGTCGAAGGTATCAGGCGACGCGACGAAGCCGACGGAGGAAAACTGAGGAAGCTGGGTGTGACCTGGCAGAACCTGACGGTCAAGGGAATTAGCAGCGATGCTACATTCAACGAAAACGTCCTATCCCAGCTCAACCCGATCGGCAAGAATAATAAGAATGTCCCCATGAAGACGATCATCGACAACTCGCACGGATGCGTCAAGCCCGGCGAGATGCTACTAGTGCTCGGTCGGCCTGGAGCAGGATGCACAACATTACTCAGCATGCTGTCTAACCGTCGTCTTGGATACGCAGAAATCACCGGAGACGTCAAGTTCGGAAGCATGGATCATCAAGAAGCCAAGCAGTACCGTGGTCAGATCGTTATGAATACTGAGGAGGAAATCTTCTTCCCTAGCCTGACTGTCGGCCAAACCATCGACTTCGCTACCCGGATGAAGGTTCCTTTTCACCTTCCGCCCGAAGTCAAGTCTCCCGAGGAGTTTGCCCAAGCCAACAAGGAGTTTCTCCTTAAGTCCATGGGTATTTCCCACACCAACGAGACTAAGGTCGGTAACGAATTCGTCCGTGGTGTCTCTGGTGGTGAGAGAAAGCGTGTCTCCATTATTGAAGTTTTGGCTACTCGTGGGAGCGTCTACTGCTGGGATAACTCGACCCGTGGTCTCGACGCAAGTACCGCTCTTGAGTGGACTAAGGCCATGCGTGCGATGACTGACATCCTCGGCCTCACCACTATTGTCACGCTATACCAGGCTGGCAACGGCATCTACAACCTCTTCGACAAAGTCCTCATCCTCGACGAGGGTAAGCAGATCTACTACGGCCCCCAGAAGCAGGCTGTTCCTTTTATGGAGGAGCTCGGTTTTGTTTGCGACCCCTCGGCAAACTACGGAGACTTCCTTACTGGTATAACCGTCCCTACTGAGCGCCAAATCGCGCCAGGCTACGAAAACAAATTTCCGCGCAATGCCAATGAGGTCCGCGAGGCTTACGAACGTTCACCAATCAAGCCTAAGATGATTGCCGAATACAACTACCCCGAGACTGAGGAGGCCAAACAGAATACCGCCGACTTCATCGAGATGACACAAAGAGACAAGCATAAGAGTCTTAGCAAGAGCTCTCCCTTGACGACTAGCTTCATTACCCAAGTCAAGGCCTGCGTTATCCGCCAGTACCAGATCCTCTGGGGTGACAAAGCTACCTTTATCTTGAAGCAAGCCTCCACACTCGTCCAAGCTCTTATCGCCGGTTCTCTCTTCTACGATGCCCCCCCTACCTCCGCTGGTCTTTTTACCAAAGGTGGTGCTTTGTTCTTCGCGCTGCTGTACAACTCTCTGCTCGCTATGTCGGAAGTCACCGATTCGTTCAGTGGCAGACCCGTACTAGCTAAGCATCGTTCATTCGCCCTTTACCACCCGGCCGCCTTCTGTATCGCACAAATCGCCGCAGATATTCCGGTCTTGCTATTCCAAATTACGCACTTCAGCATTGTGCTCTACTTTATGGTCGGGCTGAAGTCTACTGCCGGTGCTTTCTTCACCTTCTGGATTCTGAACTTTGCCGTCACCATGGCAATGACGGCCCTATTCCGTCTAGTCGGTGCCGCGTTCCCCAACTTCGATGCAGCTTCTAAGGTGTCCGGCTTCCTCGTGTCCGCGCTCATTATGTACACTGGCTATATGATTATTAAGCCTAATATGCACCCGTGGTTCGTCTGGATCTTCTGGATTGATCCTCTTGCTTACGGCTTCGAAGCCCTGCTCGCCAACGAGTTTCATGGCCAGCACATTCCCTGTGTCGGAGTGAATATTATACCAGCCGGTCCCGGATACGGAGCTGGAGAGGGTGGCCAGGCCTGTGCCGGTGTTGGCGGCGCCGCGGTTGGGGCTACTAGCGTCACTGGCGACGATTATCTTGCTTCCCTATCCTACAGCCATAGTCACGTCTGGCGCAACTTTGGCATCACCTGGGCCTGGTGGGTTCTGTTCGCTGCTCTCACCATCTTCTTCACCAACAGATGGAAGCAGATGGGTGAGGGTGGCCGCAGTCTTCTCATCCCACGCGAGCAGCAGCACCTGGTCAAGCATCTTACGCAGAATGATGAGGAAGCGCAGGCCACCGAAAAGCCTCGTGGCCAGTCCACTTCCGACGGCTCCGAAGAGAATCTCAACAATCAACTGATCCGCAACACCAGTGTCTTCACCTGGAAGAACCTGACTTACACTGTTAAGACCCCCTCTGGTGACCGTGTCCTTCTCGACAATGTTCAAGGTTACGTTAAGCCGGGCATGCTAGGTGCCCTCATGGGTTCCTCTGGTGCCGGAAAGACTACTCTACTCGATGTCCTCGCTCAACGCAAGACTGATGGTACGATCCATGGTTCCATTATGGTTGACGGCCGTCCTCTCCCTGTCTCATTCCAGCGCTCTGCCGGATACGTCGAGCAGCTTGATGTCCATGAGTCGCTCGCCACCGTCCGAGAAGCGCTTGAGTTCTCCGCTCTCCTCCGCCAGTCCCGTGAGACTCCTCGTGAGGAGAAACTTAAGTACGTCGACACCATTATCGACCTTCTGGAATTGCACGATATTGAGCACACCCTTATCGGCCGTCCTGGCGCTGGTCTGTCTGTCGAACAACGCAAGCGTCTTACCATTGGTGTTGAGCTCGTTTCCAAGCCTAGTATCTTGATCTTCCTTGACGAACCAACCTCTGGTCTGGACGGACAAGCTGCCTATAACACCGTCCGTTTCCTCCGCAAGCTCGCTGAGGTTGGCCAAGCTGTCCTGGTCACTATCCATCAGCCGTCCGCCCAGCTGTTCGCGCAGTTCGACACCCTGCTTTTGTTGGCCAAGGGCGGCAAGACTGTGTACTTCGGTGACATTGGAGACAACGCTGCCACCATCAAGGACTATTTTGGTCGCTACGGTGCTCCTTGCCCCCGTGACGCCAACCCTGCCGAACATATGATCGACGTCGTCTCCGGCTCTCTTTCGCAAGGCCGCGACTGGAACAAGGTCTGGTTGGATTCGCCTGAGCACAAGAAGATGACCGAGGAATTGGACGCCATGATTGCCGAAGCCGCCTCGAAGCCTCCGGGTACTGTTGATGACGGACACGAGTTTGCCTCGCCCATTTGGGAGCAGGTTAAGCTGGTCACGCACCGCATGAACCTATCGCTATACCGCAACACTGACTATGTCAACAACAAATTCGCCCTACACATTGGTTCGGCCCTGTTTAACGGTTTCTCCTTCTGGATGATTGGTGATAGTGTCGGCGACCTACAGCTTAAGCTGTTCGCCCTCTTTAACTTCATCTTCGTCGCGCCCGGTGTTATCGCCCAGCTACAGCCTCTCTTCATCGACCGCCGCGATATTTACGAGACGAGAGAAAAGAAGAGCAAAATGTACCATTGGGCGCCTTTTGTGACGGGTCTGATTGTCTCTGAGATTCCATACCTAATTGTGTGCGCTGTCTTCTACTTCGTGTGCTTCTACTGGACCGCTGGCTTCCCGGGTTCCGCCAAATATGCCGGTAGCACCTTCTTCGTTATGGTAAGCCAATTCATCAATGCTCATGAGGAGTTCGGCTCTAACGGTTCTTACAGTTGATGTACGAGTTTGTCTACACCGGTATCGGCCAGATGATTGCCGCATACGCTCCCAACGCTGTCTTCGCCGCGCTCGCCAACCCCATCATCATCGGAACGCTCGTCTCTTTCTGTGGTGTCTTGGTACCTTACAGCCAGATCCAGGAGTTCTGGAGATACTGGTACGTTGATAATATCCTCTCGTCCTCTTTTCACCATCCAACTACTAACAAAACCTGCCAGGATATATTGGCTCAATCCATTCAACTACCTCATGGGCTCCCTCCTCGTCTTCACGACCTGGAACGCTAATGTCGAGTGCTCCAACCATGAGTTCGCCGTCTTCGACCCCCCCGCGAACCAGACGTGCCAGGATTACCTCAGTGCATACCAGCAGGGCATGGGCGCGGCGTCGAACCTCATCAACCCGGACGCCACCAGCGGCTGCCGTGTCTGCCAGTACCGCAGCGGCGCCGATTACCTCAAGACCATCAACCTCAAGGAATACTACTATGGCTGGCGTGATGCGGCCATCGTCGTCATCTTCGCTCTCAGCAGTTATGGATTGGTATACTTGTTGATGAAGCTGAGGACGAAGGCGACGAAGAAGGCGGAGTAGAGAGATGCGATTATACCTACAGGGGAGGAATGACGGAAAGATCTGAGATTGTCTGCACATTGGATGTCTCGGGCCTTTTGCGCTAACGTGTTGGGAGGTCTTTTTTTTTTTTTTGCTCTGCACTCTCGCGATGAAAGCGATGGAGTCCATTTTTGTTTGCATTCACCTTTACGGATACATATAATATAGATTGGCGGGCATTGTTTGTAAGAATTCTGGTTACGACCTACTAGTAGTGTACAGAGAGACGAAGAAGAATAACGATCACCAAGTGGTGAAGTATTACTGGGCAACCAAACAAAAAGCTATAGACTTGAAGGAAAATGTCACTGTCTGTGAGCTTTGTAGTTCCACTAAGCATATCGACATGAATGATTGACACACGCGAACTCAATTTTGTTGCTTGAGTTTGCGGCCATGATGTTGCGCCTTGCTTCGCCCTTTCTTCCCTGGTGTTGGGTTTATGCTTACTGTATCTGAGTCGTCGGATCCTCGCGGAATACACGTGACTGCATCCGGGCTGAGGCAATGGAGCGTTGGGTGGAGTTTACGGTGGGGGCTGAACGGTATATCGAGTGCGAATAGCCATGTATCCGCACTCAGCCATGGTATGGTCTATGCTGTTGCCTGGCGAACTGACTCTACAATGTCTCGCAGCTCGCCAGGCCGCCGCATACAAATTGTGCACGTCGAAAAAGTCAAAAGCCGAAAGAAGGTGTTCTGAAACGCCTCAACCAAACGTCATTCACAAACTCTATTTTACCACATCGGCTTCGGCTCGGACCAGCCTTGCACGGAGAGAGCCACTGGGCGCGGGCCAAGAGAAAATTTCCTTAACGCAGGGTTCTTTTTTTTTTTTTTTTTCATGTTCGCACGCTGTCGCAGAGACCGACCAATAAGCTCTCGTTCCGCCTCGTTCCGCGGCTTGGATTTTGGAAGAGGGCGGGAAGTTAGCCTATACGAGGTACGATAGACGGTGTAGATACGTTGTACGTTATCTGCTCGCGCGTTTCTGAACACCGAACTGCGAGACAGGGGGAGAGAGATGGAGTTTTCGGTGTTCGGAAGGGGTCGCATGTTCTACCCGTTTTTTTTTTTTTAAAAAAAAAAAATAAATCTCTTTGCCATACAGAAGCACGGCCTTGTGCAATGAAGAGCGTATTGGACGCCCCGTCCGACAGCCACACGGACAGACGGACGGGGCGGAGAGATGGAGGCGGAGGTAAGTTGTCACGATTCCGGCTCCGACCCAAATAGGTACTGCTTGTGCTCACTCCTCCTACTACGAGATGTATAGTTCCATGCCGGCTGACTAACTATCTCCTGCCCGTGTGAACAAAAGGACCCACCACGTGTTGCTTACGAGCGCCCGGAAGGAGGAATCTGCCTTGTGGCGAGACACAGGGGATACCGATGCGCGGGATTGAACGGCAGTTTAACCTTGCTTCGCTTGTCGTTCTGGAAACTCGGTTTGCACGTCAGGCGCAGCAGTAGTAGCGAGGGTGAGGGAACGTGGGGGATGGCGATTCTGGTTGTAGCGTGTGCAAGACCGTCAATTGCCGGGTCGAACCGGCAGGCTGGGGCAGGGGTATCTCCGCGCGCGATATTGTTGCCGGAAAAGGTAATGCGAAGCAATGGCTAAGCGGGGCGTTTTGCGATGATGCAAGATCTTTATTTTTTCTCTCTCTCTCTCTCCCCTCCCCCCGAGCTTTGGGAGATCTAGGATGAGAGAAAAAGACCCTTTCAGGTAGCCGTTGGTCAATGCTGGATTGCTCACTAATTCCATACATAAATAGCATGATGAAGTACCCAGATGGCGGAGGAGTGGTGCCGTTGGTGCGTCTGTTACTGATCGTTACTTTGCCCATCCGCCATTCCGCCCCGCCGTAAGGGAAAGGGAAAGTGATACACCGCGCCATTTTCCCTCCTTTTATTTACTTGCATTCGGCGGCGATCATGACTTCGGCACCGAAGCCTTTGAGAGTGTTGCAATTTCTGACCGCTATTGCGGAAGGACTGTTGTTTCAAGTGTTCCTGATTACGCCTGTATTTGCGGGAGAGCAGGCAGTCCGACATTTGCGATGGCGGCTCTGTATGCGCTCTGAGCAATACAATATGCCCTCAGGTCAGTGGACAGGCTTACAGAACAGGATACATGGCCGGATAGCGGGTGGGCTCGACTCGGATAGAGAATTGGAAAAGGGGCAGTGGAACCTCTGAGTTGTAGATGGATCCGGACAGGAAAAAGAAGCACGGGCTACTCACATAGCTGTCCAGACGTATGTTGTCTGGAATCATGCCAGGGGACGTGGAGCCCTGGTCTTCAAACTTGAAGATAGAGGCCTGGAGAGGATTGTACGGATCCCAGTGAGGGACGTTGGCGACTGTGGAGGACAGTGTCAGGAACGGATTCCGACACACCCGGACATGACCAGGGCAAAACAAGGACACTGAATACTCACTTCCGTGATTATTCGGGTCGAGCGTGCTGGCGAAGGAGATCCACCTAGAGCAGAAAAAGGAGTCAGTCACTGCAGCCGTCCACAATGTCCACGTCTTCCTCACTTCCTTTCTGCACACTTTTCCAACAAACCATCCTACCGTCTGCAACGACACAATTGCAGAAAGGAAAACATCAACTTACATCCCCTGCACCAGCCTCGCCACTCTCACGTCCCCTGCCGTCGCATCCGCCCACTCATACACATCGCCAAACACGTACGCCAGCTCCGCCGCGTGCAGCGCGCCCGCGCGCACGAGCGCTGCGACGGGCGTCGCTGGGGGGAAGCCGTAATAGGCCTCTTGAAATAAGCTCAGCGGGGGCCGCTGCGCCCAGCTGTAGCCGTAGGTCTTGTATGCCGTTGGCGGTTCGTCGGGGGACGTGGAAGAGTCGGCACCGGAGCTGTGTCGGCCCAGGGCGACGCGGCGGGGGATGTGTTGGACGGCGTCGCCTAGGAGCTGTCCGAAGGGTGTTAGCAGCGTGATGTTTTTTCGTTGTATGAGAGATAGAGAGTGGGGGAAAAAAGCGTCTGACGCACCGCTTCGCCGATGTAGTATGAGTCTGGGGCGGTAGGGTCGGCGTTGTAGCCGCGGCCGTTCTCCGTGGCGTTGTGGGCGTAGTAAGTCGAGACGACGGCGGAAGCGAGAGCGAGGTCGGTGGTGTTGAGGTTTTCTGTTGGTGGGGAGCGTGAGTTGGATGTTCATTTTGCAGTTCGCTCTCGCGAGAGTGTTTTGCGTATTCTTTCCCCAGAACTGTGAGAACCGAAACGTGATATTGGACGCATGTGGCCTGGACTCTCTCTCCAGCAGCCTCTTGTACGACTGAATGCTCGCTTTGGGATAAGGTTGAGGTGATGCCTCAAACACCCGCTCGCTATAACAAAATTGCGTTGTAGAAAGAGAGAAAGGCAGAACTGCACTTACTCGCCACGACTTCTGCTAGATATGTCTCGTTGGTCGCAAGCCCCGCCGGAACCAACCCGTATATACTCCCCTCATTCAAGGTGTCCCCGATGATCTGGCCGCGAAGTCAGCAAAACTCCCTTCCTCTTCCCCGTCCAGCCAACCACACCACCCCTCCTCCGCCCCTGCCGGGCCTCGAGAAGGCCACCCAAGGAAAAAAAAAAAAAAAAGAAAGCAAGAACTCACCATCGGAATGCCCACCACACTCTCATTCCAGTAATTCGGACTGCCGACCCACTCCCCGCCATCGACGCCAAACCCCGTCGGCATCTGCACAAACGCATCCAACGCTTCGTACAACGGACTCAGCGGATCAAACCACACCGCAGACAACTGCTCCGCCGGCACGTTGCGCAGACACTCCAGCACCACGTCTGCATTGATTGGATTCGCCGCGGACGGACATCCGAACGCTCGCAGGCTCTGCTCAAAGTACGCGTCGCCGGAGGCGGGCGGCAGGCCCCTGAGGGCGAGGCTGGCCGGGGCGCCGGATTCGAGGATGGCGGCGCGGAACTGGACAACATCTTCAGCTTCATTGCGGGCGTCGTCGCATGGGACGCGGACGGAGGTGCGGGGCTTGCTTACGAGACGGTGTGCAGGCGGGTCGCGCGCGGCGCGGCGCGCTTGGAGGTAGGTGTTGAAAGAGCCTTTTCGAGATCCCGTGCATCAGACTCGGAGGGCGCTGGGGGAGAAGACCATCTTACCGGAAGACTGCCCAAAGAGCGTTATCTTGGCGGGGTCGCCGCCGAAGCGTGCGATGTGGTTCTGGAGCCACTGCAGCGCAGCGCGCTGGTCCATGAGGCCGGTATTGAGCAGGCCGCGCGCGGCGAAGAGGGTGTTGACGCCGAAGCCGAGGTAGCCGGTGCGGTAGTTGAGGGTGACGGCGACGACGGGCGTGGCGGTGTTGTGCAGCGCGTGCGCGACGAGGTTCTGCGCATGGTAGTGCTGGGACTGGCCGCCGAGGTTGGCGCCGCCATAGATGAAGACTAGGACGGGGAGGAGAGGTTGCGGGCGTTTATGGCCCGTGGCGGGGCGGAAGATGTTAAGGGTGAGGCAGTCTTCGGAAAGGCCGTTGGATTTCTCCAGGGCGCGGTCTTGGAGGCACGCGGGGCCGTAGGTGGTTGCGTTGGTGATGGTACGAGGGGACCCAAGGGTGTAGGGCGCGGGAGGGGCGAAGCGAAGGGGGCCGAGGGGTGGTTGGGCGTAGGGGATGCCGAGGAATTGGTCAACTTCTGGAACATTGGTGTTTGGGAGGTAGATGCCTTGCGAGGTGGACACTGAGGGAGGGGAGAGAAATTGGCAGCGGCCTAGGGGAGGGAGTAACAGGAAGAGGAAATGCGGTATGAAGAGGCTGGTCTGGAAAAGGAACATTGTGGGGATGTAGCAGGGGAAGAGACAAGGATCTGATATAATAGAGAGGCGGGGAGGAGCGATGGCGCATTTATCAATGACCTGGAAACCACATTGGTAGGCTGCAGTATATGGCCAAGCCCACCAGAAAGCTCCATCTATGCAATGTCTGTGGTACGGGGCCTCTTGATATTGAGCTGGTCATGCAGATCCGTGTCTGAATTGGTGGATGGTGACGGAGGCGGCGCCGATGTGCATGTAGGCGAGAACAGACATTTCATGCATATGCAAGCTGCGGCTGAGGTTGCCGTGCATGTTTAGACGCCGGCTACCTTTTAGTCGACAGGCACAGCTGAGAATATGCTTCTGTCTGTGTAATGAGATGTTCCTTGGGGAAATCGACGCTGGTAAGTGATGAGCGGCGAGAGATCCTGATCTCGTAACGAAAGGTGACCGTGAACTGGTGATGAATCCGAATAGGAACTCTCTCCATAAGCTTGATCCAGTGCCTGACGAACCTCCGGGCTGACGATGCTGTGGCTCCGTCACATAGCCGAATTTGGCAAGAGTCCCGAGTCAAAGCGACTGCAGTATTGGTCGGCTCCGGAGAAGGAAGTAAGCACCATCCAGCCACGCAGTTTAGTTCAAGTAGTCGATCCCTGAAACGAAGCGAGACTGGGTGAATATCAGTGTGGATTCCCATGGGAAGTGGTCATTAGTGTAGGTCGCACGCGATGCAGATGTGGACCATCGCGCGGCTCTGGCATGGAAATGTGTACGACATCGGATAGTGTGTGCAAGCTGGGTGGCTGCGTCTGACAGCGCCTCCCTAGCGGCGGAAACTCGACCCGTTCAGTGGATGTGATGCTAGCTGCGGGTCTGTGTAACCCATTGGAGAATCCCATCCACAGCCGGCCACTTCTCGTCAGCCTGATACCATTTGTGGTCAATTGTCACTGGAATGAAAAAGAATGGACCAGGCGTTGCACTGTTTTGAATGGGATTCAGGTCGGATCTCGATTAACTAGCATTGGCCGTCTGACGACCGTAAGACTGCCGCGGGTTTGTCGAAAATCTTACGTCTCTACATGTGAAGCATAATCGCATTGCTCGAGATAATGACTTCCCCAATTCATCGATATTGAGCCTAGAGAGTTTGCAAGGTTATCGTAAGTATGCGACGGCGAGTACATCCGCGAGCTTGTGCGGTTCCAGGCTGTAGTGTTCCAGTGATAGCCTGAGTAGGAACATGGGAACGCGTCCTCACGACTTGTACGGGAAAGACGTAGGGAAGGCCTGAAGGCGAATTGGAAGGGATGAAAGGAAAGTAAGGAGCAATGTGCCGCATCTGAAAACGCCACGATCCTCAGCGATATAGGATTTGAGGATGATGCGTTCCGTGCAGTCTTGACAACTCAACGGCTAGAGGTCAGCAACCGCAAGACTTACCGGTTTTCACGCTACGCATTAGTGTGGCGCATGCCAAGCGTGGGTGGTGGTGCCATGAGCTGCTCATGCACCACGATAACCAGCCGCATGCGCTCCGATTCAGCCATGGCATCATAGGATCATACAATGCCGAACGCTGCACTTTGAGAGGCGGAGTTGCATATATTTTTGATTGAGATTATTTGTGCGGATGTTCGAGGTTGAACATGGTTATTGAATGACGAGAATTGGGACAGTAAAGGCATGGTGAAAAACAATGCACAGGACAGGCAGTCCAAGCTTTAGCTACTCTCCAATTCCGACACGACTTACTCCGTCTCTGGCCCTCTCTTGTATCCAGTTGGGGAAGGCTCTGATGCCAGAGGCTGTCTTCAAAGGCTTGGGGAGAAAGAGCTGGTTACCACGACAAGCAAAGACCTGATCCGCGACGGCGGCACCGACATCCTCAGCTGTGAGAAGTTTGCCTTGGTTCCGCTCAAGGTGGTCGACGAAATCGGCGACGAGGGGCGTCTTGACCCAGTTGGGATGCACAACGGTGGTGTGAACGTTGGGTGAGTTGTGCCGATGGCGGAGTTCTTGGGTCAGACCTGCCGGAGTGTTAGCAAAGGAGGATAGAGGAAGTGCAACGGAGATGTTTGTGTGTACCCTCATGGAATGCAAGAGCACCAGACTTGGTAGCAGCGTAGTCTGTGATATTGGCCACGGTCACGAAGCTGGCCATGCTGGCTACAGTGACGACATGACCTTTGTCGTTCTTGATCATGTTGGGTAGGAAGGCCTGGCAGGTGTACCAGTGAGATAGCAGGTTGACGCCGAAGATCTTGTGCAACTGCTCGGGCGTCGTCTCAAGGATGGTATGAGCGGAGCCTACGCCCGCGTTGTTCACAAGGATGGAAGGATGGCCTAGGGCAGACCTGACATCATCTGCAGCTTTGGTGACGGCATTGGGGTCTGTAATATCGCAGTGCCGGTAGAAGGTGTTCGCTAAGATCTGTCAGCATATATTAAGAGAGGGATGGGTAAGGGGAGCCTATACAGGACTCAAGTGTCTTTGGGAGTGGCTGGACGTCGAGCACGGCGACCTTGATCCCTTTCTGTAGAAGACGCTTCACAATGACTTCACCGATACCGCTGCAGCCGCCGGTCACAACAGCGACCTCGCGAGGCCAGATCCAGCGGTGGGCATCACTGCTCACGCTCCAGCCATTGGTTGCAAGGGAGTTCAGCCAGGCGTTGAGATGACCGACCAGACCAACGGCAACCAGGCCCTTGAGGGTGGCGAGGATGCGCGGGAGAGTGATTTGAGGGGGAAGTTTGGCAAGCTGGCGCAGAATTGGCTGCTGGATGTGGGGAGGGGCGCTGGTGAGGAGCAGTAGGAGCGGCCCCGTGATCAGCGGGTTGATGGCGGCGCTAGCTACGGGGCCGACAAGGTTGATGAGGGCCTGGGAGCGTTTGGACATGGCGGCAGATTGGCAATTGCCAGAAGCGCGGAGCGGGAGACTTTATAGTCTGGCAGCCAGGAGGCGGCAGGGAAGGCGTGGCATTGACGGCAGCATGTGGAGGAGGGTGTTGGCATAAAAATCCGGGGAAGCCTGGCGACGGAGCCGAGGCTGCCCTGTCGCTACGTGCTGATCGACGCAACCGGGGCACTTCGGCCGTATGGCTGTCTGCTAGCGGGCACCATGCTGCGGATTGTTGCTGTCGGATGCGCGAGTGCCGGACGATGCGGGCGGGGGAGTGCGGTGGAGAGAATGGAGGGCGGAGTGGAGCAGAAGCCAGGCAGCGGCGAGGCAGGAGCAGAGCGAGCGAGGCCCGGGTCGATGATCCGGGAGTGACGCGCGCTGCGGGCGGCAACATTTCCCTCTCGGGCAGTCGTCCCAAATAATTTCCGACCCATCCACGTCTCTCTCCCACGCACTGCGACTGCTCCATGCCATGATTCCTCGTATAGGCAGTGCCCTGGTGGCGCCTTCGCCTTTCGCCCTGCCCGCCCTGCAGCTCGCCTGCAAGCATTCCCTCCTCCGCTCGCGCCTCCTTCGGCTCGCCCCAGTCCGCCACGCCTCTACCGCGACCGCGACCGCTCCTTCGAACCCTCCGCCCTCTTCGCGCGAAGACCGCGCCAATCCCCCAGTCTCCACTCTCCCCGCTCCCGTCAACGTCCCCGCCCGAGCGCCCGACCAGTCGCTCTTCAACTACGCCCTCAAGTCCGGCAAAGCCTACCTCCAGTTCTACAAGACGGGCGTCAAGAATGTGTGGAGCAACCGCAAGCTCGCGGCCGCCGTCAAGCAGCGCCTGCGCCAGAGCCCCGCCGCCGCCGCCATCACACGCGACCTCGACGTGTCGCGCGCCCCCTTCACCCGCGGCGAGTTCCAGCTGCTGCGCCGCTCGCGCTACGACATGCGCCGCGTCCCCGTCTTCGGCGTGCTGTTCCTGATCATTGGCGAGTGGCTGCCGCTGGTCGCCGTCTTCGTGACCAGCCTGGTGCCCGTACCTTGCCGCATCCCCAAGCAGATTGAGAAGGAGGAACGCAGGCGCGACGGCCAGTGCAGCGCCGCCCGCGCCGCGCTGCTGGCCCGGGCGAAGGAGCTCGGCGTCCCCGTTGTCCGCGGCAGTGATAACAAGGCGCGATCGGATGCCAGGCTGCTGTCGATGCAGAGCATCAATCCGAAGCAGGTGGCTGAGAACGTGTTCAGCCCGGACAAGCGCAAAGTGGCTCACCCGTTGTACCTCCAATTCGCCGTGTCCGCCTTCAATGTCCGCTGGCCACTGCTGGACCGGACTGGCATTGTCGCGCCGTGGTTGCTGCAGTTGAGGAAGCATCTGATGTACCTGGCCATTGACGATGCGCTGTTGGCGCGTGATGGCGGAGCCGGCCTGCTGCGTCCCGACGAAGTGCGTGTGGCTTGCTCTGAGCGTGGGATCGATGTGACGGGCAGGCAGACCGACGAGCTGAGAAATGATTTGAAGGCGTGGGTGTCGAAGAAGAAGTCTGCCGCTTGGCTGAATGCGCTGTACTCTCCGTCTGAAGACAAGCCGGTCGTTGCAGCAGAGACCCCGAAGGAGTGAAGCTTGTATGCTTAACTAGAGTTTTCTGATAGACGGTCCTCCACTTCATGTACGAATATCGGCAACAAAGTATTATATTTCCTCTTGCACGCATGGGGATGGGATGCGTCAGTCTCTCTTGCCCCAATATTCAATGGAATGGCTCGAGGTGCAGATGCGGACGAATGGAATACTCATAGCAGTCTGTCACTGCAACATGGCATGGCTGAGAACGAATTGAGGATATCAATAGTCGGGAACGTGATGATTCCACTCTCAATGTTTATTGTTGTCAGTATGTTTGCTTTTCCCATCAACTACTCTTTGGATGTTGCCTCGATGACGCAACAGGGTAAAGCGCCGGGTAGCGCGATCGCGTTATCTTATCGGCCGCCAACTTTTTTTCCATGCCCCGCGACAGTGCACCAGCAAGCAAGCAGCAGCGCCCAACTACGTCCAGCACACGCCCAACCCCAAACCCACCACACAATGCCGCCCTACGAAAGCGACTCGTCCGGCGACGAGGGCTCCGAATACACCGAAACCAATGTCCTCCTCGGCTACGCCTCCAAAGAGCCCACCGACGACAACTTCAGCCAGCTAGGCGGCCAGCCGGTATGCAAACCACACGCCTCCAACCCTCCAAAGGGGGAAAAAAACAAAGGCCCTCTCTCCAATCCCACAGCGTCCATATCGCACATAACCCAATGCTACCAATAAAGCTAATAACTCTGGGAACACTGCCAGACATGGATCCACCCCGCCACACCCCCGTCCTTCGCCCTCACCAAATGCGCCACTTGCTCCTCGCCGATGCCGCTCCTCCTCCAGATCAACGGCGACATGCCGCACGTCTTCCCCGGCCACTCACGCCGCCTCTACGTCTTCGGCTGCCGCCGCAAGGCCTGCGCGCGCAAGCCGGGCTCCGTGCGCGCGCTGCGCGCCACGCTCGTCGACGCCGCGCTGGCGGAGCGCGAGCGCGCGAAAGCGCAGGAGGACAGGGCGAGGGAGGAGAAGCGGAGGGCCGAGGACGCGGAGCGCCGGCGCAAGCAAGGCTCGCTGGGGAGTGCGCTGTTCGGCGGGCCGACGCCGGGCGAGGCGGCGGCGCGAGCTGGCGGCGGCGGCGCGAACCCGTTCGCCGCGAATCCGTTCGCCGTGGGTGGGAGTGCGGGCGCGGGGAACCCGTTCGCGGCACCGGCAGCGGGAGGGAGCGGAAGCAATAGCGCGAGCAATGGCGAAGAGGCCAGCAACGGCCTCGCGGACACGTTTGCGCAGAAGGCGAGGATCGCGGCGGAGAAGGACAAGGGCAAGAGCACCGCGGCCGCGGCGAGACCATACGAGCCCTGGCCCGCCGACGCCGCGGCCCTGGCCAAGCCGTATCCCGCGTACCATCTCGATGCGGACTATGAGACGCTGGCGCCGGAGGATAACAACGCCATTCCCGCCAACGCGCGCATCGTCGACGCGGAGGCGGACGAGGCAGCAGCCGGGGGAGAAGGCAAGGCAGCGGGCGGAAGCAGCAAGGAAGAAAAGGAGATCTATGAGAGCTTGATGGACAAGACGTTCCAGACGTTCGCGGACCGCCTGGCACAGAACCCGGAGCAGGTGCTGCGGTACGAGTGGCGCGGGGTGCCGCTATTGTATAACAGGAAAGATGCGGTGGGCGCACTCTTCGCGGCGGGCGATGAGGAGGATGAGGAGGAAGAGGGTGGAAAGTCGAAGGTCAGGGCGAGTGGCGCGAAAGGGTTGCCGCGGTGTGGTAATTGCGGCGCGGAGAGGGTGTTTGAGGTGCAGTTGACGCCACAGGCGATTGCCGAGTTGGAGGCGGAGGAGTTGGGGCTGGAGGGAATGGAGTGGGGGACGGTGATTGTGGGCGTTTGTGCGAAGGATTGTGCGCCGGCAGATGTGAAGGACGGGCAGGTGGGGTATTTGGAGGAGTGGGTGGGCGTGCAGTGGGAGGAGGTTGCGGAGAGGAGGAAATGAGGTTGTGGCTGGGGATGGAGACTCCGGTGTACAGGGCAGCAGGGAAAGGAAAAGTGCAGGGTACGGAGTCAACGAGATTTCATGATCACGATATCACAGCGTAGCAGGGCAAAGAAGATGAAGTGATAATACTTCCTTTTTGACTTTCATTTTGTTCTGCTCGGATCTGGCCAACTGCCAATTGGAACGGCATGCTACTGACAGGCAAAGGCATTTTCCAGCCTTTGATGTCGTGCGGCAATAAATAGCTTTCTACCTCTACTACTTTCAGACCGAGCAGATGAATGGCTGGCAGACCCTGTACACGAACGCCAGTTTTCCTCGCATCATGTTCGTACGTGGACTCATGAACGCCGTCTCCCTTTTTCGTTTCTCCAGATGCTCCAACTTCCTTTACTACCGCTAGAATGCTTGTTGAGCATTTCGTCCTGCAAGTCCCCGAGATATCTTTCAATGAGCAAAAAAGAGAAGAAGCAGATGATGATTAGACCACCCACAGTGGGCAGGTGCGTGGGGTGAGAAGAGCAGGGAGGCGGTGGGAAAGAGGGTGCTGATGAAGTGGCTGGAAATGTGTTTGCCCTGCCCAGGCCTCTATGCCGGCTGCTCGTAGGCACGCCTGATCAACCTCGAGAACTCTGTAGATTATGTCAGCTTTGGCCGGCGGCGAGAGAAAACTTGCACGACGGGGAAGCAACTTACGGTCAAACTTGACATTCTCCCTCACGATGGTGCCCTTGGCCTCGTTCTCCTTGTTCAGCGGCACCTTGACGACGTCACCCTCGATGCTCCAGCCGCAGACCTGGCCGACGAAGTTCTCAAACTCCTGGCCCTTCTTGTTGAGCCAGGTCTCGAGGATGGGGCGCTCGATCTCGCGCACGGCCTGCGAGACGGTGACGGCGATGCGCACGCACATCAGCTCCTCGAAGCCGGCCACGTCAGCGATCAGGTCGGCGTACAGGTCGTCGCTGTCCAGCGTCGCCCAGAAGCCCGCGTAGTCGGCGCCGCCCAGCAGGTTGTTGAGGATGTTGAGCTTCTGCACGGCCTCGCTGAGGGCGGGGTCGCCAGCGGCCGGGTTGGCGTTGGATGTGCTGGACAGGGGCGCCAGGATGTGGGGAGGCAGTAGAGAGAGGCAGAGCGAGAAGTCCGGCGAGGGGAAGACGGTCAGCGACTTGACCAGGATGTTCGTGATGGTCTCGTCGCGGGCGAGGTGCGGGTTGAATTGGTAGCTGTGCGCCGGCAGCGCGTCTGTTAGCGATGCTTGCGCTAGCACGGTGGAGGTGGGTTTAATGGTAGTGAGATTGGGAATGTTTTCAGATAGAGCTAATAAAGACGCTTCAATGGGCGGGAGTGATTCATGCTCCAGTGCCCTCAGGTAATAGGAAACGTGTGGTAAAATTATTCATCATTGTAGAGAGCAAAAGGTGACGGCACAGTGAGATGGCAGAGAGCCGACGCGAGGGAGAGGGGACGGGAGCAACATACAGCTTCAGCAGAGCCAGGTTGGCGTAGCAGTCGTACGTCTGGGTTTCGCACTGCTGCATCACATAGTCCTGGAAGGTGCCAGTGGTCTCCGGGTTGTAGCGATCGAGGCCATTCAGAATGGCATCGATGTGTTCTGGCCTATCCGGCGCGAAGTCGAAAGGGACGCCCATGGTTGCGCGGTGGTGTGGGCAGCGACGGCCGAAGAAGAGGAATTTGGAGGAGGGGTTCGGTGCTTGTGGTTTTGTTTGGGCCACACTCGATTCCACCGATTTTCGTCAAAGCGAGCGCGAAGTGGGCCGCACGTGATACTGCCTTATAGATCAGGCAGAAACATCTTCCGCCCGACACTTCCTTACCAAAACACTTGCTCTCGCACCAAAAAAGTGTTCCGCGAAGATTAGCCCATCCATTTCAAAAAGAACAAAAAAAAAAGGCGTGTCTTCTGATTCGAGTCCGCACGCACCCTAATGGGTCATTGACACATGATTAATGTTTGTTGAAACATGTAGGGGCCATTGCCAAAAAGCGCCCCTCCAGAGGTGAAGCTGTGCTGACAACACACGCCATCCAGATTCTTCGGTGCCGGAAGCTCAGAAGAGCTCTATATGAGGCAGACTGGGCTGACAGTATCCTTACGGAAGAAATTCATGCAAGAGTGCTGCACGGAATGAACTCCGGGTCTCATTCTCGGCGTCGAGATGCACGAGATCTCAAGCGCAAAAGAGTTGCAGCTTTCGATGATACAGGTCTCCAAAGTGAAATATTTCTGGGTCAAGGCAGTGTTTATATCGGGTATTCACTTCTTTTCCTCGGGCTCATCCCTGGGCATATTTACCCCCATCATGCCCATCATGTTACCCGCAGGACCTGCCATTCCCCCCTGACCCTTGAATGCTTCTAGCATATTCTTGAGGAGGTTGTAGTCCATCTCTACTACTTCATCCTTGCCTTCATCATCGCTCCTTTCGATCTCTTCAACATCATCGTCCTTCTCATTAGCCTCCGCTTTTCCTTTACCCTTGATTGCCTTTTGCCCATCATTTTTCGGCTTCGGGTCGAGATCAAGTGCGCCAGCGTCCTTAAGCTCTGACTCCATTTGTGCCATCATCTTGCGGAACTCCTCTGCCTCTTTGGGGTCGAAGTCTTCGTCGTCATCTGAACTTAACTCTTCTACCGGCTTCGAGCCTGTCGGCGGTGGTCTCGGAGGTCCAAACATCCTTGCCTCGGTCTCTTTCTCCTTGAGCCGTGCCTCAACCTGCTCGCCCTTGATCTTCTTCAACTCGTCTATCGGCATCTCCATGATCTCCTTGTAGACATCGTCCGGCATACCCATCATCTCGCGCATCATCTTCGAGAATTCTTCCTCGTCGAACGACGCAGCCTTATCCTCGCCCTCGCTGCTGACATCGCTATCCTCATCATCATCATCATCAACATCCATATCATCCAACTCCGCGCCCTCCGGCCCCGCATTATCGTCGTTCAAAAAGCTCTCAAACCGCTCCACCATCTTCCGCAAATTCTCCTGGGCCGCCTTGTCGCCAAACCCTTCATTTGCCGAATCCCGCACGCCCTCCATACTCAACCCTTTCTTGCCCGCCAGCTCGCGTTCGAAATCCTCGTAGTTGATGTTCATCCAACTATCATCATCCTCGCCCTTCTCCCACGCGGCGATCTCCTCGTCCATCGGCAGCACCTCGTCGCCGCTCCGCAAGTCCTCGAGCAGCATCTTGATCTCGCGCACGGCGGGCTTGTCCTGGTTCTGCGGATCGGCGACTAGCATGTCGAAGCCGCACGCCAGCTTCATGCCCAGCAGCAGGCGCTCGCGCTCCGGGCCGCCGCCGGGCTTCACGCTCGCGAGCGCCGGCTCCCAGGCGCGGGGCGCGGGGAAGTCCTGGGATTTGAGCTGCGCGTAGCCGACTTTGGTGAAGCGGACGCGCACGGTGACGAGGTCGGTGGGCGGGAAGGCGAGGGCGGAGGGGTCGCCGCGCTTGAGCGGCTTGAGGGAGATGGGGTCGCGCAGGTAGAAGGCTTCGACGGCCGGGCTGACGTAGGTGGGGTTGCGGTGGAGGAGGAAGGCGAGGGTGCGGGGGATGGTGACGAGGGCGTGGTGCAGGGCGGTGGAGATGTCGGAGGGGTAGTTGCGGATGCGGTAGAAGGCTTCTTCTTCGATCATGGGCGAGTGGATGATTGCGGAGGCGGAGGACCTGATGGTGTTGCGGGCTTCTTCGAGGGTTAGGGGCCGCTTTTCTTGGGCGCCGGGTTTGCCTTCCAAGGGGAGGATCTTTAGTTGGCCGTTGTTTATCCAGACCTGTGAGGGGTTAGTGTTGTGGTGTGGCGGAGAGGCGTAAGGCTTACCCTGTTCTCTGCGACTTCCGGGTTGAGCCATTTTGGGAGTGCATTTGCAGCTTCAATGAGCAAGAACTCGCCGTCCGTGTCGTAAATTCGTATCCAGGCGTCCTTGTTTTGCTTGCTGATCTCGCGGAGTAGGTAGACGATCAGCCATTCATCTGCAACCGAGTCGCCGTAGTTGGTGGTTCCTCGCAGCAGCCATGTACCATCTTCTCTCTTTAGGTCTAGCGTGAAAGACTCGCGCTGCCAGATGTAGTCCTTCAAGAGCTTTTTGCACAGCAGATTTGCAGCCGTTTCCACAGCTCGTAACCGTTCCCTGATCTGAGCGTCTGAAGTGAGCCCGGCGTCAATTATGTAGATGATGTACTCGACGGTGTCATCGGGCAGCCTTTTGGGAAAGCCGCTGAAGCCCTCGCCGAACCACTTGAAATCGTCCTGTGGAACATTGTCGACATCCTTGCTCTTTTCCATGCTCAAGAAATTCCAGCGGCACCAGAGTGGATTCGAACAGGGCAACTGAGGGGAGGAGCACGTTCTGCCAGCAGTCGGTATGACGCAGAATGTGGCGGAATAGTTTAAGGCAGAGAGCCGGATGGCGTGGAAAGCGGATGGCGAAGATGGAAAGTCTTGGCGCGGGCGAAGATGTGCAGGCGGCCGCCCGCCTGGTCCGAGCGCCGTGTCCCGCCGCGCTAGCACCAAAACGACAACAGCAAAATAAACAACAGAACCAGAAGCGGCAGCCGCGCCATCTCCAGCTTCTCTCCACCGCCCACGCTCTCCCGACCCAAGCGCCCGCCATTGCGCGCCCTCTCGCATTCTTTTTCGCTGCGCATGACTGACCCATAGCTTCGACAAGCAGCCGCGCGCACACTCCGCCAAAAACTCCACCATGGCGCACCTCTATCCCGACACGCCGCGCACCGAGTACGCCGGCGACCAAACGCGCCTATCCGCCGCCGACCTGGACATGTCCATCGAGCCGTCCTTCCACTCGCCCTCGAAGCATGGCGACGATCTCATCCGCCAGATGCGCGGCCAACGCACCCCTCACGGCCTGACAACACCCTCCGCCCGCAATCCGCTCGTCGTGCGTCGCAACCAGCAGCCCGGCAAGCAGGAGTTCACCCCGCTGCTGAAGAGCGCCATGAAGAACCGGATATCCAGCGCCTACGACCGGGAAAACGCGGGAAACGGCCTGTTCAAGGGCCCGATCGAGACGCCCGCCGCCCTCAAGCCCGGCTACAAATTCGACAACAGCCCGCTGCCCGAGGCGAGCACCATCTACGACGGCTCCTCGACGGATGTGACGGAGATGGCCGAGCCCGCGCCGCCGATTGCAAGTAGCAGCATCATGTCGACACCGATGGCATTGCCGCGCGGCGGCGAGATGGACAGAGGGAACATGCTCACGTTGCGCGAGCAGGAGGCAGTGCGTCTTGCTACTCCTTCCCTCAATGATTGGCCGCGCTAACCAAAGTTTTGCAGAAACTCGCGCAAATTGACAAGGAGAACTTTGGCCTCAAGCTCAAGATCCACTACCTCGAGGAAAACCTCAAGCGATCCGGCGGCGACTTTGAGCAAGAAACGCTGCGAGAAAACACGGACCTGAAGGTCGACCGCGCGAAGCTGCAGGTGGAGTTGAGGAATATGAAGAAATCGTTGCATCAGGCTGAGAAAGAGCTGGAGGAATACAGGCAACAGCTTCAGGACTACGCCGAGAAGGTTAAGAAAAGGCATACTGATGCTAGTGCGCGCGAGGAAATCGAGGAGCTGAGGAGGCTGGCGGAGGCGAGGGCAGCAGAATTGGAGGAACTCCACAAGAAGGTCGATTCGGCGGGGAAG
Source organism: Macrophomina phaseolina (assembly GCA_020875535.1). NCBI lineage: Eukaryota > Fungi > Ascomycota > Dothideomycetes > Botryosphaeriales > Botryosphaeriaceae > Macrophomina > Macrophomina phaseolina. The sequence goes on from JAEQDS010000068.1 coordinate 497,703, forward strand.
GATGATGAAGAGATGGAGAAACTCCAGAACGAAATCGAGGATCTCGAGCACGAATTGCGCCAGAAGGATCAGGAGCTCACCCAAAAGGACGACCAGCTGGAGGACCTGCGCGCCAAACTCGAATCGGCGGAGAACGGCGACGCTGACTCCGAGGAGAAGCAACGTGTAATCGACGAACAGACCGACAGGATCGATGAACTCGAGGACCAGCTAAGGCAGACCGCTCGGGAGAGAGACGAGAAAGAAGATGAGCTGGAAGAGCTTCAGGAAAGGTTGGATGCTCTCGATGGCGAGAAGGAAGCTACGATCAAATCATTGCAACGGCAGCTGGAGTCTTTCGAGCGTTCTAAAAAGGATGCTCTTGCAGATCTCGAGGAGAAGGTCCGGCTAAAGGAGCTTGACATCAAGTCTCTAGAGCGCCAAGTTGAATCGGTAGAACGCGAGAAGCAGAGCGAGGTGGATGCGCTGCTTGATCGCCTGAGGATTGCTGAGGCATCTGGCGGTAACCAAGCCCAACTTGCACAGCAAGCGGCCAATGAAGCCCGCGAGAAGCTGCAACAGGTGACCCGCCAGAAGGACGATGAGATCTCCTCCCTGAAAGCTCGTCTAGATGCAGCAGAGGCTTTAGAGGACAAGCTTGAGGAATGCCAACGCCAGCTACGCCAATACGTCGAGAATGCCAAGCGCCGGGACGCTGCGGAGGAACGCCGGGATGATGAAATCCAACACCTGCGCGAACAGGTCCGCAATGCCGAGCGCAACATGAGCCCGCTGAAGAGACGGGCTGGTGAGACTGAAAATGCCAGTCAGGATCTGGAAAGACTTCGTTCTACCTTGGCTGAGCGTGACCGCGAGGTCGCGAGCCTGAAGAGGACGATCGAGTCACAATCTGCATCTTTGGAGGACCTCAGGCGCTCTCAGTCAGATTACGCTAGCCGCTTCGAATTGGAAAGCGTCAAGAGAGCTCTCGAATTCACTCGAAAAGACCTTGAGCAGAGCCGCAGGGCCCAAGAGCAAAACCACCTGAACCTCAACCAGCGCACGGAGGAGCTGGCAGCAGCTCGGCAGGCTTTGGAAGCTCGTACCAGCGAGCTAGATGATGTACGCAGGACTTTGGATCAACGAGTTGCGGATCTCAATGCCCGGAATCGTGAGTTGGACAATGCCAAGAAGTCTTTGACTGAACGCAATGAGGAAATCGAGGTCCTTCGGACGAGCATGGAGGAGCCGGATACGCAGTTTGAAGTGGTCAACAACCTTGCCCGGGAGCGCGAGCAAGATCTTGCCCGCCTCCGTGCCACTGTTAATGCTCGGGAAAGGGATCTCGAGGGTATCCAGAAGCTGGCGAACGACAGGCTCCAGGCTCTCAATGACCTTAGGGAAGAGTTGTCAAACACCAAGCAGGAGCTCGAGGATGAGATTGAAGTGCTGATTGGCAGCAATGAAGAGGTCGAACTCGAGAAGCAGGCCCTGCAGATTCGAGTCTCACAGCTGGAGAAGGAGGTCATGAGCTCTTCCGATCTACAAAGCAAGCTTGAACCCCTTGAGAAGCGTCTCCGCACTGCTGATCGGGAGAAAGCCAGCCTCCAGTCTGAGATCGAGTCACTTCAGCAAGACCTCCGAATTGCTGACAAGGACCGCGAGTCTCTTCAGGCCCGTGTGCGCAAGCTCGTTCAAGATCTCGAGCAGGCTCGGACAGCTGCCACCAAGGGTCCTGATGTCTCCTCGACCGGCGAACGTCGTGATCTCCACGAAGCGGTCAAGTCAGCACAGCTCGAAGCTGAGGAGCTCCGCCTCGAACTTACCAATCGCGAGAAGCAGTTGTCAGAGTTGCAAGGCAAGCTACGCGAGGACAAGAGGAAGCTACGCACCGCTGAACTCGAGAACGAGGAGCTCAAGCTGCAGATCTCGGAAAAGGACGGTGAGTTGGAAGCGTACACCGCTCGCTTCCAGCGTGAGGGTGGCGTCAACCGTGACGCGGTCAAAAAGCACACTGCCGACCTCAAGGAACTGCACGGACTCCTCCGCAACGCCACGCTCGAGGTTGAGGAGCTGCAAATCGCCCTAGCGGACCGAGATGCCCAGATGGACACGCTCGTCAAAGAATCCCGTCAGCTCATTCGCGAGAAGGAACGTAAGCTCAAAGCTCTACAACTGCAGGCCGACGCTAGCGGCGACGCTGTCGAGCTCAAGGCCCAACTGTCCGAGAAAGACAAGAGACACTCGAGCGAGCTCAAGGGCCTGGCCAAGCAGATCCAGTACCTGCGCGCCAAATGCGCGCGCGAGGAGAACTTCCGCGAGGGTTTGGCCTACGAGAAAAGGTTCTTCATGATGCAGATCGAGATGTATAACCAATGGTATGTTTTGTGCCTTTTCGCTCTCGCAGCAAATGTAAAGCTAATCCAATTCCACTACAGCACCCAAGCCGATCTCCGTCTCGTCGAGGAAATGGGTATTACTCCTGATGTTTCCTTCAGGCAGCGCAAGCCTTCTCTACGTACTGCTGGACTGGCTGTCGTCGCGAGTATTCGTATGCGCAAGATGCGTGAGGAATGGGCTGCCAGCAGCAAGTTGCACGATGCGCTGGTCAAGAAGCTAGAGAGTATGAGGAGGGCGGGGAGAGCGAGTGGAAGGGGGTTGAAGGCGTAGCGAGGCGGCCTGGTGGACGTGTCTCTTCCGTAGTACTGATTGTTGATGATATGGCGTTTGACTGGGATCGGGGAAGAAATGGGTGGCAACGTCTGTCTGGGATGGTGGAGCTTTTTCGTTCGAGCGAATCTCTGTCGGGTGGTGGTGTTGAGGCGTTTACGGTGTTGGATACTACTTGTGGCTATTGCTCGTAGCTTGTTGATGGCTTTACATGGCCGTCGTGTCAAATTTTATTCATACCATCTGTCTGACTCCTGAATCATAGGCCCGTTTCCTGCTTCGCCTCAGTACTCTTATTGTGCGTTCAAGTCGGACTTTGGAGCATTTACGCAAGTCTCGGCGAACAGAACGACAGGCACAAATATGTGTGGACCGTTGAGGACTAAGTGCCCAGGTACAAGGGGTCTGGGCGGCGAGGATTTCGCGGTCGGAAGGATGCTTTAACATCGCACTTTCAATTGTGTACTTGTGCTTGTGGAACAGTTTTTGGTTTGCTGTACCTTTACGTCTGCGGCCATGCGCAATTGACCACACCATACCACACCTGACCACCCCGACAACCGCTTGATGAAGGACTGTGTCGTTAAAACTACAATCCTAGTCTGCCATGGAGCGCCTATGTGTTGAGACTGCTTCTGAATCCGTGGTCCCGTACTTGTCAGGCAAGCCTCTGCTATTCGTGCAATGATGAAGTTCATGGCATCCCAAATGGACCACTTTGCCCTCTTTACCAGCACGGGCCAGCATAATCTACGACTTGGGTTTGCACCATATTTCGTCAATTTAGGGGATTACGAAGGGGTTTTGAGTGGGTCAGGCCGGTTAGCGGCGTTGTGTGCTTCCGACGCATGAAAAGGCAGCCGCCGGGAGGCTCCACATGAATTAATCACGAATTATTCGTCAATTATGACATATATACTACACTGGGCATACCTTCGAGATGGCGGATATATTCTCTGGGATTCTGTAATGGCGGCCAGTTAGGGAAGAGCATAATGCGGGCATGGAGACGATATTGCGGGCGACGGTACTATTACTTGATTCATTGGTTAGATTGTTTAATATTTGACTGTAGTGGTGCAATCTTATGGAGAATCTTATCTGTAGGATGCCCAATGACGCAACATGAAGTAGAAATTTCAGAAATCATTCTGTGGTATAGCTGTGTGCGAAGGAAATGGAGGACTTTGACTTGCCTTCTGCCGGTCTGTGCATCAGCCATTTACCACAATGGTCTTGCAAACGTATGAAAACAGATTAAAAGAAAGACTGAGCTTTCGTCGTGTCACAGGCCGCCAGGTACTTTCTGTTATAATTTACAGACAGAGAAAGTAGGACAATATGGACGAAATCATGTACTCTATCGCCAGAGCAATGCATCCATGAGAAGCGTCCTAATGAAGGGCAAATCCAGCGCTCACCTCGGAATATCTACTACCTCTGCATAGTCCTCATCCAACACTAAGCCACCAAACGTCTCAAATTCCCTAACAGCTCTGTATCCGGCAAGAAACTCAATCAGCTTCTTGGCCGCTCTTAGGCTGCCGCTGCCACTCCCACAACAGCCCAGCGCAAGCATAACCCACTGCTGAACCGGGTATTCCACCCTTGAAATCCGCGGCTCATGGGATTGGACTCACAGGACGATCGAACGCGCAAAGTCCATCAGGAGAGACGCATTGGTGCCCAGGTCTGCGCTCAGCGCGTTGTTGGACTCAATCTGTGACCGGCACTTCCGGTGGGTGGCCTGCGATCACACCGTCACCCGCACCCGGTTCGGGTCGCCATGCCTTCTGGTACAGGGTTCGGCTCTCTTGGCCCGAAATCGGCAATCTTCCTATTGTTAGGGCATAGATGAGCCCTGTATGCCGGGAAGTTGATCCCGAAAAAATTGGATGATATACTTAGCCCCGGCCAAATGGTTGCATGTGATGATGCGGACGGCATAATGTCCAGTTCTTAGCCTAGTATCCATCAAGGCGGATTATGCACCTGCTGTAACCATCAGTCGTACTGGCCGTGTCATAGCCGCACCGAAAGTACTTGCGGCCATTGCTGAAGACTACCTTAATATGGAATGTACCATTCTGCATCACCACTGGAAAGCCATGTCCAATCCCACACGATCTCAATGACTTGTTGAATTTATGAGGTACGCCTCATGGAGATTACAGCTAGACAAACAAAAGATCTGGGAAGCGTTATAATTGGCGTAGGAGTTCAGACGTATCCTTTCAAAAGTCTCTTTTTCCATGTTAAGACAGCTTGACTATCAACAATTGATATAACTGCGTAGCCGCTCTAGCATGCCTCGCTGAGCTGCGAGGCTGGTGCACCACTTCTGTTGCCTAGCAGGAGAAGCTGCTGTGAGAAAAACAGCAAACGGTACTGTTAGCAAGCCCCAAGTGCATAGACACAGAACGCGCACTTGTGTTAACAAGAGGCAAGAAAATGAGATGGATGGATGTATAGATATACGGAGTTGCTTCTGCTTTAGGTACATCGGGTGGTAGACCGCAAAGCAAATAAGAACTTTTGCCATGGAGCCATGAATTCACCTCCAGAACAAACATATTCGAGACAGTATTGCCTGACAAGGCTGGATTCATCTGATCTTACAAGCCCTTCATTGCCTCACAGACACTTCTTACGGAAGCCTCGCGCGCTTCGCCTTCAATCCATCGCACCCCCAGATCACGCGCGGAAACCACCCCTCCTCTTCCTCCTGCTCACCGTCACAGCTCCCTTGCACCCATTATCGAACCCGCAATCCTTCGCCGCCAAAGCCTCATCCGCCTTCGCCTTATCCAACTCGGTCTTGTCATCTCCCGACCTCGGCGCGCCCAGAGCCTCGCTAAACTCATAAGTGGCTTCACACCTAAGCGCCTGCGCATCGCTCATCCGCTCCATCCTCGTCTTCCCGGTCTCAATGACCAGCCTCTCCCGGCCCTCCCACCCGCTCCACTGATTCCACTCGGGCGCGCCCTCCGCCCTATCCGTGTTCGGATCCAAGTTCTTCACGAAGCTCGTCCAGTACGCCCGGGTCAAGCCCACCGCGGGCGCATTCTCCCCACCCTCCAGATACGACGCGGGCGGGCCGCCGTCCGTGTTGTTCGGCCCAAAGATGGCATACATGTTGACGACGTGCCACGCGCCGTACCCATCCGCCTCGTCCTTGGGGTCGCGCACGGCGTACTTGTACGTCCACGTGGGGCTGCCCGCGTCCGCCAGCGCGTTCTGCAGCACGCGGATGATGCAGTGCGTGCCGACGTCCGCGATCGCGTTGGCCGCCTGCCGCCACTTGGCGCCCTTGCCGGGGAACACGGGCGCGGGCTGGTCGACGTAGAGGGCGTCCATGATGGCGAGCGAGGCGTCGGTGAGGGCGGGGTCCTGCCCGGCGAAGTAGGCGTTCGCGTCCTCGGTGCTGTTGGTGTCCTCGGGCGCCGAGTACTTGGTGCCCTCGTTCGCGCACGCGCCCATGATGGTCGGCACGCGCGCGACGGCGCCGGCCGCGTACATGTCGAACAGCGAGCCGGTGAACAGGTCGTCGTCGATGTGCGGCCCGAACCAGCAGTTGCTGCTGCGCACGGCGGAGGCGTTGAGCGCGCGCAGGCACGCGAGCGAGCCCTCGGTCGCGTCCGCGCAGTTCTTCTCCTTGGCCAGGCAGTCGTATTGCTCCTGGCCTTGGGCCAGCGTGCGCATCGTCGTCCACCCGCCCGACTCGAGGATGCCGCCCGCGAAGAGCTTGTTGCCGAGCGCGCCCTTGTTGGCGGCCAGGAGGAGGGCGACGGCCGAGCCGCCGGCGCTGATGCCGTCGATGACGACGCGAGACGGGTCGCCGCCGAATTTGCTGATGTGCGCTTGCACCCACTCGAGGGCTTTGATCATGTCTTTGATGCCGGCGTTGAGGGAGCCGTCGGCGACGACTTCAGAGGATTGGAGGAAGCCGTACATGCCGACGCGGTAGTTCTGGCGCATGGTGTTAGCGATGGGCTTGCGTATGGGATGGTGCTGCTGGCTTCATATCCAGTGGAAGGGCATAGCGGGAAAGCTGGGTTGGGACGGGGGAGTGTGGAAAGTATGGCTGAACTTACAATCTGCACGACGACGATATCACCATCCGATGCCAGGGCAGAAGCGTTGTAGTTCGCATTCGAATTGGATGTGAAGCCACCACCTTGGATCCAGAAGAGCACCGGCCTGTTCTCAGCGTTCGACGGGGCTGTAACGGACAAGAAGAGACAGTCCTCATCGACAGTGAAGCGGTCAGGCGCATCTTCACTAACAGTGAAGTCACCGGGCTGCTGCGGCGGGCAGATGGGTCCTTGCTATTCATCTCCGTCAGCATCTGTCTAGAAGCAGCAAGAGTATTTGCATCAGGCTCACCGTCTTAGCATCGACGATATCAGCAATGGGCTCTGGATCCTGCGGCTCGCGGAAACGATTCTCGCCGGTGGGCGGGGCAGCGAAGCGGACGCCAAACCACTTGGTCACGTCGCCGTCAGCGAAGCCGCGGTACTTGGCATACCCGACATCAACGAGGGGGTCGAGCGCTTGAGCGGCGGCCGCTGCCAAGAGCGGAAGGAGCGTGGCGGTGCGCATCGTCCGGGAAGCAATCGCGCAAAATAAAGAAAAAAGAGTGACTTGGACGACGCAGTCGCCGGAATATAAACAGTGAAAAAGAGTGACCGAGAGGCTACGGCGAATCTAGCAACAGAACAGAGATCCCTCTCCTGAATGGAAAGGGAAAGAATTGTTAGCGTTCGTGGGCGATGGGATCTATATACAAGACAAGCACTGTTGTCTTGGCCTTTTCCGGCTTCCAGAAGAGCTTGACTCGGTATATTGGGCGGATCATCGCACCATGGTTACAGCCAAGACTGACTGCACTACATATCCCCATTATCCTTTCGCCGCTGCGACTATTCCAGTCGGTGGTCCTGCGGATGTGTGCGGCAACCTTAATTCTTTTTTTCGGTGGTGAAGCGTTGGGGGGCTCCGTCCGTTTTGGGCGGCTCCGACATGCGAACTGCCGTAGGGTGAGGCGTGGGTGCGCTTGCATTGCACTGGAGTCACTTGGCGGCGGGATATGGGCAGCGCTTCTGGCAGCGTTCCCGATTCATGGCATCTCGGTCCGCCTCGGACGGATTCGCGTCAGCTCGGGAATGGAGAGCCTTCACTCGTCGTCCGCGTTTCGTTTGTCGTCGGCTCGATCTACCTGAGACAGCACAAGACTTTCGTGTTAGCTCGGAGGCGGAGAGAAGTCAGCAGGCCGAGAATGGATAGGGCAGCAAGAAGAGGAGCTTGGACGAAGTCAGCGTAGACTACTACATGTCAGGTGAAAAAAAGGCAGCAGTTGTGTGCAGTTTGATTTCAGGGACATCGTTAGCGCAGGACGGATCTGGACGTGGACAGGGATCTCGCCGATGAGTGCCGGATCTACCTCCATCTTGACTCGCTCAGGGAGCGCGATTGATTGGGCAACGGTGTATGAGCGAGGCAGAGGGCAGAAAAAGGGCGAATCGGATAGGCGCGCAACTGCTTCGGCAGTATGGTTAAAATCACAGGGGGGTCAGCGGGTGCTGCCGCCATATGTACCCGGCGAGAGTGCGGAGACGGTGATGAAAAGCCTGCTTAAAGTCGGCGCTTCTCCGCCCACCTATTCTAACGTGCTTTCCAGAGCCGAAGGGGCGCTCTGGATGCGTGGCTGCCTGACTGGGTCGGCTTTAGCGTACTGATTCGTTCGCAGGCAGCTTGGCCATGAAAAGGTTCCAGTGCATGCATCTTCGTGCCTGTCCAGTTTCAGCAGGACAATGCTACCCTCTTGAGTCTGCAGCCCTCCATAGCTGCAACGCGGTTTGGAACTCCATACGAAAGCTTCCCCGTCTTGAGACTTCTCACTTACTTTATTCTTGCGACTGCTGAATGGGTCCCAGGTAACGGTTGTGCCGTGCTGGTACGCGTATGTTGGCTGGCAAAACAAGCTTGAGCAAGGCGCCTCGGCTCAGATGGTGCGAGAGTGCGGAGAAACAGTTAGGATCCGTGCAATATGCATTAAGTCAATGCGTTATAACTGTTTCCTCCCGTTGATCATTTCCACGTAATATCAGCCGTCAAAATGTGTACAACGCGCCTTGTCCGTATGTACCATTCCGCGCGATCCAGTGTGCGGCATCTCTCTCAGTCTTCTTTGTATAATCGTGAAGCCTTGGTCTACACGGAAGGCTTTCAAAAAGCCATCGCCTCACTCCCCCCACGAAGCAACCGTACTCAACGGACTCGCCACCAGCATCTGGATCTCCTCCATCCCTGGATACAGCTCCTTGATCTTCTCGAACTTCTGGTTCAGAATCCTCTTGTGCTTCGGATCAATCCGCGGGAAACTGAACAGGAACTTTTTCAAAAACAGCACGTCGTCGACGCGCTGCAGCGTGTCCTCGGTCGGTGCCTGCGGCAGGTTGATGACGACGTCGAGGATGCTGTTCGTGATCTCGAACAGCTTGTGCAGGATGCCCGACCCGTGGATGCCCACGGCCTGGGGCGAGAGGTGCGTGATGCACAGCCGCAGCTCCGACGACAGCTTCAGCGGCATCGTCAGCGAGAGGCCGCCCGGCGACGTCTCCTGGCCGTTGTCTGCGGCCGCGTCGTCGTCGGTCGGCAGCACCATGCTCGAGATGGCCATCTGCCACAGCATGGTGCGCAGCCACTGCCGCGTGATGATGATGTCGGCCTGCTGCATGGCGGGCAGCATGGTCGGCAGCTCGATCTGCCAGCGCTCGTCCTCGAGCTGGCGGTGCTTGCTGTTGAGCCAGGCCGCTGGGATGGTGGGCTGCGAGCGCTCGGATTCACTGCCACCGCCGCCGCCGGCGCCACCATCACCACTCCCGCCTCCTGCTGCTGCTGCTGCTGCTCCTCCCCCGCCGCGCCAGTAGTCGACGAACTGCCGGTCAATCAGCAGGAAGGTCTGGATCAGGTAGTTCCACCCCTGCTGGATCGCGGGCGACACGTTCGGGTCGTGTTCCGGCAGCGTGGGCAGCGGGTCGAGCAGAATGGGCTCCCAGTCGGTCAGGGCGGAGAAGCGCTCGTGGATGAAGCACTCCCAGTACGCGCGCTGCCACTGCGCGCGCTGCGCCAGCGTGAAGCCGGCGGCGGCCATGTGCTCGGCGTCGTCGACGTGCATCATCTTGACGAGCGACTGCGCTTCGCGCAGATGGAGCAGGGCGAGCTCGACCTTCTGCAGGCCCATCAGGCAGATCTCGGTGAAGAGGCTGGTCATGACTTGGAGCGGGGTGGGCTGCAGCGAGACGGAGAGCCGCGGCCGGTGGTCGAGCGACCGCTGGACGAGGCTCGCGACCTGCTCGCGGATGCCGGGCATGCATTGCAGGAAGTCGACGCGCGCGAGGTTGATGGTGACGCCGGCGAAGACGTACAGGAAGGAGAGGGCCTCGTTGTCGGCGTGCATGCGCTGCACGCAGCCGCGGATCTCGGCCTCGGGGATGACCGGGCTGGCTGGATACACGTCGGCGGTGTATTCGGGGAGGAGGTCCAGGAAGAAGGACGGGTCCGGGCGCTCTGGAGCGGGTGGTGGAGTGAGGGGCCGCGAAGTGCTGGACGCCGGACTGGTGGCGACGGGAGCAGAAGTCGGCGGCGGAGCAGGAGCGACTTCAACGGGCACGTGGGGGAAATGGGGCGTGGTCGTGCTCTTCCTGTAGGCGTGGATGACGGCACCTCTGCCGGCAGCGTTCTTCCTGGAGGAGCCCTTTTTCGCCGAGCTGTACTGGCACCGGAGGTTCAGGTGCGAGCACTGCTGGCACCGGTCCTGGCCGTTGCACCGGACCTTGCGGCGGCGACACGCATCGCAGGCCTGGGCAGAGCGGCGCTGGGTGACAACGGCTTGGGAGTCCATAGTTGACGCATGTGGGGCAGCGGCGAGGCAGGCTGGGACGGAGAGGCTGGCGAGAGCTGCAGCAGGTGGTGAGGAGAATAGCGTTAAATAGCGCGCGTCATGCTTGGCATTCCCTCTCTGGGCCTGCTCCCGCTGCACCCTAGGCCGCCCCGGGGCAAGGCCTCGGCTGTGCCTTGCGCTTTGGTGCTGTGCGTGCTGCAGCATGGAAATCACCCGCCTGCTGAGCCTCGCTGATTGCAGCATTTTCTGCACATCATCATGTGAATGCCCTTGCATTTTTGCCTGCTCGCTGCCGCTCCCGCATCGGGCTGCATCACCGGCCCAGACCGCGGACTTAAACGCCAGCGTCAGGACCGCCGTGGAGCGCTAATACGTGACTATACTGTCTAAAGACCATGGAACAATCAAATCATGTCGCCGGCTGACTCGTCGCCTCCGCCTCCCTTCATGCGTGCTCGAGTCTCTCTACCTGCACTTTCAGCTCCTCCTTCTTCGTGGACGCGGTGCTCGATGCATCCGACGGGCCAGCAGCCGCAAACTGGTCCACGACCGTGGACGCGAACTTGCGGGCGCCCACCTTCTTCTCGAACAAGATGTCCAGCTCGCCGTACGTGCGGCCCTTGGGCTCCGGCAGCCGCCAGAACGTCCAGACGACGCAGAGGAAGCAAGAGCCCGCCCAGAAGAAGCCGGCCTTTGCGCCCCAGTCCCACGCGCCCGGGTTGAGCATGCGCGGCGTCAGGATGTTGGTGATGAGCCCGGTGACGTTGTACAGCACGCGCGCCAGCACGACCGTCTTCGCGCGCAGCCGGTTCGAGCTCAGCTCCGAGATGAGCGAGTAGCAGACCGGGCCCACCGTGGCGTCGTAGATGAACGTGTACACCAGCAGGCAGCTGCCGATCGCCCACTGCGCCGCGCTGTTGCCGCGCGAGATGATTCCGAGACACCCAATGATGGCCAGCATCACGCACATGGCCATCTGGCCCCCGAGGTACAGCGTGCGCCGCCCGCACCACCCCATCAGGCACCACGAGAAGACGGTGCCGACCGCGCCGAGCGCGTACTGGCCCATCGACATGGTGAAGCTGTGCTCGGTGCTCATGCCCGCCTGCTGGTAGAAGTAGGTCGAGAAGCCCATGAAGGTGCTGCCGCAGAGCGTCTGGCACGCCCACGTGCAGCACACCACCTCGGTGCGGCGCAGGTCCGTCGTCTTGAAGCAGTCCCAGTACGACGTGCCGGCCGAGTGCGCCTTCTCCAGCTCGTTCGTCATCTCCATCATCGCCATCGTCTCGTCCGCGTTGAAGTCGGGGTCTTTGTCGACCGCGGTCAGCCGGAGCAGAGCCTTCTTGGCGTCGTCGCGGCGCTCCCTGCGGATCAGCCACCACGGCGACTCGGGCGCGTAGCAGATCCCAATGATGATCGGGATCGGCCAGATCCACTGGAGAGCGAAGGGGATCTTGTAGCCCCACCTGTCCGTCCTGGAGAGCATGCCGCGGAGCACTCCGGACGCAATCAGCTGGCCCATAACCCAGCACAGGTTGATGTAGGTGGTGAGGTATGCGCGCAGCGCGACAGGGCACACTTCAGCGGCGTAGGTCGTGGTGATTGTCTGGAAGACGCCTGCAACGACAGTCAGACCGGGCGAAGTGACGGGGCTGGCCAGGGCGGAAACTCACCCCACGGAATGCCGCACAGAATGCTGCCGACAAGCAGAGTGGCGGCGTTCTCGGCGAAGAAGACGATGAAGATGAAGCCGATGACTGCGATCAGGGCCGAGATCATCGTCTTCCGGTAGCCGAAGCGCTCTGCCGCGATGCCGTTGATGAAGAGACCCAGGATCTCACCAATCAGCGCCGCGTTGGACAGCGCCGACTGCCAAGGCGTGGTGACCTGCCAGCTTCCGTCGGGCAATTGCTCGCCAAAAGCCTTCTGGAAAGGCTCGTAGGCATAGAGGTTGTTGATGAGCGTCTTGTCGAACCCCTCCATGACAATGGCGGTCGACAGGAAAATGGACCAGCCAACCGCATATGGATACGTCTTGAGACCTGATGCGCCAACGTTAGACTGGCATGTGCTCTCCGTGCCTCGAGAGGAGACACCAACCTTGCCAGAGGCTCATGTGCTGCTCGGCCTTGGTGGCGTTCGCGGCCTCCTGAAGCCTGTCCTTGACATGGGCATGGCTGATGGACATCTGGCGAACCTCGGCGGCATCCAGACCCACAACCTCGGGCGCAGCAGCCTTCTCCTGCATGGTGCTCACGTTGGCGACGACTGGTCGGATCTGGCGACCGTCTGCAAGAAGTGATTGAGACGAGGTAGGCGCGACCAAAGATGGGACGTGGTCGTTATCAGTTGGCCGATGCTCATGCGTTCCGGCGGGAATCCTGGGGAAATATATAGGCCGCGCATGTCGGTATAGTGACAGCTGCCGTGTTGGGGCAGTCACGCCGTGATGGTGTCAGTGGAAGCGCCTCGACTCCGGACGACGCGGTCTTGCGAGAAACGGACCAAAGGCTAAAAGCGCCTCCGTATTCTGTTGGAAGTCGCGCCGGGCCGACATTGGACGAACTGTGCAGCGATACACCGGCTCGCGTGCCTCTTCTGGGAAGCTTGGGCGCTGGGCTTACCGTTGCGGCGGATCTTTCCAGCGAAGGTTCCACGAGCCGCTTGGGCTTCTTGACATGCCCGCCCGACTTTGGCTGAGAGTTACCCCGGATTTTCGGAGGCATTGCGGGGAGGTTCACGCAACTCCTCCGGCCCGACATTGGGCGAATGGCGTCTCCCGCAGCGTCCAATTCATCTCGGGCCGACATTCGACGAATGAGACGGGGGCGGGATGCAGCTTGGCGCCCCTCTCCACCTCGATCTCCTCGGCTGCTTCCACATTGCGGACACCAGCCACGCAACGGTGGAACTGCTATCGTCTGATAGTGCGGAGAAGGCGGTTTCCCAATTCCGAATCGCGATAACATTGGGCATAAAGGGCGGGCGAGGCGCTATCATCACGCCCAAAATCAGCCTTCCAGCACGCCCACCTCTTTCTTTTTCTCCCCTGCCCAGCCGCTTGCCTGGCAGTCCCCCAAGACCAGCTAACCAAGCCGCTCCCACAGCCTGCTTTATTTCGCCGCCCTCATACCTGATTCTCCGGATTCCGTCCGATTCTCCGTGACATCAGCTATATCACCGCGAGCACTTGTGTTCCCCCGGACCCCAGACTCATTTTCCCCGCCACTTCACCTATTTCGCCTGCGCCACAAAGCGCCTCCCGTCGACACCTGCCAATCGCCAAGCATGACCATCATCGACCATCCCTGGTGCGTTCCCTCGTAGCAATTCAACCAACAATGCTGACGCGCCCACCCATTTCAGGTGGAAGGATGCCACAATCTACCAAATCTACCCGGCGAGCTTCAAGGACTCTACCGGCGACGGCCTTGGGGATCTGCCCGGCATCCTCTCAGAACTCGACTACATCCAGTCGATCGGCGTGGATGCCGTGTGGATATGCCCGATGTACGACAGCCCTCAGTATGACATGGGTTACGACATCTCTGACTACGAGAAAGTCTACCCCCCGTACGGCACCGTCGAGGACATGGAGCGCATCATCGCCGCATGCCACGAGCGCGGCCTGCGCGTCCTGCTCGACCTGGTGATTAACCACACCAGCCACGAGCACGCCTGGTTCAAAGAGTCACGCGCATCCAAGGACAATCCCAAGCGCGACTGGTACGTCTGGCGCCCTGCAAAGTATGATGAGCAGGGCAACCGCAAGCCGCCAAACAACTGGCGCAGTAACTTTGGAGGCTCTGCTTGGGACTGGGATGAGCAAACCCAGGAGTACTATCTTCATCTGTTCACCCCTGAGCAACCGGATCTGAACTGGGAAAATCCAGTGACCAGGAAGGCCATTTACGAAAGCTCCATGGAGTTCTGGCTCGAGAAAGGCATCGATGGGTTCCGTGTGGACACGGTCAATGTAAGTGTCCCTCTCACGCCGCCTAACGCGTCTCCCGGCCGAGACCTCTGTCAACAACCCTCGCAAACACTCCTACCTGGATGAATGCTTTGACAGCCCACGCCAACTACTCTACCCAACCCCCAGCACAACCGCTAAACCCCCCCACCTCCGATAGATGTACTCCAAGCACCAAGACTTTGCCGACGCCCCCATCCACGACGCGGGCACGCCCTACCAGCAAGCCGCCTCCCTCTACTGCAACGGCCCGCGCATGCACGAGTTCCTCTCCGAAATGAACGCCATCCTCGCCAAGTACGGCGCCATGACGGTCGGCGAGCTGCCGCACACGCACGAGCTCGAGCACGTGCTGCGCTACGTCTCGGCCAAGGAGAAGCAGCTCAACATGACCTTCATGTTCGACGTCGTCGACCTCGGCGGCGGGCCCCACCAGCGCTTCGACACCACGCCCCGCGCCTGGAGGCTCCGGGACCTGAAGGAGGCGGTCGGCCGCACGCAGGCCATCATGGACGGCAGCGACGGCTGGACCACCTCCTTCGCCGAGAACCACGACCAGGCCAGGTCCATCTCGCGGTTTGGCAGCGATCGCTCCGAGCCGGACCGCGTCCGGAGCGGCAAGATGCTGGCCGTCATGCTCGCGAGTCTGTCCGGCACCCTGTACCTGTACCAGGGCCAGGAGATCGGCATGGTGAACGCGCCGCTGCGCTGGGGCCTGGAGGAGTACAAGGACGTCGACAGCATCAATTTCGCCAAGTACATGCGCGAGCGGTACGGGGCGGGCCCGGAGACGGAGAGGCGGGTGAAGGCTGCGCTGCAGCATATGGCGAGGGACCATGCGAGGATGCCGATGCAGTGGGACGATTCGTTCCAGGCCGGCTTCACGACGTCGGAGCGGCCGTGGATGAGGGTGCACGATAACTACAAGGAGGTCAATGTGAAGGCGGAGGCGGCGAAGAAGGACTCGATCTTGGCCTTTTGGAGGCAGATTTTGAGGGTGAGGAAGGAGCATGCGCCGAGCTTGATACACGGCGCGTTGCAAATCCACGACCTGGAGAACGAGAAGACGTTTGTCTTTGAGAAGAAGGGGAAAGGCCAGACCGCGGTCGTGGCGCTGAACTTCACCAACGAGGATGTATCCGTGCAGATGCCTGGTGTGGAGAAGGGCAAGCTGATTGCTGGAAACTACGCTGATGTCCTCGAAGGCACTTTGAGGCCATTCGAAGGGCGGGTCTACATCGTCTCCTAACGTACATGATATTGCAGCTCCTATCACTATAGATTCACCTTCATGAATGATGAAATATCAGTTCTTTCCTCGGAAGCTTAGTTCCTGCGGCGGTGAAGATGCTTTAGGACTCCGGTGGTCTGTACCACCGCGATCACGCTGCCCGTACCCCTGAGCCCGTCCGTGACGGAATCAGCTGAAGGGTGGGGCATTGAAGGTTTTTTTTTTTTTTTTTTTGCGCCAGGGTGGAGGCTGCCATGAGTGGCCTTAAGGAGAGTTAATCGGAACAGCCGTTTGAGATTTACGATTATATATGCACAGTGAAAGGCCACGTCCTGCTGGTGATCGGATTCGTTTCACTTTGCGGCCACGGAGCACATTATAGCAAGTATCCTGGTATCGAAAGAGGCCTACATGAGGATCTTACACTGCGACTAACTTCTATATATATACACATATATATATATAGGTTAGAGAAGTATATTCAGAACACCAGCAAACGCCCCGCTTGCTTATATCAAAGCTCCGTGACCCCACAACACGTCCCCTCAGCTCCCAAATATTCCTGCATCCACAATTTAAAGAGGTGGAGCAGCATCGCAGCCCGCAGCCCTCGTTTCAAAGCAATCCATTTTGATTTGCGGAAACCCATTGTACGGGTGGCAGACTGTGCCCTTGCAAGACTGAGCATTCGCCGGAGGAACACTCAAGCACCGCACCACGCGACGCGCCCCGGAGACGAACTCTGCCCCGATATGGCCATTCAATTTCTCACAGACCTGCTTGGCAGCCACGAAGAAGGTGATCCGGCCGAAATCGTTCTTATCGGCCCAGATCCGGCAGCAGTTGACGTATGGAGGATTCTGGGCGTCCGCAGCGGCGGATAGAAGGGCGAGGCAAAGCAGGGGGTTCATGCTGGACAATTTCATGGCTGGGTAGATGTGAGGAGATTGGATCGAAAGTTAGGGGTGGAGGTCGGCGTACTGAATGGTTTGTGGTGGAGAGAACAGGTGGTTGTGATCTGGCTGTGATATTTTTGCTGCATTGTGGGTCAGCGTCATCTTTTTTATTTATATTCTCACCCGACTCACTGCCAGAGAGGCGCCCAGCGGTATAAATCTGATATGCCGTATTTGTCTGCTGATTTTTAGTTGTGAAGGCAACTATTGAGTTTTTTGTCCCGGCAATTGGGAGAAAGCATGAGCTTCTTCATGGAGTAGTGCCTGGGCGTTTGGAAACTTCGCCCTGCCCGGCGATTGCGGTGTGAGAATTGTGCGCTATCTTACGCTCAGCTACCACGGGAAGCTTTCATACGCTTTATCACGTTGCTTGGTCAGGCCTTCAGACCGTTTTTAGCAATGCTCGTATAAGTGGCTCAATACGCACTACACTGATCCTGGGACTCGTGGATTTCTGGAAGGTTCCTACCTGGGGTTACTCAAGCAATGAAGCTGAGAATAGCTCCCTCTTATCCAAGAAAAGGGACTGTTTGACGGATCAATGACGGACGGCCATGATGCTACCGGGATGGAATTCACAAGTGGCTCTATATTCGAACTAAAAACTGTGACGCCACGCTTAGAATCTGAGCTGACAGGCGTTTCTTAAATCCAGCACACTCCTCTACGTAGGGAGGGGCATACCCACCCCACGTTACAAATATATTCTTGCGAAGAATCATATGGATCAATTCCGGCACATAGTAAATATAGATAACCGAGACCGAGGAAAGGCAATTCTAGCAAAATACTACACTCTAGTAAGTTACTTTCGCATGGATGAAGCGTACGATCTAAATCGCGTTATGAAAATTCCGCGCAACGCGGGTAGCGCTTCGGCCCCACTAGTTGGTCTCGTACGAAGTGTTGCTTTCTTACCGTTCTTGGTATTTTTAACTAATAAGGCGGGAGGGGGTTCGTGGAAACTGCCGGTTGAGTAATAGCGCATTCCGGGCTCGTAAGTTTTGGAACGAAAAAACGTGATGCGACGCTCAGAATCTGAACTGGCAGGCGTTTCTTAAATCCAACACTCTAGTATCTGGCATGAAAATGCCATAAACATCGCGTGACCTGGCTCATACCGAGACGGGGCGGAATTCTTCGTCAGTCGCGCAGAATGAACCATGGCGGAGTAATCGTCCTTTCCAAAAGGACCCGCGGTTCGGGGAAACCTCGTTGACGTGGACGCCAATCTGTCAGGTGTTGGAAGCTTGTTCAGTGAAGCAAAACAAAACTAAATACTTGTTTCGGAAATAGAGTCGGTAGGTTTACCTTTGCTTAATATAAACAAGCGAGCTGTCAGGGTTCTAAAAGGAAGGGGGGAGGCTTGGTTTATTTTATTTTATTTTTTTTTTGAGTGGAATGCGGAAATTCCGGCATGAAGAAGGGAAGAGCCGGTAAAGCTTTGCGCCAAGTCTACCGAAGCTTAGTTTTTGTTGCATTATTGTGTAAATTGTAAGCAAGGCCGAAGTTGCACAAATTAGCGTGGTTTTTCCTTTCAGGACGAGATCCCCATATCACAAAACGCAGACGCCCTCATTCGAGGGGACATCCTACTGGGTAGTTAGATGCCAATGATAGCACACGTACTGCCAATGCTTACGACGTAGACTGTCTTGCAGGTATTCGACAGATTGGACGGACGTGCGAACCTCTTCTCACTCTAAACCTCACTGCCATACGAAAGCATTAGCTAGGATCAGAAGTATCTTATGGAGAATTGGACGAGCTGGGAGGCGGGATGTAAGGAAAACTAACTAGGAAGATGTTGCCATGTACTCCATAACCAAATTCTCACTGGCTGATCGCCATACCCAGTCCATCATTTGTGCCTTCGACGGGACATCGGTTCCGCGTCCGAGGAAGTGGTACTGCAGGCGTTTGCCGAAGAGCAAACCCAAAATTGGCCACCCTAGTGACGATTCTGGAAATCATGCCTAGGAAGCTTTGGAAGGTAAAGCCGTGCTGAATGGATATAATAAAGTGTAGAACCTGATCGGCAAGTATGTGATGTAAGGCAAGAGGATGGATACTGTTCAAACCATAATGGCTTGACCCTCTAAGGTGCTGCAACTAGCAGAGACTATGTTCACTTCAGAGGTGGGACTAAGCCCAATTAGGTATTCCATTCTGGGTGAGTGCTACGTGCGACTCATCGAACTTTCACAGATGCAATTGATGAGATGATCCCCGGATTGACCCAAGAGGCTGTGGGGAGCAATTGTAACTATTGCGTCGTTCGTATGGGCCTTGAACTTTGATTGTTGTGGTGGTAACTGGAGTCTGCTTCCTACGAATACAGAGGATTCCAATTTACTGATTCTGAAGCTGTAAAACACCAGAAGACGGGGCTGGTCCTCAGCCTCGAACTTCTGTTGAACCGCACTGGTGAACCAAACGAGAGAAGAAAGGTTGATTGAAGAAGGAGGCAGCAGGCGTTGGCCATAAGGGCCAGCGCTTGGTGTTGACTAAGCTACTGAAGCAAACAACCTAACCCTGGAACGGCCTAGCGGCTGCCACTGGAAACCTTCCACCCTTCAACAACTTCTCTTGACCCCGACTCCATAATGTACATGGAACGAGACGGTGGCATTACATGGGCAGACAGACGCCGTCAACCAGCCTCAACCATGGCTTCCGGTCTACTGTGGCAAGTACAAAGTCAAAGACTGGTTTCGCAAGACAGTTCTTCCAGTTAACCTCTGGCGTGTATGGATAGGAAGCTTTTCTTCGGGCTAGCAGCACACAACCTGAGCGAGCTTGGCGTGTGCATAAGAGGGAAGCAGTTCCGACGGAGACTGGAAACGGTGTGCAGGTTAAATAAGGCTTCTGCGCGAAGTATAGGCGGACTAGTACGCTTACTGTAGAGAGCTTATGAAGTTGGCCCCTGCCCCGGCCACCAGCCTCTTCATGGAGCTACCCGATCACCATAAGAGCTAGTTTGAGCCCAACTGCAGCGGCCAGCCGTGAGCGTCGAGCAAAATTGCATGACGCAAGGGCTCGAATGGCCTTCTGCGACCATCTTTGCACCGTCATTTACAATAGCCTCTCAAGCTACCCTGCCATAGAATAAGACAGAACATCTTTTAGCCTCCCCGGCAGATCTTCTCGGATAGTGTGAAGCTCCGATACCGGATATCTGGAGGACACGTTTACATATAGGTTGGGCGTTATCCTTTCTGATTTTGTTCACGGTCTCGCTCAATCGGCGCTCTACATTTCGAAAATGCAGCAAGACAGCCTCTGTCGGAACTTTGAAGCCTGATCTGGCCACGGGGGATTGCGAGAAGGGAACAGCTTTTGCCAACGTCGGAATAGAGACATCGATTGAACGATCCTCGCTCGATAGCGATTGACGCATCAACGTACCTGTGAGTATCTGGGGAGCTTTTCAGCATCAGTCAATTTCTCTCATCTAAGCAGCTTTGATAACCCATCGGAACGTACCTCTATTGTTGAGCGCAGAGGGCTCCTCAAAATTGTGCATCGAGCACTCATCCATGATGGATGCCTCCTGAACTGATGTGTGTTGATGTCGTCCTCCACTTGGAATGAACATGGGCTGAACCAGTCTGCCTCGCTCGGCGCACAGATGCACTAGTAACATCGGGAATAGCAGGGAAAGCTTGGATGGAATAGCGATCGTCGCGATCGGAGGACGAAAGAACGCCTTGTGAGGACGGGGGTCTACTCGGCCGAGAACGGTATAGATCGGAATTATGTTTCGACACACGTTCAGCCGGCTGGCAGAGTCCGCCATTCGCCAGCACCGTCATAAAGAGCTTAGAGAACACATTAGTGCGTGGTATTGACGCCACACTGCTTATTGTCCTCTTTTGTGAACTTAATTTTGCGAGCAAGTGCTCGTGTTTCTTGGTCCGGAGTGCAAGCACTGCCCTTCAGGCTCGGTCATTTCCTTGACCACCCATGGAGTGCGGCGAAGCTGGGAACCTATGCCGTTACGTACCGGTCATGTATCTTGATGTCATCGGGCCCGTTTCCGTTGCATATGCTTCGTATTACACTACCACCTGGACGTCCAGACTCAGGAAACTAGGCAAACCCCACGGGCCAAGGCACTGCATACATGGTGCTTCGCTTCCCCACGCCTGGCGAAAAGTCTTAAGCAATGTTGACAATTGAGGAGCTGCGATGCAAGGCCCGCCACTTTCAGGAGTACAAGTGCTTCTAGGCTTCCTGTCAAATGTTTGCGGCGCCATGTGTTTGTGAATGCTGTGCGATGGCAGGGAAAGACAAGCAGCCAACATGGGCCTACGCGAAAAGTAGAGAGTAAGACTCGGTTGTCCATTGGCTGTGTACTGTATACTGTATATGGAACGCTTCAATCAAGCCATGTATAGGCATTTATACGTTACGTTCGGAGAGACCCTGTTGAGCGACAGGCTGCTGGGCTGGATAGTGCAGAGGACGCCAAGTTGGGGCAGCATCTAAATCACTACGCGCTGCATTTCGCAATGCGAATTCCTGTGTATCTCTTAGCCAGAGCACGCATCAGTCGAGTCGTGGTGACACTAAGCACGGAGTTGAGGAGCCTTGACCCACAGACGCACCGAAAGAGGCAACTCGCGGCACTACTTTCCTTCCAGGCATAGAAAATCAAAACAGGTCGACGAATGGATGTTGGAGCCCCTTTTGTGGGTACTCTAGGTGGCACGGCTGGTGCAGATGGTTGCGATGGATTTCCTAACGGTCGTGGCACGCCAGATTGGTGAACTGGTGAATGAGCTGGCGGTGAGCCGTGTAGGGTAAAGGGACATTGGAGATGCATGTCATCTCATTCGGCTTCCTTCGTCGTGCTCTAAAAAGTTTGAACACAGGAGAAGAATGAGTCCATGGACTTGGCTTCCCGAATTGTTTGTGTCTTGACTGAGCAGAGTACAATAGGCTTTCATGCGAGGTGGCTAGGCAAGTTTCGAAGTACATCCTGATCAATTCAGCCTTACGATTATAGTTTCTGAGGCGGGAGAATCTCGTATTCCTGTGCACAGAAATAAGGCCAAACGCGCCGATCTTTTCGAAAAACGGTGGAAAGCTGGGCCTCGTGTTTCGAGAAGCCCCGACCTCAGTCATTTTCGCATGTTGCACAGCCAGCACATCGGGTCCAAGGCAGAACCAAGGCTGACTTGGGCGCCTCCCTCTTTGTCGCTGCCGCAGTAGTCGTAGAAACTCACTGATCTGGCGGCAACGGCGTGCCCCTGAGGACGGACTTGGCGTGCACCACTACATGGCCAGAGGAATTCACTTGACTAAACACTGGGGAAAGGCTAAGGGGTACTGCGAAGCCTATATAAACATCAGCAGCAGGAGAGAATGCTGCCATCATCACAGCTCAACAGTCCAACTCGTCAGTCAATCACTTCACCGCTCCACCAACCAACACTCCCAGCCAACCATCAAAATGCGCTTCTTCGCTACCGTCGCTGTCTTTGGCGCTGTCGCCCTCGCCTCTGAGACGGTCCAGGTCAAGGAGGCCACGATCCACTACAACGGCGAGGCCCCAACGGCTGCCGACTTCACCATCCAGCCGGCCAACGTCAAGTGCTCTTCCAGCTCGGCGGCCGACCTGGCCAGCGACGTTGCCGTCACCTGCGGCGACTCTCCCTACCGCTTCGAGCTCCGCAACGGCGGCAACGGCGAGCTCGCCGTCACCATCCACAAGCAGACTGCTCCTGCGTAAGTGTGATGCACTTTGATTGTGGGCGAAACGCGAGCTGACAGGACGACAACAGCACTGGTCTCTCCGGGACCACCCAGTTCCTCGTCAAGCAGGCTGAGGGTGGTAACGGTAAGGACGACTTCGTCCTCGCGCCCAAGGATGATGTTGTCTCCGTCACGCTCAACTAAGGAGGGTGCGAGGATCTCGGGGGCTGTGCTGAGGAAGTAGAACACTCTGTAATGCATGATTTTTGAACCTCCGCCATCGGCTTGACTTCTGCATTTTCGTGATCGATCCGACGAAGGGACACTTCTTCAACGGCTGGAAGATGACATCATCCGGCAGAGATGGGTGAGGCGCGCATGCGGCGGAGATAACCGAGACTTCGGTAGCCTGGCTGTGAAGGGATAGACGAGAGCTGCGCACCACAGCCTTGCCAGTCGTGGAGTTCCGGCGGCAAGGGAAGACGCTGGCAACGGTGCTGTGCGAAGATGGAGTTGGCCCGGAGAGCGCGGGCGGCAGAGCGGCAGCGGGTCGCCGTATCGGGTGGCTGCAGCCTTGCGGACGGCCCGTGCGCGCGCCAAGCAATTTCGCAGCTGTTGACGCGTGGGCTTTTGGAGCTCGCGCCGGGTCGTGCTGCGCTGCCCGCCGCTGCTCCTCCGCCCAATGCGCCCACCGAGACCACAGCGCATGCGACGACTCCTCCTCCTCCTCCCTCCTTGATGTCCCGCCATGTTGCCGCTTGATCCCCAGGCGCAGGCCCGCGCCCAATCGCCCCTCTCGTCCGGCCGCCAGTCGCCCGCCGTCCGCTCGCCTCGACGCCCACTCGAGGACGGTATGTACGTCGTGCTGTGGAGCTCCTCCTAAAGCTTCGACAAAAGCTGCTGGCCCCCGCTCACACCTGCCTGCAGTCCCCCTCAAGAAGGACAAGGCCTTCCGTCGCTACGAGTCCAATGTCGAGCGCGCCCTCGCTCTCTTCGACACTCCCCAGCAGGAATGGGCCGACTACATCTCATTCCTGGGCAGGCTGCTCAAGGTACGCGCAAGCTCCTGCTCCGCCGCCGCGCCGGCCAGCTGACCGCTCTCCCAAGGCCATTCAGACACATCCTGAGAATGTCCCCGTGATCCCCCACAGCACGACCATTGCCACACGGCTGGCTCAGTGCCTGAATCCCTCATTGCCCTCCGGCGTGCACCAGAAAGCTCTGGAGGTGTATGCCTACATTTTCTCCATCCTCCAGGTCAGTGCCCCTACGTGCCCCGCGACCAATTGGCTGACTGGCCCAGACATCCGCCCTCTCCCGCGAACTCCACGTCTACTTTCCCGGCCTTGCGTCCGTTCTGTCCTTCGCCTCGCTCTCCGTCCGCCCCGCCTTTCTCTCCATCATCGAAACCTACGTCCTCGCCGTCAATGCGCACGCGCTGCGACCCGCCCTCAAGTCTATAATACTTTGTCTCCTGCCTGGCCTGGAGGATGAGACCGCCGAAGACTTCGAGCGCATTTTACAGATCGTGGACAAGCTGAGGTTTACCATTAGCGGTGACGAAGGAAGGACGAACGACGGCGCTGGCGACGCCCAAGACTCCTACTTTTGGCAATGCTTCTTCCTGGCAACCATCACCAACGCGCCCCGGCGCCAGGGCGCTCTGGCCTACCTCGTCCGGAGATTACCGCAGTTTGGCACAAAACAAAGGAGGAATTCCGCTGGCGCAGAGGCCGGAGACGATGCACCTGCCGACGCCCTGTCCATGGCTGCCGAGGCTGCAATTGCGCCCGAACCTGGATTGCTGATCAGATGCTTTGCCGCGGGGCTTGGGGACCATCAATTGCTCACCCAAAGAGGCTACTTGGATCTGCTGGTGAATTCTCTGCCACTGCACTCCGAAGTCCTCCAAACCCGGATTGACGGGAAGGATCTGGAAAGACTGGTGTCTGCCGCCGCGGGCGTCGTCATTCGGAGGGACATGAGCCTGAACCGGCGACTTTGGTCATGGTTCTTGGGGCCGGATCCAGGTACGGACGCAGATGGCGCTGAGGGACAGACCGATCTGAAGAGCCCAAGTATGGACGTCAACTCGCACCACGCTGCCTACTTCGCTCGTTACGGGCTGCAGCCACTCACCAATGGAATCATGTCCATGATCAACAGCCGAGATCAGTCGCCGGTTGCTCGTGCAAGGCCGTTCAGAATATGCCTTTCCTTGATGGACCGCTGGGAAGTGGGTGGACTCCTTGTGCCATCCGTCTTCATTCCTTTGCTCGACAGCGCCCGCCGCTACGGTGAAGCTGCAAGCAAAGACAATTTCGAGGAAGTTCTGCGCAGTGCCAGCATCTTTTTCGACGGGGTGGAAAGTGGGCTCATCTGGGGCAAGTTATTCGAGCTTCTGGATGATGCAATGTCGGACAAGCCCAACCAACGCGAGGACGTGCTGCAGAAGTTGAAGCTGGCCAAGTTCATCATCTCTCGCTTCAATATTCGAGAAGAGGAGATGTTACTCCATCACATTCCATTGGTGACATTCGCCCTACTCGGCATGCTCAACCGCTCTCACCCCCCTGACACGAAGCAAGATGAGCTGGAAAGGAAGATACTTTCCGCAAAATTGGACATTGCGGACGTCCTAGTTCAGAGTATTCCGGACCGTGCTCTGATTGACAGAGATTCTGCAAGAAGCGGCAAGGAGAAGGAAGCTCCGTCCGTCGAGCTGGTTCGATCCTTCTACAACGAATCCCAGGGCCATCTCGAAACGAATGGCTCTCCACTCTCGCCATCTCAACTGAGAGATTTGCTGTTACAGGAAACCGTGGCTTTCTTCAAAGGCTCTCTTCGCAGCGAATCCTTTGATAGTTTGAAGGAAGTAAGCACGAAGCTTCTCGCAAATATACTATCAAGAGTGCCAGATAAGAGCGCTGTCAATAGCGAAGAACTCCTAGCCGCGTTCGAGGAGGCGATTCGGCAACAGAAGTCTCGAGGGTCTGAACGCTTCGTCCCGTTCTCCTCAATCATTGCAGTCACAACGATCATGGCTGCATTCCAACCCAGCACTGATTCTCCCAGTTTCTTTCCGCCCGAGCGTATGCCAGGCCTTGTGAACTCCTTAGCTGTATCTCTTTGGTACTATCTTTCCCCTTTCAGACCAAAGTATCACGTCGAAGCGGTACGATGCTTGTGGCAACTTCACGCTATGACTGCGTCAGATCACCTTGTAGAAGCAGCTGTGACTTCACTCATGACACAGAACATCAACTCAACCGCAAGGCCTGGCTCTTCAGATACTGCTGATGCGGCGCGTCGCTTGTCTGTGCTCTGGACCCACACAATTCATGAACAGAATCTCCAAGCTCAAAAGCCCGGCCGACTTTCCAGACGCTCCAGCGGTTTGCCTGTGCTGACAGGCCTGAATGGCCTTACAGGCGGCTATCAGTCGGTCCTCACGCGCCCTCTTTTCCTGCTGCTGGATGCCTTGTCCGAAGAGGGGACCGAACTCTTTTCGTATGCCCGAACTTGGCTTCAGGAACTACCCAGTCTAAACCGTGTATTCGACATCATCATCTCTCACCTTCAGTCTCTTAATTGCATCAAGTATCAATCCACAGACAGCCTGGGGACGTCAGCCCCACGTCCACCAGTCCTGATAGACGACTCGAAAGAATGCCTCTACCACATGCAGCAACTGCTAAACATCCTTCGATGGTCCTCTGACCATACCTGGGTAGTCTTATCACGGGATTACGTGCCTGTCATAGATTCCTCTGCAGGTGAAGAGCAGGAGGTCACATTGCAGGCATTGCTTGTTCGAATCTGTACGAATGCGCTGTCTGTCTCAGCTTCGGCAAAATCCAGCCGCTCGACTTCTCATATCGATGCCTTGTATCGCACCACAATCTCCATCATCCGTGCCATCCTTTTGAACCCGTATTCACTCCCTCTAAAGGACCTCGAATTGGAGGTCTTCCTCATGGCGCGCCTCCCATCAGCTAGTGCATCCCTGCAATCGCTACTACTGGAGGCTACATTAGCCGCACTGCAACTTCGTCTGCGCGGTATTGTACCATCGTCCCCTGTAGAACAGAGGATGTCCCGAGAACGCACGGGCAGCATTCGTGAGTCTGTAGAGAAGACGGCGGAGGAGGAACACCCACCCGTGATAGCCCCACCACCACAATTGGTTGAATGTCTCAAGGCAGGCTTTTCGTCTCCTTCAAGCAGATTGGTCCTGGACGATTGGGTCAAGTTCCTCACCGAGGTTTTACCCCTCTTCGCAGATACCATTTTTCAGAATCTGCTCCCTCTTGTTGGCTGTCTGTGCAAGCAGATACAACAGACCTTTGACCAACTCAAGTCCACCTTCAGCGAATCTATCCATCCGGGGCCGATATCGCCAGAGTCAACGCTAATAGCCTTGATGAATGGTCTGGAGCAAATTTTGGCCAACGCCCATCAACGGCTGGTGATACAGGAGATGAAGGTGACTACCGCAAAAACCCCGGAGCAACCGCAAGGCTTCTTCGGAAACATGGTGTCCGGAGTATTCGCCAATGAACAGAATCTGTCACGCGCCGCCACGGCAAATAGTAGACTTACAGTATTGCTCTGCTTCCAAGATACTGTGCGCATTTGTTTTGCCATCTGGTCATGGGGAGGGTATGGCCACAACAAGCATGACCAAACATCTCTTGCTTCCTTTGGCTACACATCTCTACGAATGCGCAACCGTGCCCGGCGGATCCTCGAGCAGCTTTTCACCCACGAGACACTGGAGTGCTTAGAAACACTTGCAGTGGTTTGGTGCCGGTCGCCGCGAGGCAGCCAGGAGGCAACCGCCGTCATGAGTTTGCTGAATGTTTTGAACGGCTCAAGCCCGAAGAATACGACGCCTGCAATATTCAATGCTGTCTACAGCAGGACAAATCCGAACGCGCTGGATCCGCATCGCATGTCGTCCTTGACTTCCGATCTGGCCGACACCGATCTTGTGGCATTCTTAGTCGACTACACGAAATCACTGGAGGATGACGCCATGGATGAGATCTGGCCAGATTGTCTGACCTTCCTCCGGGACGTTCTGGCGAATCCGATGCCCCATCGTCAAATCCTTCCTGCGCTGCTTGAATTCACTTCCACTCTCGCGGAGAAAGTCGACAACACAAACTTCGGCGAGCAACGGAGGATGCGTCGTGACCTGGGGGTAAGTGATCCACGACATACGCTGTCGAAGAACATACACTAACAATCTGCAGGATCTGTTTATGCGGCTGCTCACAGCCACTTTTACAACCCGGCCAATGGGATACTTCCAAGATGCGTCAACGTTGTCCGTTGACAAGATTCCGGAGGAGAACGGCAGTACAGCCTCGCGTTCTTCAGACATCGTTACTGTCCTGGTCTCTATTGTGCCGAAGCTTCCTCTCATCCTAGTTGACAATGATCGCATTGCAAATGCCGCAACTTCAATCAGCACCAACGTTATTGGGCCTGCTTTCCGGGCCAAGGCATTTCCAGAAACTGTCTCACCTCTCCTTCTTGACCTTATATACGAGCTGACGCGCACCTCATCGTTACCAGCCGCAACCAAGGCATGGAAGAGAGACATTGAAGCTGCATTTAACGATCCCAAATTCTTCGCCACGGAGTCGAAGCTGGCGTTGGAGAAGTGGCTGCCTGTGCTTCGCATGTGGAGTCAAAATGATAAGGACCGTTTGCCTGAACTACTGTCACGCCTCAGCGCACCTACGACGGCGGGTATCATGTTCGGCGTGGGCGCAACAAGCGCAAGACTTGAAGCGGATCGCAAGACCCAACTCAATCTCAGGAGAATGACGATCCTCATTCTAGCCAACCCGGAAGATAGCTATGTCACCAACCTGGGTACCATCCTCGAGAAGCTCACTGAACTCCTGGCCGCTACGCCAGCCTCCTCCCCTTCATCTGCCACTCGCGCCGACATTTTCCTCCTTCTCCGCGCGCTCGTACTGCGCATCTCTCCGGTCCACCTCGCCCCCGTCTGGCCCGTTATTACCTCGGAACTCACCAACGCCATCTACTCGGTCCTCCCGGACACAGAGTACCATGACCGCTACAACAACTTGTCGGTGCTGCAAGGCTGCAAGCTCCTCGACACCCTCATCATCCTCGAACACGACGACTTCCAGCTCCACGAATGGCTTTTCATCACTGATACCATCGACGCCGTCTACCGCCCAGACATCAACTGGCGTCCCGTCGCACTCGTCGATGAGGTCGCCGACGCCCTGCATGAGCGACAGGTCGCTGCCGCCGCGGCAGCGGATGATCCGAGTGCGGCTATTTCGGAATCGACGGGGCTCATGAGTGGGAGTCCAGTTGCATCGGGGCATGGGGGCAGTAGTAGTGGGGGAGGAGCCGGTGGATCGAGTTCCCAGCAGCAACAGCAGAAGGGAGATGTGCAAGAGGATAAGAGGAGGTCACTCCTCGCGCCGGTGCTACGCGCGGCGCAGGAGGCGGGTGTCTTTGGTGACTCAGCGGATGCGAAGGCTATGGGAAAGATGGAGTTCGTTATGAGGGTCGTGAAACCCTTTTTGGGGCAGTTGAGCATACTGGCGTTTGAGGAGACTTATCGTATGGGTAAGGCAGATTTGATGGAGGTGGAAGGCGGTGTGGTGGAAGATTGCTTTGATGAAGGGGCGATTGTCTAGGCGAGGGTTTGGCGGCTTAGAAGATTGGGGTGATAAGGGGTGGGCGCGGGGAGGTGTAATAGGTAGAAGGTAGAAGGTTTTTATTTTAATTTTTTTTTATACGAATGCATGGACCTCGAGTTTTTGAGGCGGCTTTACTCGGTCGATGTGTAGAAGTAGCATTTAGCGAAGAAGACTACACAGCACTTGCATAATTTTTGTCACTTCATCATCTGAGCTCTTATCAAACCCTGTCTGGCATCTCACGTTACGCTCTTACAGTTACTCATTCTGCATTACAAACCGGCGGCTTGCGTCATTCTAGCTGTTGTCGGTCTCAACTAGCCCTCGGGGATAGGGCCGCGGCATACTTCGCGTGGTGTAAGTTTCTTGTGCCTGGCACCGACTACCCGTACGCTCTTTGGCAACTCCGTTAAATCTGGCTCAAGGCACCGGTCATGGTGATCTAATCCACAGCCTACGCTTGCCAGCCGATTCCAACCGCCGTATCCTCGCTGAGCCTATCTCCAACAGACCCCCTACCTTCGACAGCTTACCTATATTCGCCAGATTAACGCCATCAGCCAACCGAATCACTGGTGCACAGGGCGGAGACCAACAACTTATTACTGGAAATCTTATATAAAGTGCCAGTATTGAAACGTTCCCTGGTAACAGAGTGAGCACGTGAACAGAAGGTCAGGTTGATTGTCCAGATTCTTGAGCATCAGCGCAAAGTAATCTCTTTCCTACACACTCAGATAGTGGTACTGATGGTAATGGCGGGATAAAAGAAAAAGCTGTAATATACAAACTTATAGGACTAATGATATAAATGGTGGGAACATATCTGATAGTGTGTGGCCAATAGTCAGAAATCTATTTGCACAGTGGCATGGCAAAGATTCTGACACAAAACATATGCCATTTTGCTGAGTTTCAACGGCCAGCTCGGTGTAGTTCAGAACAATGCCACTTACACATCAGCCGCGGCTCATCTGCAACAGTCATCTCGTGGCAGCTAAGAGTTAGTATTGGTGCTGACAGAGCGTTGCGAGAACTACTAGATGATCTCTGTTTACGGTCAGCTCCATGCTGCAGGCCCTTAATCCCCGAGATGAGGATTTCTGCACAACTCAGTGATGACTCGGCTCGTTGGCTCTGTGTGAAATATCACTGCTTGCGCAAGGGACTTCCCTTCTTCACCACCTGACGAATGATGCCTGAAAAACATACCCGTTCACCATAAAAAAGAGTACAATTTGACCATGTATATGATGCGGACAAATAACTAGGCTATACTTTACAGGTACAAATCGGAACTGTGGCAATTAATCCTCGAACACCGAGTTTAGATTCAAAAGAAACACGAGATGATACATCCAATTTTCGAATAACCTGAGAAAATGATAAGGAGATGGGACATTTGATTGTGTTTAGTCCCGTGATTCGAACTGCGCATTTCCGAGGGCATCTGTGTCAAAAGGGTCCCAGAAAGTGGGTGGCATTGGCCAATCATGTTCAGCACCCTGCATTCCAGCAGTATCTCCGCCAATTATTAGGTCCATCGGTGAATAATGAAAGTCACTTGGGCCGTGTGCAGAGGCGGGATAAGCGACGTTCTGCTCCTGAAAGGCGGCTTCTCCCTGTTGTTGAAGGCCGGGCAGCTCTGATCCGTACGTTGAGTCGTTATGTGCATGGAGTGGTTTGGTTTGCTGAGCCACGAGGTTCTGCATAGCCTCTGAGGATGGCATATATGCTCTTGTAGTCTCCGGAGGGGGAACCATCATCGGAGTCAGGTTGTCCGTTGACGTCTGGGCTTGCCACCTTTTGTAGACCTCTAGCAACACTCCTCGGATAATCTCAGGCAAGCGGCTGACCAAACTCTCTCGCAGAACAATTTCCTGCCTGTCTGCTTCGCTCATAAGAGCCTGTTCCACAAGTGGCGGAGCTACCTGATGGCAGAATTGCGTGAAATCGGCAAGGTTTTGCGACTGCGGCGAAACATGCTGCACCGCTCGAACTTGTTCGCAGTCTGCACCGCTCCTGTTAGGAACCAGGTCTGGAGGGGAGGCAGAATTTGGTGTGCTTACATGGTGATGGTATCTCGCTCTCTTCCGGAAAGAGGATTTGGTACGTAGCCTTCCACTTTTCAGGCTCCGATAGGTTAGTCTGCTTCCTGCTCTTCAACTTTGTTTCTACCTCCTTCGTTATGCCTTCGATAAGTGGCCTTTCCTGATCAGGTAGTATGTCACACATGGGATTGGCCCGTTGGTGCTCTGCGAAGTCCCGGTCATTGGCGAAAGTGTTGTAACACCTATTGCGGAATAATGGACGCATGTGATTTCTGTAAAGATGGCCCTTCATCCGTGCAACATTACGAAAACCAGGATAATTGCACGCTGTCTCGGCATAATCATCAGGGCTCTTTTTGTTGAAGGGGCACGCTAAATGATGGTGAGGCTGAGAGGATTGCTGTTTCGTCAATGCACTCTTTTGCCGCTTGTTGCCTCCATTACCTCCGTCGCCGTCATTGTTATCTGGATCATTTGAGCCCGTGCTTCGTCCTCTTTTTCTCACAGTCCGGTCTGATTGGTGAGTTGTTGAAGTAGAACCCCGAGACGTGCCGCTGGACTCTCCAGTGTCGTGATGATTGGTGGCCATGCCTTCTGGGAGAGACCTAATGCCGGATGACCCTGAACTGTCTGAAGCGACTGATGCATGGGATGCAGGGGAGAGCAGCTCCGCTGTATCCAGATCATCCTCATTATCGTCTTCATATTCTTCATCTTCATACCAAGATTCTGGAGATGAGTCCTGAAACCTCTCATGGAATTCTTTCATGACCTCCCGAACAATTTCTCTTTTGCGATCGATAGACACTTGTGCGGGGCGATCCTCCTCACTCGCGGGCGATGGTCGAGCTGTGTCAGAGGGGGATGCATCAGCAGTGCCTTCATAGCAACTCGGAGTTGCCATTTCCGAACTGTTTCCTCTTTCACAAGGTGGGAAGCGCGTAATAAACGACGCAAGCGAAGCATCAAGTAGTCTACGCTGGATGGATGAAAGTTCCTGAAGAGGTTCGTCGATTGCATAACTTGAGGCTTCTCTTTTAATAACCCTTTGATCCTGGGCTTCAATGCGCCCAGGTGACGCCTCTTTCGATTGCCTGCCGGAGCTATGTCCGTCTGAGGCGTTTGCTACCGCTGGGTCGCTGCTATGAAGTGGCTCGCTGTGCTGGCTAAGTTGCAATGTCGTGTTCGACCGTGATTGGTTAACCCTGCTGGGATAGCAGTCGCTGAGTCCGAGAAAGTTGACATTGTCATACATTCCAGTAATCTCATTCGTCAGATGAAAGTCGGCCTGGGGGCAATCAGAGTCGTTCATGGTACTCTGCAGCTGTGGATTTTCATGGTATAACTGGGATGCTGGGCCGTCGTGGGATGCGAAAGAGCTCTCGTCGAAGAGATCATGTGAAGGAGGTCAAGGAGACAGCTCTGTCGCTGCGGAGTGAGCGTAGGATGACGTATGGGATTGGTAAGATGAATCAAAAGAGGGAGGATACGACGACGTCGTAGATGCGCACTCAGACCAGACTTCCGAATGCCGCAGGCCGATATCTTGTCGCTCCCTCGAGATGCCGTTGGAACCACAGCACTTGTATGAGCAACTCCCTGTGTGACCCGTGGTATCGGAACAGCTGAGTGCTTCGGGTATGTTGGCAGCGGCGCAACCCCAATCAAATACAGGCTCAAAAAGTGATAGAGCATTTTGGGAGAGCACATCGTCTATCCAAGACGATGGTCAGCGAACGCAGATCTGTTTTATCTTTTTGGGATAATAAGTACTACCTGTCATCTCCACTTCGTTTGGATCATCAGGCTGTCTCAAGAGTTGACTTTCGGTCATGTTCGTATCATCCGCAACATCCCCAGTCGAACCATTGTTGGCAATCATTCTAGGGGACAAGTCGTGTTCGTGCGGAGCTGTGGAGGTATATTCCGCCATCATTTCGGCAACAAATTGGCCCACTGGGCAACATTCTCTCATAATCTCTCTCAAATGGCTCCAATCTACTGATCCAATGAGAAGCTCATGATGGATTTTGCGGAGATGGGCCACGATATTCGCAAAGTCTAAATGCACGAAATTCCACTCAGTAAGGCAATGAATTGTAAAGTTAACAATAAAACCGACTTACCAGCAGTGTGTGGACTCTGCCCTTGTCTCATCTCCATGCTCTTCTTTTTGAGTTCTAGCCCAAGCCTTGAAGCCATGAGATGGAGTTGAGCATCTCCAGGAGAGGAATTGGCGGAGCAGTCATTTTCAAAGGGAGGTCTCCTGGACTTTTCCCGGTTCGGATAGTCGCTCGCGCCTGAGAAGTGTCCAAATGATGATTCATCCTGAATTTGGCCAGGCCTGACAAGATGCTGCGCAAGCTCAGGTTGAGAATGATCTTGAGGGGATTCGGCGGTTGCCCTGGCATAGTCAACTATTTTGAGCCTGCGCTTGATGTGGTCCACGAGACTCCTGTGGCCTCTACTCAAGTGAGCAGGATAATCTGTTGGGGCCAGACCCTGTGCCAATGGGGCCTGATTACGAGGACCATTTAAGGGATCAAGCCAAGGCATCTCCTGGTAAACTTCAAGTGGAGAAGCATTGCTAGCCACGCTTCGATGGCGAGGGACCTGCGGAATGGAGCAAAGGCGTCTTCCGACACCTTTACTCTTCAGTAGATGCGTGTCTCTATAAACAGTCTTAGGCAAGGCTCTGCTTCGGATCAAAGGGCTTCTTGCTCGATCAGCTTTACCCTCAGGTGCAGGTCCGTGGGTGGGCGGTTGATGGGCTAAGAGTGCAGGCTCTCGGCAGCCCACCATAGTTGCCTTTCCGTGGGACAACCTTTGTTCATGAGTATCCATCGGGGAGCTTGGAAGACAAGGCTAATGAATGTGGGGCAAAGCTGAGGCTGACAAGGATCTTCGGGATGTCGGCACTCAAATGATGCACTGCAGTGGCTAGTATTGAGAACTGAGCGGCTGAGATAAAGAAATACTGTAGTGCGGCTCTGCTAAGAGACTGCGAAAGAGACGAGGAATGGGGAGAATGAGGGGCAGCTGGTGGGATCAGCCTGTAGAGTGTCTATTTGAACTTTGCACATTTGCGCGTAGTTGACCACACCCCTGTCAGCCACCACATGCCGCGAGCAAGGATTCCATTGGCTCTTTTGGCCAGTCTCTCTCGAGAGCATGATGTCACGTACTCGTATCTCGCGATTTTAGGACTGAATCAATTG
The DNA here is from genome assembly GCA_020875535.1 of Macrophomina phaseolina. Classification (NCBI taxonomy): domain Eukaryota; kingdom Fungi; phylum Ascomycota; class Dothideomycetes; order Botryosphaeriales; family Botryosphaeriaceae; genus Macrophomina; species Macrophomina phaseolina. Next base: position 532,082 of record JAEQDS010000068.1, read on the forward strand.
CTTAGGCCGTCCGTCCCTGAGAAATCAATTCGCTCAGGCGGTGTTCTGGTCTCTTCTAATTTCAAATAAAATGCCGTAATCGGACACTGGGAATTCAAGTGGCACAATGGCACGTGTAGAGCTGACACTGGTCATGTACTTAATGCCTTTAGCTTTCCTGTTAACAATGCGCATTTGTGCGTGGTTCGCTTCTATTAATCGCGCACTTTTGCACAAATCTAAAGTCTGCCCTTTAAGCTGGTAACCTGCGGTTGCGCAGATATGCAACGCTTGCTGGCTACATTTCATCATAGAAATTACCGATCCCCCAAAGAAAATAATTGCCTCTTTCAACGCGTGCAACCCTCCTATGCGCGGCAATGTGTGCAAGTCTCGCACGCGACGTTTGTTCTTCGCTTAGCACTTGTTAACGCGCAATTTGGCATTCACATAGTGTTGGAAAACTATAGAAGAACTTGGGCAATATTTCAGGGACGACAAGCACGCCGTGTTTAGAAAAGCACAGGCACAGTCATCCTCTCATTCACCTAGTCTGATCTTTTTGGATAATCATCATGGCGAAGAACACCTCATATCGGCCGCGAATCATATCAATCGAGCAGCACAAGGAAGTAAAAACCTCGAAACAGGCGCGTCAGCAGGGGCCGAATGTTTACTTTTGTTGTGAATGCAACTTTGGGCCCATGATCACCTCCAATTACCCAGCCTGCATAAACTGTAATCATCGCCGAGATGCACATTGCCGTTACGAGGACATTGGGACTTTGTCCGGACTTCAGTGTCCGGGGACAGACCTAAACAAAAATAGAAAATATCCTGATGAAACTAGGGCTAGGTGAGTCAAGTTTTAGGCAGACGCTTAGATGACACAAATGCTGACGAGCAGCCTAGGCCCCCGCATGAGCATAGCGCAATGTTACAGCGATACCTGCGCGAAACTCCCACCATTCTCAGTGAGCGGCTGCTTGTTGGTGCAAAGCGCGTCCAAGATTCGGCGAGAGTTACAAGAATCAATAATGCGTTGAATAGGCTTGGGTATGGCACAGGAACTCCATTTATACCTGAAGAATTAGTCATAGATGAGGAATGAAGCCCCCGAACGTCGTAGGCCTGAAATTAGAAGTGAGTTGGGTTGCAAAGAGATTATACGGCTGCGCAAGGCAAAGATCAAAACGGCGACTGCGGCTGCATCAGCAGCCTATGAGCAGCTTCCACATTCAGCCCTTGGTGAGCCTTGTGCTGCTCATCCTGTGCGTCAATAGGCCGAGTCCAGCGGAGTGCTACATAATTGTAAGCTAAGGCATGTTATCAGGCATTTCGTGTTGATTAAATAGCCATTGTGGGGATAAGCTTGCATCTGTATTTTCGTCGCTTCTCAATCACAATCCACTGGAGGAGTACTGATTTACAACACAGGCAGCCCAATGGAAGCTAACCAAACCACCAACGACTGCTGTAGGCCATTCCGAACGCCAACGGCTTCTTCACTTAGCAACCAGGTAGCAGGCATCTTCCTCGTGGCCTTGTTCCGACAGAAGGCTGTAGGGCGCCCTCTGTTTCAGCGTGATGCTGGTTTGCGTGGGTGCAACGCAACTCCGAAACGCACATCAGCAACATCATACAGAGCACCGAAACCGCCCACGAGACTGCCTCCACTTTGCCGGGTCCGCTCACCTTTCTGCCACACCGCCACTACCGCCATCCACACTCGCTCCCGCCGCCACCGTCCTCACGAGCCCCTTCTCCACCAACACCCTCACGATCCGGCTGAGCACGAAATCGCACCCTTTGCGCGCCGTCAGCCCAACCGAGTACGGTAACCTCTGCCTCTGGCGCGTGATATTGGAGTAGGTGTAGTTGCCGTCGGAGGCGAACTCGCCGAGTGTGAGGATCAGCATGGGCATGTCTGCCAGGCTGACGAGGCGGAAGATGTTGGCAGGGGTGGGTGGGGAGGAAGATGTGTTGTTGCCGCGGCAGGTTTGGAGGGCCGCGGTAAGGGCGGAGACCTCGGCGAAGAGCGAGGAGACTGAGGGGTTCAGGTCGCTGATCAAGGAGCGAAATGGTTAGCTTAGGGTTCTGCGAAGGGTATATCGGGGATGGATGGGCAGGCGAATGGGGAACGGGATGCAGAGGGGCGCGGCGAAGGGGCGGCCCGCTCACCTGCTCGAGAGGACGAGTCTGGAGACGCGCGGCGGACCGTAGTACGTTATGAGCAGGGAGTCGGTGCAGGATTCCGGGTCCGCTTTGAAGAGATTCTCGGATGCCCAACGGCTGATGGCGGCTTTGCGGCCGAGCAGGTTCTGGTATGTTTCTTCGTCGATGTTCTGCGTGGCTAGTTCCCACCTGCTGAGAATCTGCGGCGCGACGTAGGGGAGGGCGCCGTTGTGAGTCGCTTTGTACGCAGATATGAAGGCTAAACCGAACTTTGTTGCCTGTTCGTATGTGCTCAGGTTCCTGTACAGCGGGTTGTATGTCTCGAAGAACGAGGCGTCGCCGAGTTCAGCTGGCCGTGTTTCGTGCCAGATATCGTCGAGGTTGGTGAAGTTGCTAACCTGGGCACCGATTGCATCTGCCAGGTCGAGACCGAACTGCCAATAGATGTCTTCAATCTTTGTCTGGTACAACTCATCCGTTCCAGGAAGGTCCTCGACGTTCGCAAGCACGGTTGCCGGGAATGAGGTGTAGTTCTGGATTTTGTCGCCGTAAAGAATGTCGGTCGCGTCCGCCCAAAGCAGAGGATCTCTGGCGAGGACACCGATTGTTTCCATTGTCGTTGAGAATGTGATCACCCCTTCCAAATCCGCGGAGCCTGAGGTAGGCCGGTTCCCGTGCACGCCGGTGTATTGAGCTGGACCCCTGACTGACCCACCCGAATCGGTGCCAACCGCAAGATCAAGCCAGTCATAGCTGGCGATAGACGCAGCACCTCCATTTGTACCATCAGAGGATATGAGGTAGCCATCCCCCCTGGGGTTGAAAGGCAGATGATAATCAATGTGATCCCTGTAAACGGTCAGCGGGTGACCTTAAAGCAGCTCTGGCAGTGCCACCTACATTTCAAAAGACCCTGCCCAGGAAAACTCTGTCAGCTTATTCTTCCCAACAATGACGGCTCCAGCATCGATCAACTTCTGCACGGCTGGAGCTGTCTGGTTCGCCGTCTCCGCCAAGGAAAAATAGGCTCTGTTGCCGCCACTGGTCTTCATGCCCTTGAGGTCAAAGGCATCTTGGATGCCAATCCTCACGCCTGCAAGAGGCTGCTCAGACGTCTTGGTGTAGTAAATTCGAGATGGTACAGCTACGGCGAATGAGCCAGCACCAGCACCAGCAGCGCCAGCTACTAAGCTCTGGTGAGATCCGCATGGACTTTGGTAGGAGGGCTAGTGGGTGGTGCTCAGCTCACAAGTAATTTTGGAATATTAAATTGATTCGCGCAATGACTTGCCTGTAAGAACGTTTGCTGAATGTCATCATACAAGCGGTACGCTTTGAAGAGCTTCTTGGTGTGGGCGTCAAGAAAGTACGGGCCTTCGGGTAGCAAGGGTGCTTCTTGCACACTCGAGGTATCCAGAACAGTTCCCACATCAAATAATAAATCAGAGAGGCACCCTTTGCTTGCTCTCTGAGTCCGTTCAGCGTTGCGCTGGATATAGATGTCTGCGAAACAATTTCAATATCTCGACCACGCTAGCGTTTTCGAATGGCTTACAAGCGGCAAATGTGGGAGACCACACGTCGTCAATTGCATTAAAGTGGCCTAAGGCGCTAAGAATATCCTCATTCCTGATGTTCGGAGGATCGAGATTGACCACGGAGATTGGAAGCAGCTCATCGTCCTCGGCGCTCGAGATGTTCAGAGCAGAGTCGAGCTTCAGTACATGATCGGAAGGAATAAAGTAGCAAATGCTATCGAGGCATGCTTGCCTTATTATTTTCGTAGCAAAAGCAACGGGGCTGATGTACACCAGAAAGCATAGAGCGTAGAGGACCATCCTGCGAAGCATAGTTGGAGGAAATGAGGAAAGCTGTTCCAGCGTTTTCGATGGTTAAGTACTGTACACGTGAACGGGGGGTCTAATGACTCGAAGATGCTACTAACTGCTTGTCTGTATGCACTGTGTCAAGAGCCGCTTCGCATACGAGGTGCAGGTCCAGTAGATTGATGCGGCCGATACAGCCGCTGTTGGAAGAGTGGTGCAAAATTTACTGAACCTTATTTTTTTCTTAAAAAAGAAAAAGCCAAATGAAGAGTCGTTGCCGCTTCTTTCTGGAACTAGGCTACTCTGCCAGTGGTGTAACTGAAAATCGGGGTACACCAAACATTGTAGTCCAGTAGTAGGTTTCGTCCCCCTTCAACATATCCGACTTCGCAAATGCGAGTCGTGCGAGCACGTCGACGCTTGTTCCATTGCGTCTAAGAGCATCCCCGCCGTAGGTTCGTTTGGTGTCAGATAAGGTTCGGCAGGGCGGGCACTGAGGTAGGGAAGGTAGCCCGGCAGGAGAATTTCAGGGGTTCTTGCGTCATCAGTCAGTGGGTTGACAGAGCAAGAATCGTCTTCCGTACGGCAGGTACTTAAAGGCTCCCTTGATAATCTTCTTTTGTGGGGCAACGCGCAATTGCCAGCGAAGCGATATCCGGCAACACCCAGCGTTGTTCTCGCAGCTTCGAGCATGATCTTACAAAAATGGCTTCAAACCTTAAACACGAAAAGTCTTCGAACATGTCAAACGCACTAGATTGGAGAAAAAGCGCAAACTTCTCATCTTCGTGGCCTCAGCGGGTATCAAGAAAAGCGACAGCTGTGCAAGACCACGAATGCTATCATGGCTCATTAATCGCGACAGAGGATGCTGCGATTGCAGGTGATTGGTGCAGCTGCTAGAAGGAAGCGTAAGTGCCTCTCAGCGCATGTCGCAGATGCTCATATTCTTCCGCCCGCTTTCACATTCCCTTCATTCCTGTACCCACACCCCCTGCCTTGACGCAAACACCGTACCCTCAGGCTGGCAATGGGATCCCACGACCAATAATCTGCCGATCGCCATCCTGACGCACTTCCGGTAGTCAGGCCACTTCGGCTGATGGAAGATCATGCGGAGCTCCCCCGTGCTAGCATTCTTCGAGCACGGCCTGTCCGTCGCTGTCAAACCCAGCACGAGCTCCTTAGTGCCCGCCTCGCGGATGCGCTGGTGCGCGGAGACGCCGTGCGGGATCGCCATTAGGAAAATACCCAGGAGCTTTAAGCGGCTTAGATCGGCTCATAGCGCACTAGTATCAGCATCACTTCTTCGCGTAGCTGGTAGCGTGTGAGCTTAAAGTAGCGTGTGAGCGTAAGGTAGCGTGTGAGCGTAAGGTAGCGTGTGAGCGTAAGGTAGCGTGCGAGCTTAAGGTGAGATCCATGGCTCCTGCACCTTCTACGCCTTCTGCGCCTTCTACTACTTCTGTACCTTCTACGCTGTCTGCTTATAGTCCTGCTCGCAGTATATGCACTTGATTGGCCTACCTTACGCTTCGTAACCATAACGTTTCGCGCTACTTTATACTTCATAGGCACCTGACCTCGCAAAAAAAAAAAAAAAAAAGAAAGAAAAAACACACGCAAAACTGTAAACTGTACGGATTTTAACTCATCCTTTTTATTGCGTTGATGTTTAAAAAGTAAGAGTTCTGGCAAGTAAATTACGCATTGACCATGTCTTACAGAACCTTATAATCAAGCTGCTCGGTCTGCCATTGAAACCATCGAAAAGGAATAAAGGCCAAGGTGGCTACATGCAAGCTGAGCCTGAATTGATAAAGTGTCATCGCTGCAGTGCCAGCGAGTAGAACAGCTGACTGGAAAATCGGTGGAGAGCGCCAACTGTCCCTCAGTCAGGCCACGTGGCTTGTTAGCATAGAGGAATCCAATAGCCCGCCACATGTGGTATCGAGGATATTTCTCACCGCTTCATCCAGTAGCCGATCGCCGAGCCAACGTCTGACGGTGCTGTAGGAGTTTGGTTTCCCGGGCACAGTCAAGACACAAGTAATCCCAGCCTCTGACCATCCGCATCCGCCTTACCCTCTCCCAATTCCATCTTTAAATGGATGCGCCTCTTGATCAATGCTGCATTCAAGTTACGGATATAAGACACCTGCGTTGGCCCGGTGCGACACCCCGCGCACTATCACGTTAGCCGTGCGCGAAATGCATTTTGTAGGTTTTCGGCGTTGCAGGTCACGGACAATGGTGGCGTAGCGTTGCTGCCGGGAGAGGCTACGTCTTCAAAGAAATATTGAAAAGTCAAAAACGTATGTACACAACGAGAGTGGGAAACAGCCCAAGCATTCAAATTACCTTGCTGCCCTGTCTCGCATTGCTTCTTCATGTAATGCGCCATGAATGCTAGTTCGCTCGCCTGACAAGCGCGGCACGCAAGATGGGACGAATCACTGCAACGTAAAGGGGTCCGGCTGTGCTGCCAGTCATGCAAAATGTCGTGCAGATTGCAATCCCCAAGCTAGCTACCGGTAGATTCCGTTACTCCTTCTGGACAGCCTGTGGCGGAACGAGGCGGGTGGGGAGCCATGGGATCGGTCCGGTGTTGACTCGCCAACACCAGACCGCCTCGTGTGTACCTTGGCAAATCATCTGTGACATGGTGGCAAACCACTCAGGAATACTTGAATTCCACGGCTACACCTACAACCACTGCTTGGAACTGAAATATGCACCGCCACGATCCACCTTGGCCTTGCTCGACTGAGTAAGACTTGTCGGATTTACCTGCTGCGCCTGCAATTAGATCGCGATAGTGGCAGGGCCAAGTGACCCCAACAGGCCTGGAGCAGCGCACACGGTCGTACGCTGTTGTGTACTATGCCTGGCATGCTCGTCGCGTCGCGGGGAAAGTAGAGGAGCTGCCGCTGAAACGTGATATAAGCTAAATGCATCATGTCAACAAGGACCCGCAGCACTATACCTGATTTTGCTGATTCTGCAACCGGAGGGCTTTTGCCCACGTCTTAGGCCATGCCAGGCTAGATGTAGCGTCACGGCGGCGGACGGTTTAAACCTACCTATAGTTCCTGCTTGGGCGGCCTGCCTGGTCTCCGAAGCCTCCGTTCCTGTACCTGTCTGTAAATACATCAATCCCAGTTACTGATTGGAGATCCAGAGACTAAAGGTTTGTGCTATCCTTATTGAGTGATGAGCTCTCCATTGGCACGGTTTAATACAGCTAAGCAGGTGAAGAAGCCTTGAACATGACTACTTGTTGCCCGCGTTTCAAAGCGGCTTCTTGCCTGAGTCGCTGCATCAATTTCCATGCTAATAGCTCGGCGCTTAAACTGACATCACGTCTTGGCGTCTGAGGCGTCGTATTGGTGACTGAACCCTCGAGTCTGCAAACATCTCTTGCTTGCCTAGCTATTGAATATTCCATCCATCGTATAATGAACTTGGTGAGTTTCTATTTCAGCGCCCTCACACTTGCTCCGCAAGAATCTTTCAATCTTTCATGAATGCGAGTTTATCCGTCAAATACAAAAAGTCAGGTCCTGCCATCGTAGCTCAAGTGCCGAGCACATATTATTCTTGGAATCGAGGTGGTTGGCAGCATTTCTTACTACTCTGAGATACGCCAGGCGAACTACCAAGCGCACTACATGGAATATCATCTCCAAAAACAGGTCCAAACGCATGGCAGTGGCTAGTTCTAGGCGTTTCGGCGATTGGAGATGGCCTTTTTACAGTCGACTCCTTCCTCTTTGATGGGCATTAGTAGTAGACTAATCTGCACAGTCCATCAAATCCAGTGGTATAAAAGATGTAGTATGGCCCTCAAAAGGATAACCACAGCAGAATCGAAACATTAACTCATTCATTGCAGCCATTCGCTACACGGCACCGCCCATCGCTCTTGTCATTCATTTAGATACTACCAGCCTCACCCAAAAATGATGCACTCAGCCTCTCTCTTGCCTGCCAGCCCTCCCTTCTCCCTAGGAAGGCTTTTGACCCTTGTAGCATTCTCCGCCGGGCTTGTGTCGGCGAAGCCGGTTCCGTATTATGAGGACTCTTCCGCACATGAAACCACCAAATTCTCTTCTCACCAAGACATCGTCATCAACACTCCAGAGGATGCTGTCCGATACATCATCCCCCCAGCGTGGAACCAGGCCATGTTCTGGTCCGGCGTGCCGTTCGAGCTCGGCCAGAAGGCGGCAAGCACGCTCGGCCTCAAGACACTCGAGCTCTCCGTCGGCGACGAGAACCTCAATCACCCGCCCGCGCAGTCATCGAGCCCGGACTGGAACTTCTTCTGGGGCAACTTCTCGGTGGCCTTCGGCGAGGTGGCGGCACATCCGGCGGCGGGCAGCGAGTTCGTGGCCGTCGCCATCCGCGCGCCCAACGACCTCCTCACCGAGGCCAGCGGCCCCTTCGCATGGTGCAGACCAGCGACTGGGCGCGCAACGAGTACCCCGTCATCCAGGCGGCCGGCATCCGGGTCATGGCCATGCACCCGCTTGAGTCCAGCACGGACGTTGCCAACGACGCGTACGAGGGGTGGCCGAACGACAAGGCGTTCGAGTGGCAGGCCCGCCACGCCAACGCGGGCTTGTCGGCCACGCTGACCTGCTCGAACGGGCGGACTGGTTTCACTGCCACGTGTATAAACGGGGATCAGAGGGCGTCTACTACCGTGAACATTCCCCAGACGTTGTCCCTGCTCCCGCTCGAGATGGGCGGCGCGTGCTATTTCACAGTGCCCCAGTTTGGACCCAGCGGGGACCTCGCGATCACGTACGAGACCACTACGAAGAGCTTGAGCATGGAGTTTGCTTGCGCCGCTTAGGAGGCTGCCGGACTGATCGGACCGAGTGGGGGCGGGTGGCTGGCTGGCCTGTTTCTACTTTAGATGATATTCTGCGCGGCACGAATGCCATTGGAGACATAAGTAGACGGAGTCTTGTATATAAAGCAGTTTTCCACCGTGAACATGGAGATTAGACATCTCATAGTCTTAGGCATCCTTGTGCAGTGGCCGAGATTCTTCATACAGCTCTTCGTTGCTGCTGCAGGACCTCCGGAGCGGCCTCCGCAAGCGTTGGACTGTGATCCAGCTTGAAGGTATATACATGTGATAGCAAAGAAAGGAAACACGCCATCGTGGTTGATCGAGGTAGATCAGGCACAAGCAACGTATTCTAGAGTCTAGAACGTGTCCCTGAGCCCACGCCATGATTCGTACTTACCACATTGGACGACTGCCCCAGACCGGTGCCCCAGAAATAGACCCGCACAGGTCCCAATTAGGAATTGTGGTGGATCGCGTAGAGGCTGGTCCGTGCTTGAATCGGTGCTCTATTCGCTCGTTTCGCTTCCACAGCAATACTTTCTGCCGAGACAGGGTGAACTGAAAGGAGGGATAGTTGCCCCCTTAAATACTCCAGCTCTCTCCGGAAACAGGTCTGGAAGACACCATTGCATATTGTCATCACGGCCAACAAGTCACCATGCCTGGATCGTTGAAGAGAGTCATGCAGAAGCTCTGCCTGTGCGGACCGCGCCGAGATGATCCGAGCGACCAACCGCCGCCCCGTACACCACGTCAACGCCCTTCGCCCCGTGCATCCCGCGCTCCTGGCCCAAATCCTTCAACGGTCACGCGTCCCTCTACAGCCATCCCCCGACCACCGACGCCCCTTCCTCAGACACGCCCAACGACTCCCGCACCGGAGACTGCGCCCGCTTCTCCCGATGCCTCGGAAAAGGACCCTGATGAACTGGACTTCGCTCGAGCTCAAGCACCACCTCCTCCGACAGACACCCCGTTTTTTGCCTATGTTCCAGACCTCGCGCCGACCATTCGGATTGTTTCCCAGGGAAGTCCAAAGCGGCCATCACCGCTGGTCATCGACGCTCATTCAATTGCCGACTCCGCCTCCATGAACTCCGAGACACGTCCGACCACAGGCGCTTCTTCCATTGCTGCGACACCCACTTCAACATCTTCGGAATCGACTTTGAACCACACGCCCGAGTTGCCAATGGTCAAACCTCTCGCCGTGAGGAAGCCGCCCACAGGCCCGAATTTAGTGCCACCAAGGCCCAAGACAGCCTCGCGTGCGCATTCTGACCTACCTCCTTCGGCATTTTGGAATCCAACACACACCACACCAGAAGGATGGACGTCACTAGCATCTCTGTCTCGGCCACAGACACGTGCTTGTTAGCAGCCGCGAAAACAAGGAGCGCATCTCCACCATGCATCTGTCCCACCCGGCCTCGGATGTTATGTGGCTGATATTTCCGACTGCTGGCGTCATTTGCTCAGAGACTTCCTTTCACACGCCATATCCAAACCGTTCTCAATCACAACCGACATCCGCTCTACTTACGACGGTGGTCCTCTTGATTGACTGGTGCAAGCATCTGAGCGTGGACGATGCGTAAATCTGGTTTTCCTCCTTTTTCTTTCCTTTTTTGTTTTTGTATCCCTGGACATACACACGACCGAGTCCGTAATTCTGTCTCATAGCCAGGGGCTTGACAAGGGACTGCCACGGATCCGCAGGAAAACTGCTTCTCCAGCCGGTCATGGCAACAAAAGGCCGTGCAGTGCCGGCATTACCGGACCACTCATATTTCTGGCTGCGCCTGAGACAAAAAAAAGTTCAACTTACCACGCAGGTTCGCTGGAGGATGGATTGATTAATTTTTTCCCTTTTAAAGAATAATAGAGCATTTCCTGCAGCGGATCATCACAGCCTGCCTATATCGCCCAGCTCAGCGGCGCACTATCTGCTGGCGTGCATGGACGACGGGATGGGAATTCCAGGAGAGGCACTCTTGGTTTTGGTGGCATTTTTGGTTAAATTACGGATGGGCTCAGACCGTCACAAGCATAGAATTGGATTGAAAAGATTGAGAGACTCCGGAATATGGTGCAGAAAAACTCATACACAAATAATAAGAGTAATAGAAGAAGTCAATCGAGTATCATACACATGCACCCAGAACGGCCAAACACAATGTGTGAGTTTCATACTAAAATTCATACGTGAACACACGATCAGAACACTCCGTAAGCACTTCCCCGCCCTTGTGCAGCCACCAGTATGTCACGCCGACATCCGCCGACTTGCTGAGCACGCCGACTAGGTTGCAGTCATGCGCAGTGTGCATGTAGCCCGTCGGCGAGATGGACAGGCCGTCCTTGTCATGCGAGTACCAGCACCCCTGTGCGCGGTCGGAGCTATAGCCGCTGCATGTGTCCACCGCGAACACGTAGCCGCCCACGTAGCTGAAGCGACTTCCGGGCTGCGCACCCGCCTTGCCGCCGGCCGTCGAGCCGTTGGGGGCTTTGGCCGCGATGCAGCGCTCAGCGTTGGTGCATTTCGTCCAGGTGTAGGCGGCGTGAGTGGCGGAGGCCAGGAGCGCAGGGAGAAGGAGAGCGGTGAAGTTGACCATTGCTGGGGGGGTTTCCTGATCTGTGCTGGTGAAGGCTGCAAGCACATTACTGAGCCCTGCACAGACTGTTTCGTTGAGAGCTGTTGGCGAGTGATGTGGATGTGGAGGTAGTTACAGAGCCACAAGCAGAAACTTAAATCCTTTCGCCTACTGCAGCACTATTTTCCGGAATGAATTTCGATAATCCCCTTTCCAAGCTGGCAAACATTTGCTCGTGATGTGTAGGGCTGCTGACAGGAGCATGGCGTGTCCACGTTCCGAGTTTTTCGTCGTATCCGGCGGCGTTACGGGGAGACTTGTCCACCCGCGGTGTCTGTCTTGCACGAGCTACGTTTACTAAGTAGCGTTTGCTTTTGTAGTAAACCTCGCGGGCAGTCGACTCGAATACCAGCAAGCGGTCTCAACTCACAGGCCCCTCTGTCAACCCATGTTCCATCTAACAGACGTCTGCACGTCCTGCGATTTGCCTCTCATTGTACCTTCACCACCTCAAATACTGACACGCTTAGCAGCCCTAATACGAAGGTCTTTTTCACACTCTCCGTGCCCATACTTGCGGCCGTCCCCGCAGGCATTGCAGAAGCTTGCCAGTACTTCGACCAAAACCTCTTTGGCGGCAACAGCGGCATCGGTTTCCGCCAATTTCACGACAACCCTGGCCACCCGACATGGAAGGCGCAGGAAGGTGACGCAATTATCCAGGATGATGGCTGGGCCTTCTTCGATGGCCACCTGCAGAAACAGACAGCGGAGATGATTATCCAGTGCAAGGGCGGGAAGAAGGTCACGGTTCGGCCGCCTATGCGCACGAACGGCTGGTCCACGTTGCCAAGTAGAGGCCAGCACAATATTGAAAACATTTAGGGATATTCGAAGGCGGGGTAAAGTATAAGTTATATTATGAGCACTGGTATACAACCATATATGCTCGTTAATGTAGAGCCAGAATATCCCTTCTTCAGTGTCTCGTCATCTTTTGATACTTCTGGTGTCGTTCGTAGTGATCAGTTGAATCCAAAAGATTGCGTCTTTCATGGCCAACAATACGCGGTGTGATTGATGAAGCTGAAATTGCGGAGCCGCGCGTAGGTCGGGAGATTGCGGCGAGAGACAAGCCCGAAGGCTATCGACGAAAGCATCAGAACCTGTTCGGATATTCTTACAGTAAATACTATGCAAGAGCATTCGAAGTGAGGCAGGACTTTTGATGGACGGAGCGTTAGACATCGCTGCGCCAGTTGTGTGCGCCTGGGCCGAAGGTCCGCGCGACGACCCGTTCCGTGGTGGCTATGACTGGGGTCTAGATTAAACATATATATGGATACAGCTCCGGCAATCTGATTGGCTATTTCAGATCCTCCGCCTGCCATCCAGTGGTATCTTCCTACTTGCATGAACAGCTACGAGAACGACCTTTTACGTGGAGCGGTCAAAGATCCGTCTATACCCTGCATGGGAGCTAAATCGCTGAAGAGGTTTCGTTGCGTGGTCGTAAAGAACCAGTGTGTTGAAAGCGAAGATTGTGTAGAATTCGAGAAGACCTATTAGGACGGTGCTTGGGAGTACAAGCCCTGGCAATGTATGCATCAGGCAGGCAATGTTTTGGCGGGGGCGATGCCTCGTAGTTGCTGCGAAGCCCCCCGAAGGAGGCCATGTTCGCGGTGAGAAGAGATAGATATCGTCACTGCTGCAATGCGCGACCTGTAAGGCCCACTTAGATGTGACTGAGGGTTTTGGAGCGGGTCTGTAGGTAGCCGAGCAATCACGGTGACGTAGAGGTTTGGCTTGGCCTGCATGCACACCAAAGAGATCTATATTTGTGCGAAAGTAAGCACTTGTGGCGCTACAGGTGGGTTAAGGAGAGCTAATATAGTGGAGCTTGGGCAGCTAAGTTGAACCTCGAACATAGCAATAGGAAGCTCCACTTGACCTGCAGAAAGCCATGGAAAAGGAGAAACCAGTTGCGGCCGGCGATCGCCGGGTGGTGAATCAGGGGACGGGGTCAGGGTGGGTTTCGGATCCAACGCGACAAACAACCGCTTTTCTCAGGCAGGGTCGCTCAGTTTCCCGGAATCACATGCACGCATTTCCATCGAAGACTGAAATCAGCACAAAACTGGGTCACAGTCCCTGTGGCTCCGTTGTTCCAATGCCTCTAGAGCGGGCGTCGCAACAGCAAGCAGCCCGCCACAAAATTAAGATGAGGATTTTCTACAACCTACCTTGAACATTCGAATACCTGCAAGCTAAAATAAGCAAGGTGCTCCAGCAGGTGAAACGTGTGGCCTTTGGGCGCCCCCGCATTGTTGGTTTCAATTTCTGTCCGTGCACCCTGGAAGCTGATGGAAGCCGAGAAGGGCGGAGATCGCCAGGAACTGCTGCTCCTTTATTCGACCAGGCTTGTATTTATCACTGTAGGCATCCCCTTCATCCCGTGCATGCGCACTTATCTTACAACATTAGCACTTTTCCCAGCTATCTTTTATACCTGTCAAATTTACTTGAACAAGGCGCTGTACCCATGGGCGGGGGCTCGAATGCTCGACGGAAAGAGGATGTCCTTGCTGCCCAAGCATTTCGGGTGCTCATATCGACGTCCAACTGAGATTCCGAATTGTTTTCCGGGGAGGAGAAACAGCAGCATATGATGGCATATCTCAGCTGTCACTGAGCACGTTTACGTGTTGAAATCAGTATTCGTTGATTGCTTTCACCACGATGCAGTCACCGTTAGCCGCCCGCTCATCGTTTGAGCTACGGAAGGACACTATCGGAAATCTATTATCTTCCTTTGGCATACACTCCACCACCGGCAAATGACCACTCATCACTCATCCTCTGGTGAGGACTCGATCTCCTCCAACTTTCGCAGATCTGCAGGACGCTCCGGAACAAGCAACACCGCAGCAAAGGTGGACGGAATGGTGATGCCGAACATGACGAATGCAATGATCAGGTTTACCATCGGATCAACTTTTGCAGCACCGACGCCGAATGAGAGGCAAGATCCGATAGATTCGAATGATCTCATCAAGCCTACGGCAAGCGTCAAGGTGTTCATGTCGTCGAAAAATGTTCCGAGGATCCAGTAGACGAACATGTAATGGGACTCGTTCATGAAGCTGCGCAGTTGTAAGTGAGTTGTGCCTCCCCCCGGGGCGGGAAAATTCATGAAGCACTTACCGAAAAAGCACGTTGACAGCGAACCCTCGGCCGAATCCGGGTTGAGCCCAGTCCAAAGTAACTTTTGGGTTTGCGTCGGCGTACAACTTCTCGTTCGCAACCTGCCAGCCGAAAAGGCCCAACATCACCACCGAGAAGATGATCCATGTGATCTTTGCCAGAGTCGGACGGCTGAAGACCTTGAGATCGTAAAACCAGCCCCAAAAGATGTTGGCTGCGGTCGCGGCAATTCCAGACATCAGTGCTCCCAATGTTCTTGCTCTAACGGAGAAGTAGTTCGTGAGGTAGATGCCCTGGTATGTGCCGTTCCAGTTAAAGCCCACGAGGATCGGGATCAGCAGGTAGAATTGCTTAGTCTTCAGCAGCTTCCACCATTGGCGGAACTCTTTCAGCACTGTCTTGTTCTTCGTAGGGTCCTCGATTTTGCG
Organism: Macrophomina phaseolina; assembly: GCA_020875535.1. NCBI lineage: Eukaryota > Fungi > Ascomycota > Dothideomycetes > Botryosphaeriales > Botryosphaeriaceae > Macrophomina > Macrophomina phaseolina. Next base: position 547,149 of record JAEQDS010000068.1, read on the forward strand.
TCCGTCGCGGTAGATGACCTTCTCGGGCGGTGAGATCAGGAAGGCTAATGGCAGACCGAGGCACTGCAGGCCAATCAAGACCAGATAGGTTGAGTAGCCGACCTTCCCTCGCTGACCATTTTTCACGTTCAGAGACAGCTGAATGGAGGAGCCGATCAGCTGACCCAGCTCGCGGAGTCCGAGCCAAATTCCGGTGAACTTTCCACGGTCCTTGACGTCTGCATATCCGAGCGCGATGGCTCCTTCCGCCGCCCACAGAGCGGATGCTGCGACGCCGCATGTAGCGCCTCCAAACAGGACAAACCACTCCGTTCCGTACCGGTTGTTGACGTACAAAGCGGCCGAATAAGGTGCATAGCCCAGGGTCCCGAGGATGAGGACATTCTTCAAGCCGTATTTGTTGGCAAGGATGGAGAAGGCAGAACACCCGAAGACCATGATGCCGAAAGTCAATGAATTGGCACCGTTGACGAGGTACGGCTGCTGTTGGCCTCCAGCCCCGGTATCTGGTTCATGGTCAGCAGCGTTGAAGATCGGCTTCAGTAAAACATACTATTTAAAGCATTCCAGATACCCGGCTGGGTGAACGAGATCATCCCAACAATGATCACGTTGAAGAGCGGGCTTCGATACCATCTTGTGAACCGAGAGACTGGCTTGGGTGGCGCCTCATCGACAGCCCCCACTTCTGGCTCCACTTGCTTCAGCGACATCTCGCAAAATACTTGAGCAACCGACGATTGACATGAGAGAGAGGATTCCTCAAGATATACGTCTACCAAATAGGATGAGCATTTTGCGTTCCGAGGATTATGCGGAAAAATTGATATCGGTAAGTGTTTCTATTGGTTTGGCGGCAACAAATCTCTTGGGCCGGTCTTGGTATTCATGCAGTGATTCGCTAGGACTATGGTGTCATCCGAAGCAACCCCCCAAAATATCCAAACAGCCGCCACGGCCAATGCTTGGTGGTAATGTGATTATTCTAATCTGAGTTTTCTGTAGATTATTGGCTGCACTTATCACGCGAAAACCCAGGGCCAGCACGTGGATTTAACAAATGTAAACCAATGTGGAGGGGAGTCGAAGAAGTTATCTTGACATCAGTGCTGCTGATTTCGTGGCAGCATTCAAGTCTTGAAGTCTGTTTTTACCGGTTGCATTATTTCCGTCTGTTTCTTTCAACACACCGAAGCGGGCGGTTCCGTTATTTCACGCTGCCTGAGTAATCCAATCTTTTTCTCTTGCCGGATAAAACTTGAGATGTCACCTCAGCAATCAGAGCCCAGCGTCTATTTTGGTGATACCACGCTGGAGACGTGCTTGCAAGGATCCATTACGACAATTCCCATGCGAAGATATAAATCTCCACTACTCAAGCCTTCCAAGACAGCCTTGACAACACTAAACGCACCACAACTACAGCCACCATGGGATCTTCCACAGGGTTCTCGGCCTTCCAGATCACATCATTTGCCCCGGCTGTGAATCTTCCGGAACCATATACGAAGAACACAACCTTCCCGCTCGCCCTTGCACCATCAAATCCAGGCATACCATTATCCGATCTGATATCCGAGATCGCCCACTTGTCCCAATCCGGCCAAATCCGCTGCCTACTCAACACCCACGGCGCCATCTACTTCAAAGACCTGCATCTCCGCTCCGCCTCCGACTTCTCCCAATTCGCGCATGCCTTCGGCTACGCCCCGCACGAAGACATCGGCAACCCCGTCCGCCGCACCGTGCTGGCCCCCAACGTCGCCACCGCCAACGAGGGCCCCAAAACGCAACCGATCCACCCGCACAACGAGTTCGGCCTCAGCCCGCACCACCCGGCCTACGTCTTCTTCTACTGCGCCGCCGCGCCCATCTCCGGCGGAGAGACGCCACTTAACAGCTCCGTCGCCCTCCTCCACCACCTGCAGCGCAAGCACCCGGCCTTCATCGCAGAGATTGAAAGAAGAGGCGTTGCATACACGCTCTTCTACCCCAACGCGCCGCGAGACCAGACCGCATCCCCCGGCACATCCGTGCTGCAGGCTTGGGGCGCGCACGTCCTCGACTCGGACGACGCCGAGACAGCGCGCCGCAAGGTCGAGGCCGAGGTGCGCCGGCTGCCGACCGCGACGTGGGCGTGGGAGAACCGCAGCGCGGACAACGCACTCGGCGACCTGCGCGTGTGGCAGCGGCTGCCGGCGGTGCGCACGCATCCGAGCACGGGCGAGCGGACCTTCTTCAACAACGCGGTGTCGCGGTTTTTGAATGCAGTGGCGGCAGGGACGCTGGAAGCACCGCATATCAACGCCGAGGGCGCGTATCAGCCCCCGGCGTTTTACGGGGATGGAGACATCATTCCAAGCGAGTATTTTGATGCGGCAGTAGAGTTTATAAGGGAGACGCGGGCGCTGGTGCCGTGGAGGGAGGGAGATGTTGTGCTGCTTGATGTGAGTCTGGTTGCTGAGCGATTCTAGACGTTGAGATTGCTGACTGCACTGGTAGAACTACGCTGTGCAACATGGCAGGGAGCCTTGGACGGGGGAGAGGAAGCTTCTAGCCAGTCTCTGGGACGGGCCATGACGGGGCATCATTTCACCGCTGACGCGTTTTGTACTTGCATTTGTAATGAGGCCGCCTTGGCAGGCGAGTGATGGCATGGAGAGATGGTCGTGCGAGCCGCCTTGGAGACGTACGGTGTGCGGTGTTCAGTCTGGCCATGTCTCCAGATATATGTGGATGCCTGTTTCTGGATCTTAGATCAAAGATACTTTCTAAAGAAGGGCCGCGGCAGTTGGAATGTCCGATCCTTTGCTCATTACTCCAAACCGGGTACCGGTGTCCCCTGAAGTCCTTGAGCACGGGAAGCTCGGAAACTTTGCTGCACGTCATTCCCAAAGTCTCGGGACAGAGAGTTATGGTTATATATCAGCCGCACCTGAAAGTGATAAAAGCTTAGAGGACCTGAACGCGTAGAGTGAGCAACGAGCCTCGAGACTCGCGAGTACAGTCTCTTTTCTGCGCATAGTAGTACTGCTTTCATCGTGTTTGAACGACATATGAGCTCATGTGAATCTTACCCAATGCGCCTTTTTGGTACGTCTTCATCGGGTAAACCCCACCACTCGGCCAAAGCCTACTGCTTCCTGAATGATACGTTTTCGGTAAAAGCCTACACAAGCACAGTGCTACCATCACCAAAGCTTCCCTATTCCATATTTGCTGACCAATTTCATTCGGGAGCAAGGCCAAAAGGTACCCGATCATTTTATATTGTAATATAAGTACAACCCGGGACGTCGACCTGCTCTTTTAAATGTGTCATAATTTGCGCCCTGCAATTATCTATCGTAATGGTAAACATCTTAATCGCCGGCTCTGGCCACATCAGCAAAACCGTTATAGACGTCATAAAGCCGAACCCGAAGCACAAAACCGTTGTCTCAGCCCGAAAGGTACATCAACTCCATTCCTGCCGGCACCTCGCACACCAGGCTGATCGCCCCAGATCCCCTCCGAAGACCTCGGCGCCCCTGTCATTGCCGTCAACTATGGTAGCATCACCGCGCTTCGCGATGTTCTGGAGAAGCACCAAGTCCACACCGTTATCTCGACCCTTGCCGTCGTCGATGCGGACTCGGCCCTCGCGCAGAAGAACCTCATACAGGCCGCGGTTGAGGCCGCCGTCACCCAGCGGTTCGTCGTGAGCGACTGGGGCCCAGCGTACCCCGCGGCGCAGAACAACGACTAACCACGCGTGAAGCGGCGGCTCGAATCCTTCGACATCCTTGCTTCCACCGACCTCGAGTGGACGCGCTTCTCGCTTGGCGTGTTCATGGATTACTGGGGCATCAACGCGTTCAAGTCGCATCTCGAGCCGTTTGCATGGGCGGTGGACCTCGAGAATAAGGTCGCTGCGATACCGGGTTCGGGCAATGAGCCGGTGGTTTTTACGCACAGCTATGATGTGGCGAGGTTCGTCGTTGCGGCGCTGGACCTGCCGAAGTGGGAGCGGCATAGCTTCGTCGTGGGGGATAAGCTGACTTGGAATGATTTTTTGACCATAGTTGAGGAGGTGAGAGGTATGTACCTCAGCACTTGAGTATTCTGGAGTAAGTTGGAGCTGGTATTGGGATTCGACAGGGTGCAAGTTTGAGGTCGTGCATGACACAGTCGAACAGCTGCGCAATAGACAGCCAACATTCTTGCCTGCTATCAAATTTCTGGAGAGCCACGAAGAGACGAGGACCATGCTTTCTGCGATCGGCATCTGGTCTTCTCAAGGCGTATTTGATTTGGACTACGAGAGGTCTCTCAATGTTTTGTTCCCAGAGATTAAGCCACTCAAGGTCAAGGAACTCCTTGAAAAGGAGTGGGGCGGGAGAAACACCTAATGTGATATAGTATATTTTAACCTCTCGTTGTCTTTTGCGTTTGATTTTTGATTTTCCTTTTTGCAGCATTATCTGGAAATTGCAGATGCCTAGTGATTTGAGGAAGCATATAGACGGAAGAGTACCATTTTTTTGAGTCTGAATAATGCTCACACACCGCGGCAATATTATGGACGCCCACTGAAGAGTTATTCAAGAGCCACTTTGAACGCCAGTCACCTGCCATTTCCCCATCACGCAGACGGCCCTCAAACTTTAATCACTGCGAGGAAATGTGGGAACAGTTGGACAACAAATGCAATGGGGTGAAATACACGGCCTTTTTTTTTTTTTTTTTTTCTAAGCAGTTGTGAAACCTTTATGCAGTGCAAGCAGCAGTTATCCTCATTAAGATGATTAAGACTATTTACAACGAAACCGGCGTACCGTGTACTAGTTAATCATGTGATGTAGGATGCAACGGGGCCATATGAAGGAACAGGTATGGCTAAGACCTTCCAGTTGCTTCCGTTTGCGCCGCTTCTCATCTTGTCATTCTCTCGATACGTCAGCCCTCTGCATAGTTATCCTGTAGTAGCAGCGTTGCATGTAGCAGAGCTGTCATTCCTCCTCAACGTTGACGCGTCTGTAAGAGCTTCGAGCCCTCCAGGCGAGGAAGAAAGAACCCTCGCATTGTATCAACGAATCCTAAAATCTTGTCATTACCAAATTCTGCTCATAGAGGAATATTGGACGAGGAAAACAGCGCATGTGATTCTGCGATGGGTAGTCAACCGAGGCCCTCCGAACAAAAGCATGCTGAAAATTTTAGTACACACGCTTCCGCATGATCGCTTCAACCTCTCATATTCCATCTATTCCCTGTACACGTCTAAGAGGTCGCAGAAACATTTCGCCATCCTCCGATCAAACAACCTCCCACCAATTCTCATGCAACGTCCTCAGATCCACCTCCTCCGGCGTCTTCAGCCACGCCAACAAATCACTCTCGGGATCCTGCTCCTTCTTCGTCTTCCCATTCCCCAGATACGCAAAGCGATTCCTCTTCTCGCCTCCCTCGCCATACCCCCACACCCAATCCTCCCACCTGGGCTCCTGTCGCACGAACGTCACGTGCGCGCCACTCCCCGGCCAGACGCCGTGCACGCGCGCGCCGGCGCGGCCGCCGTTGTACCAGCTCTTGCAGTTCTCGGAGAAGACCGTCTGCGGGAAGAAGGCGTCGCAGTAGTCGGTGAAGTCGTCGGTGGCGGCGCGGCTCGGCTCGGCCGTGGCGATGTGCTGGCGCGAGACCTTGCGCAGCAGGCGCGCAATGTAGGTCGCTTGCACCTCGACGCCGTGGGGCACGGTGCCGGCGACGGCACCGGCATTGGGGCCTGCCGAGGGGAGCTGTTAGAAGGGTGTTTCCTGCAGTTATGGCGTGTCCTTGGGCCTCTTATGGAGAGAAGTGTTCGGGACAAGGAAGGCTTACCGTAGAGAAAGAGCAGGTTCGGGAATCCGGGCACTCCGAGCCCGAGGTAGGAGTATGGGAAGCCGAACTTGCCGTCGTGCAGCCAGTCGCGCGAGAGGTCGTACTCGCCGCTGACGATGGGGAAAGGCGGGGCGAAGGAGACGTTGGCGCCGGTCGAGCAGATGACGGCGTCGACGGGGCGATGCACGCCGTCCTCGGTCTCAATACCCGTCTCAGTGAAGCGGGCGATCGGAGTGCGGATGAAGTCGACGTTGTCCTTGGTCAGGGCCTCGAGATAGCCCGGGCCTGGCGTCAGGCGGCGGCAGTGCGGGTTGAAGGCGGGCACGATCTGCTCGAGGAGTTCTGGCTTGTCCTTGAGGCGCTGGGCCATCAAGTTGACGAAGGTGTCGCGGGCGTGTTTGTTCTCGGAGCTCTCTTTGAAGACGGAGTTGAAACGGCGCCAGTAGGTTTCTTCGAGGGCTTTGCGGTAGGCAAGGAATTTTTGCGGGTCTTTGAAGTCTTCAAGCTGCTGTTTGGAGAAGGGCATGGCTTCGCTCTGGCGGTCGCGGCCGCCGAGGGAGCCGGCGATCCAGGTGGGAGAGCGGGCGTAGTGGTCGAGGTGCTTGGCGACTCTTTGGAGTTCCGGGACGACTTGGATGCCGCTGGCGCCGTTGCCGATGACGGCGATGCTCTTACCGGTGGGGTCGAAGGAAGGGTCCCAGTTGGACGAGTGACGCAGGACGCCCTTGTATGTCTCAATTCCGGGATATTCAGGTATCTGCAGGTGGCGTTAGCAGGATGAGCGAGGCCGGGTGGTGGATTTTTTTTTTTTTTTTGCCATACTTTCCAGGCATTGAAATGGCCGATGGCAGGGATCAAGAAATCGTAGAATTCCTCCCTGACCTCCCCAGTGTCGAGTTTCTCCAATGTCAATTTCCATTGACTCCGCGACGGATCCCAGTCGGCGCGCTGGACATTGGTCTTGAATTGGGTTTTCTCGTAAACGCCATATTTTCTTGCGATGCCTTGCCAGTAATCTCTGATCTCGCCACCTCTCGCAAATTCATCAGACCAGTCGGATTTTGGCTCAAAGGTGCTCTGGTAGGCCACTGCTGGCACGTCGCAGCGGACACCGGGATAAACGTTTTCGTACCTACGGGCGTCAGAATGGTTCTTTACGCTCGCGGGGAAGTGATTTCGCACCATGTGCCGCCCTGTGATAGTTAGAACTGCTATTTTGACTGAAGGATGCATACAGAGGAAATGGGCTCGTACCACATCGGCGTTCTTTTCCAGTACTGTGAGCTCAATGCCCGGGACTTTTGCGGGTAGCAGAGCGGCGGCGGTAACTCCGGACAAACCAGTGCCGATAACGGCCACCTTTGAATGGTAAGCGGGGTAGACATTGTAGCTCAGCAGCGATTAATACCCTCAGTTTCTTGACATCGTCAATAGGACGGTCTTCGATCTTAAAGTCTGAGACAGTGCCATCGGCTCTTTTCAGCCTGGGGTAGGGCAGGTTGACGCCGTTGGCGACCGGGGGTGATGCGGGCACTTCTGCTACGGCAGGCACATACGCAGATTTGGGCTCGACAGGAAGATGGCCATCACGAGCGTCGGGGACGTAGATTTCAGTGGCCATGGTGGAAGTTTCCTTTTTTTTTTGGGATTCTGAAAGTTGAGCCAAGGACTGGCGGGGCATGGCGATTGACACGTCTATATACAGCAGTGCAGGGGCCTCTGGTGGCCATAGCTCCAAGAGTGGTGCGCAACAGAGGCACACAATCGACAAGGCTGCGGTTGTCATGCAGAAGGTCGACGAATTAGAACTGCCGTGGAGACAGGCTGTCGTGGGGTAGCTGTGGTTGCAGGTGGATGATGTGATCATGGGCCTGGATGGTGCTCACTTTAGCGCGGCCGCTAGGGAAGCCAAGCGAGACAGTCGCTGCGAGTGCCTAAGTCGTGGGCTAGATTGGCTGACTCACCGCACACTGGTGGATGACGGCCTCGGAGGCGTTGTATACGAGGTACATCCGGTTGATAGGGGACTCTTTGCGCACGAACTGTGACTCTCTTGCTGCAAGTATAAGCAGGTTTCGCTAGCCTGCTGCTCGTCATAGTAGCAAGTGACAGGGAAAACAGACAGGTGCCCGTTGCCGCGGCGGAATTCGCCTGGCATCAAGGATATGTGCCAAAGCATCGCAACCTGCAGAGAGGAGAGCAGGCTAATCAGGACGCCCAACCTGGCCACAGCAATATTCACTGGCGCATCCAAGAGTATAAGCGCAGCAGCAGTCTTGCTAGATGGCTTAGGTCAGGTATGCGGAAGCAAAGAAGTAAGGGCTGGGTCAGCAGCAGCTTAATCTATCCTGGCAGCAGAGCTGACTGCGATGCTCCAACGCGTACAACGAGCAGCCGACCACTAGCCTGCAAAAGGGAGTCCAAGGCTTGAGACGAACACGACCGAAACACAGCAGGTCTGTGGAAGGCCGAATCAATCTGGCACCAGCATCAGTTTCTAGCCCCCGCAGACGCCGACGGTTCGGCGCGGCGCCTACCTACCGAGCAAGAATTAAAAGGTCGTGCAACGCCGGCCCGCCTCGTCCAACGACCATTTGGCCAAACCCTTGCGTCCTAGAATCAAGCACGAGCGGTAGACGATGGACCCCTTGGCTCTCCCAACAGAAAGAAGTTCGCGAATGGTCCCGGACGGCTAGCGATTTTTTTCAGCGTGACGGGAAGTCTAGTAAGGAGAGAGGTATATACCTAGTTTCAATAACTGTACGAGTAAACCGTAGTAGCGACTCCATCACCTGTAGTAACACAGCCTATAGACCTGGGGCTAAATGCATCGGGGGGGCCGCACGTGCAGGTTGTATCGTACAGGTAGTCCCCTAATTTCCCGGCTATGAAATACCGAGAGCGTGTACCTTGAGTATTGCTTGTTGCCGTTACGAAAAGCGCGTCCTTCTTCAGGAAATTGCAGTAGTGGTTTCTCGCGCTAGTAAGGGTAAAAGGGGGGCACTCATAGGTGCCGCGGTTTACTGCATCGTTCAACTGCCCTGACAAATCGGCGCTACAGGGGTGAGGAATTAGGGACAATGTTGGCGGAACAACGGTGTGCCGTGATACCACTGAAGCGGGAACGGAGGAATATCATCCGCCAAGACCCGGTGGCATAATGGTGAGGAAATAGAAAGGTAGAGAACATAGCAAACTATGTTGTGCTTTGAATGCAGCATATCCTCGGCGGAGATAGTCCGAGGAACATAGTGAACAGATACCGAACACGCTCCTCCAGGTATATGTTACTTGGTGGCGGCCAGTCACGTTACGTGCTTGAGAAGTAAATTAGATACCATTCGACTTAGCTTTAGAATCTTAAAATTTCATAGAGTCTCATAAATTATTACTATGTTCCATTTTGTTCGCGACAAAATAAACCGACGGAGGAGGTCGTGCTGTCCCTGCTGGTGGCCCAGGCAACAACCCCTTTAGCATATCCTCATCTTCTCAACCAAGCGGCGCTGCGAGCCCTGATCCACTCGGGCGATTGATCCGGTTGGCAGATACTCGCATCGGCCATCCCGAAGCTGTTGAGCCTCCAGGAAGCAGGTGCTTCCCCAGAGCTCCATTAGGCCTTCTCTTACTAAGATGTCCCTCGCAACGAAGCCGCAGATGCGCTAGCTAAGGCAGCGACGAGCGGGCCGGCACGCAGGTGCAGTGCCCGGTTGCGTGGCAGCCTCGTGGTTGCGTGGCCCAGTCGCGCATCATCTGGAGTCACGGGATCGCGCTGTGTCGATCGGTCGCGTCGCGTCGGAGCGGAGGGAGGCTTTGGTGTTGGGGAGCTGCGCCTGAGGCCCAGGCCGAGGAGCTTGGGGCTGCTGCGGGGCCCACCCACGCCTGGCAGCAGTGACACAGCCAGCAAAACAGCGGACAGACTGGGCGGGGCCGGCCTTTTGAGCTTGCGGGAAGCTCAACAGCGATGAGGCCTCCGCTCGTCCACCATTGACTCCGAGCATTGGCCTCGGACTCCGGTTGTGACGCAGCCGGAACGGAGCCATTATTTAGGCTCTCAACACAACAGGTACCCCGCCTGGATCGCCGGCCCCTGCACCACCTCGCTCAAACCGCCTCACGCCCATTGGTGCACGCCCTCCCAGTCACTGCTGCTCAAAACGGCTGCCCTTCAGCTTCCCTCCTCACACCACCCCCCACAACACCATGCAACCCCCAGCAGCCGCACGTCTGGCGCTCCGCCGCGCCCGCGCAGCCGCCCTGACATCCTCCCGTCGGCCTGTTGCCTCCTCCTCCACCCCCGCTCCCGTCCCGCGCCTGCAATGGCGCCGCGCGCTGAGCGGCCGCGCCAACATGTCCACCGTCGTCGAGGACCTCGGAAGCACGCCCTCGCCTCCGCCTCCCCCTCCAGCAGTTGCTTCGGAAACCATCGAGGCTGAGCGCGCCGCCAATGCCCGCGAGATCCTGCGCAAGGCCGTCCATGCCACCGCGCCCCGCAACAACTGGACCAAAGAGGAAATCAGCGCCATCTACTACCACCCCTTGATGGATCTGACTTTCCAGGCTGTAAGTGCCCTCCCTCCCCCCTCCACAACCAACTAGCATTCCCTTCCCAAGCCATTGGCCGCACTCCTAAACCCCCCCTCCACGGACCGCCTACCCAACACCTTCCACCAAGCCCAAACCACCACGACGGCGCTAACCGTCCCCCAACCACAGGGCCTCCTCCACCGCCGCTTCCACAACCCGGCCGAAGTCCAGCTCTGCACCCTCATGAACATCAAAACCGGCGGCTGCACCGAAGACTGCAGCTACTGCGCGCAGTCGACGCGCTACCAGACCGGGGTGCAGCCCCAGCGCGCCGAATCCGTCGAGTCGGTCCTCGCGGCCGCGCGCGTCGCCAAGGCCAACGGCAGCACGCGCTTCTGCATGGGCGCCGCGTGGCGCGACATGCGCGGCCGCAAGAACGCGCTCAAGAACATCAAGGCGATGGTCGAGGGCGTGCGCGGCATGGGCATGGAGGCGTGCGTGACGCTGGGCATGATCGACGGCGCGCAGGCGCAGGAGCTCGCCGCCGCCGGCCTGACGGCGTACAACCACAACGTCGACACCAGCCGCGAGTTCTACCCCACCGTCATCAGCACCCGCACCTACGACGAGCGCCTGCGCACGCTCGAGCACGTGCGCGCCGCCGGCATCAACGTGTGCTCCGGCGGCATCCTGGGCCTGGGCGAGAAGGGCGACGACCGCGTCGGCTTGCTGCACACGGTCGCCACGCTGCCCGCGCACCCGGAGAGCTTCCCCGTGAATGCGCTCGTGCCCATCAAGGGCACGCCGCTGGGCGAGCGCGAGCCCGTCGAGTTTTCGGCCGTGCTGCGGACGATTGCGACCGCGAGGCTTGTCATGCCCGAGACGATCATTCGCATTGCGGCGGGGAGGAAGACGATGAGCGAGGAGAAGCAGGCGCTGTGCTTCATGGCGGGCGCGAATGCGATTTTCACGGGCGAGAAGATGTTGACGACGGAGTGTAACGGGTGGGACGAGGATAGTGCTATGTTTGGGAGGTGGGGGCTCGAGCCGATGAAGAGCTTTGAGAAGAGTCCGAGGCCAGCGCCCGAGGTGCAGGCGTAGCTGCAGATGAGAAGCACGGGCATGGGCTGTCATGAAAAAGAGCGCCGTTGATGACTTGAATACGATAGATATTTGCTTTTCCCACACATCTCGAAGATTCAATGATCATGCACCGCCCTTGTACGTGAGGATAGAACTTCTCTGCTAACGCATCTAACAGAAACACTTTTTTATCTATTCCAATGCCTTCAATTTCTTCCCCTACAGCCTTGCCTTCGCCATCACGGCCCTCACAGCCTGCCCCCCACCACTGCTCTTCTCCTTCTCCTTCCTCTTTTCCCCCTCTTCCCTCACCCTCCCCTCCGCCCACCCTTTCACTGCCTTCACCAATCCCTCCACCTCTGCAAACGTGTTCCCAGCATGCAAACACACGCGCACTCTCTCCGCTCCCCGTGGAACCGTCGGGGCCACGATCGCCCGCACCATGTAGCCGCGGGCTTGGCAGTACGTCGCCAGGCTGCGGGGGTGAGGAGTGAACAGGGGGATGATCGGCGAGGGGTTCGTCGTTTTGGGGAGGGGGCTGAGGGAGAGGATGGGAGCGTGGGCGGGCAGGGCGGCGATGAGGGCAGTGAGAAGGGTGTGGGTGTGGCGGATTAGGGCATGAAGGTGGGTGAGAAGCTAGATTGAAGATGTTATTGTGTGCCGGTGGGAATGAGGGAAGAGAGACTTACCGATTCGGTTTTGCCGGCGAGGAGGAGGTCGTAGGTGGCTTTGATGAGGGCCAGAGAGGGGTGGGAGGGGGCGGTGGTGTAGATAAGCGTGCGTGCGTAGTTGATAAGGTAAGAGCGGGTTGTGGGCGTGCAGAGGACGATGGCTGCAGCGGTGGTGGTGGGTTAGCATTCGTATTCACCGAAACCATGTCTGTAGTCATATCCAGAGAGCGAGATGCGAGAAGCAAAAGAGAAAAAAAAAAAAAGAAAAATGGCGAACACTCACCGCCCTGTGCACCCAATGCCTTCCCAAACGTCACCACCCGCGCGAATACCCTGTCCTCGACCCCCAACTCACACACCAACCCGCGCCCCAACTCCCCAAACATGCCCGTCGCATGCGCCTCGTCCACAATCACGTACCCATTCCCCCGCGGCAGCATCGCCTCCACCAGATCCAGCATCTCCCGCAGCGGCGCCACGTCCCCGTCCATACTGTACACGGCCTCCACTCCGAGGAACACGCTCACCTTCCCCTCGCGCACCCCTTCCACGCCGTGCACCACGTCCTCCAGCACCCGACGCAGTCCGCGCACGCTGTTGTGCGGGAAGGCGCGGCGGTGAGCGGGCGGCACGCGCGAGAGACGCATTCCGTCGTGGGCGCTTGCGTGGATCAGCTCGTCATAGATAACGACATCGCCTGGTTGGGGCAGGCTGGCAAAGACGCCGACGTTGGCTTCGAATCCCGAGTTGAAGAGGATGCCGGCGGGCGCGCGGTGGTGGTGCGGGATCAGCGTTTCGAGGTGCGCAGCGAGAGGGGTGTTGCCATCGAGGAGGCGGGAGCCGCGGGAGCCCAGGAGGGATGGGGCGGATGAGGTTGTGGAGATGGAGGATGAGGAGGAGACGGAGAGCGAGGAGGAAGAAGAGGAAGAAGAGGACGGCGATGGAGAGCGAGAGCGGGGTGGAGGTGGGAAGGGGGACTGGAGGATGGAGAGGAAGGCAGCGCGGAGCTGCGGGTGGGTGGACAGGGAGAGGTAGTCGTTGGAGGAGAAATCGACGGTGTTGGGCGGGAGGGTGGTCAGGCGGCGGAGGAGCGAGCGGGTGTGGCGGCGGGCGAGAAGGCGGGTGTAGGTGTGTTCGAGGGGGGTGAGCTTGCGTACGTCGGCCATCGCGGAACCCTCTCTTTCGCCGGGGGGAGGCAGACTGGATGGAAGCAGTGGTACAAGTCCCGAAAGGGAAAGTCGGTGGTGGTGCAGGAGTAGCGAATGGATATGCGGGGCAGACGGGGATCAGCAACAGCTGTCAGGTACACGTGTACCCTGTCGATCCTCAGCTCTTTCGGGTGTGCAGCGGTGTCGGCGGAGTCGGAGGCGACGGCTAGCGGGATAGCAGAGCCATTGAGACGGTGGTGAGTCAATTGGAGCAGCTTTCGGGTGGCTGATGGAGCTGTTGAGAGCTTGGCCGCGGCGCGTCGCGGTGTGGGGGGGCGCCGGGCGCGGCTTCGGCGCGCTCGGCTGGCGCAGAAACAGAACAAGCCCTCCCCCTCTCTTTCTCTACACCCGCCGATCGCCTCAAGCCGCACGAAAATACGCCGTACGCCCCTCAACAATCCAGCGGCCCCACTGCGCCTCGCTCCTCCAGCTCAACCCATTTCTCCGGCTCCCCAATCTTGTCGCACCGACTCAGTCGCGCGGCTCGCCGGCTTTGCCGCAGATCCTGCGTCATCTCTTCTGACATGCCCGTGATACCGTGACCGGCCACCGCGACGCGTCCTTTACACTCTCAGCTCACCCCGCTCACAATGGCGCCCCTCGGCGGGCTGCTCTGGCGGTCGCGACGCGTCTATCAGATCTGGGGCGCGAACACCGACGTCGGCAAAACCGTCATCTCCACCATCCTGTGCCTGGCTACAAGAGGAAAATTCAGGAAGGAGCACACTGCCTATCTCAAACCCGTGTCTACCGGGCCTATCGAAGATGCTGATGACCAGTGTATGTCTTGCTATTCCCGCTCTCTTCCTGTACGCCCGGCTCACTACTTGCAGATGTTCCCGCTTCCGCGCTACCTAGCTCTGCCCGCAGCTGACCATCCGTTCTAGGTATGTCCTGAAGTACATTCGCAGCTGGAAGGGTACCGGTCGCCCTGATAACGCTCTGAAATACGCTGCAAAGTGCCTCGTCCAGTATGATGAGCCTGTCAGTCCCGACATTGCTGCTGCCATGTCGGAGCAGGTTGGTCACTCTCGCCACCACTGCAATCCTCGCTGACCCATTACAAGGGGGTTGTATCCGACTCCGACTTGCTCAAAGGTGTCCACGACTATGCATTGAAGTACTCTGGCGACCCCGGTTGGCTCTTTGTGGAGACTGCCGGCGGCGTTCATTCTCCCGGTCCTTCCGGCACCTCTCAAGCTGACCTTTACCGTCCCTTGAGGCTGCCTGCTATCCTGGTTGCTGACTCGAGGCTCGGCGGAATCTCAGCAACCATCAGTGCCTTCGAGTCTTTGAAAATGCGCGGTTACGACGTGGAAGCTGTTCTCATGTTCAAAAACGACCAGTACCAGAACCACAACTATCTGTCCACCTACTTCAACAACTTCGGTATCCCCTGCACCACCGTTCACCATCCGCCCGAACGCAACGGGGACCCCGCGAAGGAGAAAGGCCCAATGCTAAGCTACTACCGGAGCATGATGAGATACAACCCCGTTCGCGACACCATAGATCACTTGGCCGAGAGACACAAGGACCGGCTGCGTGACCTCGAGTCCATGTCCACAGAAGCCCACAAAACCATCTGGTACCCCTTCACCCAGCAAAAGCTTCTCCCACCCGAGAAGATTACCGCTATCGATTCTGCCTACGGAGACTACTTTCAGACCTTCTCGGCTGATCTGAACAAGATCGAGAAAGCCACTGAAGGCCAAACCGTCCCTGACCCTGCTAAAGGCATATCTGCAGTCCCCCGCAAAGAAAGGAACGCTTTTCGCGCCGCGCTCCCTGCCCGAATCAGACCACATATCCTTCGCGCATCTTTCGACGGTTCTGCTTCTTGGTGGACCCAAGGCCTCGGCCATGCCAATCCGCAACTCACCCTCGCCGCTGCCTACGCTGCTGGTCGCTACGGACACGTCATGTTCGCCGAGGCAGTTCATCAACCCGCACTAAAACTCGCTAAGATGCTACTGCGCGGCTCAAAGAACCCCCGTCTCTTCCGCGTCTTCTACTCGGACGACGGCTCCACCGCCACCGAAGTCGCCATTAAAATGGCTCTCCGTGCCTCCCGCGTCCGCTACGGCTGGGGTCCCCGCGAGCCTCTCGGCGTCATCGGCCTTAAAGGCAGCTACCATGGCGATACGATGGGTGCCATGGACGCCTCGGAGCCCTGCATCTACAACGAGAAAGTCGAATGGTATCAAGGCAAAGGCTTCTGGTTCGACTTTCCCACCGTCTCCATGAAACAGGGCGTCTGGACCATAGACATCCCCGACGCCCTTTTAACCGACGGCAAAGTCAACACCTCGCCCTCCGCCACCTCGTTCACCTCGCTCAACGCCATCTTCGACATCCATGCCCGCCAAAGCACCCCGCTCTACGAGAGCTACTGCGCCTACGTCACCCGTACGCTGGCGAAGCTCAAACAGGAAGGCAGAAAATTTGGCGCCCTCATCCTCGAGCCCGTTGTCCTCGGCGCTGGCGGCATGCTCCTTGCCGACCCCCTCTTCCAGCGCGCCCTCGTCCAGACCGTCCGCCGCGAGCCGCACCTCTTCTCTGACACCGCTCCCGACACCGAAGCCTCTCCCGCTCCCGACACCGAAGCCTCTCCTGCTCCCGACCGTTCCTCCAACTGGTCCGGCCTGCCCGTCGTCTTCGACGAGGTTTTTACAGGCTTGTACCGCCTTGGTCGCTTCTCGGCCGCGTCGTTCCTCGATGTGCAGCCGGATGTGGTGGTTAATGCGAAGCTCTTGACGGGCGGCCTGCTGCCCCTCGCGACGACCTGTGCAAGCGAGAGGATTTTCAGGGCGTTTGCGAGTGAAGATAAGAGCGACGCGTTGCTGCATGGGCATAGCTATACCGCGCATGCGGTCGGGTGTCAGGTCGCGGTGGAGAGTTTGACGGGATTGCGCAGGCTGGAGAGGGAGGGCGTGTGGGAGCGAGCGGCGGAGAATTGGGCAAGGGAAAAAGACGATAGAGTGATTGAGGGAGAGGAGAGGGAGGAGGCGAGAGTGGTGGAGGTGGATGAGGATGGGGAATTGCTGGGTTGGGTGGATGGTGAACCAGAAGCGGAGACGGAGAAGGGCGTCGAAGCGAAGGTGGGGGAGGAGAAGGTGGGGGAGGAGAAGGGAACGAAGGCAAAGACGACGGAAAGGGAGGAGAAGGAAAAAGAGAAAAAGGTGCGGGTGTGGAGTGTGTGGTCAAAGGGTTTCGTGGATAATCTAAGTCGAAGGAGAAGTGTCGAAGGCGTATGGGCACTGGGGAGCGTACTCGCGATTCGGCTGATGGATGAGGCCGGTGGTGAGTTTTTCCGTTTCTCACCCTTTTTCTGTCTGTCTTCCATTTCGTCGTTGTATGCTGACTGATCTACCTGTGAACCAGGCGGCTACGCTTCCAACGCTTCCCGCGCGCTTCAAGCGGAACTTTTCGAGGGCGAGCAACCGCACGCGTGGAACATACATGCTAGAGTCCTAGGCAACGTGCTGTACCTTATGGCTTCGCAGACGTCCACCGAGGAGACGCTGCGGCAGTTAGAGGATTGCTTGCTGAGCGCTAATGCGCTACAGTGATCTGGAATCTAGATGATGAGAGAAGGTGTGGGCGTAATTATACAAAGGATCGAAGGTAATTACGTTGCACTGGCCGCTTAGACTCTCCTCAGAAGGGCAACACATCAATTGAATGGCAAACCATCTTGGGTCTGCCGGCTTCAGAGTAAAGGAAATGTAAAAGAGGAGCCATGTGGTATCACATCTTGTGAATATTAAAAAATTACAAAATCTATGCGCATCCCCCTTTCTTCTCTCCGTTTCAGTAAAGCGGGTAAGACACTTTCGAGAGGATATGGACCACACTGCTTAAACATGTTGCGCATCACGAACCCATGGTCGAAGATGGTGAGCAGCAGCAACAAGTCTAGATGCTGATTCGCAGACTGATGGAACACGAGCGTGTACGAGCATAACAGAAGGGAGGGAAGATTTCCCACAGCGGAAGTCTAGAGGGAATTCGAGCTACTTTCAGCCCCTACGTCCGCGAGGAAGCGCCAGGAGCCTCTAATAAGTAACCATGTCTACCAATTGATCGAGCACGTACGCCGCTCAGTCAAGCGGAAGGCAGAATTCGATGTGCCCATGGTTAAGCTCAAAACTTACGAATCCCCGCCCAGCATTTGACATAATGTTCGACTTGGTCTTTGGCGAGCCGCTCGGATTGCTTCGACAGTCGGAGTACACGCCGTGGGTGAAAGCTGTGTTCGGCTTCAGAGCTGTCATGTATCCAAATGGAGAGCCTGCTGATTGGTAGACTCATTGGTAGTTTTATCCCTGCGTCTCTACTCGCCTTCATTTCCAGCATTCGGCCGAGCCCATCGACCGCCGGCTTGCGAAGGGTACCGCCAAAGAGGGGGCCGACATTTGGGCCTTTGTGCTTGACAAGAGCACGGATGTGATCAGCCGGAGCGAGATACATGCCAACGCTTCAGTACTCATGGTCGCCGGCACGGAGACGACGGTGACGCTGCTCAGCGGCATGACGTATCACCTGCTCGAGAACCCGGAGAAGCTACGCAAAGCTGTTGAAGAAGTACGGGCGCTGTCAGAGGTTGAGCTTACGCTAGAACAGCTATCTCGCCTACAACACCTAGATGCCTGCTTTGAAGTAGGGCTGAGGATGTATCCACCGGTGCGGAACGGAATGCATCGTGAGGTGGGCGAGAGCGGCAACGCCATTTGCGGCGAAGGGGTTCCGGAAAAGGTTTGTCACTGTTCTTCTGCTTTCTCCATGCCGTATTCCTAGTTGCTAGCCTCGACCTCTCTAGACCCGCGTGATAGTATCACAGTGGGCTTCGTTCAGATAGCGTCTGAGCTTCAAAGATGCGGAAAAGTTTATACCTGAACGGGTGGCTCCCAGGTATATTTGGAAGGACTAGAAGACTACACAAGCAGCACGAAGCAATACGAAGAAGACGAGGTAGCATGGGAGAATACGACGTAGCAGGAGCCAGGGCGTCTGCCGGATGGATAAGGGAGGCTTAGCAGCCTTACGTGGTACTAACAACGGGGCTTGGCAAGCTTGAATCCTTCGGCGGTGATCGCACGTGTGCCCCTACGTCTGCTCCGAGTACCCGAAGTCTTTTTTTGCGCCAGTGATCGAGATGCAAGCTGAGGCGTGCTACGTGCGTCAGCGGAGCAGAGCTTAACCACTATTGTGCTGTATCTTAGCATGATTTCGGCGCTTCTGGGTAGCTTGACAGCCCCCGCAAATTGCGTTCGGCCCGAACGGCGGGTGCCTCCTCAACGCAATGGGCCCGCTTTCAATAAGCTCGGCCTGCCCCGACCACTCCGAACCACCACCCCGACCCCGAATCACCCCTCCGACCGTATCAGCCAAGTTGGGAATTCGCATTCGACGGAGGCAGAAAATGGACAACAGCAATTCAGCCACTGCGTGCCAATGCTGCCGCATCCAAAAAGTCAATACCCCTTCTTTCTGCTGCCCCTTCAATGCACATACTAACTGCAGACCGGTGTGCTTAGCTACGCTGCTCAAAAGACCTCCCTGTCTGTAAACGCTGCTTGCGCCTGAAGAGGGCGTGTTTCTACCCCCGTCCTCCGGACAGAAAACGGCTGGCGCTTCACAGATCTTACCGCAGAGAGCTGGACCATCAAAACCTGTCAAGCGAGTCCCACAAGCCTGATAACATAGCCACGACCGTTGGAGAAGCATCAACATCAGGTTTGCAGGAAAAGCAAGATGACCCCATTGCTTCGTCGTTCGCCACGTTCCAGCAGCATGAATGCCTGCTCACATCGCCAAGCCCAGCGGACCAGCAGTTCCAAGCTCCTCCTGGAACTGAAAGCACTGCGAACGACACATGCGATCCCACTCTAACCCCTGCTTTGAAGGACCACTTGGTGGCCGTTTATTTCGATCGTTTCTACCAATCGCCATTGCTCTTCCACCGAGGCACATTCATTGCGGATTACTCGACTGGCAAGTTATCGCAACACCTCCTTGCCAGTGTTCTTGCCGTAGCTTCGATGTAACACACTCAGCACCCTACTTCGTCGTGAGCGATCTTGTTTGGCTAACATGTCGACAGATATTTTCCTGATACCACCGCGGGCTCGTTACAAAGCGCTGCGCTTCGCTCCGTGCCTATTCTCGGCCTACGATCCAAGGGGAAAACATGGGCTGAGTGGGCTGGACAGCGCTCATTAACGGAGGCGGATAAACCCAGCCTTATGTCTGTGCAGATATATCAGAACCTAGCTTTGTTTTGGTTTGCACATGGAGAAACACAAAGGACAAACATTTTCGCTCGTATGCACTCCATCCTCAGCACCGCCTCGGGTCCAGGTAAAAATGCTCACGTCTACAGAGCTGGCCAACCGAACTTGCAAGCTCCTAGGACTCCATGAGCTGACCGACAGTACCGACTGCTCATTCGAAACAGAGCACAGCCGCCGGTGTTATTGGGCGAGCTGGTTGACCAGTTGCATCGCCCGCGAAAACGGAAAATTCGACCTCGACTGCTGGAAAGACGTAGCCGGTGTTCCGTTACCATCTGATGAAGCCTCATGGTCACGAGGCAAGCCAAATCCATATACGTATTTTGACGTGTATGGGGTCGAGAAAGCGTGCGGGATCGATGGGCGGCCTCTGCTCCCAAGCAGTGGACTTATGGCTCACTTGGTAAAGATTTCGGGGTTGTGGTAGGTACTTCCTGTTCTATCTTGTAGACTTTTCTCATGCATCCTTAGGTGTAAAATCCAAGAATTCACCCACTCGATTTTGGGCAACGACAGCATCACGTCAGAACATTATTCCAGACTTATCGCGTTTGATCGAATGCTTGAAAGGTTTTACGAAGATTTCCCAGCATCCCTGATGCAGGAGTATAGCTCCCTCTCGGCGACGGATGGAATGCTATATAGCGTCTTCGGGATACACTCTTTGTATTATCTATGCGTATGCGTTCTCCATTCCTCCGTCGTTCCAGGACTCGGTGGCACATCCAGAGGCTCTACCATTTCGACCAAGGTGCTACGTTTATCGGCTAAGGAAGCGATCGATAGTTGTTTCAACCTGGCTAGTTTGACGAAAGATCTTCTTTCGAGGCGGGCTGACCTCTCCCGTCTCTGGAGCATATGTGGCTACTCAGCCTACGTATCGGCCATAGTCCTGCTTCGCTACCTTCACTCTTCTGCGAGAGCGGCGGACCAACAAATCCTGGAAAGCATATCTGGCCAACTAAGGATCCTGGAGACGCTCAAGCACTATTGGAAAACTCTTGAGCCAATGGTATGCTTCCTTTCCCGACATGTATAAACTATAAAATACTTAGATCCAACTAGGAAACCAATGTCAAGTTGCGTCTGAAGCTGCTTTCCAATACAAGAAAGATATTACAATCTGCCGGGCCGAGTCAGAAACAGGACTCAAGTACCGCCCTTGAGCACGTAATCGAAAAATCGCCTTCATACCCAGACGCAGCGGCGGCCCAGAACAGCATCTTTACATATGTCGAGAGTGACGATGGGCCGAAGAAAGCCCACGCGCTGGTCTATGGACAGCCAAGCACCCACAATGAGGAAAACTGGGCTTATGAATTTCAGGAGCAGTCGGCGAACAATCCATTTTCCCTGTCACCGAGCCGGCCATCCATTACACCGAACCATTGCCAAAGCGCATCTTCCAACATGATATATTTACCTCTCGAAATTGGCGAACCGCAATACAATGAAGCGGGAGCCTGTCTAGATACTGACTGGTGGAATGCGAACTTATCAGACTTCCTTCAGAGCAGAGAGTATCTATTTTACTAGTGTTCTGATACATTGAGATGCGTCAGAATGCACGCCTTGAGAATTTTCGGCAATGATCCGACAGACAGATTGCCCAGAAGGCTAGCTAGAGTGGCTGCTACAAGGCGATGAAGAATACCTGAATGCTATCAGCTCCGTCGTGTAAGCTCCATAGTCTTAGAGGGATGTTTTCTCTACTTTTGCATGCTTCGGAAGTGCTGTGTTATTGCGGGATTTATTGTTTTCCTCCAACGCGATATCCACGTCTGGGAGATATCGCACGAAGCTTTCTATCCTTCATTTTGCTATATGAAAAAAAGGTTTCCATTAGGGATGAATAAGAGTGTCTAGACAGACCCTTGAGTGTTCTTACGGACTCCAGTGTAACAATGGTCGTCTTTTCTGCTTGGCTTCGGAGTCAGCCTGGGTGCGACCGGTTACAGTGGTACAGCTGGTTAAGGTAAAAACCAGTGTGGTGAAGTAGATAGACAAAGAAGGTCTCGTGTCAGTTAGTTATGGAATTCGTTATCAATTAATAAGGTGAAAGATCAATTAAGATATTCATCGTAAAGGTCAAAGGCTATCAATGAAAGACTCTAGTTAAATACATGCCTCGTGTCCAGGTTGCTATTCCTCTAATCACTCGAAGCACACCTCCCTCCGGCTCCTCCATTGCTCAACCGTAATGAGCTCTCATGTGCGCACTTCCAAAGGCCGCGTTGATAGTGCTCAGTCACATGGCGAACGTAACTTGTCTTTGCAGGGTAGTTGCTACGTTGCATCGCTTCCTGGAGAATTGCTCCCATCATTCCGTCGCCTTCTGCTAACCGAATCAAGCTACAACAACAGTGGAAGTCGGGAAGACGGTAGTCGCAACGTCGCTAGTATTGGTGGTCGTACAGCTCGGGAAGATAGTAGTCTCAGTGACAGCTACATCAGTCGCGGTGTACGTTGGGATGATAGTCTCAACGCTAGCATGATCAGCCGCCGTGTAGGTTGGGAAGACGGTAGTCTCATTGCCGGCTGCATCGGCCGCCGTATAGGTTGGAAGAATGGTAGTCTCAGGGCTAGCCTGATCAACTGCCGTGTAGGTCGGGAGGATGGTAGTCTCATTGCCAGCTGCATCAGCAGCAGTGTAGGTTGGGAGAACGGAAGTCTCATTGCCGGCCGCATCAGCAGCAGTGTAGGTCGGGAGGATAGTAGTCTTAGTGACAGCTACATCAGCAGCAGTGTAGGTTGGAAAGACGGTAGTCTCATTGCCGGCTGCATCGGCCGCCGTATAGGTTGGAAGAATGGTAGTCTTAAGGCCAGCCCGATCAGCTGCCGTGTAGGTCGGGAGGATGGTAGTCTCATTGCCGGCTGCATCAGTAGCAGTGTAGGTCGGGAGGACAGTAGTCTCAACGGCGCTAGTGTTGATGGCTGTGTAGGTCGGGAGGATAGTAGTCTTAGCGACAGCTACATCAGCAGCAGTGTAGGTCGTGAGAACGGTAGTCTCATTGCCGGCTGCATCAGTAGCAGTGTAGGTCGGGAGGACAGTAGTCTCAACGGCGCTAGTGTTGGTGGCTGTGGAGGTTGGAAGGATGGTAGTCTCAACGTCGCTGGCATCGGTGGCCGTGTAGGTCGGAAAGACGGTTGACGCGTTGAAACTTTCCGTTCCAAGGCTGGTAGGTAGCAGTGTTCCAACCAATTCAGTATCAGAGAAGGCCGGACGCGCTGTCGTAGCTTAATGATTAGTATGCGACTTTATGCTCTAAATCATGGATGTATAATTTTCAAAGATGGCCAACGTACTTGGAGCTGGTGCGGCGTGAGCATTCTGTATGGCCAGAAGCTGGGCTAGGAAGAGAGCTTGGACAGTTTTCATGATGGAAATGGTGTGCAAAGCCGTTCAAATTGCGTGAGAGTTGGTGTTCCTGTAGTGGAAAAGGAAGTGTTGCACCGAGGATGGTTCGGGGATTATGATGAGGTTTATATACTTCAACACTTGAGCTGGTGGTTTGCTTAAGCAACGATTTGACTACTTTGCGCAAAACTCGTGTTCAAAGCTTTCTGCGGCTCTCGGCACGGTGAAGGAGTTGGCTGCTTCGGTAGCGTATCGCACGTACCGTTAATACGAGGCATAGTATTCTCAGTTTGGGGGCTGAGGCGCAGCATCCTGAGCGTATCGCGGGTTCGCGGAGCGTGGACACTGCGCCTGGGCGTATCCCCGCCCCGGACCGAATTTAATACGGCCGTGTGCATCTCCCGAGTTCCAGCTGATGTAACCTCCGAATAAGATGCAAAATGCTGTACACTACAGACCTCACGGCCACATTACCTAGAGGACGCGGGTTTGTTGAGACTTTGAAATCCATGTAGTTCCTAGGAACGTGCCCATATGAGCGTGTCCTTAGGTCATCATACATTGCTCTGTTTCTATGCCAAAGCACTATTAGAAGTCTCGTAATGCAAGTTTGAGGGTATCTGGGGGCTGAATGCCACCCTGTTGCTCGTCCCCTCGGCGAAAGCATCAAGCCAGTGGGTCTGCATAGTCGCCGCAACGAATCATTCCGTTATCGTTGTTGTTTCTCGTACCGTCGACTTATGTAGGAGTCAGCGCAACCTGTGTGTACATCCCATGTGCTTATCAATGTGCATGATTTGATACGTTGGCAGTCTTGCTCAAACGTTCTCCATCCACCGTAGCAATCGTGCCTTCACATCCTGTTTTTGCAATCTCATGACTATCTGATCGTGGCTACCATTAAGATAATTCCATCAGATCTCGCATGCAGTCTGCTTGGTGCAGTTGGCCGAGGCCGCATCCAGGTCGTATAAACTTTTCAGTGAGCATTCCGGCGATCCTAACGCCCACGTAGGGCCGGTCACGGTCACATAGGGCCATCTCAGGAGTTTTAAGCAGACACCATCAACATGTGCGAGCGCCGGGCTTCGAGCGACGCCACCCCCGTCGGCGGCAATGGCATTTTCTCGTGCTCCGCTATCATGCCAGGCTCGCAACAACGCAAGTGCTCGATACGAGCGGCTGTTTCTCCCCTTTGGCCCGCTCAGCGCCGCTCGGCGGTTCACGCGGAGAGCTCTAGAGCTGCCAACTACGCCGTTGGCATTGTCAGCCAGGACCATCCGTGGATTGTCTGGCCTGCCTCGGTCGCCAACTGGACCCACACCGATGTCCAGGTTCGTTTCAAGGCGGAACCTTCCTGGCACACCGCTAGGATGAAGGAGCGTATCTGCTTCTTACCGTCGAGCACGCTAGCCCTGCTGCCGCCACCGCTACCGATCTGCGCGCTGTTGCTGCGGCCCTGGATACGGCGCTCTGCGTCTACTACTGATCGGGGCGCAACACGCAACAACCGGGGTGGAGCTGTATACTCGTGGGCGAGCTGTAGACTCCGCTCATTACGTTCTTGACTTGGCCATTTTAGTAACAATCTTTTTTTGTCCTTGGACTCTGTTCGTATAGTAGCGTTGCAGGCCTTGCTTCCGTATCGGACGGGGAGGTTCCTTCGCTTCGGCTTCGCAGAAGCGGGCGAGATCGGCGTGTCGATGACGCAAGGTTTAAAATAAGGACTGGCTGGCCTCTTGACGATTCAGTCGCGAGGAGAGAAGCTTATACAAAATCTGAGGGATCGCGCGTGTGAAGGCTAAGCCCAATACTCGAGGTATACAGCTTATGCCGGGACCTGCCGTCTGGCCTCCTGATACCCTCATTAGAGTCAGAGTTGCTGTGGAAATCGAGAAAGAGGTTTCATGACCCCGCAACGCAGCGGTTGCCTTCCCCAGTCTGGCTTACTTTTCTGGCATTGTTCACCTACGACTACACGATATGCCTCTATACGAGCCTCAGCTTAGTGCCGGAGACGCGTAATCCTCCCTGTCCCAAAATAAAAAAAAAAAAAAAGAAAAAAATAGTACACCTGGCGCGTTTATGCACGCGGACCTTGGAAGTTGTGGAGGCAAAAAGCCACGCCTACAAGAGCCGTGGCAAACACCAACGATTCAGCCTTTCCCGCGCTGTTGGAATTGTGCATCCACACCGCTTTCGGCAATGCACAGCGCGCTGTCCGAAGTGTCTGGGCGTCAGGACTGCACAAAAATATGAATCTCTCGTGCAGGCAGATGGTTGGCGCGGCGATCCTGCAGGTAGGCATGGCGGGTACGTAATTCCCCTGAATGATGCCCCTTCCGCGGCACGCGTGACAGGCTCTGACATGCATACCCCTCGCAGTAGGGGCTGTTCTAGCATCGAACAGCGTCGCTGCCTTAGACTTTTTGTTTTTTACGCACATTTCAGTCTTATGGCGTCGTAGGTCGGCGACGAGGGTGGCATCCGCGGCGGGCTACATCAGTACAGGCACATCCCCGGTTGTGAGCCTATCTCTTGTATCATGAGCTAAATTTATGCGCTCATGCGAAGCCCGCAGATATGGTGTAAGCGAGCATGCCCGTGATCGATCTCAGGTAAGTGATCTAGACCCGGCGAGCATACGAACAAGAGCGACATCGCCTGGTGTGCGTTGCGACGATAGCGGACTGCACCCTATTCTCCCATACAATAGTCAAAACAGCACACCACCGACACTGCTTGCAGCTTTCACTGCAATCCGCGATCTAGATTCTCTCGGCCTGCTCACGTTGTGGGTAGAGACTACCGGCTGGCACGTATATATGACGGCCGCATTTCATTAGCTGCACTCACTGTCTCTCAGAGGAGAAGTTCCCTCTTTCTTTCGATCAAATGATGGAGCGCGAACGTACTCTTTAACAGATCTATGCATTGTCGCCTGATTTACTTGAGCTTTCTATTTGCCTCGGTTAGAGTTAGATATCTATTTCCCACGACAACCGCCAGTGAGGGATAATCCAAGTTCCACTAACAGATTCGCGGAACAGTTCCCATTTTAATGGCGGCATGACCACGATCCGTCCAGCTAGCACAATGCCGCCGGTTGAAAGCCAAGGCAAGGGGGGTCTCGAGCCGAACCCACGGGCCGCAGCACGACCAAAAGACACACAGGAGCAAAACAAAAAAAACGTACAACAGCCGGGATTCCCCAATGGTCACCCACTTGAGTACTAATCGGCCGGTTCGCAGCTTAAGTACGGCTGAGCGGACGGGAAGCCCTGTATTCTGCGACCTATGGTCGTACGTGGTGAGCACTGCTGCTAACTAATTACATGACCAGAGTTTGCATAGCTGCCTGTTGTCGAAAGTGAAAGTCTGGCGGTGTTTCATGAGATCTCTTGACATGAATAGTACTCTTCGACAGCTTTTACCAAAAAAAGAGCTAGGAAAACTTTGTGACGCGCCCATTTTAGTCTCGAACGAGGCGAAGGGACACGTTACGGGATATTGCAGCTCCAGCCAGGTGAGTGGGTGGGATGGCCTGCGTGCACGACCTCACTCCCCCGACAAAGGCTATGAATCCCCGGACAGAGAATGGCCAGCTCCGATCCTGTTTCGGGCAGCAGAATCCACTCTCAAGAATTCGGGCAATAGCCACGGATCACTTGGATTAATGAATTACAGTAATCCGACCCGTGAGCCACCGTAGCCCCATAAGAATGCACCAGTATATCGACCACGCTCATTGTTAATAGTTCGAACCTTCATCGGTAACTTGTCCGTCAGTTTGCTCTCCTACTATCATACGTCCTCCCTGCCTACTATAACGGGCTCCTACTAAGCCTAAGCTATTCGACTTTACGCCTAACGACCCCCTTAAAACGTAAGGGCGAAATGCGAGAAGTATCACGACTAGATAGTAATAAAGAATTGAGTGAATGGCACAAGAGGATCTTTCTCATTTGGATATCAGACCAATCCTTAAAGGGACTTGGAGGCCCGATCGTGGACCGAGTTAAATATAACCCGCACAAGCGTCAGTCACGTGATCGCTACGAACTCGCAGGTAGCTCGCTTATGACTAGCAGGCCGCTCGTAAGGTCTTCTCGCCTTAGACTCACAGGTAGGACCTCGCGATCCTTATATGGACAGTACCTTAGTATATTACTTCCAGGGAGCGAGTCGATCTGCCGCGTGGCGTACCTGCCCTCCCGGTCCGCCGTAGTCAGCAGCATATCAAGGTATATACCGCCCGAGCCCACTCTCCACTTCGCATGATCGCGATTGCTTATGCGGATGCCATCAGTTCACCCATGGACCCAACCCGGCCGGATCCACGACATCCTTCCTCCGGATCCCAGCCATGGAGTGTCCAAATGGACGCTGCCACCTTCGGCCAGCTGCTGATCGATCACGCCCACCGTGCCGTCCTGGCCCCTCCCGATGATGAGTCAACGCACCTCTCTCCGGCCCTAGACGACCTCAACTCCGCGCTAGTCACGCTGTCCTCAGCTTCCCCAACTGAGCAAATCATGAGCACCGCCGATGACATTGCCGTGCTCGCATCCCAGTCCGAGCGCGGATCCGACAGCCGCATCCTGCGCCTCTCCGCGGAGAAAATCGTCCAGCGAGCCTGCGCTGACCCGTCCTTGTCCTCTACGTACGCTCCGCTCTGCGCGCGGATGGCCAAGACCGTTTCCCCGGCCATCTCAGATGCGGACGTGGCCGACAAGGACGGGGCCCCGGTCGTCGGCGGCGCCTTGTTTGAGAAGCACCTGTTGAACCAGTGCCAAGCGGAATTCGAGTCCTCTGACGGCGTGAAGCCGGGCGTTTTGCAGTTCCTCGCGGCACTGTACAAAACCGGGTTGCTTCCTCTCCGGGTTGCGTGCACGTGTATCCGTGCGGTGTTAGAACAGGAGGGTGGGCCTGATGGTTCAGTTTTGGTCGGCCTTGTTGCGCTGCTCAGGGCGGTTCCGCCTGCGATGACTGAGAGCGAAAAGGGCGTGCAGATGATGCAGTCCTGGCTTGAGCGCGTTGAGAAGACTAGAGAACGTCCCGGGCTCGATGGTGATGTGCGAAAGAAGCTTGGCAAATTGCTTGATGAAGGTGCGAATTTGGAGTCGCCGTAGCAAAATGGTGCCAGCAATGCGCCGTCGATTGTCTAATGGCTGTGTCGAAATACCAGTGGAACTAAAAGCGGAGCAGGTTTCATCAGGAGCACGAGTGATGTCACAATAATGAACAATGTCACCAGCGGCGAACGTGAATCATATGCGATGGAATAGAAGGTGTTGAATGGCGGGAGCTTTGGCTACCTTGAGCGTCCCATCATGGAAGTCGAAAATTGAATCACCAGGTTCAAATGCTACAGAACGCAGATGGCCTTGTTCCTTTGGAGCTGCTATCGATTCCTCCTGCAGTAATTGCACGACTCCTTTTGTTGCTTAGAATCCTCCATCGGGTCAAATATCCGCGGGCGCTTTCTATTGGACAGCTGCCCCATACATTACCCCGCCTAAACGCACCCTTACTTCCCGGCCTAGCAGATCCTTCGTCTACACATTCCGAAGCCAATGACGTCAGCTCCGGAGCGGGGTCTCGGCCGCATTTAAGAGCTCGAGAAGCAACATAGATGAAGTATATATAGGTTCAAATAATAGTATTGTGTTGGATTAATCACGTGTATTTGGCTTTCGCCAAGTGTAGTCTATTTAGGAGAGGATAAAAGGCCACTCCATAGCCGCCCTCCTCCAACACCATGCTAATTCATCCCATTACGACTGAATAAGCTGTCACACTACTTGTTCCAACATATGGTCTCTGCTTGCCCAATGGCTTGGAAGCTCACCAGCCTTTGCTTGTTACAAGCCATATCCACATATCGTGCCATCCAAGCACAACAGCTCGATGCCACAGCCAGCCAAAGCATCCAGTGGGGGCCATGCCAAATACCTGGGACGCTCCCACTGGCTTGCGGAAACATCTCCGTCCCGCTGGACTACTCCAAACCGAACTCCACCGAAAGACTACGCATACAACTCATCAAGGCAAGCGCTTCGAAGCAACCCTCGAGGGGAAGCATTGTCTTCAATTTTGGTGGCCCTGGGGCGAGCGGACAGGAGCTGCTGGCACTTTTGGGGGCGCAAATGCAAGCGTGAGGCAACTTTCGGTTGGAAAAGGTGCCTGAAGATCATGCTGACGCATGACAAACCAGCACGACGGGTGGACATTACGATCTCATCAGCTTTGATCCCAGGTAAGTGCAGGAACAGATGGAAAACTCGCCCATGTGGGCCCTTGGCTGAGGACACTGCAGAGGTGTAGGAAAGACGCTGCCTTTCTTATGTCACGAGACCGCCGCGCAGAGAATCAATTTCACCTTCCTGAACCAGTACGTCAACGGGAACGCCTCCGACACGACTGTCGGAAGGCTTTGGGCGAGTAGTGAGAATTTTGCCACTGCCTGTTATTCCAATGGGAAGGATGTTGGCGGCTTGATCGGCTACGCTTTCACTGCGCGGGACATCATGCAGATTGTGGATGCTCTTGGCGAAGATGGCCTTCTCCGGTTTTACGGTAGGTCCGTTCTCCATATACAAAACTGCTGTTTACGCTGAAGGACCTGTCTGCAGGATTATCAGCCGGCACCCCTTTGGGCGCCACGATAGCAGCGATGTTCCCGGACAGGATAGACCGAATGATTTTGGACGGCGTATTGAACATTCATGAGTACTACCATTATCAGTAAGTCTCATCGCAAATGGCATCGATTCCAGCCTATACTGACATTGGCCTTCTACAGCGCGGTCGAAGGGTTCGCTGACACAGACAAGACGTTTTCTGGCTTCTTGTCCGCCTGCATTGCCGCAGGTGGGGAAAAATGCGCACTAGCACGCCTCAAAACAACCGTTTCCGACGTGGAGCAAAAGGTTTACACACTCATTGAGACCGTCAAGTATCGCCCCATCCCCTACCAAGGAATGCTGCTGGACTATACCATTGTCAGAAATGTCATCTTCCTGGCGTTGAGCACACCGGCTCAATATCCCGACCTGGCCACATTTCTTCACTCGCTGCTCACTGGCAACATGGAAGAGCTCGACAGCGTATTCGGGAGACTCAGCACCGGCGAAGACCCGGTTTTCTCGGAACGCAGATTCGGGATCCAATGCGGCGACAAGACAGCGCGAACCTCAACCTCAGACGACGTCCTCCCAGTCATCGGCCAGCTTTGGAACATCAGCAAGTTAGCAGGCGACAGGATCACGTACGACGTGGATATCTGCTCGCGCTGGAAGCTGGGAGCCAATGAGCGGTATCTGGGTGACTTCAAGGCGACGACAAGCCATCCGGCGCTGATTATCGGGAACACGCTCGATCCTGTGACGCCGCTAGTCTCTGCACGAAATGCCAGTCAGAGTCTGCTGGGAAGTGTTGTGCTACAGCACGATGGCTTTGGGGTAAGTCTCCTCACTTTCTTTTCAGGTTCTTCTTTAGCCTCTTCGGTATGCCAGCGTGCTAATGCGTAATGAACGGATTATCTGCAGCATACTTCACCTTTGCAACCCTCACTGTGCACCGCAATGGCCATCCAGGCGTACCTAGAGGATGGCAAATTGCCTGAGCCGGGTTCAATCTGTGGGGTGGACGTTCCTTTGTTCTCCAACTTGACCTGGCAGGATGTTCTCCTCTGATTCACAAGTCGCGATCAGCACAAGCCGACATGTGTAGGGTACAGAAGGCTTGATTTTCATGCCGTAATTGAGACTGCTGATTGCGCCCCATCCACCTCTTCGTGGGACACTGATCATACTTACACCCTCGTCATCCCATCCTTATCCATCAACCCAGCCAACCCACCGAGGCCCCCCTTGCCCCGCAGTCACTCTCTACTCCTCATCCCCTCCCCGCACAGCCTCGGCCCGGTCCTCACAGGCCTCAAAACCCCCGCTTCCTCCAGCCCCTCCACTCAATCCGCCAACACCCCATCACACCCCTTCGCAACCTGCATCGCTGCCGTTACGTACATCCCTCAGCCGTTTCTTCGCATTCATGTCCATATTACCTGCTGATTGCCCCACAATTGTCTCACCGCGTTCCGCTTAAAAGGTCCGTCGTGTGCTCCATGGGAGTGTACGGCCACTTGCCGCATTTTGGGAAAGTTCGAGAACTGCAAACCGTTGATGTGGGACTTTTGGCTGAAACGCCGCCGGAGAGCACGAGACCAAAGAGGACACTAGCGGTTGTCTATCCAGACCGAATACCGCGACTGTCGTGTAGTATTTCGTCCAAACTCTCCCCGAAAGAAGGGCGTCCTAGAACGTCACCTTGAAGTATGCGTTACAAGAAAAAAAAATGCTGCCTCAAGTCTTGTGGAATGTCGAATCCGAGATTGAGGTCGAGTATCACGGCCGGTACCATTCCTGGGATGAGCTCGTCGACGATATAGGCTCTCGCTTTGTTCACTCGGTCTGATGGGTCCAAATCCAGAAAAATAACAAGGTCCGGGGGCAGATCATTCCGGTCAAGTTTCACAGGAATCTCGGCAATATACTCCGTTACGCGGCCATCAGGAAACGGAGTGTCTGCCCTAAAAGCTTCGAGGTAGGGAGTCCAGCTCCTCAAGGTCTTCCAACTATCAGCATGCTTGCCAAACCTCTTCTTTGATCCCCTGATCTCTGAGTGATGGCCGATGATGAGCCGAATATATTCCTCATGCGGTCTGTACCCGTGGTCCATTCGAATGCCTGTGATTGATTTGTGTTGTCCATAGGACATGCGTACATATAATGCTGCTGACGAACCGTTTCAGCTTATTCATGGCAAGAAACGTCGCCTAGTCCCGTCTCACCCCTACTCTCTGCCGCCATACCACAGTGTTTCCTTCAAAAGTGTGGTTATATCCCTAACAGAAAGGGATACCAATCGTTGGCCGATCAATGCCTTAATATCTAACTTATTTAAGCTTTCTTTAAACCTCGGTTACAATGCCAGATATCTATAGCCAACACCACTCATTAGCTAAGAGTATAACGAGAATTCCATCGTCAGTTTCGCGGAGTGGATCCCATTTCGAGGCTCGCAGAACCATGCGCCATCAATCCCACATCACGTCACACGGGCGTCACCCCTAGCCCTTTCCCCCTATTCCTTCTGCGCTGCAATTCTGTCTTCGGGAAAGCGAACGACGTTGACTTCGAACGGGCACGAAGCGGCGACGGATGGATTACTCGCGAATGTCTGTGTCGATCCGGACGCCAAGGACAACGAAAGGCGAACACCGCTGTCACGGGCGACGGAGAATGGGCACAAGGCGGCGGTGGAACTCCTACGACGAAGGATGGCGTCGGGGCGAATGTGAGGTAGCTGAGGCTGCGTCTGTGGTCGACTGCATCGTTAAGAGGCTGCCTTGCCTGGGTCCTAAGCTATGCGGCACGCTCGGAGAGCGAAAGCGGGTTATCGCCCGGTCGCAAGGCGCCGGCGACCGCCATAGCGGATTGCCAGTAGAGCGGTTTGACGCGTGGTTGTGAGGCGTCCTTCTGTTTCCTACAGCGCCGGAGACTGGCGAGCCGAAAAGTGGGGGCGGAGCACGCGCAGGACCGCAGCACGTGACCCGGCCAAAGCCTACTACTGCCTAATCAATCGCCTTGACGCTGCTTGCGCGCTCTAACGTAGCAGCTACAATGCTCGGTCAAACCGCAGTCCTAGAGGCACCACAAACTATGCCCTCGGCCCCTCCAAATCCCGAGAGTTTTCTAAGCCGAAGGTCCAGCCCCGTGACGGCTACGTCGAATCCCCAATCCTTTGACTCGGTCTCCGCGAGAACAAATGCAAACCTGCGCTCCTGTACCTCATGCCGCCGCAGGAAGGTCAGATGCAACAAGGAAACCCCGTGTTCCAACTGCACTAGAAACGGGGTTACGTGTATTTTCCCGCCGCCTGGACGGGCGCGACCTACGAGGCGTGTTCGGCGGGCTGAAATACCGCACCTTGATCGAGGGAACCCCGCGTCTTCTGGACAAAGCCCGCCACTTCTGCCGCAGGTGCCGGGATTCCAAAGCAGAGAGTCAGAAACCGCTGCGAGTCCAGCAGCGCGAGTCACCCTGACCGACACCTACGCTCTGTCAGCCCCGACTACGATAGACCGCCAATCCCAGGTCCCAACCGAGCCCACGTCAGGCATAGGGCAGTGGGTAGAACGATGCTTGTACCTGGGGGAGAGGCCGCCCAACTCTTTTTACCAGCTTGGAAGACAATCGACTGCATCTGCCCGCGGGCATAGTCACTCTTCGTCATTGGCAAGGTTGACAGAGCTGGTATGGCACCACACTCCCTCCTATTGTTACTATTTGGTTTCTCTTTGTGTTCCCGCTTTCCCGCTATTAGCCTGCTGACATCGTCTAGCTCACTGGGCCACCGGGAGCATCTCCGTGCGACAGCGAAGAGGAAGACGAAGAGATAGATACTGCTTCGGACGCCGGCAGCACGGACACGGTGGACCATCTCTTCCTGAGCGCCGAGAGTAGTCCTGATTGCCCTGCATTTATGCTCGGGTTTAATCTGCCCGATGACAGTCCAAGAAATTTACACCCCTCACCATCGCAA
Source organism: Macrophomina phaseolina (assembly GCA_020875535.1). Lineage (NCBI taxonomy): Eukaryota > Fungi > Ascomycota > Dothideomycetes > Botryosphaeriales > Botryosphaeriaceae > Macrophomina > Macrophomina phaseolina. Next base: position 580,759 of record JAEQDS010000068.1, read on the forward strand.
ATCCCCTTCTACTGGCAAACTTTTGTGGAGAATGTCGACCCCTTGATCAAGATATTTCACATACCATCTATGAACAAAGTGATGAGAGATGTGCAGCGCATTACTCGCTTTCTCAGCCCACGCAAAGAAGCGTTGGTGTTCTCAATCTACCTAGCCACTGTGACCTCCATGACGCCCGCCGAAGTAGGTACGCTTGGCACGCACTGGGGACGTCGGGTTGACAGATAACAGGTGCAAGAACTTTTGAGCCAGGAAAAAGAAGCCCTAGTCGCACAGTATAGGCTTGCCACGGAGAAAGCCCTCGCCAGAGCCGAGTTCTTAACATCTCCGGACCTTACGACGTTACAGACCTTTGTCTTATTTCTCTTCTGCATGCGAGGACGCGAACATCCGCGATTCACGTGGACCATGACTGCACTTGCTGTGCGAGTGGCGCAGGGAATGGGGCTACATGAAGTTCGACGAGGTAGCGGGCTCTCGCCGTACGATACAGAGGTTAGCCTCCGGCTCTGGCTCAGCATCTGGCTCCTGGATTTAAGGACCGCTCTTGACCAAGGGTCGGACTTTTTAGTACCGGACCCGTCCTCTGATGAACGTCTCCCCCTGAACGTGAACGATACCGACTTTGACTCGAACAGCATCGAATACCCGTGCTCGAGGACGGGGATGACTGACATGGCGCCAACACTGGCCAAGTATGAGATCGGGTCGTTGATGAAGAAAATGCGGCGATTCGAAGCGGCATCCGAGCGCAGCGGTGTGCGGCCCACACCATCATCCGACTGGGACGATATGGTGCAGACCGCAGCTCTCTGCAAGAGCGAAATAGAGTCTAAATACCTCAAGAATTGCGCCGCTGGCGATTCATTTCAACTGTTCACCACCTTGAACACGCGGCTCTTCTTTGCCGAGGTGCCGTTACTTGGTTACGATCCTATCTTATACTCTGATTTCCGGCCAACATTACCGTCGAGTGCTATCAGCCGTTTATTCGCAGCATCAATCGAGGCTATAGAGTGCTCCTACAATGTTATATCGCTATCGACCTTGCCACTCTGGGCCAGACTCTTCCGCACTTACGTCAACTGGCACGCAATCTCCATCATCCTGGAAGAACTATGCCTACAACCTAACGAGACAGATCTGGCACAGAGAGGTTGGAATGCTATTGAACTTGCTCTTACCTGCTGCAGCTTGTCTCCCCAGTCCCAGAAACAGGACGTATCGTGGAAGTCGCTAGTGAAGCTGATGAGAAAAGCCAAACGCAGGCGGGAAGCAAGCCAACCTCTCTCCGCGCGGCAAAGGGCTGAGACAGGATCTGAATTAAGCAACCTGAATATGGCTATGCCTGATATTTGGCCGATGTCGGATACTGGAACCCCTTCATTGTGGTCAGCAGAATTTCTGTACGAAAGTGTGGGCAGAGGTATGTCAATTGATTTAGGGAACAGCCCGGGGGATGCTATTGACTAGACAACTCAAAAATCGACGTGAGTTGTACTTGAGATCATGGAGGACCTATGCAAGCCCACCTAGAATGATCTAGGAGTTCTCATCCCGTGGTCTCTTCTAAAGCTATTTATCCGATTAGAAGCGTGAAAGTATTGCTTTGTTATGGCTAGAGTGTGAATTAGTTTAGAGGTGAGGTATACAATCTGTCACTCGCGATTTTTGTAGTGATCTATGACAATAACAGTGAATACCTAACACCCAGCGAAGCTCATATTAGCCTCGAGCACCTAGAAGCCGACCGCAACCAAAGACTACGGTAGTTTCATATAGTGCAGGCAATGAGTCTAACATCAAGCCCCATGCTCCATGTCATAGCGCCCTTAAATGCCGCGTCATGCCTAAGCAGTCGCTCCAGCTATTTAACAGCAGACTTGGCAGCTCGGCTATACCGCCTGCGCGACGGGCATAGACCTGAAATCGATTTCATTAAAGCACTCCTGTTCTAGGCTGTATGCTCAAGATGGTTAGCTTCCGTCGAGATATAACGAGCGGGCCTCTGCCTCTAAGGATCCAAACACCAAAGAGGGAGAAAACCTGTCGAGGGGGTTTTCCTTAAGTAGGTACAAGAAGAGGGTAAGAGCAAGTCAAATACGTAATAAAACTAAGCACTTGCGTGCGAAGGCCGTGTTACTAATAATATACTAGATTATTATTAAAGTTAACTACGAAGGTCAAAGCTATCTAAGAAGTATAGTTTATATATAAGTAGGAGAGTATCTATAATCTAGTATTACTAGATATCGCTATAGCTATACTAGGCGACTATTACTCTATATAGCCTAGGCTCTTAAGAGCGATATATAGGTCTATAGAGAAAGGTTATATACTAAGCTACGTAATACGATTCTTTCTAGGTAGAATCTCTTTTAAGACTCTCTTACCTTTCTTTCTATACTCCCGTAAAGGCTATACTATAATACTATTCCCTCCTTTAGAAATCTTCGGCCCGAAGATTCTTTCGTCTATGTATATTCTTTTACGGGCTTCTTATCTTTCTTTCTCTACCTATAAGTTTCTATTATAACTTTAAAACGTTTCTATTCTAACGATTCTAAGGTTATTTTTTATTTAACTAAGTAATATCGTTCTATTCTTTCTCGTAAATAATAACTTCGCGATATTCTTTTAAACGGAATAGAGATGGTTTCTTATACTAACTATTTAGAGTACGAGTCTAAATACATAGCGCTACTAAATAATTCTAAGGTCTACGCGGCTTACCTTAAGGCTCGCCGGAAGAAGTACGATATCGCCGAGATAAGTAACTCGGGTTATAGGTTTCTCGCTAGTTATTTCTTATTTCTTACTAACCTTCTCTAGTAGATAAGCTTAACCGGGAATAAGTACGTTTAGAGGCCGAGAAGAGTATAATCTTTACTATTTTATAAACGGCGGCTACTAAGTTAGAGTGGTTACGTAGATAGTAGCGCTTTCTAAAGAAGCGTCGTTCTTAAATAATTTATATAGGTTTTAACTTCCTTAAGAAGCTAGAACGCTCTAAGGCGAAGAATTCTTTTAGGGGCTCTTCTAATTCTAAAAATTCTAAGGGCTTCTTATTAAAATAGCTATATTACGAGTCGGTAGATTCTACTACGCCGTAGATAGCTAAGTTGGCTAGTAAACCTAGGGTTAAAGTATAATCGCCTTATTCTCCTAAGCCTATAAATTCTACTCGTTTATCTTTGTTTATAATAGATTTAACGGTTCTTAAGGGTTTTTCGTTGTTTTTATTTAGGAACGACCTCGTCTCCATAGAAGATCGGGATTTTAACGGTAGAATTCTATAATAAGATCTAGGTATATATTATTCTTAGATATCTATTAGTTATCTTCGTTCCCGTATTCTTTCTATTTAACGAGATATTTAAGCTAATAACTAAACCGTTTATAGTCTAGAATCTTCTCGACTAGGTACTAGTCTTTCTCGGCGTTAGAATTTTTTAATATAATCTCTTTCTAAGTTTCTAAGATAGTGGCATTTTCTAGTACTAGTTCGAGTATTACTACGTAAAGAATAGAATTTATCCGTATATTAAATAATTTAAGTCGATATATAACTTCTCTAAGTTTTTCTATAATTTTAAATAGATTAATTTTCTTAAAATCTAATTTATTGCTTAGTCGCTTTAATTTAATATTTTTTATAAGAAGGTATACTTTATTCTTCTTTTTAAAATTTAGTACCGCCTAGTGCCGTCTATTATAGTATTTAGATATTATAATTTATATATATTTAAGGTTAAGGCTAATAGCTTTATATAATTCTTTTAGCTACTTAGCCTTAAGAACGCCTTTCTAAGCTAATTTTCTACTTAGAATAGCTTTTCTATACGCGTCTAGTTTAAACCTATAGTTAGTAAAGAATAGGGATACGTTAGTTAACTCTTATTTAGCGCTATTATAGGCGAATTATACTATAGATAGCTATATAGCCTAGTTATTCTATAAATAGTTAACGTAATAGTAAAGATATTACTCGAGAGTCCGGTTTATCCGTTCTATCTAGCCGTCGGTTTACGCGTATATCGTTATAGAGAGTTTATTCTTTACTCTAAGCTAGCGCATAAGCGTTTACTAAAATTTTAATTTTATTAGCTTATTTCTATTTAAAACTAATACTTTCGGCATTCCGTAATCCGCGAAGATATATCGGAGAAATGTATAGGCTAGCTATTTTATATTTAATACCTCGAGGTAGGGTAAAAAGTATACGTACTTTATAAGTCTATCGACGAAGACTAGAATTAAGTTAAACTTAACTTCTATAAGCGAATCTCTAGACTCTAGTAGCTTTATAATAAAATCTAGTATAATCTATTACTATAGTCGTTCTAGTACTTCTAGGAATTATAGTTATTCGTACGAAGCGTATATTACGGCTTTACTTTAAATATAAAGATTATATTACAAAACTATACGCTAGACCGTTTTCTATAATTCTAGAAAGTAAAAGTTTTACGTAATTCTCTTAGTCGTTCTATCGATATCTTAATATCTATACGCGGGTACTACGTATATATCTTTAACGAGTGCTTCTTATAGTCTTATCGAAATATAGATTAATTCTTTAAAGAGAAGCGTTTCTTCTCTATTTTAAGTAATACGCGGATTATTTTTAAGCGCTAAAAGTTTCTACGCGAAGAAATTCTAAGTATATACTTCTTAAATCTTCTAATACTACGGGTTTAACTCGATGCGAAGTATTAGAAAAGACTATTTAGTAAAAATAAGTAATCTATCGCTTATCTACTATAATACTATAAATTATAGCTTAATTTTTTCTTTTATATAGTCTACCCTTCTACTAAGCGCGTTAGCGGCGGCGTTATCTATATCTTTTCTATACGTAATCTTAAAATTATAGAATACTAATTCTTATAACTAGCGAATCTATCGTTGGTTTAGCTCCTTAGTCGTAGTAAAGCGCGTAAGATTCTAATAGTTATAATATACTATTATCTACTATTTAGCTTCTTCTAGGTAGTATCTCTAGTACTTAAATATTAAGACGATAGCTAAGAGCTTCTTATCGTAGATATTATAGTTAAGCTCTACTAAGATAAACTTTCTTAAGTAGAACGTAATTAGATACTATCTACCTTTATCGTTAGGCTAGCTAAGATATACTTCTAGAGTAAATTCTAATATATTAGTCTCTAATTTAATTAGTTTATTAGGATTATATATTTCTAAGACGGGTACTTCGTAAAATATTCGTTTTAGCGAGTCGAAGGCTTACTACTAATTATCTTTTTATTAGAAGCTATACTTCTTCTAAGTAAGTCGTATTAAAGGTTTTATAACCTTTAAATAGTTCTAGATAAACTTCCTATAGAAGTTCGCGAATTTAAGAAAGAACTATACTTTCTTAATCGTCTTTAGTACTAGCTATTCTCTAATAGAATCTAGTTTCGAGTCGTCTATACTAATATATCTAGAAATAATAATAAAGTCTAAGAATTCTATTCTTTATATATACTACTCGTATTTATTAGGTGCGATAGTTAGGTTCTTAGCTTAGAGAATTTTTAGAACTTTTCTAATATACTTTTTATATTTCTTAAGTATTTCTAAGAAGATAAGAATATCGTTAAGATAAGCTAGATAGAAGATATTTAAGTATTCGCGTAGTATATCGTTAATAAGTAACTAGAATATTACTAGCGCATTAGTAAGCCTAAATAATATTACTATATATTTATAGAGTTTTAGCTTTATTCTAAAGGCTATCTTCTATTCTTCTCCTTCTTTAATTCTAATTAGATAATATCTATTTCTAAGATCTAGTTTTGTAAAGTACTTTATATTTTCTAACTTATTCTAGAGCTCGTTAATGCGTAGAAGCGGGTATCGGTTCTTAATTATAATATCGTTAAGCTATCGATAGTCGATATAGAGGCGTAACTTACTATTTTTTTTTAGAACGAAGAGAATTAAATATCCGGCTAATAATATTAATAGCTAAATATATTCTCGTTCGAGGTTCTTCTTAATATATTTCTTTAAAGCCTCTATTTCCTTCTTTAATAAGAAGTAGATAGGCTTATAAGCTAGTTTTATTTCTAGCTTAAACAAAATCTCGTAGTTCTATAGTTAATACTTTAGTAAGTCTCCCTTTTCTCTTTCTTAGTAAATGGTAATTAAGTTCTAATATTCTTTAGATACCGTTTCTATTTCTAGAATTAGAGGTATTTTTTATAGTTACTACTATATCTCTAAACTACTATATTATTCTTTCTTAATTCTTATAGAATTATCTTCTTTAATAGAAGTTAGATAGTTCTTATTTCTTAGTCTTTTTTATTAGGCCCTAGCTAGTACTCTCTACTATACTATCGGTAAGAGTTTAATATATATAAGATAAATCTATTATTCTTAGTATTTTATACGCTTAAATACCTCTCTTAAGATTATCTAGACGTCTATAGAAGATTTCGAGGCTACTAATTACTTTTATAAAGTCTTACTCTTAGTCTTACGCTTTCTCCACGTAGTTCTTTGTAATAAGTATTATATCTAATTTTTAGAAATACTCGACTTAGTAGGACTTACTCTATTTAAGACGCTATATTTTACTAAAAAGACGGCGTTTTATACGCTATAGTTCTAGTTCTATCTTAGGTCTTTTTTAAGGTTACCGTTAATACTACCGTTACTAGGCCTTACGCTATTATTTAAGTCTTACGTTTCTTCTAATAATTTAAGGGTATTATTTCGCTTAGTAGAGCTTACTCCTATAATAAAATTATATTTTACTAAGAAGGCTTCGTCTTCTACGTTATAGTTCTAGTTCTAACTTATACTACTATTAGAGTTATCTATATAGTTATTACGTTTAGGCCTTATACTAGCTACTTTTCGATTTATAGTAGATAAGAGTCGCTATAGGGTATTTATTAACCCGTTTTTTATACGTAACCCGAATTTTTATAGAAGGTCGTTAATTTTTTCTTAAAAGATAATTTTATTTTCTTTACTAAAGTCGAAGATAGGTTTCTATATTTAAATCTAGAGTATACCTAGAATAATATTATACCCGGGAATTCTTTAGATATCGAGAGAAATCTACTTCTAATAATTCTTAATCTAGAGAGTTACTTTCTTTATTTTTATCTTTATTTAGTCTTCTTCGTAGACTAAGCTTTTTCTATTAAATTTATTAAGTAGATATAGCTCTTTCTTCTTTTAATATAGAATCTTATATTATTCTATAAACTTGTTATATATAAAGTTTCCGCTTAATCCTATATTAATTAGTATTAAGATAGAACGTTTATTAAGCGTTTCTTTTATCTTAAATTATTTCTAAAGGTTTAGTCCGGTAAGAATTTCCGTATTTAATATACGTAATACTATATAAAGGGACCTAGACTATAGCTTCTAGATTAATTCTAATGCCGTAGGGCCGTCTAGTTTTTTAGCTTTAGATAGCCGTAGACTTTACTATATATATAGTCTTTCTATTTATTAACTTAAAGATATACTTCCTTCTAGTTAGTCTATTTATTAGCGTATAATCGTTTTCGCTAGTAGACTATATTCTATCATATCTAGTATTAGAAAGCTAGCTAGTTAAGTTTTTTATTTAATATTTATTAAAGTATGCGATTCTAGATAGTTACTATACTATACTAGTAAAGAATCCTTACTAACTCTTAAAGAAAGTTATAGTTCGCTTATTATTAAGTAGTTATTTCTTAATAATAAAGTATTACGAGCGTAGTTTTTTTTATAACGATAAGTTCGTACTTCTTTCTATTTTACTCGATACGGGTTTCCTAGAGGGTTTCTTAGTACTATATCTATAGTATTATAAGAGCTAATCCTCTCTTATAGAAAATCTAAATTATCTAGGCGAGTTAATCGTTCTTATTCGTTATTTCTACGCTAATTCTATATTTAGCTACGAGGCGCTTAAGTTTTAAAAGAGTTATAAAATTTAGTATAGCTTCTACTTCGCTATTTATTAAGTTATATAGCTCTTTAGTTTTACTATTTACGAGCTTCTCGTCTAAGAAAAAGCTATTAATAATATTATTAGTTTTAATAACTTCTTCGTTTCTAGTTATTATACCGAATTATTAAGATTTATAGAAGTACTATTCTAATATATCTTTACTACTTTAGTGTATCTAGTAGTTATCGTCGTAGTAGGCGGTCTAGTATAGTATATCGTAATTATCTTAGCGGGATATAACTAATACTTTACGTTAAGCGCTTAAGGTCTACTTTCTATCTTTCTTATTATAAGGGTTCTACGGGTACTTAGAAGAGAAGTACTTATTACTACTATAGATAATATAGAGTTAATCTTTATAGCGTTATTTTTATTTATTTATTTAGTTTAGGTTAGGTTTTTTAGGCTTCTTATTATTATTTTAACTATTATTATTACTCTTCTTAGAATTCTATCTATTAGCCGCGTTAAGGGCTATAGCGTCTTTATCTTTAAGAGTTATTCTTTCGCGGTAAGACTTTAAGATATTAGCTTATTAAGAGCCTATCTTCTATTTATATATATAATTATTAATCTAAGACGTAAGGTCTACTATTTTCTAAAAAATAGACGGGTATTTATAGATAATTATATTCTTCTTAACTTCTTTCTTTAGGTCTTTATAGAAGAGGTCGCGGAAAGTCTTATCTAACTATTTAAGATAGGCTATAAGCTATTAAAACTTAGTTATGTAGATAACTATAAATCCTAGTTATTTAACGGTTATAATATCGTTAGAGGCTTTACGAACTTTATTCTAATTATTAAAAGTAGCCTTAAGGTTATCTATAAATCCCGTATATATATTAAAGATTTTCTTAGTCTTTTCTCGTCTTTTCTTAAGAGTATATTCGTTGGCTAAGTAATCGCGAAGATATAGTTCTATCTATACCTCTATCGTTTCTCTAAGGTAGGTTAATGCGAAGAGTACCGCTTCGGCGTCGTTATTAAACTATACTTAGTTAAACTAGAAATAATATTTTATTTAAAATAGAAAGAATTAGAGCTTTTTTTTATCTCTATTAAACTTCTCGGGTATTACTATCTTAATTTTAGTAGCACTTCGCTTTATCGTATACTTAATTAGTCGAGCGTTTTAAGCCTTTAGCTTCTTAATAAGCTATAAGAGCTTAGCTCTAGTAGGCTTCGTTTACTATACGGGCTAAGCTAGCCCCTAAGCATTCTAAACCTAGCCCTCGGCTAAGTCGACCTTTATCTAAGATTCTAGTACTATTACTATTTTCTAAACTCGTTAGGGGGTAATATCTTACCCGATAAGACTTAATCTCGGAGCCTTCCTCTTCTTATAAAAATAGTAGTTAAAGTATAACGAGCGGGCCTCTACCTCTAAAGATCTAAATACTAAAGAGAAAGAAAACCTATTAAGGGGGTTTTTCTTAAATAGATATAAGAAGAGAGTAAGAGCAAGTCGAATATATAATAAAACTAAGTACTTACGTGCGAAGGCTGTGTTACTAATAATATACTAGATTATTATTAAAGTTAACCACGAAGGTTAAAGCTATCTAAGGAGTATAGTTTATATATAAGTAGAAGAGTGTCTATAATCTAGTATTACTAGAGGTCGCCGTGGCTATACTAGGCGACTATTACTCTATGTAGCCTAGGCTCTTAAGGGCGACATATAGGTCTGTGGGGAAAGGTCACGTGCTAAGCCACGTGATGCGATCCTTTCTAGGTGGGGTCTCTTCTGAGGCTCCCCCACCTTCCTTTCTATACTCCCGTGAAGGCTGTGCCGTAACACGAGAGTGTCTCTGGGATTCGTCACTACACTAGGAGCCCCTAGCTGCTGCAAACATACCTGTTAAGGGATCACAGCAGCACTGCCAGTGCTCACGTCGGGAACACGGGCGATATCTTCTCAGTCAGCTGGCTTCCCGGCAGGTTTGGGACAATCACGGTTGGTACCGCCAGCCCTCGCAATCGCCTCGCTGTTCTTCTGGTATTTGTAGACGGTCCAGTCAAAAACATAGTCGTACTGGAAGCCTTCACGCACGAAGAGATCCCGAAAGATCTTCCGCAAGTAGCTGTAGTCCGGCTTATCGTCGAATCGAAGCGACCGGCTGTAGTTGAGGTAGATGGCGAATTCGTTGGGAAAGCCTCGGCAGAGTACCTTGGTTGGCGTCGTCATCTTCTTCTCCATGATCCGATCATACTTCTGCTTCTTGGTAGCTGCCTTCAAACCCTGCCAGGGCAGCGAGCCGCGGAGGAAGTATAGCACTACGTAACCAAGAGACTCCATATCATCACGTCGCGATTGCTCAACGCCCAGGTGCGTGTTGATGGAGGCGTAGCGAGCAGTGCCGGTCAAGCTCTTGTTCTCGCGATAGGGGATATGGAAATGAGTCTTCGGGTCGCGATATTTCTTGGCCAGGCCGAAGTCAATAACGTTAACTTGATTTCCTCGCTTGCCAATTCCCATCACGAAGTTGTCCGGCTTAATGTCCCGATGAATGAAGGACTTGGCGTGGATATATTCGATACGGGAGAGTAGCTGGTCCGCCAGGAGAAGTACAGTCTTGAGGGAGAACTTGCGGTTGCAGAAGTTAAATAAGTCTTCCAAACTTGGTCCAAGGAGATCGTAAACCATAGCATTATAGTCGCATTCGGTACCGAACCAGCGAACAAACGGAATTCCGACGCCCCCCGCAAGGGACTTGTAGACCCGAGCCTCGTACTCAAGCTGGGTGTGTTTGGCCTTCGTGCTCTCAAGCTTGATGGCGATTTCTTCACCTGAAATGATGTTTACGCCGAGGTAGACATCACCAAAGGATCCAGAGCCAATCTTCCGACCGATTCGGTATTTATTGCCGACGCGGAGATCCTGGACTCGAGGGTTAGCATACGAAACCGAGGTTAGGTGAGCCAAAAGGTGGCTGAATGGCTGCCTGCAACGCCCAGCGGCGGTCAAAGATTCACGCAACCAATACCAAGACAAGCTGAATGAAGACAGCCGCGCCGGAGTATGTTAAATTTTGAAGCGGGGCGTACCATGGCTGACATATTAACGGCTATGAGCGTTGTATCTCTCGCTCGTTAGAATGGTGAGTGAGTGCGAAGAAGTTTGAATTCCCATACTTTCGGTTGGTTGGGGGAGGGTGGACTTAAATGTTGGTCTGGAAAAGATAATGAGGACGAAATATATGCAGCGGTCAATGCCGAAATGGGAGGAGCCACAGTAAGCAGCGAAAGGCGACATAGGAAAGCCGGCGCGTCGCCAGACTCGAGCCCGCTCGGTCGGCTTCCGGCCTTCGGCCTTCGGCCTGCTCGGGTACGGAGGCCGCGCTTGGAACAATCCGCCCCCCTCCTGATCATCCCAAGAGCCTATAAAAAAATACCGCTTGGAACCCGTCACTTTGCTAACCATCAACAGTCTGGGACATCCCAATTTGGTGCCACCTCCTGAACGTATATCGGTTCAATATCGCATTCCCATGCACGACAAGTTTCCGCATTTTCCGACATACACACAAGCCCAGATATGGCTCCCTTCTACCCAGTGTAGGAGCGCCTGTTCATAAACGGTGAATTCGTCCCGTCCATTTCGGGAAGGAAATTCAACATCTACAATCTGGCAATCGAGCAGCTCAGTGCTTCGATATATGAAGCAGATGCAAATGACGTGGACGTAGCAGTCAAGGCCGCGCAGGAGGCGTTGCCTTCGTGGTCGGCCCTTTCTGCCTCTGAACGCGGCGCCTATCTCTTCCAGCTGGCAGATGCGATGGAGCGCGCCATGCCCGAGATCTGGTATCTCGAGGCCATCAGTATGGGGCGACCCGTTCGCAGCTTAATGAAGGCAATGCAAATGATAATAAAGGGTCAAAGCCATTCGAACTCTCTCTTACTGCTATCCACGTTGGCGCCCCCCATTTACTAATTAATTTCGCATATTTGTAACGTAGTTGATAAGCGAAACGTTCGGGCATTTCTTGGCACCACGAAAACACCACCATCTTTCTTGCATTATGATACCACCAGCTAATTTTGTATGATAATTACATTGTGCGAGCTTTCTTATGTGCTGTGCAAGTCCTTATGTTATGCCCAGTTGATATAAACCCCCTACAGCGGTATAGAGCTCGACTTGAAGCCTCCGGTGTCGTATCACCATCCTCACTTTGAGCAGCTTCTAGACGTGCTACAGGCTCCTATAACAGCTCAACTACCTCTTTGATTATAAGACTCTCTCTTTAAGTAATATACTTGACTTTAACGTTGCGCTTTTTAACCACTTTCGCATTATAAGCCTACGCACGCTCGAGTCGCTCTGCCATGATTGCTATTGCTTGTAACGCCAACTTAGCACTCTTTGCCATCTTTTTCATTGCCACTATAGTAGGCGACGTGGATCGCCGCTAAAGCTTATATTGTCGGCGTCTTATAGCTCTCTGCTGCTTCTCAATCTGGCGCACCGTTTTAGGTATGTTGGTTACCGAATTTATTAAGGAAGTTGAGGGCTCGGAGGGTAGTAGAATATTAATTACACCTAATCTATTAAGCACCTTATCGGGATTAGATAGAAAAACACCGGTAGCTTTAAAGGCGCTTTTAACATTGCCGTTACTTAGCGCGTAAGGTCGAGCAGCGGCGTAGATCCGAAGAAAGTCGTCTATATTAATATAATTTTAGCTATTACGAGCCAATATCTCCACCTCTCGACGATAGCGCTGCTTGACCGAGCTAAAGTAGGCAACATCTAGTAGTTATAGAATAAACAAGGAATATAAAGGTACTAATAACCGAATAATATTATTATTTCTTACGTACGTCTCGAATAGCTCTAAACAGTGGCTACTATGTCTATTTATAATAAGAAGTCGTTTAACGCCTTTAGTACATATGCTCTATGCAGGGAGCGGAGGAACAATCGTTATTATTCGGCCCAAGTGGCTTTTGCGGACGGGCAACTCATTCGAGCAGAACATAATTTAGCGCGTTCATTTTTTCCTTCTGGCTTCAATATCTATCTACCACGGGATGTTTCTTTCAGTCTTTGGAACCTTGTTTGTAGAACGTAGTCGAATGTCAATTAACTATCGTTTCCAATAACCCTATGCCAGTCTTTCAGGCTACTATCGCTAGTTAGCCTACACGACAGACTCATTTGAACTACTGCTCAAATACAGCCGGGGTGTTTGTTGGTGTTGTGCTTCCCCGTTTCTGCAGCACCCACGCCGGGACCGCATTCTCATCCGGGTTCAAAACCTTCTCGCGAGGAACTTGGCGACCATCAACGCCTCTATATATATTTTCCAAGTGCTCTCTTTTACCTATGTCGATGTCGTCGTACATTTCAATAGAGTCGCGAATCTGGTCGGGGCTCAGCTGGCGGTAGTCGATGACGTTTCCGCTCGCGTCGAAGCTCCGCAAGACGCCGTCGTTTCCAAGGTGAACGACGCCATGATCGTCCGCCTTTAGCGAAGACAGGAGCTCCTGGTACCGCGTGCAACTCTCAGACTATTGACACATGAGCATCGAGGCTTGTCGAGACACTGAGGCCTTTGTACCATGATCAGGCTCTTGGCAATAGTAGTACACCACAAGTAGGATAGTCACCACCAAAGAACTGGCATGTAGCTTCAGAGAGTCGAAGACGGTTTGATTCTGACGCTATCTCACCGGGGTGGAAGAAGAGATGATACCGTTCTTAGGAGCAGACAACGTCAGCTTATATAGCTTTTGGTGCACACGTGATACCCACATAAGGCACGTGCATGCCCCGTTCGAATCTGCACGAATCTTGGGACACGAAACAAGCAGAACGAATTTCCAAGATCTCGTCTTACTCCCACGCGCAATCACCCTATATTGCCTACTAGACTCCTATAATATGTTACGATATCTGTATAGCGATCATTGTTCGTCATTTGCTGCCGCCACCCCCTCCGTACTCGCTGCTGGCTCTTCAGCCTTGCTTGCGTCAGGTTCCACAGCGGCATCGACCGCAGCATCAGCTGTGCTGCCTTCTCCAGCGTTTTCCGTCTCTGCCTGCTCAGCTGCGGCGTTTTCATTCTCATTGTCTTCGTCCTCCTCCTCGCCAGTGCTCTTCAGCTGCCCTCCCTTCCTCTTCGGTATGACCTTCATGAAGGCCTCGCCCCAATCGCCGCAGGCTAACCACTGCAGCATGATCTCATTGACGTGATTTGTCGCCAATACACTGCGGCTGTTCATCTGCAAGAACTCGCCAATGGGTAGCTTGGCCGTCTTGATGCCTCGCTCCGTAGCTCGCTTGTGACAGATACCCTTGTACCTGTTCTTATCCACCAGACCGCCGATGATGTATGTGCTATAAGGCTTGAGCTCGTGAAGAACCTCCGTGCCCTCGGAGGAAAGGTAGACAACCTCTCCCTCCTTGTTGTCACTCGATACAGCCTCCAGGCCCTCTGCACCCTCAGCAGCCTCCTTTTTCCTCTTTGCAGCATTCTCAGCCAGCACGCCGGCCAGCCTTCCACCCTCCTTCAGATCCCCCATCCACGCCTTGGCCTTCTCCGCCACCTCAACAAAGTCCTCCTCAAACACCCTGAACCCCTTCCAAGACTTGTAGTGCGCATTCAACAACTCATCAAACCTGTCCTTCAACTTCCCGCCAAAGCTCGACACGGCCAAATGCGCCCTGTATTGCGCATTCTTGTTATCAGAATAACTCCTCGTGATCTGCTGGCCCAGACTCTTCATCTCCTTTTCCATCATCAACTCGTCGAAGCTGCAGTCAAACACAAACGTGATCGGCAGCTGCACCGCCTTCTGATTCCTGAGCTTCTCCTGCGCCTCGCGCTGGTGCCTGTGCGGGTGCGACGACTCTGCGGGGCCGCCTGATTGTTCCTGCTCGGCGTGGGCCTGTCGCTTGCGCTCCTTGCGCGCCTTGTTTTTCTCTTTGCGCTGCGCCTTGCGCGCGTCCCGGCCGGCTTCCCATTCTTGCTGGCGCTTCTGCTTCTTCCACGCGGATTTGGTCATGCCGGGGGGTGGGCCGGGCTTTGAAGGGGCGTCGGCGGATGCTGCTGCTGCTGCTGGCTCGGCAGTATCTTCGTGATTGCCGTCCTCAACGTCCATGGCGTCGTCGTTGCTGGCGTCTGCCTTTCCGGTCGCGGGCTCAGCAGCAGAATGCTGCTCGTCGGCCATCGCAGCGCCATTGGCAGGCAGCGCCTCGCCGTTTTGCGCAAAGGCCGCCTCCTCATGCCGAGGGCTGTGCTCGCGCTTCTGGATCTTTGCGGGTCTCTCGTGGTCGGCCATTTTCTCCCGCCCGTGGTGTTGCGTTTCCAGCGGGGGATTCGTGACGCACCCGCCTAAAAAAATGCGCGGCCGGGGCCCTGGGCAGGCGCGCACGCACGGCCCGAAGATCGCCCGAACGCGCGAACCTCCCGCCGCAGCAGCTTCGACCTCTCACGGCGAGGGCAATCCGCATTACCATCTTCAATCCCACGACCACGCGCCCAAGCCACCGCCTCCAATCGCACAGGCGACGAAGCCGCACGAACGAACCTCCGGCCAGACGAATAGCTCGCCCGCCCGCCCACCATGCCTCAGGACATGCCGCCCGTTGGCGGCTACGAGCCCGTCCAGTACAAGCGCAACCTGCCCGCCCGCGGCTTCCGTCCGGCCACCTACCTCGCCATCATGGGCGGCATCATGGCCTACGGCTTCTACCGCGTCGGCCAGGGCATTCGGGAGCACAAGTACGTGCATTGCTTTCCTTTGCCCCCGCGGCCAAATCACTCCTGCGGATGGAGGGAGGATTGCCGGGGAGAAAACGGCGCGATTGAGGGAAGATGCGAGGATGTGTGGCTCGTTTGCTGACGTTTGGTGCTTGTTGTTAGTGAGCTCGCTCGCGAGAAGATGTGGTCGCGCATCCACCTCATCCCGCTGCTGCAGGCCGAGGAGGACAGGGATCAGGTCAGGCGGCACCTCGCTACCCAAGCGCGCGAGAAGGAGCTGTTGGGCGCTGAGACGAAGGTGTACAACAGCGACAGGTGCGTATGCTTTGCCAATTGGGATTGTGGTGGTAGAGGAGCAGGATTGTGGAGTGATGCTGATGCGCTGCGTGCAGGTTCGTGAGGCCAACTTTCGCTGCCACCCCCCGGGAAACCAACTAAATGGGTTCTTGCGTGATGCTGGGGTGGATTGGAATCAGCGGAGACGATGGAGGTTCGATGGATGTATATATCCGGATGGGCTAGAGCAGATCCGCCGGACGAGAAGTGCCGGTGCCGGAGGGCATGTCAAATCTCAATGGTTGCTTGCATGTCGGCTTCAGAGCATTCTTTATTTCCCAACATGCCCATTCTCATTTTCGACTCAATTACTCCTGATTTTGGAGTTGGTAGCCGCATGGAGAGGGAGCGAGCTGTCGCTCCATGGTGGATTGTCAAGCCAATCCATCTATTTGCTGTCAGTATCTGGCATTACTGACAATTCTCCTCTCTGCGTCCAACGTCCTCTTTTTCTCGCCCACCCTTTGCTCTTCCAGAGCACTTCCCATATGAGGATAGACTCGACGAAAAGACGAAGACCTCCACAGAATTTTGCAGCGGCCAGCTCATTTCCACCAGCAACTTATAATTCAAAAATGGCTAGCAACGCAACCAATGGCAAAGACGCAGAGTACAGATACCGCCGGTCGTTTTCGAAATACTGATTGCATTTGTGGAAAAGCACCCGAAAGACACTTTTCTAGAGGAAAAGATGAAAGGATGTTCTCTATATCCCTTCCAGTCAGACGATATGGAATGCTGGAGAGGGAAATTAGACAAGATCTCATCAAGAAGAAGGACTAGGTCGATGGGGGAAAAGAGAAATTGAACTGAGACTCCTGCACGCGGTTCGGAGCACGCGAAGGCACCGAGTATATGAACGGCATACTTTTGAGCGCAGTCGTGAATCCAACAGTCCCGACTTATATGTGTGCGATGACCTGTCTGGGTTCGCCTGCCGCTGCCTGGAAAGAGCTGCCTATTTGGTAGCTCGCGGCTGCTATCGAGAAGAAGGCCGGCAGCAGGTGCCAATCGCGTTGTCAAAGGAGAAAATGATGTCTTGAGTATCTGCATTACTAGAGCATACATTCCTTGGCATCTTCGTATGCTGGGAGTTCCATAACGTCTCTTTGGGCGGTCGCTCCGTAAATACGTTCGACGGTCTGTGCACATTTGTAGCAATGACTTCGGCAGCGCAAGCTGGCGTTATGTCATTTTCCTGCTCTCTCCATAGAGTAAGCAACGAAAGGCAGCCTGCCGCTAAAGACCCACAGCATGCATGTTGTCACTGTCCACGCGGCAGTTCTGGCGGGCACAGGGGACGGCTTGATCTGCGGCAGGGATGGTTGCCGTGAGCATCCGAACGTTTGGGTCGGCTCGGGACGAGTACGGAGATGTCTGAGATCGCCATTGGGGTTGTGTGGATTGGATCACTTCTGGAAGAGGTTCCGGTCTAGGGGCAATTGTGACTGCACACAGATCCATGCGCAGAGATCTTGTGGAAGACCAAGACCCTGTCAACCTCTGCGTTCATGTCACACAGGTCCTACGAGAAGCGGCAAGCGAGAGAATCTAATTGAGAAAGAAAATACGTTTGAATTCCGGGTATCGTAAATAAGTCTCCATCTTCCCATCACATGATTGGCCGTGTGTCTATGATGTTCTCCAAACATATGAGAGTTTTCCGCATACTCCAATCCAACATCCCCTCGACTCCGATCACCTACTCGACGCTCTACTCGTCTTCCCACTGCTCCCACTCCCGCCAACACTCTCTTTCCTCTTAACACTCACCCTCGCCGCATCTCCACCCTTCACATCTGTAATCGTCGTTGTCACGACATCACTCCTCAATCCCATCGCCACATCTCCCCTCTCCACTGCCTCCCTCCCAGCAAACTTATCATCGCAAAAGCTCGGGCTATGCGGCTGCGCCGACTCGATATCGTAATCGACCTGCCGCCAAATCTCCAGCGGCATGCTCGGCCCGTGCTCGCCATAGCTGGTATTGATAGCCTCCTGGCTATCCCTCCCATCGCGGCTGGACATGACGCCTCCGTGCTGGGTCGACCCGGAATGCAAGCTCTGCAGCGTCCTGTCCCTGACGGACCGCAGCCGACTAAAATGCTGCGACCCCCTCGTCGCCGCGCTCTTCCTGTGGGCACTCTTCGACGACGATGAGGGGCCCATGGCCGTCTTGTTGCCGTACTCGTCGTACATGTACCGGTCCTGGCCGCCCTGCCCCTTGTAGTTCGACGCCGAGTTGGTCCACGAGCCGCCCAGCCCGGTCGCGGCGATGAGCTTGCGGAAGAGCGGCCAGCAGCAGGTCGCGTTGGCGACGTAGATGCCGGTGCTGCTCTCGCGCACGTACCAGATCATGTAGACGGTCGACCCCGGCAGGATCCAGTTGTAGGTCTTGTTGAGGACGGCGGCGACGACGTTGAAGAGGCCGAGCGAGAAGACGGCGCACAGCATCAGTTTCTTCTTGCGCTTCATCTGGGCCTTCCAGATGAGGGGGAGAGGAATAAGGATAAGCAGCAGGTCGGAGGAGGTGTTGAAGACGAGGATGGTGATGCAGTAGTGGCCGTAGTTGGCGCATTGCGGGTTGGAGGGGGGCAGCGCCCAGTATTGGTTGAAGGGCCGACACCAGACGCCGAAGAAGGTGATTTGGATGATCAGGTAGCCCAGCGCGACGTAGGCGGCGACGAGTTTGTTGAAGAGGTTCTCGCGCAGGCCTTGCGTCATGCGGTGGTAGAGGATCAGCAAGCTGGCCTTGGTGCCCCATTGCGCGTGGATCATGCACTGCTCGACGGCTAGCGTGATCTTGCTGCCGAAGATGCGGCTGCGCACTTCAGCTGGGTCGGCGAGCACGGTAGCGAGCTCGGAGGGGTCCATGAGGTTGCTGGCGAAGCGGATGTTGAAGTTGAGGAGGACGATGAGCGCGGTGTAGAAGAGGAATGTCACGATCATGACGTAGTCATCGGCTGGTCTCTTCTTAGTATTTTGGGGGGGTTCGCAAGTAGTAGTAGTAGTAGTAGTAGTAGTAGTAGTAGTAGTAGCAGGCGGACTTACAGGCAAGTCGCTTGACAGAACCCGTTGTTATTGCCCTTGACCATCTGGAAGCTGTTAGAAATGTGCTAATCGATTGGAGTGAGGTCTGTTATAAAAGCATCGCAACCGAGACCGTGAGCACGGAAAGTCGGAGTATTTGTCCAGACAAGGTATTCAGAAGGTTTGATGACACTCGTGTCTGGGCGAATGCTCGAATCCGCCACCGCGAAGTCTTGTTACAATGCTTAAGAGAGCGGCCTCGTACTTGAAATACTTACAATCTACCAACGAAGAAGAGGAGTGCGAAGACATAGAAGCAAATGCTCTCGATGAGCACCTCCTCATGACTAGGATCACCCTTGGCCATGACGGAAAGGGCTTCGATCAGGCCGATGCAATGGGGGCACCGACAACGGCGAAGGTGGCGAACTCCAGAGTGCGGGGCTGAGCGGAGTCCCCCTTGACTACCTCCGCATGTAGATTGGGACAAGCTTTGACTTGGGATAGCGTGACGGGCGGATGAAGCGGGGATGGAGCGGAGGTGATATAAGCAGCAGGCAACGGTAAATGAGCGGCAGGAGGGAGCGAGCGGTAGGGCAGGAGGAGCTGAGGTGGTCCAAAGGAGCGGAGAGCGCGGAGGTCGCTCGAGGGCACGGAAATGCTCGGCTGACAATTGTTTGTGTAGCGTGTGATGGAGCTTCTAGTCGGGCAGTGATGATGAGTCGTGTGGGTCTTTTGGAAATCAATATTCGGGAGGGAGTGGAAGACGGAAAGGGTAAAGCTGGGCCGAATGAGGGAAAAGATGGACTGACTATGGCAGATCTTCAACGCACAACCTCAGAACAATGACGATGGTTGGAGAAAGACGCGGTGTGGAGGTGCAGCGGGGTGAGAACGAAGGCTTATGCTCGTGCAACGGCCGAGTGCGATGCTGTGGGACGCGAGAGACAGGCGACGGCCGAGGTCACGGCATGGTGCATTCGGCGGGACAAAGGTCGAGAAGGAGCGGGCGCAAGAGGAGGCAAGCATTTCCAAGCGGCACAGCAGGTTAAAGGGCAAGAGGGCACGGCGATGCCGTTGGCGCGGCTCCGGGCAGTCCCATCTCGGGGGCGCCATTGGCTTGGGGGGAGAGGGCTGGCAGTGAGCGAACTGCCCTATCAGGCCGCAGTCGCGAGCGTCGTTCTCTCGCCTTCGCCTTGCGAGTGGGCCCCGAGAGATGGCGCGCAGAGCACGCTATGCTCGCGGGAGACGTTGCGGCCGGCGCTTGTCCAGTTGCGGGCTAAAAACGTGGCAGGCGAGAGTGATTTGCGGCTGCTCTCTGCCCTGCACGACGTGTTTCCTCCCTTCACCCACCACCCACCACCCACCACCCCCGCCCTCCGCAGGAGAGACGACGCAGCACCCGCTCAGCGCTGATCGCCATGGCTGTTTGCCCGGCCGTCCGCAATCCTCCCGGCTGACGGCAACCCCAACACTGCCGATCTGTGCGAGGTCAACCCCCGAACCGCGAGCTCCGGCTCCGGAGACGCCTGCACGCCACACTCAGCCGCACGTTGCAGCCCTCTTCCTTCTGACGCGGCCCTTGCCCTAACCAGTCGAGCCCACTCCTGCGCCGCCTCAGCCGCCCTGACAAGTTCCTTTGACACGCCAGAACTTCCTCACGCCGCTATCGTGACCACGATGAGAGTCGCCACAGCGCTCTCCCCGCCATTCCAGACGCGGACAGTAATCCACAGCTCCCTCGACCTGTCCAAAGGGGCCCCCGGCCCAGCGGGCCACTTTGGCAGCAATTCGGCCGTACTTGCAGCCTGCCGTTCCTGGTGCTTGGTTGCTTTTTCATCGTCCTGTTCAACTGATGTCCCGAGCGGCCACGCCGTCGCTGCATCTATGTCCTTGGGGTCCTTTACCCTCCCCCGCAATGGAAAAACACCGCGAGCCACAAGGACGAATCTCCTGCACATCAATGTGGGTTGACGCCGATGGGCCCATTTTGTGACGGCAGCCCCGAGCTTTGGCTGCCAGCATCGCGAGATCTGATCGAACGCCGCATCGACGAGTGCCCAGGAGACGTGCAAGAACTCCTGCCAAACGCAGCATGTGCTGCATGTCGCTAAGCTGAGAAAAACTCTGCCGCTGGGCCGTTGAGCCAAAAACCGCTCCTCGACCTGGGATTGGCGAATCCGCGAACGTCCCTGCGTCATGCAAGGCACAGCACATCGCCACGAAAAAGCACTATTCGCTGCGAACACTCTAATCTGCCGCAGCCACAAAAAGAACGCATCCTCCTCCCTCTCTCACTACTTCGGCCTTCTTCCCAGAGCTCCCAGCCGCCAATGACGCCTTCCTGCTGCCGC
Source organism: Macrophomina phaseolina (assembly GCA_020875535.1). Classification (NCBI taxonomy): domain Eukaryota; kingdom Fungi; phylum Ascomycota; class Dothideomycetes; order Botryosphaeriales; family Botryosphaeriaceae; genus Macrophomina; species Macrophomina phaseolina. The sequence goes on from JAEQDS010000068.1 coordinate 602,160, forward strand.
CAATGCTCCTATCACTCTCGAACCATTGCCATCGCGCCACCAGGAACCTCATCTCCAGAACCAGTCTCCATTCACAGAGATTCAAAAGGCCCGTCGTCGCATCCTTCTGCGGGAACTTTGCATAATAGTCGTTCCTCTCGGCCCATCCCCCCCGAAGCGTGGGACGGGAGGGCGGTAAATCAGAAACCGCGCCGCCGAAAGGATTCAGGTAGGATCTGTGCGAATTGATCCCCGGCCGCGCACTGATTAGATTTCCGGACCACTACCCGGAGCCACGCGCGCATGCGTAAGGTGGCGCCCGTTTGCTTCCAGGAAGGGTGATTCTGCCCTGCGTCGTGCGGCGTAGTAGGGAGTTCGCATGTACGTGCTGCGGCGCAGTAACGTTGCAGCAGCGGGGGAGCTGCACATCGGAGCGAGGGGTCTACGACTTCGAATCTTCTCCAGCGCCAAGCTAGCGCTGCTTCTCTTGCATACTAGATAAAAACTTGCGATGCGCGCCAGCTACGCGGGAGAGCACACGATCACCCGCTCCCGCCATCGCGGGAATTCCGAGCCCACTCGATCTTCTACGCTAGACCATGCGCCGGGCCAGAGCCGGCTCGGCGGGTGGCTTGCCTATCTGCCTTCCCTCGCTATTTCCCCCTAGTGCTCTCGTACTACAGCCGTGCCGGCGGCAGATCTCTGCGAACTTAACGTCTGTGCCGGTTTCCTCCCACTGCGCTTCGCGCTTCGTCCCCACCGGGACGCGAACGCGTGTACCTATGCGCTAGGAAAATAGACCATGATGTCCCCTCTCCACTTCGGCTCATCTTCGCAGAGAACTACGTATGTGCGCCACCCCGCCCACTTGCCGTGTCTTTCCTCGGGGGCCAGTAGTGAGGTGGAGGGAAGGTTGGTGGTTTAGGGTTCAACTTAGGCGAATTACTACTGCGAGTGCCGATGTAGGAGCGCATGGGGCGACAGCCGGGAATGAGACGAGAGGTGAGGTAGGTTTTTAGCGGAGAGGCGAATAAACTTCTTTCGTCGCTTCTCTCACGTTGCCGCGTCGGACAGATCTGCGTGATCCTCATTGTCAGGTCCCGACATATCGATGCCCTAGTATTGTGTGGCGAGCGGGGTGGACAAGGCGAGTGTCGTTGGGCGTCCGTCGTCTCCTTGTTCTGCCTCGTCGCTCTCCTTACCGTCGGAGATACCTGCTCTGAGGTATTTTTCTCAAGAAGCCTCCTTCCTTCCTCAAAGTTCCTCCTGCGGGGAGAAAAGGGAGAACCGTCGCGAGATTGAAGGATGCAGAAGGGCCGCGAGAGCACCTCCCCTCATCAGCTCTGGAAATCTCCGCGTCCTCTCGCTAATCGCATACAGTGGAAACGAGTGCAGAAGGGAGATGGCCAAAAATAACACTCACGAAACGCTGACCACGCGTTGGCCTGCCTCTGCCCAACGGGCTAACGATTCGACCAGGAGCTCTGTGCGGCGCTCGTGAATCGAGTAGCGGCGAAATGCGAAAGGGGAGAGGAAATACATGGTACGATGTTCGGAGCCTCTTTGTCTGAAGTAGATGGGCGTCTGAGCGCGTCGCCGATGCGGCTTACAGCAGCAGCCTCCTTCGCCGTTCCGACAGCAGGTCTGCCGAGTGTACGAATGAAGGGGAGGGAGGGGGCAGATCAGGCCCTTGCCGGCAGTTCGAGTCAGTGTGGCAATACACGTAGGGCTGCTGAGGCGGGCAAGGAGGCGGGCGTGCTTGGCGACGGGACTGCTGGGTTGTTCGAGATTGCAATTCAAGAGCATCTGCATGTGAAAGGCATCGTCGTGGATCTTAGGCGACCTGTGTAAAGCTGCGTGGGCTTTTTGTCAGGACCCTGGTGAAGCATGACGGGGTTCTGCTATGTGTTGCTGGCGCGAAAGGCAAGATTTCGCTGGTTTGAGCGCACCTTCAGCACGCACTTCAATACTTTCAGCTTGTCACTCCATCATACAAGATCGAAGGCCAATCCCACATAACTCACCCAGGGGCAGGGAATCGTGAAGAGAAAGCAAAGAAAAAACATTCGGATTCGCAGCATCGTGATTCGCTAGCAATAGCAAATTCAAACTTTCGAGTCTCCCTCGAGGGCCACTCCTCACCTTTCGTTCACTCTCAACATCTCCCTTCCTCAAAAACGCAGCGCTCACGGAACACCACTCAGAGCTCTTTCACCCCATCCTCCTCCTCAACCACGCCCTCGCTGGCCCCGACCTTCCGACCTTCCTTCCCACCAACCCACCCATCCACGATCAACCTCGCAACATTCTTTCCCGCCAACGCACTCGTCTCCATCGTACTAATGAACCCCTCCACCGCACTCGTATACCACAGCTCCTGATCCAGCCTCACTTCCTCAAACGTCACCCTCGGATACTCGAACGGATAGCTCTCCCAGACCTTCCTATAAATCCACGTCACGTCGCCCGCGCCCACCGCCTCGCCCACGCCATCTTCCCTATCATCGTTGCTCGCGTCATCCGCGACCCCCAAAATCCGCGCCAAGAATCCGCCCGTCACTGGCGCCGGCGAGAAGATCTTGTAGAGGTATTCTCGCCGCCCGGTGCGCGGGTTGCGCACGCGGCGCAGCGCCGAGATGCTGAAGAAGCCGGCGGCACCGACGCGCGCAGGCGAGTCGTCGCCGCGGGCGTCGTCGCTCTTGCCCAGTGTCGTGAGGACGACTTGCGGGACGGGCGTGCCATCAGGCAGGTTGAATGCCGAGGCGGCGAGGCGGTGCGGCGAGGCGAAGAGCGTGACGTGCAGCTTGACGTAGGGAATGGCGTCGGGGACGTGTTCAGGCAGGGCCGTGATGGAGATGTTGGCGGAGTGGTAAGGCGCCGCGAGGATCACGGCATCAAAGTGCTCGGGGGCGCGAAGAGCCGAAGTGGTCGAGTCTTGCGGGATGAGCGTGTAAGTGGCGTCGGAGCGCTTGATCAGCGCTGACACGCTGGTGTTGAGACGGATGTCGTGCGTCGCGGCGTGGGCGAGGTGCGAGAAGATGCGCCAGTTGCCGCCGTCGACGCTCATGGCGCCGTCGGTGGCCATGCAGACCATGGAGAGGAGCCCGTTGATGCGGGCGAGGTTTTGGGCGTAGTTGACGCGGGTGCTGTGGAGGAGGTTAGCCTGATGTTCAACGTGTAATAATGTAGCCTTCTCATGGAGAGGTGGGTTGGTCGTCTGGACGTGAATGCGCCCGCGTACTGTGGCATGCAAATCCAGACGGCTGCCTCAACTCTCCAATATGCCGAAGACCCAGTCTTCGCTCACCTCGCCTGCACCACATCATGCGCAAACGCGCCTCCAATCCCATTCTTCCTCAGGAACTCCTCCCCCGTCGCAGCCGTCGCGTTAACCAGGCCCAACTCATGCACCTTCTCCGTCAACGACGCCCACGGGAAATGCGGCTCCTCATACATCTGCAAGAACGTGCCCACCGTCTTCCGCATCAACCGAATGGCGCGTATCGGCGCGAGTCCATACTTCCACATCAGCTTCGCCTTATCGAGCCAGCCCATGTCCTCCGGCGCCGTCAACACAAACTCATGCCCGTCCCACACACCCATGAAGTCGCGCCCATTGTCTGATTCGTCTTCGTCTTCGTCGACGATCACCTCGCTGTAGCCGTTGGACGACAGGTTGAAGTGTGCGACGGCATCCATAAGCACCCGGTTGACGGAGACAAAGATGGAGGCGCCCAGCTCGACGGGCAGGGCCGGCGCGCCGTACGCATGCACAGTGGTCGAGCGACCCCCGATATAGGACGACCGCTCGAAGATGGTGATGTTGGTCGGGATGCCGGCGAGGGCGGCGTACTGCGAGAGGTGGAAGGCCGCGGAGGAGCCGCCGGCGCCGGCGCCTGGGTATTCAGTGGTCAGGACTCTTCTGATTCCGTTAATGCGATGGGTGGGGAGCTCGGGTGGCTGTGGTCAGAGATGGTCGGAGCTGATGGGTAGCCTGATGGCAATACGTACCTATGATAGCAACTTTCTTTGCAGGGACATTTGCCGCGGAGAGATGCTGCTGGTGATCACTCACATCATGGGAGCTTACTTGGGCTGACAGGTAGGCGGCTACTAATGCGAGGTTCCGCAACATGGTGGCGTTGTTGTTCTGGAGCTAGCTCTCGGGGATGATCCGGAGCTCAAGGGAAGCTGACGTGCGTCGGTGTTACAAATACAATACTGAAGGATCAAGTTGGGAACCCTCGGAATTTATTCTAATGCATTCCACAGCAGATATGTATGAGACGGAGAGTGAGAAGTCCGTACTAAGGTGAGAGTCATCGATGGCTGGGGTGAAGTGGAAGCGGAGGTGGTGATGGGTGACAGCTCGCCAGGGTCCACGTCCTGACTCGTGCATTACGCCAGGGATGCTTTTTTCCGTGCACTCGTTCCTCTCTTCTCGTCCTGATGTATCGTATTTTGTCGAGGATAGGTATATCATGCTCTCCGTAGCTACATTAAACGCCCAATTCCACCCAGCCGCTATGTGCGCGAAACATAAAAGCATGCAAAAGCCCTCCACCGCCTTTTCTAGTTACCCTCGCTACCAAACTCCTTGGTCCATTCCGCGTTTCTTGTGAGATCCTCCCCGCTGACGGTGGGCCTCGAGCCCTTAATGGCCTTGATGAAATCCTTCAGCATAAGCGGCGGTTCCAGCAATTGGTCCGATTCGATATCCGTCCACTGCATCTCCATTGCCCCGGCGTCGCCCGGCGAGCAGGGGGTGAGCTTCTCCTGTCCATCTACCATGACCTGTAGCTGTGATTAGCCTTCGTCTCATCGGCCTGAGTCGTTCAACGCACCTTCTTGTAATGAGTTGCCGTCTGAATCTTGCGGACAGGCTGCATAAGTGCGTCCTGCACAGCAATGCTGATATCGCTTCCCGAGTATCCTTCGCTGAGCCTTCCAAGCTCCCTGTAGTCCTCCGGCTTCAACGAGCAAGGTGTTGTGCCGACTGCAAGCTCGAACATCTTCACACGTGCGGGAAGGTCGGGCAGGCTGATGTGCACACGTCGCTGGAAACGTCGGCGAATGGCAGCATCCAATTGCCACGGAATGTTTGTTGCGCCGAGGATAAGCACGCCCTTTGAATCCTTGCCAACGCCGTCCATCTGCACCAGAAGTTCGGTCTTGATACGTCTCGAAGCCTCCGATTCGCCCTCTCCACGAGGACCGCAGAGCGCGTCGATCTCATCAATGAAGATGATCGAGGGCTTATTCTCTCTTGCCATGTTGAAAAGCTGCTTGACGAGACTATGTCATTGTTAGTTCTGCAGAATTCAGCTTGACTCATCCCACGCTTACCGTTCACTTTCTCCCATCCATTTGGAGACCAGGTCACTACTGCTGACACTGAAGAAAGTACTGTTGGCCTCAGTGGCGACAGCCTTTGCCAAGTAACTCTTACCAGTACCAGGCGGGCCGTACATCAAAATACCCTTCCACGGCTGTCGCTTGCCAGTGAACAGGTGGGGGAACTTGATGGGTAATATGACAGCCTCCTTCAGCGCCTCCTTCGCCTGATCCAGGCCAGCGACATCCTCCCACCTGACATTCGGCTTCTCGGACAAGATGGCGCCGGCGAGGGCCCCGCGCAGCTTCTTGGAGTCGGCGTCCTCGTCGTCGTCGCCGCCGCCGCCCTGGCCCTTCCCGCTGCCGCCCGCGACCTTGCCATTCGCGCCTATCGCGCCGGGCTTCTTGCGACTGTCCGTGTCGTTCTCGGCCAGGTGGTTCTTGAGCTTCTCGGCGCGCTCCATGTACTCGCCGACCTTGGCGCGAATCATCTCCTTCGACTTCGCGTTCTTCTCCCACTTGAGCGCCAGCATGAACAGCTCGAGGGCCTGGTAGTACAGCTGGTAGGCGCTCTCATAGTCGCCGTTGGTGTCCTTGTCGATTGCCTTCTTGACCACGTCGATGGCGCGGCCGAGGAAGTCGGTGCCGCTCATTTTGGAAATGAGAAATTCTTATCTGCGCGGCTTGGCGAGATAGTTTGCGCTTCCGATTTTTTCGCCAAATCCGTGCCGCAAACGATGCCTGGGGGCGGGAGAGACGGCCGTGGGTCGTGCGATATCGTCGAGGGTTGGGGCCTGCGCAGTCGTACCGTTTACGCACGGTTGCTAGGGCAGCGCTTAGGTGGAAGGGTGGGAGCGCGGGGTTGGATGCGCCTGCGGATATTAGCAACAGCGATAGACGAGTGGCGCAAACAAGAAAATCACCTGCGAGCGAAGCACAGCGGGCACGGAGAGGTGTTGAAGACGAGTGGGAAGAGTTGTGTTGTGCCTGGACCCAGGCGGCGAATGGATGCAAGCGATGTCACCGCTGCCGTGCGCCGCCCCGCCAGACTACGGTGGGCTGAATCCCGCGCTAAAGCTCCAGACTCTCTTCCGCCCTGCACCCCCGCCTCCAGCGAGACCGACCGCAAGCCCTGCCTCAATTGCCCTCGAGACCAGCTGCGGAGATGTCGGAGCAGCAGAAAAAGCTGCAGGACCTCTCTGACGACTTCCAGAAGCTGCAGACCGGTGCGCAGTCCTCGAGCCTCCTGATCCTTCTACGGACCTGGCTAACAACTGTGTAGAGCTGCAGACTATCGTCGAAGCTCGCCAAAAACTCGAATCTCAGCAGCAGGAAAACAAGGGTGTGCAGCAGGTTCGTTTGCCCATGTGCGCTGCCCGCAACCTTCTCACACGGCCTCCCAGGAATTCGAAAATGTCGGAGACGATGCCAACATCTACAAGCTGGTCGGCCCCGTGTTGCTGAAGCAGGACAAGTCTGAGGCTGTTCTTGCCGTCAGCGGACGTCTGGAGTTTATCGAGAAGGAAATGTGAGTATGCCCAGGCGGTATCTGGACTTCGAGATTAGCCATACTAAGACATACTTCAGCAAGCGCATCGAGGGTCAGATCAACGAGGTTCAGGAGCGCAGCGAGAAGAAGAAGATTGAGGCATGTTTATATTTCGAATTATGGAGATGGAAGCATTTTTCTGACTGGAACCAGATCATAACTCTGCAGACCGAATTGCAGCAGCTGCAGCAGCCCGAGGCAGCTGCTTGAGATAATCTCTGAATGGTCAGACTTTCCAGGTCTTGCTGACCGATGCCGCGTTCTAAAGCTCAATATCCGCGAAAGGACGGACCAGGCCTAACGCAGCTATGAAAAGAATGGTATACGCTGATGTTGGCGCATGAAGGAGAGGAAGCGACCTCTTCCTGGAGGAGGATTGGATACTAGGCGTAACCGAAAGCGAAAGATGCAGATTAAAGCACAGTTGCATCGAAGGAACCGGGTGGAATGGACACTCAAGGTTCAGCTGAGCTGTCATCACATCGGCGTGGAAGCCTTTCCCAATGCCCCTAATTGAACGCGGAATACTGTTCGAAATATCTGAAATGCCTCATATTTTAGTCTCTTGGCCGGGTCCCCGGGGGTTCTGTGCACTTTGATTCCTCTCAACCCCCGGATTATCAGATCTTGGAGCACGAACAGTGTACGGAGATTATGAAGTCGTCTTGACGTTAATGTGCTCATGTATCCTGGGCGTTTACATCTACTTGACTGTTTCGCATCTGAGTACATGTCTTGTCTACGCCTTGCTACTTCCCTGACGTGAGACAGGCATTCCTCACTCGCGCCAAATCCATCTACGATCAAGCTCGTGGTTGAGAAAAAAAAAAAAAAATAGCTGATCATGATATTACCCTATTTCCATCCACAGCGAGTCAGTCTGACGGACCAAGACTCGGGCTTAGGGGAAAATTCAACGCCGCAGTAAGGCATGGCACCTTTTCGCGAGACGCTGCTGTTGCCAAGCAACCATGTGGAAGCCCCAGAGAGGATAGCGAAATAAATACCAGCCAAGAGCCTAGACGCCTGTGTTTTCTGTCAAGAATTAGGATAATATCATGTAATTGGTACCTCAGAGCGCGTCATGGAGGAAAAATTCATAATGCCGAGCCATCAGGCATGATGAAAGTGGTGTCCTGGGGTATCTTTACACGAGTTTTCATGCTTCCGCAGAAGCGTTTTGGTAATGCCCAGCAATAAACTCCAGGCTCCAATGTTCCTCAGCTTTTCTTTACGTAACTTGGTGCAGGTGTCTCTAATAGGCAATTCTTGCAGCTCTGGCCGAGAAACTGCGCCGGGTATAAATGTGCTGGCCCGTCGCAGTTTGTGGAAGCATGCAGATCAGCCGTGCATGGCCAATGGAAACGGCCGTCAAAAGGGAGATTTGTCAGACAGAATCAAGGGCATGCCCGCGGCATCACTCAGCCCTACGGCGACGGTGGCTGGAAGCTCAGGCCACATTGTTCTGGGGTCAACCTGCTTGACCGATGAAACTTGGTTGCAGCAAGCAAGGGCATCAGCTCACCCTCCCACGCCTCACGCCTGTTTCCCTACGCCTCGCGCTCCACACTCATTCCCAGACACCCACCTAGCCGCAAACACGAGATACCCACCCACCACCGATTGGCCAATCCCCGCCACACCCGCACCCACGCACCGGGCCACCTTTCCCCGCAGACGACGCATCAGCAACGACAGCGACGACACATGTCGACCTACGCCCCGGTTTCGTCCAACGGCGGCGGCGGCGCTGCGGAGCCACAGCGCCCCTCCTCCCAGATCCGCTCCTCCTCATCCACCAACACCAACCGCTACTCGGCCTCGTCCTTCTTCACATATCCCGTCTCGCGCACCGTCTCCGGCCTGTTGCGCCGCATCTCCACCGAGCCGTCGAACAACCTGAAGGCGCAGATGCCGCCCGGCCTGCAGCCCAACACCAGCGGCGTGCCGGGCCTCTACACCCCGCCGCGCCGCCACGCCTCGCCGTTCCAGCCGCCGCCGCTGACGCCGCTGTCCCTGGAGGGCTGGAAGGAGAGCACGCGCGAACGGTCGCGGCTGCTGTCGCGGCAGCTGGCGGAGGAGATAAGACTGCTGATCCCGCCGCGGCTGCAGCTAGTGGAGACATGGAAGCTGGCGTACAGCCTGGAGCAGGACGGCGTCAGTCTGGCGACGCTCTACAAGAATTGCGAGGAGCTGAGGGGGAAGCGCGGCGGATACGTTCTCGTGGTTAGAGACGGCGGTGGCGGGGTGAGCTTTCTCTCCCGTGCATGCTCTTTGACCGGCGCGCAGGTGCAGTGTACTGACTGGCTTCTTAGATCTTTGGCGCCTACCTGTCGGACCCGCCGCACCCTGACCCGCATTTCTATGGCACTGGCGAGTGCTTCCTCTGGCGCGCACATGTCCTGCCGGGCCTCCCTCCGCTGTCATCCCTTCCGCCGCCGCCGTCTGCCGATACGACAAACGCCCAACGCATGACGACAATAGTGCAACCGAAGCACCATCTCAGCCCGCCGGGCTCCAACGCACCTAGTAATGGAGGTAGTGGCGCGAGCACGCCAGAGAGGATCAGGTTCAAGGCATTCCCGTACAGTGGAGTGAACGACTATATGATCTTCTGCGAGCACGGGTTTTTGAGTATTGGAGGAGGGTGGGTTATTCAGCCTGGTTATACGGGAGTCCCCTGACTGACGCAATCATAGGGATGGTCACTATGGCCTTTGGCTGGACGACAACCTCGAGAACGGTATCTCCAGTTCATGTCCCACATTCGGCAACGAGCCGCTCAGCGATGAGGGCCAGAAGTTTGATGTTTTGGGCGTCGAACTGTGGTTTATCGGGTGAAAATGCATCAGAACTGGAAGCGAGCATTTGCTGAAAAAAGGTTGCAATTAGCGAAGGAGATGATAATATTTGTGCCGCTGTTTTCTTTTTTCTTTCCCCTGGCGGTTTCGCATATTAGGCGCCAGGATGGTTTGACGGTAGGGCCCCCAATTCAGGGATCCAAGGCGTTGTGGAAAGGACTCATTTGAAGCATTCAAGTGACGTAGGATACCATTAGGATCATTACTTTGCTGCTTTCGGCTTCCTGTATAGAATTGTCGTCTTGATTATCAGACGGTTCAACTGAGCAAGTTTCTCTTCTAAGCACACGCAATCCCGTCCTCTTTGGACGACTATTTCTTTAGACTTTATCGTCAAAGGCCACTAGTCAACGGCCTTGGACAGATCTGATCAATTTATTATCTGGTGGCCTATCTAGAACGGGAACTTTCACGCCATGGGCGACGGACATGCCTGACTCGAGGCCCAGCTGGGTCAATGCTAAACTTGCCAATTGATTGGCAAAATTTGGTGTAGTACGGCAACATCCGGAAGCATCAGCAATGTGTCTGACGACCACCTACAACAACCAACAACAAAGCCGTGCATTCATTTTCTGTATTTCTGGCAGCAGCTGCAAAAACAGAAAAGTGCATACTCTTCAGAAGTCGCGTAGTTGTTTACGTCAACAGAATATCGCCTAGTCAACACAGCGCCAAAGGACCTATGACCCGGCCAAGACCCGTACTGCTGGGAAGTCGTGCCTGAATCAGGAAAATCACGTGACATATACTCTGTATATGATGTCAAGACGGCTAAGATTGCGTTATCCAGGACGCGCGACCATCAAGCGTGCATCGGACGCGTCTCCCCCGCTTGTTTCCTGGACGCCTGTGCCCCTCACCACCTTCGGCGGCGGGGTCGATCGCCGTGGAGGATGCAGGCACGACCGCGAACACTGCACGAGCGGGCGCCCGCAGATCAATCGCATGATGAGGATCCCTCACCCCGCCTGAGTGGAACGTGATGCTTGTGCAAAATCGCGACATTGCGTGCTGCGATGATTGCCGGACCCGCATGGGCCGGCAGTGCGTGTTATAGCTGGCTGCACCTGCACGTACAGCTGGCCAGACGCTTCTCTGACCTCCCTTCTCCACCGCGCGTCTTTTTTCCCCCGTCAGCTCTCGCGCGTCCTCTTGTCAGTTGGCACTCGATTGACCATCAATTGAGCTTCTCTCAATTCAATTCTCTTTTTCTCCCTCTATCTCTCCTCTCAGTCTCCTGTTGATTACCCGCTCACAATGGCTTCCAACGGCGCTGCCAATGGCAGCCCTCACCCCGCCACCGACCCCGCCGTCTATGAGGAGTACCGCTTCAAGTTCTCAAAGCTGCCCTCCACCACCGAGGAGTGGATTGCCCGCGCCGTCGCGGTCAAAGAGGTGCTGGCTCAGGACGTCGTTAAGCGTGACCGCGAGAACAAGACGCCCCTCGCCGAGATCGCCCTACTCAAGCATTCCGGCTTGCTGAAGATCCTCGGTCCGCAGAAGTATGGCGGCGGAGGCCAGCCGTGGGAAGTTGGCTACCGCGTGATCAGGGAGGTTGCTAAGAGTGACGGGTGAGTGTCATCTTCAACACCGTTCTCACGTGGATCAATTGTATTATCGGGGGATTGTCCAAGCCGGTGGAGAGACAATATCATTGATGCAGCCGGTCATAGCTCCCTCGGCATGCTCCTGGGCTACCACCTCCTCTGGTCCACCACCGCCAACGTCGTCGGCAGCGCTGAGCAAGCCGAGGCGCTGCAGGAGTACATTGTCAGCAACAACCTCTTCCTCGGCGGTGCCGTCAACCCGCGTGACAATGATCTCAAGATCACGTCCGAGGGCGACAACCTCGTCTTCAACGGCTTCAAGAACTTCAACACCGGCGGCGTCGTCTCCGATCTCACCGTTCTCGAGGGCGTGCTGGAAGGAACTGCCGACCACATCTTCACCGTCGTGCGCACTCAGCAGCCCGGCATCCAGTTCGCGCACAACTGGGACAATGTCGGTCTGCGCCTGACCGAGTCCGGCAGCGTCAAGATCGACAACGTGACCGTGCCGTGGACGGACGCGCTGGGCTGGGATCCCAAGACGAAGAGGCCCGATCCCGCCTACCTGGGTGTCCCGTACGCCTCTCTGCTTCTGCCAACGTATGTTCCGCCAACCCCCTCTTCCATCAACCTTATCCCGCTTCTCCCCTTCAATCTCTGCTCGTCAGCCAAAACACCTGGAACTAACACTCTCCTTGCCAGCATACAACTGGTCTTCTCCAACTTCTACCTCGGCATCGCGCAAGGCGCGCTCGACTACGCGGCCGCCTACACGCGGAAGAATACGCGCGCCTGGCCCTACGGCGGCGATAACAAGGACACGCCGCTCGAGGAGTTCTATGTGCTCGAGCGCTACGGCAACTTCCACGCCCACCTCGCCGCTGCCGACGCGCTGGCCGACCGCGCCGGCGCCGCCGCGAGCAGGCTCTACGCCACCTGGAACTATTCCCACAACGGCCGCGACAACAGGGGCGAGTTGCCGGCGCGCGAGAGAGGCGTGTTCGCGGAATTGGTTGCCAGCGTGAAGGTAGTGACGACGGACACGGGATTGAGGGTCACAAGCGGCGTGTTTGAGGTTACCGGAAGCAAGGCGACGGCAGCAAAGGTGGGGCTGGATCGGTACTGGAGGGATGTGAGGACGCATACTCTGCATGATCCGGTGGCGTACAAGAACAGGGAGCTGGGGCGGTATGTGTTGCTGGATGAGGTGCCGGAGCCGACGTGGTATACTTGAGCGGGGCGGATTGAGGGACAACTCGAGGGCGGTTATTTTGTTTTTTATCTTGATTGCTTGCGTTATGTGAGGATAGTTATTAGGATGAATCGTTATCCGTATTGCGTTCTGGTCAGCTGCTGGTCTTTTCTGTTTCATATGTTTCCGCGATCAGCAGTCTTGAACGGTGAACAGACCTTTCCTCGTGTGAAGAACATAACAAGCTGACGGGTTTTTTTTTTTAAAGAAAAAAAATAGATAAACAATAAAAAACAAACAGAGACAGAGCCCATCAGGTCAATGAGCAAGCTCTTGCATTTGCGGATCGGAGATCGAGAGTGCAGCAGCAATAACGCCGCAAACCAACCCGACGGCTAGGATACATTACAGCACCAAGAATGTTTGTCTCGACGTCTACCTACATGACCGACCGCTCGCAGACCGTCCCTACTGGTGGGCGCCTATTTCCCCCCCAGCCTGGGTGCCACATGGCACGCTGCTCGCCACGTTTTTCTCGTGTCCGGGTACAAAGGACCCGCAATCCTCGCAGACGATCACCGTTTGAGACCCGGCGAGCCGGGTCCAGTCGCTGACTCTCACACTCTTTTCTCTCAGCGGTGGAGACGCGAGCGAGGCACAGCACGCTCGGCTCTCGACCCAGACTCGCCTACCATTCCTCGCTTGCAGCTTGCATGAATCAATCATCAGCCTGTTGCGGGCCCCGCGGCAATGGCCAGAGCATGCGACGTTGCCCCCCGCCTGCCTGCGCCGCACGGCATCCCCACCACGGCGAGAGCACCGGCTGCTTGTGTGGTTGAGTGAGTATAGATAGCCGCGCCTGGCTCTCTTCTTGGCTTCCATCTTTCCCTTCTGTCCATCTCTTCTCCAGTCTTCTTTTCTCTCTCCCTCTCCCATCCCACCACCACCACCACCACCCCCGCCGCGACAATGTCCGACCCGCTCGCCATCGACCCCGCCACCCTTGAAAACACCGCAGCATCTGACTCCGGCATCGACGACAATTCTTTCCTCGCCAGCGAAACGACCAGCGTGCACTCGTCCATCTACCGCTACCGCTATGAGAATGGCCGTCGCTACCACGCCTACAAGGACGGCGAGTACTGGGGCCCCAACGACGAGCGCGCGCAAGATCATCTCGACATCGCGCATAATCTGTGGTTGAAGACGATGGATGGGAAGTTGGCGCTCGCGCCGGTAGGGGAGAGCGGGAAGGTCGGGAAGGTGTTGGATGTGGGGTGCGGAACGGGGATTTGGGCGATGTGAGTTTCTGATTTTTCTTTGAGGTGTGGTGGGGTGGGGTGGGTGAGGGCGAGGGAGATCAGTCTTCGGTGGAGCGGTCGAAGCGGGAGTGTGGATTGGGAGATGTGGAGGAGAAGGGAGGCTGTTCAGGGTCCGGATGAATGCTGCAATTGCCACCGCGCCGGCTCGAGCCTGGCAAATAATATCGCCGCCAGCTTCAAACGACCATCACATGTCCCTGATGGTGTATCTTTCTTCCTTCTGTGCGCAGAAAAAAACGCAACTCGCTCACTAACACGCTCTCCTTCCTCGCAGCGACTTCGCCGACGCCCACCCCGAAGCCGAAGTCGTCGGCACCGACCTCTCCCCAACCCAACCCACCTGGGTGCCGCCCAACTGCCGCTTCGAGATTGACGACGCCAACGACGACAGCGGCTGGACGTGGCCGTCCAACAGCTTCGACTTCATCCACGTGCGCTCGCTGTTCGGCTGCATCTCCGACTGGCCGCGCTTCTACCGCGAGGCCTTCCGCGTGCTGCGGCCCGGCGGCTACATCGAGCACGTCGAGATGGGCCGCAAGTTCAGCTCGCCCGACGACTCCATCCCGCCGGATTCTGCGCTCGCGGAGCTCGACGGCCTGGGCGAGGAGGCGTGCAGGCGGATTGGGAAGCCGGGCGATGTGTTGTATCGCATGAAAGGGTGGCTGGAGGAGGCCGGCGTGTGGGAGGACGTGACGCAGGTCGAGTATAAGTGGCCGACGGGCCCGTGGCCGAAGGATCGGAGGCTGAAGGAGCTGGGCCAGTGGAGTCGGCTGCACTTGCTCGAGGGCCTGGAGAATTGGTGCCTGGCGATGCTGACGCGCGTGATGGGGTATAGTTATGAGGAGGCGCAGGTGTGGATTGCGCGCATTAGGCGGGATATCAAGGACCCGAAGATTCATGCGTATCATGACATGTATGTTTGTTATGCGAGGAAGCCGACGGGGGTATGAGAGGAGGTGGTGGAATGGGCGCTGGCGGTTCTTGTTCGGCATGTGCATTTCGTTCGGCGAGGATTGAATGAACTTTTCGTCTTGCAGTGGTTTGCGCATGTTCGCTGTGGATTCCAGCCCCTGTCGTATAAAGCTTTCGCCACGGTGTATGTACGAGGCCGGTTCCAGAAGTATTGCTGCAGTGACCGCAAGTACGCATGAGGAGTTGAAGAATGTTTCCTAGCGTCGGTCTCCGCTGTAGAGGCTGATGATATTTCTTGTCCGGCAAGGTAATCACACTCTCCATGAGAGAGTAACAGTGGAGAACCTCTAACCCCACCACTGTATTTGTTGCACATGCTATTTTCTTGCATGATCGCTCTGCCTTGATCTGGCAGAGAGATGTACGATTTTTGATGGTTTAACGATGGTAAAGTGGATGAGACTGGGGAAATGCTAGGCCGTGCAAGATTTAGTTCGAAGAGGAGTAATACGCCATCTCTGAGGGAGATATGCACAGACTACTAGCAGCTGTTGTTCCAAACATCACTCACCCCATTTGCAACAGGATCGCACTACGAAACGTCCACAAGTATTCAGAAGATCCAGAGTGCATCGAGACCACACGTAATTGCCACCAGAACAGCTTTGAGAATTATCCCCGCTGCACGGAATCGGCCAGAAGAAATCAAAATCTACCTGCACGTGTCATTGGCTTTGGTAATGGCTGAGAAGATCTGAAGATTTTGATACTTGGTGTAGCGGTGGAAAAGAGTCTCACAATCAGATGTTAACTACGGAAACGTGGACAACAATGTTCACGAGGGCAATCTCAAGGCAATGTACCTTCGTGTTGAGTACCTAACCACTTTCTTGATGACAGGCATTCCGAATTCCCCTGGGCTAGCCATGGATGGGCATTGCAAGGTCGCCTGACGCCTCTGCTTGGACCCAGCCACACAGATCTTCAAAAGACCTGGGGCTGTCTGATGTGCACGGAAGGTGGAAATGATCGACTTCAGGGTTGTGAGTCTGATAGTCAGCAGACCATTGAAATGATCGTTCGAAGACGTAGCATTTCCATCTTTCACGTCGCGACGGAAGAGATTGACTAGAGTACAAGGGCTTCCTCTACTCCATTCCTCAGCACAAAATATCTGGCGCTCCATCGTCAACAATTTCCACGCAAGATTTCTCAGCAATTGATTGGGCAGGCTTCCGATCGTAGCTGGCCTTGCCAAAACTCTGGGTGATTGGGCAGCCGGAAACGGTTGTTATATTGCGGGTCATTGGGAAAACGGCTTCCTTTCCGGGCTCTGGTGGGAAGCACCCCCCGCAGCTTCAGATATAGATCCCTTAGAGGCACTCAAAGCAACAACGGAACGATAAATATAGCTGTGCCATCGTGAAGCTGGGCAAGCGCGGTGGAAGGTTGCTATATTTCGCCGTCGGCTTCTAGACGCTTTCGAGCTCACCTACTCAACTCGTAGTCTGATGGCTATTAGAGTCCAGAGACTGCGAGCGCTTATGAACGATTCATCCCCGAACCCCATTTATTATGCGGGTTACCGCTCGCCGTCAACGTTCATCGTCGACGTGGTAGTCTGAGCACCACTGCGTAGAAAGGCAGGACTTTTGTCAAGCAGCAAACTGAAGGCTCATGCGTGATGAACAAGGAATTCAGCGCAGACATGGTACGAAGGAGAATGAGGCACCTCTCAGCAGCTGAAGAAGGGTGTCTAAATTTGGCCATAAGCGTCGAATGTGGGAAGGGCAGCAATTCCTGATCGTGAATGTTCTCGAAAGGAAGCCCAAAAAGCCGCGGGAACCTTCTCGAAATGAGCAGAACTTCTTCATGGTACTGGAAAGCGTCCAATACGGAGTGGGACAGTATCGCAGAATAGCAGCATTTACATTGCCTGGGAATATTCTGTGGGCCCTTCCAACCACGGCGCGAGACGGAATCGAAGTATACGAGTACCAGCTTGAAGAGATGATAAGGAAATTCCGTAGCCTAGTATGAAATTTGAGTTAAACTAATTGTTTTTAAAAGTCTATTTTACTTAGGAGTGGGCATTTGGCGTTTAAAAAGCTCATATGATTCCGTAACATGAGGATTCTATGATTGCGTCGGGCCCTTCTTCCGAGTCGCTCCTTCCCGGTGACTGACAGGACGGTGTGCCCAAAAGTGTTAAATTGCTGATTTTGTGTTTGTGTACGAGGGCTTTGTAACGCAGCACGAGCCTCTGCAACGCCTTGCTGTCTGCCTGAGCTGTTCGGTATTTTACCCGATAACAATACATGTTTTTCGTATTCGTTCGTCTGAAAGACCTTTGCACTGAGTTACTCTTCTCTTCGTCTGCCCGGGGTTATACACTTGGGCCTCAAATTGCGGCATAGACCAGCCACGTCGGAGGCAGTTCCTTGTTAGGGCGCCCGCATAGGCTTAGCCTCGCTAGTTGGGGTCCTTCAGGTCATTTTCTCAGTCGCTTCCTTGTATACCTTCTTTCGCCGTACATTAACTTCAACTAACAAAGTCCACTGACTAGACCAAGCACGTTCCACTGCGCGATGGATACGTTGCATCACTTCGTTCGCCTACGAAAAAGTCTGTTTTGGCCGGCGTCAGTTATGCGAATCTTGTTTTCTTTGGAGAACGTTGGGAGTTGCGAGTTCGGTCTGTCTGACCTGCCGATGAAAAACTTAGGCATCCATACGGAATATCGGAAAGATTCGTCAACACCATCACTCATCGTCCAGACACCAAGTACTGATGACCACAGCTGCTGAGTCTTTCCCAAACCTTAGTGCTAACTCGTCAGTGTTGACGTGTAAGTGCGTAAAGCTAAGAGCCAAATTGCTTATCAGATGCAATGGGATGAACACGCAGTCTACCGTTCTCGACTCCGGGCTTGATTCACTGTACCTTGCCTTCCGGAAACTTTCAACAAAGTGTGTGTAGTTAAACAGCGTAACTCGCGGATTTAACCCTCATTCTCTCGGCTAATGAAGAATGAGGGCCCCTACGTCGAAACCCGCCGTATTGGGCGAACCACAAATCGTTGCACGTAGAGTGTAAAGATGTTGATGCCTCAGGTGAGTGGTCGATAGTGACTCATTCCAAAGAAGGAATGTGGTTTTTTATTTCCCCGTTCGGAATATAACAAGAGGTGTGCTCCGTCTGAACAATTCAGCTGCCTCGAATGGTCCTGGCTCCGGTCAACGCTCATTGTCCGATATCACGACAAAACCCTCATCTATGCCGCCACTCAAGACGCAGCCAGCATTTGGAAGTTGAATATTACGAATCTTAATATGCACGGGTGGCTGTCTAGTTTCAGAACCAGTGTCAGGCTTTACAGCAACAATAAATGCGCTGAATCAATGAGGAATACGATTATAACTGTTTAGCTACTCAGAGGACGCCACTCGTTCGGCTGCAAGAGAGGAACTACACTATGTTGACCCCGAACCCGCTTCAAGTCATTGGAACTCAATGCTCACTCTTCACAATATCTACCTTACCATTATCCGAGGATCCTAGTTGCTTGAAGTTATTCACCGTACAATCGTGGGCTCCTTTGTCCAGCTGGTAGAAGTATTTTCCTTTGTCGTTCTGATCGACGGTGATAGCAACGCAGAATAACTCGGAGCCTCCGATTGCGATGTTGGGCGTAAAGACGAATTGCTTCTTCTTTTTCCATTGAATATCCCCAGCTGGGCCACAGGACTTTTTGTCGAGATTGCATCGATATTTCTTTGCCTGTCGACATGAAGGAACTTGTTTGCAGCCATTGGGTTCACCGGCAGTATCGAATGCGGCCGCGACAAGAATGAATGAGAAAATGGAGAAAGCGGAGGTCTTCATATTCGCAGTTTTTCTACTCTGATGTTAGTGACATAAGAATCCCGCATGTTTGACTGCTTCATACCGTGACTTGAAAAACGGCAACTTATCTTGTGTAGAGGACGCGAGTGCAGACGCTGGATAATGCTGCTGTATAGATTGTTCAGGCAAGGCTGTATTAGATTGGTCCTAACTGTAGTGCAATACGCGACGTGAGGGAAAAGGGTCAGAGCGGGTTTATGAATTTCTTTGAACACTGGTACAATCTATAAACTTTTGTCCGCACGAAGTCAAAACTAAAAGCATGGCCCTGCGATGCTTTCAGGAGCTCACCGCTTTCTGCATACCTATTTTAGAACTCGCGCCAAAAAGATAAACTCTTCCTACCCCGCAGCTCTCTGTCGCGCCAAACACATCTCACTGACGGCACCAATTTCACATGCTCCTCCCATGGACCATAGGATTGAATCGCACAGACCATAACGTTCATGCCACCAGTTACTTAAGCTTCACATGCATAATTTGAATTCAGAGTCTTGGTCATCTCGTACAGCAGGAATGAAGGTAGTATCAGTCCTTTTGACAATTTGTTTGCATCCCTCAAACCCCCGGAATGTGGACCCCAAGGCGGTCTCGAGGGCGGTCATCGAGAATTCGCGTGTGAAGCGATTCAGCCAGGAAGACCGCATTCGGACACGGCAGTTGAGGTAGGGCGTTGCTACTATATACAGTAAAGTCAAGTCGATCGGTAAACAGCACCTACCACTACTTTGTCACTCACCGCCTATTTACCACAACACCCGTCCTGTTGATTGGCCAAGCTGCCGGCTGCTACGGCTTCACGTCGTATCCACTTTGATAGGTACGACGCCTAATGGGGCCCTGAGACACCGCCTTCGGGATGTCGTATCTTCGGTTGGGTGCTTCCAACGGAACGACAAGCGCATGACATGCACTATAGCAAAAGCAGAGAAAAACTCGGCATCATCCTCATTTGCGAAAATGAGATATGTGGGGTTTTGGTGTTGTTCGTTTCGTCACCTGCTCAAACCTCCATCATGCCGCTCAAACATTCATGATCTACAGCACGCACCTTGGGCAGATCTCTGCAATCTCCCCCTTTTCCGACCCCTTTCTCTTACGTCGGTGCAATTCGATATGGCTGGAGCTCCATCAAAGCTCTTCCGACATAAATGTCTCAATATCGATAGCGCCAAACAATAGACAAAGCACACTCTTTAACTCATTCCAGCCCCGTGGCCGATTTTTCCTCAGCCATCACCTTCCCACCGCACATCACAAAAAAAAAAAGCCTTAAAAATACCATGCATTTCAGCAGCAACTCCCTCCTCACCCTCCTCGCGACGAGCCTGGCCACCGTCACGCGCGCCGACAACGGCCCGACCGCCAACGCCGTCCGCGTGCCCGGCCTGCACGACATCGTGCCCGTCGGCTTGCCCTACACTATCAAGTGGGACGCGGACGCGCCCTACGTGGGCGGCACCGTCAGCCTCACGCTGCTGAAGGGCCCCTCGACCAACGCCGTCCCCTACCTGAGCATCGTCAACGGCACCACCAACAACGGCTCCTACACCTGGAACGTTCCGACGACACTGCCTGACAGCAACGGCGATACAGGCTACGGCATTATGATGGTCATCGATGCCAACGGCGCCTATCAATACACCACTCAGTTTGGCATTTCGAACAAGTCCTCGTAACGGGAACTTCTTTTCTTCGGCGAGACAGTTGGAGGAGAGAGGTCATGAGGTTATGATTCGCACAGGTCGCGGGACGGCTGCAGGAAGAGGATCAAATTATTGTTATACCCTACAAGCGAGTTGTCACGTTTGCATGTAGATTTCAAAGAAGAGGTGCTTTTGTACGCCTTTTCATTCAGCTTTATTGGAACGAAGGCATCGGCACAGGTTGTGCCGCATTGTGAGGCGAGCAAACATGGCCGAAAATAGCCTGGTCTGCAAATGGTTTTTGAGATATCGAGTTGTTTCACTGCGAAAGAAATGCAATCTATTTCCATTCGAGACTGACCCCACGAAAATGACCAGGCTTTCCCCGCTTCAATTGAGCTGCCTTGGCTGCTTTCGGCTTTTGCTGCAGACTACAAGGACGTCATCTCTCACTAGTTGACTAGGCGCCTGTACACCCGAACCCCAATGCAGCGTTGCAGGGACGCTGTTAATTTGAGCTTGCAAAGGATGCAGCTTAAACCAGGCGACCCTCCGTGAAGTACTGACCGACTAATGCAGAGGTATATTGCACAGTTCCTCGCTGTCTGAAGAGCGACGCAGAAACTGGATGCGCTGTGGCGGTTGGAGCCGCATTGAGCCTCTCAGGAGGGCGCCCGCCAATTGCTGGGATGTTAAGCTGCTTGCGTGGAGGTGCCTTCGGAACCATTTACAGTATTTAACCGTCCTGGCAGCTCGATTGGCTGGTTCCTGGATGATTCAACTCGAATTGGCCACACCAGACGTCCTCATCATCTTCGGAAGACACGTTTCGACTGCGCGTGTTCACTCACCAATGACGATGAGCCATCTCTCTCCACCGAGCACTGGTGCAAGCAATTGAAGTCCACACATGCCCGTACCTTGTTCATACGAGCATGTTGATATTCCGTATTCCATTACCTTACGTTATCTCACCGTGGCTACTGTTTTACTCAAAGGATTCAACCGGCATCCCTTCTCGGCGCGTAGCACACCCCGCTACCAATTTACACAATCAGGTATATCAACGCACGTATTCATTAGAGAGCTGTACATAAGTGGGATCAACTTCATACTTCAAATACTCATCAGTAATTCTCCGACAGGGAAAGAGATATAGCACCATCAGCCGAGCTCCCAAAAACTGCGGAGGATTTGCTTTACATCATACATCCCCACATTCTCTGGGCCAGCTGCGTGAGGGTCACAAATTCGACTAGTATAGCACCAAAGAAACATACATAGACACCCTCACAGACACGCGCATCAACCCTATTTGCTGCCAAAATTATCTCTTGGATCATTTCCAATATGCTGCATTGCAAAAGGCGCCAATATCGGTGAGTGCACCCCCCAAGTATACAAACCTTCGAGGTGAACAGTATCCCTAACATTCAAACGAAGGTCCTGAATAAGTTCTTCAATGATACCTATACAGGTAGCGAGCAACTGGTGCCAAAAAGCCACCACCACCTCGCAATCATCACCACCACGGACGGCTTCGATTACGCTCCCACCAGCACATCCGAACCGCCTCTGCAACCCTTCAATTCCCCAGCCCTGGCCCAGTTCATGAGGGAAGTCGCAGAAAATGTTGCTGGAGCAGAACCACTCTGTATTGCTTGACGAGCGCTCGGCAAATGATGAGACCGCGATCCTAGCAGGCCGCCAGGCAGATGGGACCGCCGACGCCGTCAGAGTTGCCCGCCACGCGGCGCAGCACCTCCTCTCAGCGCTCGGGATGGCTGCGCTTGAAACACAGGAGATTAAAAACATCGCGACTGCGTCGAATGGTGTCTGTGGCGCGCCTTGAGAGGAACCGCAGAAGGGCGGCCCGGCGCCGCCGAGGCAGCTTGGAAAGGTTGGATGGCCTGGTGGGCATTTATATCAACAAATATTCATTGCTAAGAACCTACTCGTAAGGGAAAACGGAGTCGTTTCTTTCCCAAGGACGTCCTACTCCATTCTTTGCGCAGCGCACCCAGCTGCAGCGAGCAGCGAGCAGCTCGTTGACGACGTCGTAGTCCGTGTCTTCATCCAGAGCGAACTAGATGTCTGCAAGGATCAATCACTTAATTTATGGCAGCATTGTACAGATTTGGTCTACCGAGAGGGTGCATCTCGTTGTACAGTGCTCTTACTATCTCCAAGTTCGGCCACACTGGCATGTTCGCTTATCCCTTGTCATGACCAGGCCAGAACGGAGCGGACGAGATACGCACACGGACAAGACTGAGCACGCGCAGCGCGTCGGCAGGTCTCGTAAGCCGATAGACAGGACACAGGCGGCGGGGTTGTACTCCCCATCTATGCCACTCGTTTCCAGCCTAAGGTCCGCGGTGGAAAGTTGTGCACGAGCTGAGGAGCTCGACAAGGGCTTTCACGAGCTCTGTATTAAGTTATCAGTGCGTAC
This sequence comes from Macrophomina phaseolina, assembly GCA_020875535.1. Taxonomy (NCBI): domain Eukaryota; kingdom Fungi; phylum Ascomycota; class Dothideomycetes; order Botryosphaeriales; family Botryosphaeriaceae; genus Macrophomina; species Macrophomina phaseolina. Next base: position 624,863 of record JAEQDS010000068.1, read on the forward strand.
CACTTTTTTTCTGCGCCCGGTAGTTCCATACCTTCATGGCACTCCTCCCGTCTTATGGGTATTATCATGGCGGATTGAAATCATGAGGTTACAGCTCTCGAGGTCATCCATGCCAGTCAGAATCTGCAGCAGCGAAGGCGGCCAGATCTGCGGGACCCCGGACACCCAAACCATTGCAATTAAATAGGAGGAATGAATCTCTATGTAACGAGTATGTTGTTTACGTGGACTTCGCTGGGTAGGAGACCCGCGTCCACAGGCTGATGAGCACTAATTTCTGCTTGAGAGGCACACGTTCTTCCCACTTTGAAAAGGTGGGAAAAGAAGAGTCAATTGTCGAAAAGAAGTCCTCATCCCGCTCCTATCTACTTGCCGATATCAGAGAGAGCCGGGTAAAGATAGCTTGATCTGGCGCAGAGAGGCGCGGCCACGGCCTCCATCTCGGGCCATTACCTTTTCAAAGTAGTCAAGGTTAGAGGCGTAGAGTTTGACGAAGATCTCGCTTTCTACTGCAGTGTTCCCAGGACGAGTTGATTCCCGCGTACTGTCATAGTTTCAGGGGCGGGCGACTTGAGAGTCTCGGTCAAGAGCTGCTTTAAGCTCGAATCCTGAATAGTCAATTGCTTCTTTGGACGGAGCTTATAGCTGCTGAAGATGATGAAACGAGCAGATTATGTTATTTTTGTATGTATGGGGGCGGACAATCTGGCTGAGGCTAATCTAGGCACTAACTCTTAGCCACCAAAGCCACATCCATTGGCATATTAGAGATACACGCGACAAGACTGGCAAGACAAACTATTCTTCAGTATAAGAGAAGCTGGATTGAGTGTGTATCGCTATTGAAAAATAATGAAAAAAAAAATCCGAAACATCCGGATATCTACGCAGTCTTCCAAGCCTCGTTCAAGAAAAACCCGACGATCTTCTCCATCAACTCCTTCCCAGGCTTGTCTACCGAAGCCATGGCCTGCGACCATTTCCTCACTCTCTCCGTCTCCCACTTGACCTCCGGCTTCCTCTCTTCTTTCTCCGCCTGCGCCGCGTTCCCGTACTTACCGTCCCAGAACGTCACCAGCTTCACCGGCGGGTTCCTCTCGGGATCCTGATCCGACCTCTTCAACCTCTCCAGCCACTCACCCACCTCCACCTCCTCAAACTGCAACCCACACTCCCTCAACACCGGCAGCAGCTCCCTCGTCCAGTGGAACGCCTTCGGATTCACCACGTTGTACACCTCCGCCGGCGCATCGCCCTCACCCACGCCCACCTCCACGAACGCCCTCGCCACCACATCCACCGGCAACCACCTCACCCACTCATCCAGCCGCGGCAGCGCGCCCAGCGTCACCGCGCTCCTCAGCATGAGCGGCACCGCCTCCGTCGCATTCCACACGCCGAACCTCTCATCCCCGACAATCTGGCCCACGCGCAACACCCTCGCCTTCAGCCCGGCGCGCCGCTCCGCCGCGCGCGCGCACAGGTGCTCCGCCACCAGCTTGCTCTGGGCATAGCCCATGCGCTGCGCGCACGCCAGGCTGGGCGGGAGCGCCTCGCCGACCACGACGGGCTCGGCCGGCGCGCGCGCGCCAGCGACGCGCGCCGTGTTGAAGACGGTGGAGATGGAGCTGCAGAAGTTGAAGGAGGCGGGCTGGGGCGCGCGGGCGGCGAGGCACAGGTCGAGCAGGTGGGCGACGCCGGCGACGCAGTCGCGCTCGAAGCTGCGCAGCTGGAGGTTGAAGTTGACGGCCCAGGCGCAGTGGATGACGGCGGACGCCTCGGCGCGCAGGGTGTCGAGGACGTCGGCGGAGAGGCCGAGGTCCGGGCGGGAGAGGTCGGACGGCAGCGCGACGATCTTGGACTGCGAGGGCGCGGGGAGAAGCGACCAAACGCGGCGGAGCTGCAGGGAGCGGGTGACGCGGGCGAGGGCGGTGGTGGGATCGGAGGCGCGGACGAGGCAGTAGACGCGCTTGACGGCGGGGAGGAGAGAGAGCTGCGCGGCGATGTGGGCGCCGAGGGAGCCGGTGGCGCCGGTGACGATCTGGAGGGGTTGGTGGTTAGTGATACGGTCACTGCGGGAATGGGATGGAGTTGCAGACTCACCACGTACTCGCCCGAGACCAGGCGGGTCTGCGGGACGTGCTCGCGGAAGGTAGAGTACTTCTCGACGAGTGCTTGCATCTCTTCCTCCTTCGAGATCTGCCGGGAATCCTCGCCGGTCCTGAGAGCGTACAGGTGGTGTGCGAGCGCTGACACAGACGGGTAATCGAAGACGCAGTTCAGGCCCAGCTGCCTGCCGCCCAGGTCCAGCTGCTTCACGAAAGCAGTCCGAAGCCTGGTAGTCTGCAGCGAGTCCATACCCAGGCCGAAAAAGTCCTGCTCGTCGGACAAGCTCGCAGGCTCGGCCAGACCCAACACTGCCGCCACCTCCTTGCGGATGAAGTCCCTGAGCTCCGGCTCGTCGAGCACCAGCGCACCCTCCGCCGTCTTCTCCTCGTACATGGCCTCGATCTCCCGGGCAAACTGCTTGTAAAACGCCTGCCTGATGACCGTCCCCTTATCTGTAACGCGGAACTGCGTGTCCGCTGGTAGCACCAGCACCATCTCGCGGTCAATCTTCGCATACGCCGGCAGTGTCGCATGCGCCGGCTCGATGGCCTTGAACATCTCATCCAGCACAGCCTCCCTGCTCACCTTCCCCCCCTCCTGCGACAGCACCAGCGCCAGCCCCAACCGCGCCTTCCCCGCGCCGAACATGACGGCCTCGTCGACGAGCGGACACTGCCTGGCAGCGCCCTCGAGCTGCAAGGGGTTCGCCTTCTCGCCGTTATTCAGCGTCAGCGTGTCATCCAGACGACAGTAGTACTTCCACGCATCGGGCAGGGTGGGATGGCGCGTGAAGCAGTCCTTGGTGGCGTACGCGCCGTCCGGGCGATTCGACGCGACCTTGCTGGGCCAGCCGTCCAGACACACGCACTCGAACAGGCCGCCGCCGCGGTCCTCGAAGCGCAGATACGGCTTGACCGCGTCCGACGGGCGCAGGTAGTCCCAGCCGGGGTCGTCGCGCGGCCGGAACGACGTCATCAGCTGGCCGGTCTCGGTCGAGCCGTAGTGGCTGACCAGGTAGACGCCATGCCGCGTGAGCCGGTCGCCCAGCGCGTCCGGGCACGACGACCCGCCGAACATGACGATCTTGAAGCGCGCGAGCAGGTCCAGCCCCTCCTCGTCCTCCGCCAGCAGGTTGAGCACGTACGGCACGCCGTAGAAGATCTCGAAGGAGTGCTGCTTTATGATGGCGGTCAGATACTGCTTCGCGAGCGGCAGCGCCGCGTTGTACAGGTGGATCTGCTTGCGCGAGTCGACGGCCCGGAACAGCGAGCCGATGCCGTGCGCGTGGAAGAGCGGCAGCGTGATGAAGCCCCGCATGTTCATGTTGGTCGCGTAGTTCTTGAGCGCCGCCCGCTGCGTCTGGAAGATGGGCTTCGGCAGCCCCGTCGAGCCGGAAGAGTGGATGATCCACGCGACGTGGGCTTGCTCGATCTCGGGGTCGAGGTGCTGGTCCATTCGGGTGTCGACGTCGTCGGCGGCGGTGACGGGCTGGTTGTAGGATTCGGCGCCGGCGATGGGGATGACGGCGAGGTCGGGGATGTTGTCCCGTTTCAGAGCGGCGACCATGTCGGCGAAAGACTTATCGATCACCATATGTCGGGATCCGGTGGCGTTGAGGAGGGAGGCGTGCGCCTCCTGTGAGATCCTCGTGGACATGAACATCACCGTGTGGCCGAGCTTCGTTAGCGCCAGCATGGTAACCAGGTACTCCAGATTGGAGGGCCCGAGCAGCCCGATGACCGCGGGCTTTTCATTTGAAGATGTCCGTTGTGGTATGGATTCCTTGTATTTCTGCGCAACTCTGTATGCGAAGACATCCAGTTGCCGAGGAGTGTAGTCGACATATTCGATACCGGATGAAGGGTATGAGATGAGCGGAAGGTCCGGATCTGTTCGAGAGCGGCTGCGCATTAACTCATCGACTGTCCTGGGCTCCGGTGGTATCGTCTCCGGTTCTGAGTCGGAGTCTATGGTGTTGACCTGGGCGTCGAAGCCGTGTTTCGAGGCCACATGGGGCGCATCGGCTGCCGATGGGGGAATGACTGACAACATGTTTGAGCAGCGCCCCAGAGGAGGTGATGGCGAGCAAATTATTGAGGAGTGTAGAGAGAATTGGCGAGAGTGGTCGGTATTCACAGGCGCGTCGTGATTCATATACCGGCCTATCCGATGGAGTTAGGAGGCATCTGCCATCGCCTGCAGCGAAGTACATGGTCCGCAGCCCAATGGGTGTGCGGAGGATACAATTCCGATAGGGACGCAAACGTGCCCCGCAGTGGGGAATTAGCCATTCCCGCGGTACTTGGCCAGTAGCATCGCGACGATGAGTCGGAAAAATTGTGGCAGCGGATTCTTATCCGCCAGCTGTTCCGCCGCCGTCGCCACCAGCCAATGAGACTTGAGTAAACGGCGATCTCAGAAGGCAAAGGATGTTCCGGGGCGCGTTCCGCTCTCTTGTCGGGTGTGTGCAACTTTAAATGGACCTTTATACCCTTTACCGGACGAATTCCCTACGGAAACCACCTGTAACCGGTTGAAAGAGGCAGCTTTCGCATTCGTACTGCCTTCATCGCGAGTGCACTTCAACTTTCAAGGTCTGGCAGTTGAGATCAAGTATCGTCGCTTTGAAATGGAAAGACATAATGTTCTCCTTGGTCAAGCTGATCTCCACTGCTGCCCGACTTCACAGCTGCAGTTGCTAAACGGCGTTTGAGGGTCCACCGTAATGTGCTGTTGAGTGCGTGACATCCGCTTTGATAGCATGCAGGATATCGAGAATTACGCTAATAAGGCTGTTTCGTCGTGCTCTTGCCATGCTATCCATGGCCTACAATGACGATGACATCAAAGGTCAAAAGGTATTACGGCACCTGCGACTTGATGGAAGCGGACGCTCAGGTCCATGTTCGGTGGCAGCAGGCTACGACTCAGCGGTGTCAACTGAGAGGGGTCGGGTGCATGAGTATCTCCGTTGGAAAAGATTGCTAGGAATAGCCTGCGACATTTGGGCGGCAGATCCGCCCATGTTTTTGCTCCACTTGCCGGTTCCCAAGACACGGCAGCAATGACTAACAAGAACCCGAAATTCTACCGTTCATGCATCGGCCTGCGATCCTCTTGCAACAGAGAGTCTGAAGGAGAAAGGCTGCTGGATGGATAAGGAAATTCATCCACAACTCCGTGAAACAACGCCCTTGTCGTTCCGCAGCCGGCAGTTCGCGCTGCAAATTGCAACCTTAATCTCCGGACAGGAGCTCAGAGTTTCCCTGTTGCATGAAGCGGCGATACTTCCTCTCTTGCAATGGAACGACTTCCGATTGACGCGTCCGATCGGCGTCAATTTTGACTTACGACAACCTCTTAGCTGAGAGAATGAGCAAAAGCCAAGTGCACGACTCAGTCAACGGAGGGCGGGAGTTGGAGTTAGCGTCTGCCGCTCTGTAATCCGTCAAGCGTACCACCTTAATCGCGTTTCACCTGAAGAGGTAATAATGATGCACTACTAGACCCAATCATAGAGTCCATCATATGCCAGCCCGTGGGCATGGAGGCCTGGGGAACTTAAGCTTTCCCTCCAACCTTCCTCGACGCCATCGAAATCTTTTTCCCCATCAGCGAATAGGCTATTGGAAACAAGGCGTTGGCGTGTTGTGTTTCAGAGCAGCATCCGTTGATTTCCGCCGACCCGTAGAGGAAGCACGAATGGAGCCGCAATGGGCGGCCATGTTATCTGATATTACGACCTCAAGGTTGAATGAAAAGTTCTACCAAATCCGGTAAAGTCAGTGAATATAAGCTTAAGCAACACTGCAGATCTGGGGCCTACTTTCGCGCATCATAGCTGATATTGCGGGAAGATTGAGGCCCGCCCTATTTTCCATCGTCAAGAGCGTCCACCATACCTTCAAATCGCATGAGTGATCAGAAGGCTCAGGCCATCAAGCATTGACCTCCCTCCACAACGGATGAAGCTGTTGCGTAACCTGGACGCTCGATGCTCAAGACCGGCTCACAGCCACTGCAACAGAGCAGACGATCCCACAAGAACGCGCTTCCAAGCCCATCTGTGCACGATCTCCGATCACCGAGGTTCTGGACTGCAGCACCACGTTTGAGGACAAAGACATAAAGTGGAGAAGGCAGGTCCAGAACGACGACAGGACCACGATACCGCACCAACGAGCTGCCGCTGCACCCCACACCCAAAACCACGGCGATCAAGCCACCTCGGAATACCTACCTCAGCAAAAAAAAAAAAAAAACATCCATGGGAGCCCGACGAGCAAACACCACGGGTCCTCCAGCAGCCCAAAAAAGCGCCGCGATGCACACTCCACAAGGCACCATTCCAAGCTCTGGCTGGACGTGTGGTGGGCCAGAGCCCCGCCCGCCTCTCCCCTGCAGGCGGCCGTCATCCTGCCCTTGTATCTCCACAAGCCAGACGCCACAGGCAAGGGCAGTGGTATGTATGTATGTACGTACCCACGCCGCCAACAACGTTGCAGCACGCGCCTGCGTTCCGCCGGCGAAGCACACCCCACGGCCCAGCAGCGCAGCCCCCAACGGCCTTGACCAAGCGCGCGGCGGAACAGCGCAAGAAGAGAAAGACAAGAATGGTGCGGGTCCGCACCGCCGCGTGTAGCCGCCACGAAAAGCCAGAGAGCAGTGCGATATCGGGGAGGGGGGGACTCTGCACACCTGGTGCGAGCGAGACGGCGTTTGGAGCGCACAACGCATGCGTCCATGCTCCCTCGGCCCAGGCAGTGCGCGGTGGCATTGCTAGCAAAACAGCAAAGCGTGGTGAGGCTGCAACGCATGCCACAGCGTGTGGCCGGGCGTTGTGCGCGTTGCGCGATCTGATCAGTCCCTGTGCCGCCTCACGCGCGCAGGCAGGCAAGGCTGGATAGTCGCCGCGTCGGCCCATTTTGCCCGAGAGACCAATTCTGAAGAAGAGCAGTGCGGCAGGTGGCGGATGGGACGGGCGAAAGATGGTCTCGCAGGCATCTTGCCATCAATCTCCGCCACGATTCCTGCCCGCGGCATCTCGGAATCCGAGGCGCCAAGAGCGAACGACGCCGGTTGGCGCACCACCGCGCCATGGACGAGGATGAGATCACGACGGCGATGGTCATGCCAACGGCAAGAGCGCTTCAGGAGAAATGAGAGATCACGGGCGATCGAGCGGTGGCGTCGAGCAAGCGGACGTGTTTCCCGAACGCCACGAAATTCAAGGGTTCAGTCGCGCAGCCAGTCGCCCAGGCTCGCACAAACGCGCTATCCAGCACCCAAAAACAGGAAGGGAAAACAACGCAGCTGGCGGTCGACCAGCTGTCTAGAGCCGCCAGGGCAAAGAGCACGCCACGGACCTGCTGGCTGCCAGCGATAACGTAACCGCGCCTGCAGCAGCCAAAGAGTAATGCGGACGCGGGACTGCCGTCCGGTCGAGTGATAGAAAACCCCCATCAAGGCGCCCCCCCCTGCACGTGTGTACGTACTTCCGGCATCGACAGGGCAGGACAGGACGCAGCCCGCCAGCGCTACTGCGGGACGAAAACAAAAAAGGGTCCACGCCTGGAAACAATAATCGGCGCGCAGCCCGCCACTGATGGAGGCGAGCCTGCCAGCGCATCGCCGGACTTCCAGTCCCTTTAGCGTGGTCTTGCATGCGTGCCTGCCCAGCGCGCATCATTGAGCGTACATGCATGCGGAGGAATGAGCCTACGGTGTGGCTGCGTGCGATGAGGCAGCAATGGAGGCAGGCCAGGTACATACATGCATCCTCAGGCGTTCCAATATCCCCTCACCCCCACATATCCGCGCTGCATGCGTGGCAGTAGTCCAAGTTTCTGGCCTCGAGCCCTGTGGGGAAGCAGAAGGAAAGCACAACAAGAAAAAAAAAGGCGGGAAAGAACCAGGCCCCCACAGCTGACCGCCGCCGATTTGCGAATCCTGCGGTCCAAAGAGAGCAACTCGATGGGCAGGTTAGGGCGCTCGGCTAAGCAGTCGAGTTCGAGAAAAGAGAGCGCTTTTCTCTCTCCCGCCCCATTCGCCTCGCCCGTGATGATGATGACGATGATGACGATGATGTTCAGGCACCACTGCAGTCTCCAGTGGTGGCGCGACGCACGCGCGCACGCTGCAGGACGCGCAGTAGTGAGTTGTGAGAAGTACTTCGCTTCTAGCCACTTGGTTTTTTTTTTTTTTTTTCTGCCGGCAGCAACAAGCTTAGCTTGTGAAGTCCTGCAAAAACAAATCCCACACCGCATGGCGCTGCAAAACAGAATCATCTGCGAGCCACCAAGCAAGATAACTGGAGCATCCTCGTTTCCCGCTTAAGTTCGAAACGGCGCGCGACCGGGAAGGGGGAGAAGAAGTAGGGGAAAAAAGATTCGCGTTGGTAGATCGAACTCTCTTCCCGCCTTCGCCCCAGGATATCTCAAGATCGAAAGAGACTTTCAACAGAAAACCCGGGGGTAGTCGTGAGCATAGCTATCCCGTCCGATAACAGAAAGGCTTAACTCTCCGCTATAAATCGCACGTATCTACCCGCCGTTCCCCGATTGGGTAAATCGATATGCCGCAGGGGTAGATGTCTGTTGCAGAAAAGAAGGTTCGCAACTACATCCATCCCTGGGCTGAAATGGAGAGTGATGCCTCCATGTTTTTCATCTCCCCGGTGCAAGCATGTTTGCCTGCCTCCTAACGAAAGTAACGGCAAGTACCACCACCCATGGCCTGAAAACACCGGCGCGCAAGCTGCTTGCGATCGCGATGATAGAATGGCGGAGGAATGGAAGGTCGTAGAAACAAAGAATCGCAAACGCTCTCCTGCGATCCGCCGCAGCAGATAGAGAGCAATAGTTGCGGAGGCACACGTGCATTAGTTCCAGACAAGACCCCCATTCGTCAGTCAGAGAACGCCCACACACTCCTCGCCGCTTGGTCTCCGCGGCGCAAGACAGCCAAGTCGTCTCGTCCATGTGCAGCGAGCCGGACTACCGCCCATCGCTTGCGATCAATCCTGAGCCCCGCATTCTCAGCCCGTTCGATGCGCCTCTCCCCCGGGCGTACATGTCGCAGAGCGGGCGCTGAAGTCGATTGATGAGATGAGCACACCGAGTATGCAGTCCATCACCTCCAAGCAAAACGCCACGTACCTCGGTGACCTCCCCTTCGGCCCCTGACCCGTTGAGATACCTTCCACCACCTTCCCGATCGCAAAGTGAACGAGTGCTTACCACATCGGCTCGTCCAATCTCCCCCAACTCCGGCTTGGCCGCACTGCCCCAGATCTCACCGCCCCTTCTTTTCTTTCCTTCCTTCCTATTGCTGATAACTAATCGAGCACGCGCCAAGTGTGCGCTAACTGAGCGGGTGGAGAAGCCCATCCGACCCACCTCTGTGCAATACCCCAGATAGCAAGGACAAGAAAAGTCTTGCGACGATCGAAACCGAGACACAGCAACAATAATTCAGGCCAGCAGTCACACCGACACGAGTGCGAGTTACGATACAGACCAACAAGATGAATATCGCGCGCGGAACACCGGCTGCCTCTTCTTCTTGGCCTGCAAAGTGACATCAAACCCGAAGTCTCGTGTGTACGCATATACGAAAGCGAGCCAAAAAAAAAAAAAAAACCCCCCCTCCCGGCAATTGGCGACCGTAAGAAAACTAGGCAAAAACTGCCGACCACATTAAAGAAAGCGATGAAAGAAGGTTAACGGTCGCTCTCAACCCAGGATTATTGTAGGAACAATGAGGTAATCTTGCATCCTCTTTCCAGTCCAAGAGCCTCATTCGCGCGTAGCCGCGAGCAAGCGATCCCGGTTCGGCTCTTGAACTCGAACATGCCGCATACTGACTCTTTCTTCTTCTTCTTTTTTTTTTTTTTTTTTCGATCTCTTACTCTCTCATACCCCGGCTTGAAGCCCGTTGCCAGTCACTATCTTTCTCTCTCGGTGGCTCTCCACAAGACTCAGTCACGTGGGCACAAACCTTATGATCACTCGGTCCGACGACGACCCAAAAAAACTGCGCAGTAATGCAGAAGCATCATCCTGCATATTCGCCGATGGCAGGGGTCCTCGCTTCGGGGTGGCGGCCTGTTTTCTTGACTCTGGCCCTGGAGCCAGGTCCTCGGATGTTCCCAAAATTGTTATGATAGAGGTGACGCAGATCCTGAAGTGAGATGTGTGCACGTGCAGCACTGCGGCGGCAGCGAAAGTACTGGTCATGGCTAAGAACTGATCCGCTGGTCGCCCCTGTCCGGGAACCGCGGAATGTTGTGCGCGTCGGACCCTTTCCGACGATCTGTCTTGTCGAGGTGTCAGGTGTCGCTCTGTGTTGCTCTCCAAGGTTCATGTTCGGCGATGCCAATCTCCCCAACTACATCGAGTCGACGACGTCACAGACCAAGCTGTTATCCGCGTGCAAAGCGGGAAAGGTAGCGCGATAACTCACTGGCCTCGGAAAAGTTGCTCGGTTTCTAGTCGCTTCAAGTCATTCGGGATGGGTGTAACAAAATCGCGCCAGCCCGGCCTTGGCTTGGCAGTAACCGTCTCGAAGCCTGGATGCTGCTCCTCATGCAAGGCTGCCTCGCCATCAGCTGTGGCCTCAGGCATCACTCCTCCACTCGGGAACTCCGTGCTTGCTCAGACAGTAGCTGCACCATATTTCTCCTTTCTCCCAACCACCAAAATTCCCCGACGCATAAACGCCCAGACGTGCTTCAGAAGACAGCGAAACCCCAACAGCTCCACCAGTACCGTGGACGCGTGGCCACCACAAGCTTCCAGAAGCTAGAGCTCGACTTCGGGGACGCGAAGGGAAGCCTCCGAACACGTGTGGAGCTGGAAACCGTTCCGAGGCCTCGACGCATGTTCCCGAGGGCTGCAGGCTCTGAGGCTGGACGTTACACCCGCGGCAAGTGCTGCATGTGGAAGGACGGGTTGGATGACATGGTTAGCTAGTCAGAGCAGTCGTGAATGCATTGCCAAGCCGCGTAGGTCGACAAAAGCCCGCGGGAATATGTTCGCTGGTTGGCAGCGACGGGCTGAGGTTGCTTTCGTGGGTCGGTGAGTGAATGCACGTAGATTGGTTGGCTGAGGTCTAAAGATGGAAGGACGTCACAAGCGAGGAATAGTCTATCACGTTGGCGAGAAAATTTCCGAAGATACGTCCGGAACGGTGTACGAGCTATAGGTGGGAGGCCATACTTGAAGGGATCAATGATGCAGTTGGTGGCGTCCTATTGTCCGGGTCTGGTATATCGACATGTTGGCTGTCTTGGGGTAGGCGAGCGCCAAAGTGATGAAATTCGCCATGACTATGGCGTCGCCTATTGAAACCACCTGCAAGTCAGTTGTCTTCAATATCGGTCTTGCGTTGACGTGCCTGGAGGCATTTCGCGGCCTCATCACGGTACCTGTGCAAAGACCAAGTTGGCGCGAGGAAGACCCTTCTACATACTTGCCACCTTCGCACTGAAAAGGCAGGGCGAAAGGGGGCGCAGTCATCAAACGACCCTCAGAGGAGTAGAAGTCGAAGGCTTGGACTCGCCGTTTCAGGAAAGCGTGGCGTGATTTGGATATGTTGAAAAGGGAGGCCAAGAGAGGATCCGCCGAGTGGCCGGGTCTCGAGGGTGGGGGATGTATAAGCTGGCGGGCAACCCCTGAGTAAGCAAGGTTGGGTGACGTCGGTGCAGCTCAGCGCAGGCCACAGACCCTCCACTTCACGGTTCTCGTATAAGCTGACGACGATAGGCTCCTGCACATCATTAGAATTGACCCAAACCCTGTGACAGATGTGGAGAATGTGGGGAATCCGCCAATGTCGATGACGGATTTTTCCCGATCCCCTTCCCCTGAGATTGGCGATCAGGAACGATGCTTCTGGGGTAGCCTGAGCCTGAGCGAGTTGGAAGCATTAGTGTTCACGATAGACTCGGGGCGCGCAAGAAAACACGGTGTGCGCTTGACAGCTGGTGAAACTCGAGGGGCTCAGTTCAGAAGGAGGACGCGAGACGGAGCGGTCCCGAGGGCAGGCAGCCGGCGGCCGTTTGGACGCAGATGCAAGCCCCGACGGGAGCAGCCGGGCCAACGTCCAACAGCTCGGCAGTGATGGGTGACAGGCCGGACCCGGTCCTGCTGCATCGTCCCGAAAGCCGACGAGAAGTCAAAAAGCTTAAGCGGTAAAGTGCAGCGGACGCAAATTGAGGCGAGGGGCCAGCTTTGGAGCACCGCGCTGGGGCGATGAAACACACTCAATCTGCGGCGGGGATGGGCCAGCGGAAGCAACAAGAGCGCCGCAAACAAAACATCAGAGATCCAATGGGGGGCTGGGTGAGGTAACGGGCGAGCGGGTACGAAACAGGACGGTCGGAGATTGCAGCTGTGGCAGCGAGTGTGACAGAGCAGGACGGGAGGGCGCGGCGTGTAGCTTCGGCGGGACAGGGAAGCAGCTGCTCTATCGTCGACGTTGCGCGCGGGACGAGTGTTCGGGAGCGAGCCGTGTGCACAGCTGTTTCGGCGGGCGAGGATTGCCTGCCTACTGGCGGCAGACGCGTCAATGAGTTGCTGTCGCTGGCGTGCGACGAGCCGTGTCACATCCGTCTGAGGCGGGCGCGGGCGCGGGCGCGGGCGCGGACGAGGAGGGAAGAGTTTTCTTTTTTCTTTTTTTTTTTTTGGACGGCGACGGCGCTGAGCGAGATGAGCGGCGATGAGCGGCGATGGGCGCGATGGTGGGCAGGGCGAGGGCGATGGCCGATCCTGTGGTGCGCTGCGATGGGATGAGATTATTCGGGGGGGACGGGTGAGGAGAAATTGCCAGCCTCTGGTTCGCTGCTGCCTGAGCTTTTACAGCAGCCTGCTCAGGCACCGCCCGCGCTCACCATCACCACCTCGCCTCACGCCTGCGCGAGATGCATGCACGACCGCCCGGAGGCGTGCGCGATCCCTCCTCCGCCATCCCGGGACCACAGATGCGCCGGCTGCCGAGCGCCTGTATTCGTCCCCGCCCCCGTCCGTCCGTCCCTCCGCCGCCCAATGGCACATCCCACGCCCCCAAATGACGCTCCCACGCCGCCGTGCACCGCGCGCGCACAACTGCTCGCATCATCCAACCCGTCTCGTCTATGGCTGCCGCCGCACCGACACCTGCCGACCCGTCGGCCCTGCTTTGCTGCTGCCAGAGACTGCTCCCGCGGCGCCGCTCTGGGGTTGCACGCAGCCCTGTAATATCAGGCCTCCCACTAACCCATGTTCCAGCCACCCAGCCCCCGTTTCACCAATCGCCTGCTCGAGCTCGAGCGCAGAAACGCCGATCGACAAGCCGCCGCCGGGGTCAGCATCCTGCGGCTTGGGAATCGAGCGGGAGTGAGGATTGGGGGGTGGGGGAAGCGAACGTTCAGACACGTAACTCACATGTCGTTTGCCTCTCTGACCACAACTAACCGCGGAATACACAAGGGCAGAAGCAAAGCAATTCCACTCCTGGCGCCAGGCAGAAGGTGCAACCGTGACACTGGGCCCCCGGGCCATGTGCCCAGGCGTCGGATGATCCGATCAGACTGACAGGTCGGAAAGGGCATGGTGTCCTGATTCAAGCATTTAATCTGTAGTATTTTCATCGTCTATTCGTCGTATTTATCATTTTTTCAATGCGTAGCAGCGGGCGTCTGACCCACTATAACTGCGGCTGTTGCAACTTTAGACTACCCTATCCCGCGCATCCATACGGCTGTTGACTCGAGCGCCGCGGCTTTTCTCCCGATGCTATGCTGCCTGGGGTATGCATCTGCGCCAAAAAAACGCCTGTGACGCCTCCACACCAAAACAACCTTGTACAATGCCAATGCCGTGCCCCTCCCCCTCCTGTCTATTCCCCCCTCTATGCCAGTAATGTTCGCCAAACGCGACTCATGCAAGAAGAAGAACTTGGAACTTGCGTCTGCGCGCTTTTTGTGGCCTGCCATCCCGGGGGCCAGTGCTCTTTGCCTGCTGTGCGGTGCTGCTCTGACGTGCTTCTGGGACGAGCCCTTCCGATCCGCGAGATGTTGCGTCGGTATACCCATTCATTACAGTCGTGACGCACGACGGCCGACATCTGATTTCATCCGCCATTACCCGACTGTCTCGAGGGCCTGCTCGGAATCATGTAGAAGTTGGGACGAAAAAAAAAATTATCAAGGGAAAGGACTCCAAGCGAGCGCCGTCCAATTACGCCGTTGTCGTGCGCTTGCCGGGCGTTGGCCGTGCGCCCTTGAGATGTATGCGCTTGACGTGATCCCTCTGTGTTAAGTACAACGTTAGCGGGTCGGCTCGGAGAAATTGCATTGGTCGGTCCAAATTTACCATGTTGTCAACTCTGCTGAAGATCCTCTCGCAACCCTCCCATTCGCACACGACGCCAGGGTTGTGCTTCGCTTCGTGCCGCGCAAGGTCCTTCTTGCTGGAGAAACCGCCGCCCGTCGCTTGCGGGCAGCCCTCGTGCCGGCAGAAGAAAGACTTGGTGTGGCGCTTGTGGTGCTTCCTCAAATCGCAACCACGCGTGAAAACGGCCTTGGAGGTGCATCCAGGGTAAGCGCAGGTCCAGGTGCCGTTCTTGTTGAGGTAGCCGTAGGCCCGCAGGTCTGCCGAGTTGGCGCTGGGAGAGATGGAGCGGGAGTAGTCCGCAACGCTGCCGTCAACGGAAGGTTGCGGCGAAAAGGCGCCGGTGGAGGCGGATGGAGATCTCGAGCCACGAGGAACCAGCGTGTAGCTCGACGGAAGGGTCGTCTCTGGAGTCATGGCCGGGGGCTGCGCGTAGGTCATGGTGGGGGTGGCGTAGGGAGGTAGCGAAGGGACGGCCAGGGACGGCTGGGGCGCCATGGAGTGCTGAGGAGTCCAGTACTCCTGCGGGTAGGAGGCGTGGGGAGGCAGGGCGTGAGACTGCTGCTGGGGAACGTAGCCGTTCATCTGGATGGGCTGGGTCCTGGCGTCGAGCAATTGCCTTGGGGGCAGCTGCTGCATCTGGCACGGGGCGTACATGGCGGACGAGGAGGGCTGGCAGGTGCCGCCGGGGAACATGTCCATCATGGCGAGATCCGCCTCGTTGTAGTAGTAGCTGGACATTCTCGAGGGCATGAGGGGGAAGGTTGATCGGCTCGAGGCTGGCGGAGAAGGAAGTATGTAGCAGGTCTGTCGGAGGATATGCTGGATCGGGAAAGGCTGGTGGGAGGAAAGGAAGGGCCAGTAGAGCAGTGAGAGGGTATCGACGATCCTTTTATGGCGCTGGAACGAATGACAGCTGGCTGGAGCAGGTGGAAGAGGAGAGTGCGGTCTGAGGATGGCGAGGGGGCCAGAACGGTGGATATGGGAGCTGCAGGATATAAGGCTGAGGAGAGCTGCGCAGCTCGACGTGGCGGAGCCTCGTTGTTCCTGGTTGGGGGAGGTGATTGGCCGGGGGACGAATTTACGAATATAGCAGCTGAAACGGCTTGGAAGTCACGCACATCACAAATTGCAAGGCTTCTGAATCAAGCTACCCGGTTATCTCTGGGGCTCAGCGGTGACCGCCCTCGGATGGTCTGACCATTTGATGCCGGCGCGCATCTTGCCGGTTGGGGTAAAACGGCAGGAACTGCAGCAAGCAGGACTCAGGGCTTTCCAGAAGGCCATGAGTCCGGGCGCCGGCCGATTGCCCAGGGGGACCACGCCAACGGACGGCAATGGCGTAAGCTTGGGCGGGACATGGCGTTTCAAAGAAACATCGCAGAGCCATGCGCCTGACTTGATCTCTCACGCCGGGCAGCGCAAGATGCGACCCAGACGG
The DNA here is from genome assembly GCA_020875535.1 of Macrophomina phaseolina. Classification (NCBI taxonomy): domain Eukaryota; kingdom Fungi; phylum Ascomycota; class Dothideomycetes; order Botryosphaeriales; family Botryosphaeriaceae; genus Macrophomina; species Macrophomina phaseolina. The sequence goes on from JAEQDS010000068.1 coordinate 640,784, forward strand.
GCGCCCGAGTCGGCGCGGAGGCGGGCGGGCAGGTGGCGCCGGGCACTCCTCGCGCACAGTCAATGCGATGCGCTGCGGTGCTGGATCGATGGGCGGCGGCGGTCGAGCTGCCGCCCGAGCCCGGAGTCCGACGTGAGCTGCGTACAGCACACAGCGGGCGGCGCACAGTCGGCGGCTCTTCGTCTCAGGGAGGGAGCCGCGCCTGTCGGCCGCAGAGCGTCCGAACGCGGTCGTGGAGAAGCCGGGCGATGCCTGCTGGGGGCGGGCTCGTGGCGGCGCGCGCGCTCGGGGTATGATCCGCAGGCCGCACGTGTCTGGTGGGTGCGCGCAACGTCTGACAGGCACTGCTGGACCGTGAACGACGGCGGTGTGGCCGGCGCGGTGGGGCGACAGAGCGCTGTAACAGAGGCAGGTGAGCCGCGGGCGTGATCCTGGAGGAGCGGGCGGGGGGAGCGCGGTCGGTCGGTCAGTCAGTCAGCGCCGGCCGGTGGTGGTCGGGGGCACGGCCTGACTAAGCGGCTAAGCGCGGCGGGGAGGGGCCCTCGGGCGCTGCAGGCGGAGCGGCGGGTGTGGTGGTGAGGCTAGCGACTCGATCCCATCTCATGCACGCCAGCGCTGCACGCCTTGGACCCTTCGGCGCGCAGAGCCTCATAACGTCGCCGACTCGCGATACAGATGCGATGTGATTTGATTGATGGGGCTCTCCGCCGTGATAGCCTCCCGCCGCCGACTGCGCGCGCCCTGCCCACTCCATGCCAGCGGACCAGCCGCCGTCCGCGCCAAACACCGCGCGCGACTCGGCCGCCGAGCATTTCCCCGGCCGAAATAACGCACTCAAGGCAGATCTGGCGGCGCTGGCAGCTGCCGGGCCCCCTTAGCCGTGGCGGCAACCGCACGGGGATCATCTGCACGCTGGTGTCACTGCACGCAACAAAGGGCCGCTTGGCGTACGTCGCAGGCCGCTGCTGCGGCTGAAGAAGCCTGGCGAACACCACCACCACCGGCATCGTGGTGGGTGGTACGCGATCCTGCAGCGCCCGCGTGCGACGCTGTGCGCGTCTCGCCCCCCTCCCCCCCCAAGCGTGGCCCTTCACCGGCAGCGCAGGCACGTCCGCTGCGCTGTTCGCTCACGACTCAGCCTGCAGGTGCCAGAGGACTTTTCCGTCTCGTTTTCGCTCCCCCTCAACCGCCATGCCCCCTCTAGCAGCCGTTGGCGAGCGCAACTGACCCTTCGAGACAAGATCGGCCGCCCGCGCTCTCTTGCGCACGAGAATCGTCATTTTCAGCTGCCTCTGGCAGGTTTCACCTTGGCGAGTAATTCGACCTCCATGCTCCCACGTCCGCGCGGTCCGCAACCGAGCGCGCCGCCATGACTTGCAACCTCCCTCTTGGCCGGCACTCGGTCCCATGCCGACCTCCACACCTCCTCCATGCCATGCCATGCCCGGCCACGCCGCTGCTTCCTGCCCTCCGGGACTCCCGCCTGTAGCCGCCGCCGCCGCCGTAACGCCCGCCCTCCTCGACTCCCCCCCCAAGGGCGATCCGGAGAAAGGCACAACTGCGGCGTGCGTGTCCTCTGCACGGTGCAGCCCAAGCACTTGACCGCCAAGTGCGAACAGACGTCATTGTTCGAGTCGGCGAAATGCGAGATCGTCGACTGCACCTGTCCGCCGCTGCAGGGCCAGAAATCTCCGACCACTTTCGCCGATTCTACCCCTATGCACCGCAAGACGACGAGAATGCTGGTGGGATACGACTTCCCAATCATGTTCAGTAGATGCTCATTGCTCGCCCACCCGCAATTCCAAATCCCCTTGGGTAAGCCATGCGTGGTCTGGCCGCTGCCCGTCCAGCGACAAAGGAATATGGGTTCCAAACCCCAGCTGACTTGTCTCGCGTACCTGCCGCTCCAAACCCACTCGCCGTGCGCCAGCTCCGTGGTACCGCCATCGCTGCCTCTGCGGCTCATGCTAACCTATCGATCCACTGCGGGACGGGCGCTCGCCAATCTAGCGAGCTGCGCATGTCCGATCTATTGTGGTTGAATGGGGACGCCCTGCATTCGATCAGCCGTGTTCTTCCTCTGCTATCCACCTCGTGGCATCAGGGTTGGCGATGCTTGCGTAGTCTCTCAATCCAGCTCCAGAGGCTTTGCCTTCCGCGTCACACGGCAAGACCTCTAGCTACTGGCAGACCCGGTGGCACGTATATAATGGATGGTGAAGTTGTGACGGTTCTGCCCGTCGTGCACACCAGTCCTGTACGCGCAGCATTATCCTCCCTCGTTGGCTTCTCAGAATTCAATTTCGGTGCTCCCAAAAGGCTGTTCATCCGCTTCAACTTCTCGTTTTCTGCACACCAAGCGTGAATCTGTCCTCCATAACCAATCATTTCCCCCTCTGACAACCTCTCACGCTCAACGGACACACGACGACCACCATGTGCCACGAATGGACTAGGGTCTGGCAATGCAACCACGGGCCGGTCCCGCAGGAAGCACCCCAACTCCAGCTTTGCACGGTTGGCAGGCTCAATCTCGCCGAGACCGAGCGCAACAATCCGAACATCTATGCTGGCCTTACTCCCGCCCAGATCAAGGGAATTCACATGCGCGGAGCCTGTGCGTACATCGAGGATGTTCGCATTCTGCAGGCTGGCTACTGCGCCCGCTGCCGAGAAGAGAAAGCGAAGGATCCAGCCAAATTCACCAGAGAGCTGATGTGGGCGGATGAGGCGCCAGGCACTCACATGTGATCAACAAACGGGTTTTTTTTTTTTTTTTTTTTTTTACAGTTACTTGGACCACTTTAGCCAACCTGCTATTTTTCTTTTACATTTGCCAATTTTGGCAATATTTTGGGCTTCTGGTGTGGAGCAACGAGTCCTTCCTTCCCTTCTCCTTGGTCCTCTCTCGTGTTTCTCATCTATTTTCGAGATTGTTTAGTCTACAAGCGTCGCTTCTGGTTTGGGATTTCCCGCGTTTACTTTTCTTTTTTCCCCCACAGCCCAGTCGGATTGATTCCGGGGTCGCAATCTGCACGTCATTACATGCAATGCAATGCAGCCATCAATCGAGATTTCTCAGCGAGATCCATTTCCCCGATTCGATAGTATACTTTCGGTTAACTTTTGAGTAAGACCAAAGTGCTCAGCTCAGCTTTCGCTCGGTGCCTATCCCCTGCGTTGCGTGTAGTGTTAGGTGACTCCCAAGAGCGTTCGGCGAGTTCCAAATCTTGGCCAAGGCCTATAGGAGCCACTGAGACATGCAATAGACTGCTTCGTATCTGCATGCGGGGCAAGGAACAATTGGCACCTATCGTTCGAACCCCTCAGCTCATCGTGATTTTCGTTCACCTTCCAAAAAGCGGGGCAACGTCATCATTCCAGCTGTCAACATCACGCAGAAACTCTCCCATTGTTCCACAGCATCATCTTGTATCACTACAGGTTGTTCCCGTCTCTCAGGTACCCGTCTTATTCATGCACGCTAACAATTGTGAGCCGTTCGTGAGGTGAATGTTCGTCGGATCAGCCTCCGAAATGGAAGATGCTATACCGGCAAACTGACTGGCTCGTGATTAAAATGATGGCGCACACTAACCCCCACGCGATGCAGCCAAGTGAGCGATGCTAGCTGAGCAGAGAGATCCTCAAGCGTAATGGAATCCAACCATCGCGCTGGTAACTTCGGATATATATCCCAACTTTGAAGGAAGTGCGCCAAGGTGGACGCGTATGCGGATCCACTCTAAACGACCAGTAGGTTCCCATGAGCCCACGATCGGAAAGTGTGCACTATCATCTAAATTATCGTGCTCGGCGGTTTGAACAAAATCGTTGCATCCCACGAGATCATGTAAGTAGACCTTATCCCCTGAAGCCTTCGAAGTGTGCAAAATTTCATCCACCGGTCTTCTTTCATCAGCTCCTTGCTTCTGTCTCAGCGAGCACGCCCTCAGGCTCTCATGCCCAGGACCGTGGGTAACCTTAACCAGCAGCCTGGAAACACAGCGGCAATGCAGGGTTGCTGCACCCTCGCAGTTGTGCCCTTCAACCCGGTTTATTGTCTGCCCAGCTGACCCGGCAGCCCCTGCATTTACCCGATCGGACGACGTTGGACCCTTCTCACACGGCCTGCCGAACCGGTTTTCTTCGGGTCGGACCGCGCCGTGAGAAGCAGTAGCAGAGTCCGCGTCTAGCATTGGTGCTCTGGCAGTCTCTGCACCTCGCGCCCGATTCTTCGCCTCGTTTCCCTTGCCGGAAAACACGGCACAGCCCGTCCCCATAATTGTGGCGAGCGCCAAGCGGGCCCCCAATCGCGATGCGACAGCAGCGATCAAATCGAAAATAAAAGCACTTCTCGTCCCCCCAGACATGACATCACCGCGCTAGCCTACCCGTGCCTGACAGGCGGGAACTAACGGAAAGCGGGAAAGCAAACGCAACACGACCACTTCAGCCGCGCGCGGATTACCATCACCGGAAAACCACCCAACACCAAGGTTAAGCTTATCATATGTATGTGCGCTCCCGAACCCACATCAACCCCAGCGGCAGATCCTGCGGCTCGCGTACGTCAAACACCAGGCACGCCATCTCCCGCTGACCCGCTGACCCGCCGACACCCCCCCTACCCATCCCGCGCCCAAGGCTCTGGGCGAACGCCACCACATCAGCCCCAGATGTCGTCAGGCAGATCTTAGATCTGCCGCTCAGACGAGCGGACATCAAACGCCCTTAGCCTCCGCTGCGTCCAAGCGCTCCGCAATCGACTCGTCAATGCTGTCCTATTGCCGACGGCGCGAAACGCACCGATGATGCGCGGCGGACTGACACACCCGCGGGCACGTTCCAGATGGACAGCCAGCAAGAGTCGTGCTGCGGTGGATTGTGGCGTCGCGCGCTAAGCCCGCATTCAACACTCAGCCTTGTCATTGTATTGTATACGGGCACTCG